>JBAJHW010000006.1:25713099-26324729 GCA_037013535.1 Intellagama lesueurii
GGGTTATTAAACCACAGCATGGGCTTCACTTGGGCTGAGCTCTGCTCTGTAGAGCACTTAATATCACAGTTAATCTCGGTTTGATCCCACTTCATACAATTTGTGACTCACATGAATGTGAATTTAAGCCCTAGATCTTTCTGTGAGTTCAGCATTGTTAGATCAACACTGGAGAATAATTTTGTTCCAGGAGCTATTTTCCTTTTTTTCTGGCCTGCAAATGCTATGGAGAGTATATGCTTGTTGGGCAATCATCAGGCTAGATTTTCATTTGGTAAGCTTCTGGAAAATACGTATCCCACATTTAACCTGGATTCCCCATGGTTTCTCATCCTGATCACTGATCAAGCTGACACTTGCTTAGATTCAGACCATTCCCTAGGCTCCCTCTGGAAACAGCCGTTGTGCATCCCCTTCGTTATGATGGAAGCTATATTGTGATATTTCATCTGATTTTTAATTGTAGCTCAGTGAGGCTGGGCTGGTTCACCGCACCATATGCATGATCTCAGCCACCAGGAGCAGGCAAAAGTAGAAGATCATGTGGTGTTGTATCCACTTGTTTTGCAACAAAAACAAACAAACAAATCCAGACAGACATCTAGGACTCCTAAAATTATAAAGCTGTTCTAACAGGAATTTGAAGGGTTTGAAAAGGATATGCACTTATACACATGAGTAGGCCTTGAGTCTTATCCCCTTGTTTATTTTGCTTAGTAAAAGTCAACTACTGGTAGGAGAATGCTGTGGTATTGTTTTTTTTTTAAAGCAAGGTATAATCCATTTTCCCATGGGCTCAGGAAAACCTTTTCCTTCTCCTTTGCTGCCAATGTTTGGACGAACATTAGCATACAATAAACCAGCTATGGGAAACCCATGTATACCTCTCCCATAGGTAGATGAACCTGACATGTTTTTTTGCCAAGGCCATATGGACAGCCTACTCCTGCTTGGAGCATAGGCAACACACACACCCTTCTGTGCCAAAGATATCTGGATTTCCATGTAGGAGGTATACATGAGCTTTCCATAGCAGCTATGGTTGTACAACTAGGTATATTAGGGTGTATGCATGATGGTGTGCAACATTTTGTACCACTGCTTGCACAGTTGTTTGTGCAACAATATAGTCCTGCAAAACTATGCCAGTGGGGATTTTCACACTTCTATAATAATGGTAGACTTAGGCAATTGTCCACAGTAAAATGGAATTGTTATGTTGTTGTAAGCAAGCTTAGAGAGATACCATCGTGTGATGAGCCTATTGCCTGTTCCAGATGAAGCTGCTGTATCTAAATAGTACTCCCAACCCCAGTATCTCTGGAGACTTCTTGAAGGTTATTTTGTAATAATTTTTATAACAGTGTCTTTTATATATAAAATATTAGGCTGGAATGTTTATTCTGATGATCCATTGGATCATTTCAAGTTAATTAACCACTACTATACCTACTAAAATATTGGTGTTAATACTGTTGTTTTTTTAAAAAATCCTGATCCTTAGTGCTTATAATTGCTGTGGGAAATATCAATATTGTCTACAACCCATAAGTGCCATGTGCAAATATGTTCAACCATCTCTCTGCATACATTTGGGGATACCAGTATTCAAAAAAACATAGACCTTTCCCCTTGTGTGCTTGCTATGGAGTATCAGTGGTTCTTTTGTAGCAATTGCTGAATAGCTCAGCAGTACTATAAGTTGCTTAGGCATGTTATGTAATTTTATTCCCTGGAGATTTCAGGCCTTGTCTACATATATGCAGCAAAAGGAGTTAGGGATGAGGACGAATGGATTGTACCACTGCTGACTACAAGTGGGAGATTAGCCCTTATGTAAAAACAAAATACATCCCAGCAACAATATCCATGCAGATTGGGTTAGAATGTTCATCTCATTTCACTTAAAAAAATTGGTAACATATATTTACTTCACAAATAGGAACATTCAGAATATGCCCCCACCATTCCATCTGCAGACTGAGATAGTATGGTCCACTATATCCCTAGAGCAGTATTTAATTTTACAGACCAGGCTTAAGTCTTGGTAGCCATATTGGTTTTACCAAGAAAATAAATATGGGGGAAACTGAGAATTGTCAGAACAGAAATACAGGTGACCTCTGTATCTGTGGAATGAGTGGACATTATACACTGCACAAGAAGTGAGAAAAATTAGGCAAAAGGATGTTACCCATTTCTGCTTTCCCCATACTTTTATGACATATGACATGATGATAAATTGAGTGGATATTTAGAATGTGTCAGAATATCAGAGAGTGGGAGGTGTAGAATAGGTGTTACTTGCAATGTTTGGCTTTTCTCCAGCTTTCCTGAAGTGAGATTTTCAAGTAAAGGCTGGGCAGAAATTTTTCATTCATGCTCAAAGTACAGTACATTCTCCTACTGGCTTTTATCCATATCTTTGGAGAGTGTGGTTGCTGGGCATCAATTCCATGTTGCGCTGTTGGGATGGGGCATCAGTTTCTGTACCACTGGGTTTTTGTTATCTGGAGTCAAGAAGCATGTGGACAAATGGGAAAAAATTCAGAAGATAACTAAAGAGAGAGTCTAGAAGGAGAATTCTAGATTGAGAATGTTTACCATATAGAAAAGAAAACCAAAAGGGCATATATTTATAGTTTTTGTTCAAATGGATATCATTTGAAGAATGCTGAGGCTTGGATTCTACTAAAGATATGAAAAAAATCAATGTGGGCTTTCAGCTGTAGTGAGACAAATGAAACATTAATGGGAGAGTGTGTTAACTTTAGAGTGCTGAACTACATATTACTCCCAAAGGACTCATCTGCTTAGCTCCTGTTTCTGACCAAGAGTAATTATGATGATGATGTAACAGAAAGTGGAAAGGTACCCTTAGATTTTATGCCTTTCATACCAGGCACACAGATTACAAAAACATCAAAAATTCTGGGAAGACATTCTGTAAAACCATATGACAAAAAACTTGTAGAGGTCACAAAGAAAACTTGAAACTGAATCCAATTTAATAGTATCTGTTGACTGTTTTTATTTTTTTCTGGCTCTTTTTAAAAATGTAAGGTTTTATTAGATGTACTGTACAATTTGAAAAATAAAAAAAAATCTTTAAAAAGCAAGTGGAGAGTAATTGGCAGGGAACCTTGGCTTGCTTTGTAAAAGCTGAAATTAATTTTGGTATATGAAACTTTGAGGGACAACCAGGAAAAACAGAATTGCCACAATCCATTTTTCTGTATGGCAGAACTGATAAGGACATTTGATGGTCTGTCATTGAAGGAGGCATTAAATAAACAAAATATGTAGTCAGGATCTGTCTGGTGATTGGTGGAACTTCACTGCAAGTGGAACTGTTGTGATGTTTCTTTGTATATTCCTAGTACTTCTCTGTAAGTCCATGTGCATGTACAAGGCTTAATCTTTCTTTTCTGTGCTTACCCCTGAAACCCTTGCTCTGCCCATTTTTTTGTTGTACTGCCAGCTGATTCTTATTAATTATGTTGGTAATAGCCATGTCTCTCTTTGGTGAATTTGAAAGTTATAACATTAAAATCTTCATGGTTTGATCGTGATGTCTGAACCAGATTTCTGGGTTTTACTAATGTTGAGTATAGAACAAGCAGGGCATTCGTGTAGTCCCATTACACTCAGATATACAGTGGTGCCTTGACTTACAAACCTAATTGGTTCAGGAAGATGGGCATAAGTTGAAATGGTCGTACGTCGAAGCACCATTTCCCATTGAAATGCATTGAAATGCAATTAATCCGTTGCGGCAGAAGAAAAAAATCACCAAAAATAAATAAATCACTGCAAGACTTATTGGAAATGCGATTAATCCCTTCTGGCCGAAGGGGAAAGAAAAGAAAGAAAAGCAATCAACTGTGCAAGACCCATCGGAAATGCACAGAAAACAAAGGGACCAGGTCCGAAATGCACAGAGAACAAAGGGACCAGGTCCAAAATGCACAGAGAACAAAGGATGCAGTTCGGAAATGCACAGAAAACAAAGGGACCAGGTCCGAAATGCAAAGAGAACAAAGGAAAAAGCAAGGGAAGCATGCAAGACCCATCGGAAATGGGGGGAAAAAACCCCAAAAGCAACCAAACCCCCCAAGACTCATCGGAAATGGGGGAAAAAGCCCCAAAAAGCAACCAAACCTCCAAGACCCATCGGAAATGGGGAGAAAAAAGCCAAAAAACAAACAAACCCCCCAAGACCCAATGGAAATGGGGAAAAAAAGCCCAAAAAGCAACCAGCCCCCAAGACCCATCGGAAATGGGGGGAAAAAACCCAAAAAACAGACAAACCCCCCCAAGACCCATCGGAAATGGGAAAAAACACTCCAAAAAGCAACCAAACCCCCCAAGACCCATCGGAAATGGGGGGGAACCAAAAAACAAACCCCCCAAGACCCATCACAGCACAGAAACATAACCCCCCAGCCCAAAACCACGCTGCAAAAAAACCCAGAACAGTTTTTAAAAAGCAGAAAACAGCACCTTACCTTACCAGGCAGCCTTCTCCAATCGCACACTCTCTTAACTGCTGGGGCGAAAGAGCTACAAAGAAGCAGCCTCGTCGCCACCTACAGTTAGAAATTTGAATTTCCCGCCTTTTCCCCCTGCCTTTTTCTGTTCGTAAGTGGAAGCTCCGGTCCCAAGTAGAAGCAAAATTTTGCAGCCGGAGCTGGTCGTAACTCGAAATGGTCATAAGTAGGGACGTTCGTAAGTCGAGGCACCACTGTATGTTGCTTTTGTGCCAAAAAACAATCACTGTGTTCAAGCTATGCTCAACCTGGCAGAGGAGAGGAAAGAACACACAGAGAAATGCTGAAAAACAAGAGGCTTACAATCCAGCAGCCCTGGGAACAATACTATAGCACACCAATCAGGAATTGTACCATTGACAATATCTATAACAATGGTTGTTGTGGGTTTTCCGGGCTGTTTGGCCGTGTTCTTAAGGTTTTTCTTCCTAACATTTCGCCAGTCTCTGTTGCCGGCATCTTCAGAAGACAGGAGTCAGAACACGGCCAAACAGCCCGGAAAACCCACAACAACCATCGGATCCTGGCCGTGAAAGCCTTCGAGAATACAATATCTATAACACTGACATCTCATGGACTGGGCTATTTCAAGATGAGCCCCCACCTCACCCCCAACTACAGTCCAGCTAATATCTACACATTAATTGGATAGGGAGGCAACCAAATTCCCAGGTCATTTGAAGGATGTTCCATCACATGGCCACCATTCCTCCTTGCAAAAGACACAGAGAGCTAGACACTGTCTGCATATATAGCCAAAGGAGCCCTGTGGCAATGTCAGGTAATGCAGTCACAAACTTATTCAAGAGGTTGCTTGTTCAAATACCTCTCCTCCAAGTAACACATTTTACTTTTTCAACCCACATCCTCGATGGAAGAAAGACAAAGAACCATGGAACTGGAACAAGCAAGAGTACAACTCCAGTACATTGTGCAAAGTTGGCATAAATACACTTAGGAATCTTCTACCACCACTGGTTTTGATCTCCTCTTCAATAGTTGTGTTTATTAAATTTTTATCTTGTGGCTCAAAGTGTGCACAACATGGGACCAGAGAGATACAACCCCATGTGGCACACCTGTCTGTAATTGCTTTCTGATGAAACTGCTATTGTTCATTTACCAAACACAGAAATTATCTGGGGTCCTGACATCTTTGCCTTCTACTGGCAGCCTGCCTATGTTTTCCCATCACTTTTTCGTCTTTTTTTTTCTTCACACAAAAAATATATTGAGAAAGAAAAGACAGCATATCTGTGCAAAACCTTTTGATTGGTAGTGCAAGAAACGCTTGTTCCTTGAATTATTGTGGTCTGAAAACCCTCTGAATTGTGTTGGCAAATTAAAGAGGAAGGAGAGGAAGGCAAAATATTATGGCACTTTAGAGACCAACAGATTTATTTTAGTGTGGGCTTTGGTGGATCAAATCTATTTCAGACACCAAGAAGAAGTGAACTTGGTCCACCAAAGCTGACACTGAAATGAATCTGTTAATTTTTAGAGTGCCATAATATTTGGGAGTTTCCCCCCCTTCTTTATTAAATTTCTTCTCTTTTTCAGTATATGGAGGCAAACATGGCTGGTTATATCCTGATGGTATGCTGTGATGGTGCTGAGTTATACTGTATCCTATGTTCTGTTGTGGCAGTGTGGTGGGTTGGCCTTTCCCTTTGTCAGGTATTCTAGTTAATTCTCTGTAGCAGGGCTTAAAGTTTCACTGTTAAAAACGGGTATGATTATAGATTGAAGGAATCCAGAATATGGCATAACCTGCTTCTTCTTCATGTTCTCTGCAACGTCTTTTCTATTTTGTGTCCCACTGGGGTCTTGGAACAATTCCCATAATCCATTATCATTGTCCCTGTTGGTTGAGACTGTTGGTAGATGTAGTCCAAAACATCTGAGGACACCAGACTGCCTGTCTCTGTTCTGTACAGTGGGTTAACTTAAAACCCATTGGTTTCAACAGGCTTATCCTTCAGTATGATTAAATCTGGATCCAACCCAGCATCTTGCACCCTTGGTATTATCGCCCAAAAGTGGCTGTTGGTGTTCATGTCTAGGGTTTGCATCAAGTCTGTTATTTGCCTGAAATCAAGACTATGTGCACTCTGCATCTCTCTCCAATCAAGATTTTAACCTAAGAAAAAGCAAAGTCATGGACAGAATAATTAGGTGAATTACATAACTTTGTGTTTGCTTGATTTCCATAATTCATGCTGCTTCCAAGATGCTGGCTAATTTTCAAAATCTTATGTCAGTTTTCAGCAAGAATGGGAAATAAGGCAATGATTGTAGATATTGTATAGGTTGGTTAAAGCAGGGTTCAGGGAATCACAGCAGTGGAAGAAGATATTGAAACGTCTATGCACACATGCAGAAATGGGGAAAAATATTTTTTGCAGGGGGAAGGCTACAATTCCCAGAATCCCACAGTCACCCTGGCCATGGGAAATTCTAGTCCTAAAAGATGACTTTCCCTCTCTTTGAACATATGCGTGCATATACACAATGTACAGTGAAAACACTGGCACTTCTACCCTGCTGTCTTGTGGTTTCTGAGGTTTTGCCATCATAGGAGAAACTTGCTTTCAGAACAATCTGAGAAACATTCTGAAGTCAAGATACTTTGGAGGCCTATTTCTTCATGCTAGTCAGAGCTAGAATCTGAGGCTTGTGTCTTGGAACGTGTTTGCAATGTAATCATGGAAACAAAATACACAAAGCTTCTCTGGTTTAGAAATCTAAACAACAATGACAAAGTTGAGTCAATGATTGAAGAAGTTAATTAACATACAGATTAATTAACTGAGTGCTGGCTTGGCAATTCTAATTTTTTCTGCTGGAAAAACAGCGTTGTTTTCACACCATTTCTATCTCTTGATATAGCTCTTCATGAAAAGATAGGAACCAAGTGCGTTCCAGGGATCAATGGTGAGATGTCTTAATAGCAATCTCCTTCCTTTCCCTTTTTCCTTCCCTTCTGATTTCTTTCCATGTCCACTCTTGTTCCTCTAGACCAGTGCTTCCCAATCTTGGGTAACCCAGGTATTGTTGGGCTGCTTCCAAGAAGCCTTCACCACCAGTTGTGCTGGCCAGGATTTCTGGGAGTTGCAGTCCAAGAACACCTGGGTTTCCCAAGGTTGGGAACCACTGCTCTAAGACCATGGTTCTCCATTGGCACAAATGGGGATAGTTTGTGGTGGGAGTGGGTGGGGAGCTGTGCAAAAAAGTGTGCTACTGTCTAAGAATACCAGAGTGTGTATTTTTAGAGCAAAGGTCTAATCTGCTTACTGCAGCCAGTCAGATTTTAACTTGGCAATATACTACCCTGTTGGTTGTTCCTTTATTGTTGTGATATTTCTCATCTTACTCCAAGTCATGGGAGTTCCCCATGTGGTCTGAGGGCCATAGGTGGCCCCTCTGAGACTCCTCAACTGCTCCTCACCCCAAATGAAAAATATTTTTTAGCCCACAATGGCCAGTCATGTCACAGAAGATAACCGGACAGGTCTTTTAAAAGTGTCTTAGTCCAAAACAAGCTTAGAGGGGGAAATAAAAACAAAAATGGCAAATCATGTTCTCCTGGGGCTTGACTTTCCATTTTGGGGGCTTGTGGAGGTCAGAGGTATTTGTGTCCCTTGAAGATCCAGGGAAGGAAAAAAAAAACAGCCACCAGACACCAAGAAAATAACCAATTTCTGCTCTAGCTCTCATCAAAAGGGAGAGTTGGAGACGTATGATTCAACCACAGTTAAACTTTTAAAACTGAATTTCTTTTGTAGACTAGGATTGTGCTCAGTTCTTCCACTCCTTTGCACTCCACTTCTCTGGACAAAAGTAATAATGAAAACATAGGCTAAATCTCAGATGATTAATGTGGAAGGTTAATGGTTTTAATGGTTAAGAGAGGTGTGTGGGGATGTTCCCTAGCTCTCTGCTGGGTTCCGTGAGAGTCTGTCCTCATTTGAGATATTCCAGACTGGAATGTTTGTATCTAAATGAGGTGTGGGTAGGAATTCTCTTCCCTTTTATGGAAAAGAGTCATAGCTCAGTGATTGAGTACATGCTTTAGGGTCCTAGGTTTGCTTCTCAGCCTCTCTAGGCAGGCTGAGGAGGACATCTGCCTGAAACCCTGGAGAATGGTTGGAGTCAGTGCAGACCATTCTGAGCTAAATGTATCAGTAGTCTTCTTCATTAGAGGCGGCTTCCTCTGTTCTGCACTCGAGATGGGGGGAAGGTGTAGAGGTAGAATTGATACCAGTCACTCACTAAGAAGCTGGCCATAGTCCACTATTTGGTGCCATTTGTGGCTGATAAATGTGAAGGTACCATGATAACTGGCAAACATCAGGCATTTTTGTCCCCACCCCATCATTTTATTAATACAATAAAATTAGTGGTAAAATAGCTTCAAATCATTTGGTTACTTTGAAGAATTCAAGCTGTTCTTTGTTGTTCTGCTTAGCCCTTGCTGTGCTCTTGGGCCTGCTCAGTGCAATATATTTGTCTGTGGACATGCCTGCCTGCACATCACCATGGCTCATAAAGCACACTTTTCAAAATACTGTTACTTGTGGATTGATTGTAAATTTATTCAGGGGTAGCAGGTGGATAAATAATATTATTGGTATATAAGTAGCAAATTATTTTTTTCTTATAACTTCTACCCAGATCATCAACTAATAAGTCAAGAATGTGGATATGTAACATTGCTTTAACCAGCAAATGTTTTAAAAGTTTATCCATCTATATGTGTGTTTTTCAGGTCTTGTATCTTATAGGACTTGGAAAAGTTACCTTTTTGGAATACAGCTCCTCAAATCCCCCAGCTAGCTTGTTGTTTAAATCTATACTGTTTACCACTTTTCTGCCACAGTTTCCCCTTTGCTCAAAGTTATTAATCTGAGTTGTAAAACATGTATTTCTATTTGTACCCTATATTGCACAATTGCCAACAATTGTTATCATTATGTTTAAGGTGGTTTGCACTCTGTACTTAAGGGAAAATACAAATTGGAGTTTTGCACCCTAAGCATTGAAAACTCCAGGAAGAGCCATAGCTCAGTAAGGAACTCCAATTAACTAACAAATTATTTCCAAGCTAGATCATAACTGCATGTGTAAGAAAGGCATATTTTTGCCACGTAAGACTATTTGAGGTGGGGAGTTGTAGGGGTAATGGGCTGTTGATTGTTTCCCACAAATTTCCTTTCCCTTTTTGTAGCGTGCCTTTCTCATTTTGGGAACCAGAAGTAAGGCTTATTGGGAAAAAATCTAAAGATTTTAGAAGGTGACAATTTCAGAGAAGAGTCAGCAAATGCAGAAAGAATTTACGCACCTTCCTTCATTGTTTCTCCCTTTTAAGTGCCCCCAGCCCTGTAGTTACTGTGATTAGGTGAGGATTTGGTTCTGGGAACGCACATTGTTTGCACAGGCATTTATAGAGGGAAAATATAGTTCAGTGTTGCATAATAAGCAAAGTTGGGAGGCAAAGAATCTTTACTCACTTTGCTGATGCAAATTAAATGCTGGCAATGTGAGCCTGGCTTTTCCCTTTGCTATCAATTAAAACCACAGGAGCTGGCTTGTGGAGGCTTCCTACCTACGCAAATCTCTCTCCAAAGGGACCTGCAAGTCTGCTGATTTCTCTCAGAGGGAAAGCTTTTGAGAGAGGGAATCTCTGCTACCACCATTTCCTTGTCTTCACAACTTTATTCTCTAGGGTAAACTGCATATTGCGCTGCACCCACTTGTCCCAATGTCTCTGATGTCCCTGTCTCCTTTGCAAAGTGCCGCGTAAGTGTGGTTTCCACTGGAAGAAAGATGGGAAGAAAAGAAGGGAATTATTAGCCATTCCACTTCTAGCCCGTTTCCTTTAAAATCTCTTCTTTGCAGAGTTGTGGACTTCTGTTGACCTCTTTTGTTGACATTCTCCTGGAAGTAAAATCAGCATGCACAGGTTAGTGCAAGTTTCAGGGACAAAAGTGACTAGCAGGGGGAGGGCAAAGCCCTCTGTTTCCTTCCTGTTTCTCCTCAGTTGTCCAGTTTTTAGGGAGATTTGCAGAGTCGATTTCCTTTCATATGAATGCAGTGTAATGTGTAGTTTGCCATTTTGCTAACTCTATCCTTTCTGACCTCATTGTTCTGATTGCCTTTATAGACTTCTATGCCAGCCTTCTGCCATTGTTTGTAAGACATTGGCTAATTTCACTTATTAGTCCCAGCTAGATTAAACCCACTGAATGAATGGAATGTGTTCTGCCAACATTTATGGAAATCTCATTGATCCAGTAGATAATCTGTAGTGGGGACTCATCGCTGGATTGAAAAGTTTGGAATCATAAAGTATTCAGGTTTAAAACCAATTAATAGTCCCAAACAGCATTATCGGAACTGACTTATAGCAACCCTAACAAGGCTTTCAAGGTAAGTAAGATATTTAAGGAGTGGCTTTACCATTTCCACATCTCCAGTGAGGTTTCATGGTTGAGCAGGGATTTGGACCCAGGCCTTCTGAGTCCTAGTCTGTCACTCTATCCACTGCGCCACACTGGGTATACAAGCAGTATAGATCAATTGAATCAACTACTGAAGAATGAGTCAACACTTTTGTAAAACCGTTTGAATCAATAGGTATGGGACTGCCAGTTGGATTTGGTCTATAGGCACCACTTTCATCCAACTCCATTGAAATACTGGTTGGGGAATTCTGGGATTTGAAGGTACATTTGAAGGTATTGCCCAGAGCTTTTTAAGCTCTGGGCAAAAGCCAGAGGTAGCTTGTGCATATTTTTGAGATGAAAATTCAAATCACGCACATAGAGGCCTGTGTCTTCATTTCTGCTTGAGCTTGAGTGGAGAGAAGCACTTTGGACTGAAGTAGCACTGGGGAGGACCTGCTGAGGCAAGTTTGGAGCAAAGCCCGTAGGAGCTATAAATACGTCGAGTGTCTGTGGTGACGACAACCATAAACCTCAACAGCTAAACTAGAATTTGGCAAAGACTGCCTGCTGAGGAATTTCGTGATGGGTTATAAAACTTCTGAAAATAGAACTAAACAAGATTGTCTTCCATACCAGTGTGGGATTGCTAGCATGGAATCTGTTTTCTCCCTGCTGTTGCAGTTAGTGGATGGTGGTGGTTGAAGGAAGGATGCAAATCTGCACTGTGAAATCTTGAGTTTAGCACTTAGAATCATGAAAATGGCACAGGTTGTGTTCAATTTTAAGGAAAGGGGATAAAAAATGGGGCAGAACAAGAAAGAATAAGGAAGCGAAATTGGGTGAAAAGCTGCCTTCCATGGCCAGGTATACTTCAGATGTATTTAACTAAAGCCTCCATCATCTTCAGTTGGCAGATGCTGGTTGGAAATGATGGGTGTTGTTCTCCAGCATATGAGAAGAGCACTGGTTTCAGGAAGATTAGCATAGCAGAGGAGAGACATGACTGGAGACCTTAGAGAAGGGAGCAATACAGTTATGCCGTGGTAAAAGAATTTTAGTTCACGAGTGAAGATGAAATTTTGCTTTAATATCTTCCATTGCATAATGTATTAAACTTGTAATATATTGTTCCTTTGAACAATAGTCTGATAGTGCCATGAAGGCAGAACCAAGTGGCTTTTGTGGGCTAGAGTCAACTTGACAGTAGACCTCAGATGAATTATATGTGTACCTTTTACTCACATGGAGAGCCTCCATGTGAACAGGAACCTCTAGGTGCATTGCTTTCCACATGGGCAAAATGGCACCAAAGAGATGAGAGGCTGATCACACTGCTTCCCCTATGTTGGATGGAAACAAGATAACACCTGGATAGGGCTATTTTGTGATAGAAATCAGAATGGTTGCAAACTTAGCCAACCCGTCTGAGTATCATCCCTCCTGGTCCTAATTTTGTAGCCACATTGCTTTCAGGATGGAGCTATCTGCTTTTGACAGTAAGAGGGATTGTTTATTCTAAGCCAAAAACAATTAGACTAGAAAGAAATAATGATGAAATAGATTTAGAAAGGAGAAGGATGTAGGCTTAGTCTGATAAATCAGTTTGAAGAAACTGACTGTAGAAATTGTGCAGTTTCCTCCTTTACAGGATCTCAAGCCAAGAGTGAACAGATATTTGTGAAGAAAGCTTGAAGTCAGGTAAAAATAATTTTTTGGCTCTGTAGGCCCTAATTGAACCCACCAAGGGTCAGAATGTGACATTCCTGAGGCTCCCCAACCCTCTCCCCATTGTGGAGGGGGAGGAGTCCTTTTTGTGTCCAATCACAGATTGGAAATAGAGGGGACTTATAAGTTAGAACCAGCACCTTGGATTCAGCCCAGAAATGTATTGGCAGCCAGTAGAGCTGCGGTAACAGGGGGGTTATGTGATGCTTGTAATCAGTCCCAGTCTGCAATCTGGCTGTTGCGTTTTGGACTCAATGAAGTTTCCTGACACTTTCCATAGGCGGCCCCACTTAGAGGGTATATAGGAACCCCTGCCCCACACAATTTTAGTTCCCCACCCCTGCTTTAGTCACAGTCTGTCATGTCTGTGGTGTCCTTTTGTACATTGGACAAGAGAGTCCTGACTCCTGACCAGGGAATCCCCAAACCAGGACAAAGGCAAGACACAAGGGAAGGCACAGAATGGCTCACTGAAGCAGACAACCCAGGGATATCTGAAGCTACAGTCCAATATTTATCCAAAGTCAAAGCCACATCACTGTCTCCTGCAATCCATAGGAAGGATGCAAAGGAGTCATCTCATCTGGCAGTATAGCAGCATTTAGGAATCAGAAGAAGGGGGGTCAATTAGCAACCAGTACTTGTGTTGTCTCCACTGGTTTGCAATACCAGCTGAAGGTTTTTTTATATATATAACTGGGCTGCTGGAGCCCCACCTGGCACTCAGTTGCAGGTGTTTGGGAAGCAGGGGGGAAGAACCAAACTGCAGGGCTTGGCATCTGGGTCTCACTGGAAGGAAATGCCTTCTTACAGGGAGAGCTGTACTCCTGAAGAAGCTCTCTCTCAAGGAGTCCTTCCCCCACAACTCAGCACTTTGTCTTGGGGTTCTGGTCTTGTGCCACTTCAACTTTCTGGGAAGGGGTCCCACCTCCTTCTCCGAGTCATCCCATGCCTTCTGGCAGAAGTGTAACATCTGTCTCCTCCCCCCACTCCATTTTGGAATCTTCATTCTTTAAAAGCCGCAGCTGTGACAAAGGATAGAAACCACAGGAAGAGTGTTGTGTCTGTTTGACTGCTGATGTCACAACTGTCCAAACATGCAAATAGGTGAGGGGGCAGAGGTCTGCTGATCTATGAACTGAGAGAACTGTTTCCTTAGTTATTACTATTCCTAGGAATCCTGGGTATTGAGGGTGCTTTTCTGAGATTTCCCAAATACATTCTATTACTTTTCACTTATCTCTGGAATTTTCAAAGATGCTTCTTTTGGCTACTCTGGCAAAACGGTTCTCAGAAGAAGCTTACAGATATTTAGAATAATATACATTCCATTTTTTGTCCTTAAAAGGAGCCCCCAAAGTGACTCACCCAAAACTGTGTAATACACCGAAAACTAGTTCAAATACAATAAAAGTGCCAACAGAGTAAAACAGGAAAGCCCAGTCAACAAAGGAAACCGATAGGTTTACAACCTCAAAGTTATGTGTGTGTGTTTTTTAAAAAAGTCCGGCCACCTAGCAAGTGAATATAGACCCTTATGAAATCAGTGGAAGAAATCAGTCATGGTAATAGGAGTCCCACTAGATGTGGTGAGAGATTACAGTTGGAGGGAAGGATTTGTGCGAAAGTGAATAGGGGCAGTGAGTGGAGTTGTACTTTTTGGGAGGGAAATCAGTAAAGAGATAGAGAAAGAGTATTCATAATTGGATAAAATCCATTAAAATGTCCTGGTTTGAGTCCCTCTCTCACAATAAACAGAATATTTTACTTTGTCTGTAGACTATGTTGCATGGGAGCCCTTATAAAAATGTTGCAGATCAGATGCCTATTCATAAATACCGCTAGTAATTTCATCTCATAAATTCATCCTGGGTTCAGATGTGTGACAGACTGGAAGAACTCCCATAGCTTAAGTCTCTATCCTGTATATGATTTTGCTTTCCTGTGCTGGGGTCCTGCATTCTATTTTGAAGTAAGCCATGTGCAGAGTTTGGTTCTTAAATATTTCAAAATCCCCCATTTTCAGAATGTGCTAGTAAGGTCCTGTTCATTTATTTTTATATTTTATTTTATTCTGCTTTTTTTAAAAATCAGGTCCCCCAAATCAATTGACAACCTTCTTTGTGGCACAGTGCTTAGAAGGTTGGAGTAGGAATGAGAAAACCTAGGTTTTCTGGATAGCTCAAGTTATTTAGGTACAGTCAACCCTCGACTTATGAACTTAATCCGTTCCGGAAGGACGTTCTTAAGTCGAAAAGTTCGTAAGTCGAATCAGCATTTCCCATAGGAATGCATTGAAAACCAATTAATCCGTTCTGGCTGTTTTTGGTTCTTAGGTCGAGGGGCGGTTTGTAAGTCGAAGCATTAGTTCCCATAGGAACTAATGCAAAGCCGGTTAATCCGTTCCTACCACTAGGGGCAGAATTTTTTTCCTTTTTTTTCCTTTTAACCTAAGATGACTTAGGTTAAAAAAAAAGGAAAGAAAAGAGGGAGGGAAGGAGGGAACAGACACCTTTTCAACAGAACACCTTGAAAGTTCAAATTTCGCGCTTTCCCCGCCTCCCGCGCGTTTTTTTTCCGGTTCGTAACTCGAAGCAAAGTTCGCAAGTCGAGGCTATATTTTTCTATCAGAGCGGTTCGTAAGTCGAAATGTTCGTAACGAGGGCCGTTCGTAAGTCGAGGGTTGACTGTATCTGGCTGCGGAGCCAGAGGTTAAGAGTTTGATTTCTCAGTGTGCCTCCTTGACGGGCTGGACTCAATGGTTCATAGGGCCCCTTCCAGTTCTGCAGTTCTAAGATTGTTATTACATAAATCTGCATTCAGCCTTGGAACTCACTTGGTGACCTGACTTCACTGTATCTCAGTCTAGCTTGTCACCAAAGGTTGATTCTGAGAAAAGAGGGAGGAAGAAACTTGCCATCTTAACCTCACTGGAGGAAAGTTAGATGTAAAGGTAACAACTGTAGTAATCATCAAATATGGCTATTCTGTTATAATGCCATACAGTTAAAAAGAAATAAAAATAAAACCATAAAACATAAAGTGAAGAGCCTCATGTCGCAGTGGTTAAACTGCTGTACCGCAGCCAAAACTTTGCTCACGACCTGGGGGTTCAATCCCAGGTAGCCGGCTCATGGTTGACTCAGCCTTCTATCCTTCTGAGGTCGGTAAAATGAGTACCCAGCTTGTGTGTGTGTGGGGGCAATGTGTAGCCTGCATAATTAACTTGTAAACCGCCCAGAGAGTGCTTTAAGTGCTATGGGGTGGTATATAAGCAGCATGCTTTATAAAGTGAACATAAATCCCAGGATGAGAGGCAGGGGAAGGGAAAGGACTGAAAAACACAATTTTAAAATTAATTTTTTGCTCAAAACAATGTTTTGAAACATGTTTACACAATTTTAAATTTTGTAAAATAGTGTTCAGAGTTAAACATTGACATTTGAAGCAAAACCATTGATGAGATATGATGACGGGGGGGGGGCAAGGATGCATAGAACAGCCTGCTATTCTGTGTTGTATGAAACTACTTGAGCAATTTCAGAATAATTTAATGGAACTCACAGAGCTCAGTGATCTCTCCCTGTGTAATGTTGTTTGCATTTCACTAAAACTCTATTGTGAGGTACATGTCAAGTTCATTGTTTATAACAATAGGTCAACACAATGCAAAGTTGCAATGTAAACAGCAGAAATCTAAGCACGGCATTACACATGGCAAATACAATGCTCAAATAAAAATGCAGGGTCATTTGGACATATAAACAGAGAGAACAAAAAATATCAACCAACAAGCTTAAACAAGGCACTTGTGTCAGATGATCACCCATACAGACCATAATGTATGTCTAATTTTGTAAACCACAACAGTAAATAAAAGTTCTGAATAATGCATTTTTTCTACATCTGATAGTGCAAAATTACGAAGTCTAAATGGGATACATGTCATGGCCTCCGTTTTGACTCTTTGATTATACAGATATATCTCAAACTCACACTGAAATAAATCAATCTTAAAAGTCTCACAGGCAATGTTTTGTTTTTGTTATACATGCTGAGACAGAATAATATGGTGAGCTCACTGAATATTATATTTATTAAAAGAATTTCTGTTTCTTATTTCAGATGCCATCCCAGGTCTGCTTTGTAGCACCAGGGGGTATCTAAAGGACTTTTTCCTTCCTTCTGTACCTGACTGCCTGTAAAGGCCCTCATTGAAGACCCTCTCGTCTGTACTTATTTAGTAGTAAGAGAAAGGCTTTCTGTGCATTATCAGAGGCATTTTCCATATTTTATTTTAAAGCCAAATTTATTCCCTTCTCTTCCAAATTTGTGTCATTTCTTCTCTGATATGTTTTGTTTACTCCTTTGCTTGTGGTCTGAGATTCATAGATTCATGGAGGGTGTGTGTGAGCTAAACAGACCTGGAGATCTGTACAAAGAAGGAATGTGTTGTAATTTTATGTCTGAAGCTGAGCAGGACCAGCCCAAGCAGGTAGATGAATGAGGAGATTGTCTTGGGGACCTCAACCCCCTCCCTTCCAATGTCACTCCAGTTGCTTTGGACAAAGGGACAAGAACACACAGATGTCAGAAGGAGAAAGAGTGGGAACATAATGGCCGTAGGATTCCTGCTAATTCCTTGCTGAGACCGTGGGTGCCACATTCAGTTTTAGTCAAAGACTGCAGGCATCCGTCTTGCCTGCTTGCCTGCCAGCCTGTCTGCATCACAGTAGCAAACGCTACAACAGTGGGGGGGGGGGGGAGAACGGGAGTGGGGAAAAGCTGCATTAGTATTCAGAGCATCCTTCTCTTCTATCCATTCCCTGAATCATCCTTCCCCATCCCACGCCGCCTCCACTTCCTGTTTGGATTAAGAACAGGTTGTTCATTCAGCTGTGCAGGGCCCCCACTCGCATACAAATGACACTGCGTCTGTGAGGCGGTTACTCACAACTGCAGAGGGTTCATTCAGACACCTGCTGCAGTGCTGGAGCAGGCAGGGCTAACAGAGGAGGGGAGGGAAGAAGAATGAGATATAATGCATATGCCACTTTTCTTTCCTTCTCTTTTGCTTATCCCAAGATTTCAAAAAGATTCTCCATGGAGCCTCTTCAAGGTCAGACCTTTCTCAGTCCACTGTGAGGGTGATCTTACCAGGAATGTAAGTGGACTCAAAGCCTGCAACAGATGTTGTGATATAAAGGGAGAGACCCAAATATAAAGGGAGAGACTTGAGTTTGAAGCAACCTGAGCAGGTACAGAATGCTAGTCTCTCCAGGAACTAATGCTTACCTGAATTTGGGTTTGGAAGGGGCAGCTAGAATAAAGGAGAATGAGCACTCTTTCACACATCTAGACCAGAGGCCCACCACCACCACCACTTCAATGGGAATATGTGACCTTATGCATTCACTGTTTAGTTGTTAGCGAAACTGAGGTATTTTGCACATGTTCATTGGCATTTTGCTTGTTTATTATTGCTGGATACATTCAGAGTTGTTTCTTTTTAAATAGAGGCTTGGCTCAAATACATTTAACTTCATTCAGACATTGGAGTATTTGAAAAAGTATGATCTTTTATTCTGTGGCCTTTTCCAAGTTTTTAGAAATAAGTAAGTTCAGGAGCCAGTTGATGTCTAGATTACATTTTTGTTTTGTCGATGCTTGAAGGTTGTTTGACTGTAGTTGGCCATATGAAGTTACAAGTCTTCTATTACATCTTTCTTTCTTCCCATATTGTACAAAGTGGAACCAAAAAGTTAAGAAAGAGGCTGTTTAATTTCCCATTCCCTGGGCTCTAAGGTAATTAGTTTAGGGAATCTCCCATCCACTGAAAATTACAGAGCTTGAGCAATTTGGGATACCACAGAAATTAGATTAAACATGTTAGCGAAACACTTGTAAAGTGAGCCCCTCCTCCCTGGCTCGTTTTTTCAACTATTTGGCTTGCTTTTACAGAAATGGGAGAGGGAGGTCGTTTAAAAATGACCATTACATCACTAACATTACAAACTGGGGTTTGTTATTACCGTAGCAGAGCCAGGATAAGAAGATAAAAACAATTGATTTTTGTCAATTTATCTTAACCAAACTGGGTCATTTGAGTGTCTTACGCACGGGCTCACTCTGGATGTCACAGTGTCAACATTGTTACTACAGCAAGCTGATAGAGGACAGATCAGTGGTGGTTTGCAAAAGTTCCTGAACATAAGGGCATTGATCTCTCAGTTCCTTTTTTTTATTATTTTCTCCTCTTCATTTAAATAATAATAATTTTGTTGGTTTTGTCTGCTTTCCTTCAGGCCACATGAAATCTTACCAAATGTGTTCTTCTTGCCTTGCTTTTTGAATCTATTCAGGCCTTGATTGTCCTGCTCATTTTCTTCTTCCAGAGCAAGATGGAGACTAAGTTTAGAGGACCATAAACAAAATGACTTTCAGGTCCATCTCTTGGTTGTGAAGGAAACTGGATGTCTGACACAAATTAGGCCATGTTCTTCTAACCACCTCGTGCCAGCAGCAGAGACCTGGCCAGGATCACTATCACCGAGTGCTTAGAAAAATATCAAAAACTGATTAATATAATCAAGCCAGCCATATGCATCAGGAGTGGAAACATGACCAGATAGAAACTCCAAGGTCTAGTTTAGTCTTGAAAGACCAGGCTTGGCAAGTTACTTTAAAAGTAGTTAGATACAGTTATAGTTGCCATTGTTGTTAACAGTGTTAAAAATCTTTATTATGCCAGTTCTCAAAAAGTAGCTGAACAAGTTACTATCAGTTACTTCAAAACAGTAACAGCTGAATGACACAACCTCCTGACTCTCCTTCTATTCATCTCCTCACGGTTTCAGCACCTTCTGCAGAGCCCAAGGCACAAATGGAGCCAGTAGCTGAGCCCCAAGATATTCTTGCTGCACCATTTAGTCCATGCAAGCCATGTAATTTTAAAAGTAACTACAAAGTTAGGGTTACACCACAAGTTCTTATAACTTTGCTGCAAAAGGAATTATTTTTGTTAAGTTATTTATAACTAGTTACTCTAAAGCTCTGTGAAATCCAAAAAATAATAGCCAAGAAGAGAATGCATGTCCAGAAGTGCTCTGCTGTTTTGTTTTGTGCTGTGCTCTCTTCACTGAAAACATACAATTTTGGAGATGGACAAAAGAGTTTTGGCGGGAAAGAAGACTCTTACCTTTCCCATCTTTCACAAATTATTTTACAGCAAAGACCAATCTTACTCTTAGGAAAAGCGAGTCATTTGTCTGAAACATTGGATACTGTCATAGATATTAGAGGTTTGCTTGAGTCATCTCCAACCACTTGTATAAAACTGAGGTGCAAGAATGGGACATAGCTGTTGCCTTCACAGACTATTTGTGGGCTTCTGTTAAGTAGCTAGACAGTTATTGGGGGAGGGGGGGTTAGGATGTTCTCCAGGATGGACCATTTATGTGATCCACCAGAATGGGGTTCCTAACTCCCAACACTTTCCACTATAGAAACTTGTCAGTATTTCTCAAAAGGTGTCAGAACTTGGTCTGCTTTGTGTCATCAATTCTGTGTAAAATGGTGCCAGTTTCCCATCTTGGCAAGACATCTAATTGATAATAACCATGGCGATTGAGTTAATGTTGGATGTTTCACAGTACGCAGTAGATATAATTATGAGCAATTGATACAGGATTTTTAATGTGCTTTTTTGTTTTACAAGAGACAAGCTATTCTTTAGAATTGTTTGCCATAGGTTTCAGTGTTCTGTGACTTATAGTGTTAATATTTTACAGCTGCCCTTGAAAAAGATTCTTATCAAAGTACATTCAGGTTTAAAATTTCTGCTTGTTCGGAATAAATATTTTCATTCAGTACTGAGGACAGACTTGCTTCTCTTTCTCCTTTGTGTGTTTTTTTTAAACTTCTCAGTGTTCTTCCTCTTTACTTCTCCACTGTATTTTGCTTCACAAAATAGGTTAGAAATTTAAATAAATGTTCAAAATCTGAGAACAAGCAGTCATTAATCCCTGAGTTTCCTTTTTCCTCCACTGCTTTTCTCCATTCTGCTTTTCTTACATTTTGGTTGACTGCCACTCTTTCTTCCTCCCCCTTCTTTCTCTGAACAGCTGTTGTTTGGCTTCCTCTATATTTAGTTCCTGACTTCTTTGTCGTCTTTGTTGTCTCTTCCCGCTTATAATTACGACAGAACTTCAGAAGGAGGGGGGATTTGCGTAGTGAAATGGTTTGTCAGCTCTTGTGGCTGTGCTCTTTGCTGCAAAGCTGTCTGAGGCATCGTCTTCTGGGTTTGGGTGAAATGGTTCAGGGGTGTAGTGGTGATGGTGGGTGGTAACACTAGTTCCATGCAGGCACACTCACTCACAAGTGCGCATGTGTGACTTTATCAAAACAGCACATGCTTTTTTACAACAGACTGCAAAGAGTGAAAGCGGAGGGTACGCATATGATGAGTCACCAAAGGCCTTGTTCATTCACAGCATGCCAAAACGGATGCAAGTGACTCAGATCTGGTGCCTGGAAGAGAAGAATGGTGGCAGTGGCATTGATCATGAATGATTGAGGAACGCAGAAGGGACTATCAATGGCTACTAGTCAGGATGCTTCTGTATCATCTCCAATACCAGTTGCTGAAGAACACAACCTAAATGTGTACATTCTCTTGCTTTCATTTCTTGTTTGTGAGCTCCCCATAGCCATGTGCTTGACTAAAGTAGGTATAGAATGCTAGAATAGATAGGCCTTCAGTCTGACCCAGCATGCCCTTTCTTATGTCTGTGCTGTGTTATATCCAAAGTTTTCACTCTGTGATGGTATTTCTTTCTGAAATCAGAGGTCTTCGGTACCTGAAAGTTTCTCCTTTCTCTGGAAACTCTTCCTCATTATCCCAGATGGTTGTATTAGAATGGCATCTTGCAGGAGGTGAGAGCACTCTCTTCTCTTGACCACTTCACAATGTAATAGAGATGAATTGTGGAACTGGAATTGGATTCCAAAATAGAGCTCGGGTATGCCCTGATTTAAAAAAAACTCCCTGCATGTCAGATATAGGCTCTGATTTGACCATAGATGCTTGTGCTCCTGTACTCCTACACGGTGCATGTTTTTACATTCACACAAAGTATTTGATTCCTGAAGTCAGCAAACTCTGGGGCCTTGCCTGAGCTGGGCAGTCTCTTGAATGTCGTTGTAAGTGCAGTATTGACTGTGCTTCAGGTATGGGCTATGCCATACCTGGTTTCCTAGCTTTTTTCTGATGGTATTGTGGAGGAATTTGTATCTATTTTTCTCTGGTGAAAATGGCATGGAAAAATGGAAATGTTTTGGAGGATCTGAAATTAAAATGTCTGCTGAGAAAGTATTGTGGCTTCCTAGCTTCTGCTCTGACCCATCATTGATGCTAAGCCTAGAGAAGCCCATTACCAATCTAAGTTTTGGCACCAGAAGCAGTCAGAAGAAAGATTCCTAGTAAAAAGGTTATTTGAGCCATCTTCTCTCTCTTCCTGCATCTTGTTCCTGGCATCATAAGTAGGATGGAGAGACATTCCTTACTTCACAGGGGACACTCCTCTGTTTTGGATTGTTAAAGGATAGTCCTCTATCTGACATGATGAAATGTTGTGGGTCCAGATCTGATAGTAGACCTGCACCATCTCAGACTTCAATGGAGATAACCATTTTGTAGCATTTCTTCCCAATAAAGACAACAACACAAGCAACAACTCTGCGAGTAAAGAACTCTATGCAAGCAAATTGACATACCAAGCCAGACAAGCTGCCACACTTGTTATCTGCTTAAGGGGAATTTTTCAAGTTCCAGATTTATTTGCATGAAAAACACAAATGCAGAGGTGATGTGGGCTTCTGAGACCTGCTTTCTGTTTTGTAAAGTACTGGCATTTATTGTAAAATTACACTAATTTTTGTAGAGAAATGTGTCTCCGTTAGCTATTGAAAAGTTGTTTTTGAATCTTTGGTCTTGTGCCGCCTTTATTTGAAAAGAGGTGAGGAAAGCGAACCCAGTCTAAATAAATTTACATTAACATAATAGTCCAGTCATACTGCTCAACGTTACGGACTTTAAAGTGAGGGATTTAAAAACCTTTGGATACTGACCTCTGGTCTGTAGTAAGTCACAGGTGAACATTTGTAGTTAAATATGGAGGTCAACCCAGTGTGTCTCTCGTAGGATAGATACTGGCTCTGTGTCCTGGGCTGCCATTTTACTAGCTTGATCCATCTCTCAGGCTTCATTTTTGTACCAGGCTCTAGTTGGTGGGCCTCTATTAACTGAGCCAGAAAACCTTTCTGAGGCTTTTGTAGAGCCGGTGGCAATCACAGTACTGGGCTATATGCACCAATAGTATGAGTATTATGCAATGTCATTTTTTTCTCTTTTTTCATTATAAAGATAGTAATTATATCATAACTATTAATCTTTGAACCTTCTCTGAATGTAGAACCTTTATGAAGCCAAAGCTGTATTATCAATACAAAAAAGGCAGGTAGCAGCAGGCTTTTGGGGAACACAAAGGTCTGAAGTGGTATAAAGGCCTAAATCCAAATGCTTTCTCAACTAGAGTAACTAAATCATTTGCTGAATGGTAAGTCAACATTTAATGTAAATTCTTTGATTCAATTCTGTTCTAACCAGGACTGACCACTGGATTTAAGCCAGAAAAAAATTAAAGGAAAAAACCATAAGGTCACTGGAAGTGCACGAACTGTCCAGTGAGGAATGAATATGGTCAGGGCCCCCAAAATGCTGAACCTTGTTGGCTGAGGTTGGGGTGGAAAAGCAGTGAGATAGCATATACTAGAAAAGGGTCCACACTGCAATACCCTTTGCAATTCCCCCCTGTTGTTGTCTTCCAGACAATAGCAGTCATATGAGAGCAACCTTGTTGGCTGAAGAGAGTGTTTACAACTGAAACATTTTTTCCAAATTGCTTGTGTATATAAAATGCCGGTAGGGCCATTGGAACTGTATATATTGCCTTGCAAACAAAAATGTTGCTTTCTTAAAAACAATGAGAGCAACATCAGGATCTCAGTGCCGTCTGCTGTGGAGATGATGCCTTTGCACTCATGTCTCCTCTTCTCTCTTTCCCAGCTGTTGACTTGAAGCCAGTGCTTCCTGTGGTGATGCAGAGCTCTTGCAATAGCAGCAACAGCAGCAGCCCAGTGGACTTGCGGATGGATGCCCGGCCCAGCGTGCCTGCTGTAGATCCAACCGTCCGGGAACAGCAGCTACAGCAAGAATTACTGGTCCTCAAACAACAGCAGCAATTGCAGAAGCAGCTGCTCTTTGCAGAGTTTCAGAAACAGCACGAGCATCTAACACGGCAGCATGAAGTCCAGTTGCAAAAGCACCTCAAGGTAATTTGGAGGTGAACTTGTAGAACTCTCTTCTCTTGAGTTGCATAATCTGTACATCTCGCCTTGTGTTCTGAACAGCAGCAGCAGCTCCCTAAGGTCCCAGTCCAACTGAGATCTTTGTAACTGGGAATGCTTGGGACAGGACCTGGGACAGAATGCGCGCACAGTATGTGCTGTACCACTGAATTATTTGTTTCAGCAAGCCAGTTTGAGCAGTATGTTCCTAGAACAAGTGTTTGGATATAGTTCCAAGCTGAGTGAGGATTAATATACCAAGGCTTAGTCCAGATGAGACAGTTTTGAAAATTGGTCACCGTAGAATAGGAATGGACAACTTTGGAGGGTGCAGGCACCAGTCTTCTACCACCACGCCTGACCCATGGCCTGCATGACACCTAAAATGGCCAAATATTCACTTCTGGTTTCAAAACCAACTTATTTTTCACTTAAAAATGAAAATGATCCAGGTGGAGGCTACACATTAGCTTTAAAAGAGAATTGTGATTCTCTGTATTTCAACAATAATTTGTTTTAGAGGTGGGAGGATTTTCAGGGCTCCAGGTGATAAGCACATGCAACACAAGATTTCCAGTTCTTCCTGTACTTGAATGTGCTCCCTCTTCTCTGAAGGAACAGGTACACAGACCATGTCTTCTCCGGGATCTAGCCTTGCCAATTGCCATGCATAGCTGTGTCTGTGTCCAGGGGTCCTTTTTAGTTGAATTTGATAATTCAGCTACAATTCTTTCTTTCCATCCCCAGCATAACCACTCTGATCCATGCTCTGATAACCATCTGTCTAGACTACTACTAGTTTTCTCTATGCCAGGCTTCCTTTGAAAATATCATACATGCTGGCTACCGATGGAATCCTACAGGTTGCCACCAGGTGAAAGAAAGCATGGGAGCTTGCAGGTTATACCTGAACCCAGTTCTAAGCCCAGCTCAAAATATTTGGTGCTTAGTTTTCAAACTTTGAATGGTCTGACACCTGCACTCCTGAAATAGCACTCTCTCCCTTATGTGCCTTCTTGCATTGTTACATCTTCTGGTAAAGAGTTCCATCTCCTACCCAATTTATCCTAGTGCAGGTGGTAAAATGCAACCCCTCAGATTGCAAATTCCAGTATCCCTAGTACTGGTGAAGAATCATGGGAGTTATAGTCTAATAACATCTGGTGGGCTGTCAGTTGCCACACCTGCCTTAGGATAATGAACAGGACCTTTTTTATTGTAGCACCTGTGTTTTGATGCTCCCTGCTAAGAAACATCTGGCCCATTTGCCCAAGTGCTTATGGGTTTTGTTTTTGTTTATTGCTATTTTATGCATAATGCCTCCCTGACTTCTGACTAGCAGATGCCATGAGTTGTTGTTGTTCTTAGTCCAACAGCTACGTGCCATGTCCCTGCTCCAGGAAACTTACAGTTTAAAATTCAGAATAAAGGACAGACAGAGAAAGGGGAGGAAAATGGAGGCAGACGTAAATAGGGGGAGAATATACTTTTATTTCAGGTACATAAATTTAGGTTTGGTTACTGAGCAGAAGTGTTGGCTTCCTTCTGTGATAGCAAAAGGGTGCAGATGTGTAAGCATGCATGCGTATACAGATTTGTAAGTGGGTTTTACCTTTCCCTTCCGTGAAGGATCTCTGGGTTGGGGAAACTGCTTGGAAGTTACTGGAAGAGCTGTCTATCTATCTGTCTATCTATCTTTACCCCACCTTCCTTCTTAAGAAGGACCCAGGGTGGCTTACATTTTAACTGCTAAAAACAGTACGTATAAAAATATATTTAAAAGAATCAAACAAATACCACACTAAAACAGTAAAACACATTCAAAGCAACAAGGCACAAAAATCCATTCCCCCCCCCCCCCCCCCAGTCAGCTAGTCACTAAGGGAAAACCTGCCTGAAAAGAAAGGTCTTTGTCTGTGGAAGGATGGCAAAGATGGGGAGGGAGTTCCAGAGTCTGGGAGCAGCAATGAAAAAGGCCCTCTCCCATGTCCCCACGAAACACACTTGTGAAGGTGGTGGGACTGACAGACTGGCCTCCCCTGATAATGAGGCAGACTGAAAAATGGAGACATGGTCCTTGAGATAGCTTGGACCCAAGCCATTCAGGGCTTTGTAGGTTAAGACCAGCACTTTGAATTGTGCTCGGAAATGGATTGGCAACCAGTGGAGCTGCTATAATGAGATCCCTGTAAGCAGCTCCAGTTAACACTCTGGCTGCAGTATTTTGGACCCACTGAAGTTTCTGAGCACTTTCCAAAGGCAGCCCCACATTGAGCGCATTACAGTAATCCAGCCAGCATGTAACTAAGGCATGTGTCACCATGGCCAGATCAGACCTCTCCAGGAACATTGGCAGCTGGTGCACTAGTTTAATTATTCAGATGCACTCCTGCTGCTGAAACTGGGGCCTCCAAACTCAGAGATGAATCTAGGAGCACCCCCAAGCTGCACACCTGTATTTACAGCTACTTCTGCTTTCTCAGGAGGAAGGGGTAATGCCTTTCACAGTTATAGTGTTAATGGTAACAATTTTGAATCACCTGTGGATTCATGGTACAAACAGGTTTGGAGGAGTACATATGGGCCACAGAGAAGTATGCCTCCTCACCAGGAGTGTGTGAAGACATTCTAAGAGAAACATGAGACTGATAGGTTCTTAAAGAAAAAAATATTTTTATCAGCTTAAACAAATAGCTGTGACAGATAGTGGCACTAAAATTCAGAATTTCTTGAGGAAAGACTCTCTGTGCTTAATTTTTTGAAAAATAATTTCATAACTTTTCATTTGGAAGTCTTAAGGCCTTCTCCTAAACATGGCAAATGGGCCAGGTTGCTAATTGGTGATATGTTTTCTGTATGCTCAAAAACATTTATGCAACTCATTGAGAGCTTTCAGATTTGCAGCATCCAAAAGATAAGAAATTGCTTGGCAGTCAGGCAGATTCATTCATGGCAAACTTTGACATTGTATCATGTGTCTGCTTTAATCAACCGAGCCTGGTTTCCTTGATCATTGTTTCCACTACAGTTGGAATAATGCAATAACAAATACTGCTTGGTTGGTATCTTTTGTTTAGTACGTATTTCTTGCATATTAAGTTTTACCTTTGTCCTGAGATTACAGGTTACTAGAAACATGAATCATTTGTACTCTGTTCATTAAACATATACACACAGACTATTAAGCTGAGTTAATAGTTTCTGAGCTTTCAAACTTGGAAAGCACTGACTCACAGGTTCTCGACTTTTAATCCTTTGGATGATTTTAGACTTCCACTCCCAGAAATCTGAGTCAGCATGGCCAATTCTTAGGGATTCTGGGAGCTGTATTCCAAACAGTTAACTCCTTCAGATGTAACACTATACCCTAGTCAAATACTGTGGGAATGTGCCTAGTCCCTTCTCTTCTCCATTCTGTGGTACATATGCATGTTTAAAAAACTTGTTGCCAAATCCAAACCAGTACTAACCATGGTTCATTCCACAGTGGTTTGTCTGAACAAGCCACTTTCAATCTATGGTTTATGATCCTTACTTCTTCTTCTTCTTCTTTTTTTACTAAGGATCATAAACCATAGTTTGTAACAGATTTATTAAGTAAAAAAGTTATAGCTGCACTAGATGCAGAAGTGAGTGGAGCACATGAATCTGCAGCTGGCCCAGGATGTACTCCCATAAAAGTGAACTGCAGTTTAGTATTAAACATTCAAACAAATCCTGCCCCTCATACTGTAATGATCTGTTTACGTCTTCATTTTCATCAGAGAATTTAGTGTCACAACATTGTCCCCAGTGTTATGGATCTCTTGGCCAGAGCTTGCTTTTTTGAACAACAGCTTCCAAAATCCTCCAGTCCAGAAGAGATGATGTCTGGGAGATTCTGAGATTTGTACCTCAAAGAGTAACTTTTCCAACTTCTTTTCAGGTGTGCTATGGGCTCATTTCTGGATCAGGGTTTTGCAGTTGCTTCTGTTCCTGCCACGCTGCCTCACACCTCCTCATCCCATCTTGTTCAGTGTTGTGTTTTGTTTATAAACAATAGGTCCATTTGTATGTGTATCCACGTGTTGTGCAATCAACATCAGTACCTTTTCAATCATGATTTCCCTTCTTTTTAGTTTTATATCCACCCAACTATTTTTAGACTCTTTTAGACTCTTGTGGGATTGCTTTCCCGAACATAGTTGTATGAGGAAGGGGGTTGATTGGATCAGAACTGGAGGGTGAGCCCTGCTAATTTGCAGATTTAAGCAACTTCTTCAGACAGCAGAGCTTTATAAGCAACAGAACCTATCCTACTCTCATCTCTACAGAGTCCACTCCCATGTGTGATCTAAGAAAGACAAGTATTTTTTATTATGGCTAAATATCTATTTTCTTGCTATGATTGAAAAGCGTCTTAGGAACTGGCTAATTTTTTAATGATATAAAAATAGCAAATAAACCTTTGAATAAATTGTTTAAGGAGTAATCAAAGGAAAAAAGCAGTTTCCCACTGTTCCAACTACAGGTAAGGAGATAAATTAATGTAGTCTTAACTCACTATAGTTTGCATAATCTCCTGCATTGAGAAGGGAAATTACACATTTTAAGAGTACAGTTCCGGTCCATGTGAACAGCAGCAGTTTGAAAGTGGTAACTAGATATTCATTCAACCCAACAAAATCTACAGACTGTCTGAAGCAGTCTCTGTTCAAAGCACTGCTCAAGTGCATCACTGAGAATCTCTGGGAGGTCATTCACATCTCTGAGAATGATGTAGAAGGGGGAGGGTGATTCTTCCATGTATGAGCTTATTTCTGGCATTTTGGGTCCCTTAAACTAACCTGCTGCCTGAAATATGGTGAAAGATACTATCCCATTACCAATTCTGAAAGAAGATTCAACTGACAGCTTCTGTGCATGGCCTTTGTAATAAGGTTCATCTTGTCCGTCACCAAGGTAGCAAAATGTCATGAATCAGCCCCACAGAACTACTATAAGTAGGGAGGGTTCTTTTTAAAATGTTTTTTTGTTTCACACCACTTGCCTACCAGAAACTGCCTCTTCCCCAGCCTTCTAACTGTATTTACTCCATAAAATGAGACCTGTGGCAGAACATTTCAGTGAGAAAACAGCTGTAAGTGGAGAATGCAGTAGGAAGACAGTGCAGTGGTGGAGTCTGTCACTCCTCATTTGCCACAGTCCCAATCCAGGGACTTTTTTAAAAAAAGGCCCAAATAGTAGTAAGTGTTATCACCTAGTAAGCATCATGTAGTAACTGTTATCACCTAGGCTGCGTCTCAGTCTTCTACAATAATATTTCTTCAATGCATTTGAATTTTGCACTATACAGAACCTGATTTGGTCTAGTTGCCTGTTGTTGTGCTGTGACTGAACAAAAATAGCAGCAGCAGCAACATCAGATTTCATGATGAGCAATTCAGATTTGGGGGGGAAAACATGTGCTTCAGCAAAAAGATTCTATACAAATGCATAAATGAAAGAAATGTGTGTTGTGGATAAGATTGTATAGCATGGAGACAATCATATGCAATAGCTTGAGACAGTCTTACTGGGTATGCTGGCAGAGAAGATGGCAGTCATAATCTGAAAACAGCTTTAGGGCACTAAATCAGGGAAGGCCAGAGTAAAAAATAAAGTTGTCAGCAGGTGTTCCAGTGTGGAGAACACTTGGACAGGATGGATAGCATGGGTCAGGACAAAGTAGTAAAGGGTTTTTTTTTCTAGGAATATCCCATTGGGGGAAGTTTATTCTTTTTTTAAAATTTAGTTTGCTTTCAGTGTAAACATCCTGACGTTCTGTCCTTTGAGGCATCCAGTGAGACTATAAATAAAACAACATAATACAAAATGTGAAGCTTATTGGTTTTGTTTATATTGTTGGTAGGTGCAGAAAGTCAGGATATACATACCGGAAACAAACTAATGAGATAAATAATTTACATCTTCCTCCATGACTAAAATGTTCCTGTAAATACCCCTTTTATCACTTTACCCTAACCCATGGTATCCATCCTGCCCAATGTTCCCTACACTAGCACACCTACTGACAGTTTTATTTTTCAGCCCAGCCTCCTGCAGTTTGGCTTTATCACAAGGATATCAGAACAAATAGAAATAAACTAGTATGCAAGTACAATATAAGAAAAATTCCAAAAGCCAGTAAGACCAAAGGCCAGCTCAATTGCCACAAAACCCAAGCACCCTTTCCAAGAGGAGTGTGTCTAAAATACCAAAGGAGTGAGCGAGCAAAATGGGTTTCCTGTGAAAGAAAATAGAACACAGGTACCACTGTTAAAAAGACCCTGTATTGCATGACTGTTCCGTATATCTCAGACCACAAGTGGGATGGAATGTAGAAACTTATAGGAAGATCTGAGAGAGCTTGTGTGGTTTTACAATATTTCCCACTATGTTTCGCAGAAGAGTCGGCCAGATCACTGAAAGCCACCTGAAACCACAAGAAACCTCTGCTGAAATTCTGCTTGTAGTGCAAACTATTCATGGCCAGTTCAGGTGAAGGAGTTTGCTGTTGAAGATTAGAGATGTAAAATTTCTGAAAATTTCCATTTGTTCTGGAAAAAAACGGGGGGGGGGGAGAGAAATGTGTGTCTTTTTGGGGAAAAAATAGAATTGTTTGGAAATTTTACACCTCTATTGAAGACAGGGAATCCGACCTCACCATTTTAAGTTTTAAACTGAATCTGACAAATTGCCCATGTGGAACTGGCAAAATATGCCTAGATTTTTCATGTAAAGCAGATAAAGTACTGAGAGAGAGAGAGAGGGGGGGGGGGATGATTTGCATACAAGTACACACGAACACACAGTCCCTTGCTGTGGTGTTAATTCAACCCCCTCCCATCTTCTCTCTGCAGCAGCAGCAGGAGATGCTGGCAGCAAAGCGTCAACAAGAACTGGAGCAGCAGCGTAAACGAGAACAGCAGCGGCAGGAAGAGCTGGAGAAGCAGCGTCTGGAGCAGCAGCTACTTATCTTGCGCAACAAGGAGAAAAGCAAAGAGAGTAATATATTTTTCTTGCATTGTTATTATCACATTGATATCCAGTTTTGGTGGATGGAAATAGATTAGGTTTAGAGTATAACATCTTCCTATCTCAAAAGGTAAGGCCCAAAACAAGATATAGTGAGGGGCAATATAAAAAAATCTTTTGAAAAATTAAATTCAATTAAAATATTCCCTATCAGTGTAATTTAAATTTTTATTAATATAATGGGGTTAGCCCCCACATGTTTAAATGTACTATTCAGTGCAAATATGTCCGTCATGGCATCTCACTTTAAAACACTTTGGAATAGCAACTTTATGAATATACTGTAAGTCACTAGAAGGGAATTCTCAGGATTTCCGCAAATTTGTGATGCCTTGAAGGAGTTTGCAATTAGGAGGAACCACGTAGGTTTGTTTGAAGAGAATAAAACTTGTGCTATATGTACAATGCTTGTTGTGCATCAAGGATGCTGACTTGTCTCTGGTCTCTTTTTAACAATATGAATCTAACTGGTTTGTAATAATCACATCTGGCTTGGTCCTTTGCCTGATGTAACTTTTATCAATCAGTCAATCAATCAATCAATCAATCAATAAGTGCAGTAAAACAAATAACAGAATGGAGAGACACCTCCATAACACAACCATAAAGTGGTGGTGGTGAGGCTTGATTGAGCAGTTTGTAAACCCAATGTCATCTTGGACGATGGGATATGAGAGGCAGATCTTCCAGAATGCAGTACACTGACAAAACACTGCATACTGGGAAATGGTACAATAGAAACCTGATTATTGCTGTAGTGGCAGATATTCTGCCATTTAGAGGAAGAATGAAAGGCGGTGTATAGAAGTGTGATACTTTTGGAATTAGGAGAGCAATTTCCTAGCTGAAAGGCAGGATTTCTTCTACTGTTTCAGCCTGTAGCCTGGTTGAGGCATAACTATTGGTGCAGTAAACCATGGTTTATTGGAGTGAAATCAAGCCTATGGGTTTCTTCCTTGGTTCTCTCCCATGCCATAAGGTGAAGTATTTGAAGACTGCTAAACTGCAGTATCCTCTCACTTCCAAAATGGGATGCTATGTTTTAATCTTTGAAACCAGAACAGTTCATTAGTCAAAAATATAAAGAGCAGTTCGATCCATGGCCTCCACATGCTGTCTAATAATCCATAGTTTTATATGGAATTAAGACAGTTGATGGGGTCACGAAGAGTCGGACACGACTTAACGACTAAACAACAAGACAGTTGAATCTGAACTGAGCCTTCATGACTTCTAGTATTGTTGTCCTGAATCTTCAACAGGTGCCATCGCCAGCACTGAAGTGAAGCTGAAGCTTCAGGAGTTCCTTCTCAGCAAGTCAAAGGAGCCAGCTACAGCAGTTGGCTTGAACCATTCCCTCCCTCAGCACCCTAAATGCTGGTAGGTCTTGCCTTTGTTTCCGCAGTTCATGTTCCAGCCTGGTTTAGGACAGGGCAGGGATAAGCAACCAGTGTCTTTTCAGATATTTTGGGCTACAACTCCCATAAGCTCCAACTGGTGTGACCAGTGGTCTGAAATCATGGGAGTATGTAATGCAAAACATTTACAAGGCATCCCAGTTGCCTACTCTGCTCCTTAGTGGCCATGGATTTGGATTTTAAGGCAGCAGTGGAGGAACTGTTAGCACAGAAGACCTGCACAGTCAGTTCTTCATCCCGCAAGTGATCACAGTTTGCTTATCAAAAGATGTGGAGCTATTATTTCATTACCTTTTTAACATTGTTTTGTTTTTTGGGGGGGTGAAATGCAAGAGTTTGTGGGAAAATGTAAGGGTTCTGCAAATAAGAAGAGACATTACAGTTTGATCAAAAATTTCAAATGGGGAGTTAAGTTATTCTGTTGTGGTGAAACTCGCAACCAGTCTAGTGGCAAGTTTAAATCAAAGAGCTTTTGTTTGGCAAAGACTTTCATGGACTAAAGCCACCTTTCATGAATTGCATGGGATTGATCAAAATAACCAGGCAAATATTTGGCAGCAGATGTCAGGTTAAACCATACATCTATGAGACCAAGAAACATCCATTAAAATCTTCTTTGAGCTTCTCAGAGAGTGGTCTTTTTGGGAGAAAAATCTACACATCACTGTGGTCTTTCTTCACTCTGATCTTCTCCCTTGCTTTATCAATCTAAAATTCTTGGTCGTGGTTCTACTGGTAGGGAGTCACATTGTTTCACTCCACCCACACTTAATCCAAACATAAACATGGTAAAATTGACCTTATCCCTACCTGCTTCTCCTAACCCTTGTTTGGCCTCTTTGGACTTCTTCCACCTGCAGCTTCTCCCTCGTGATAACCCACTGAATTTCCTGGCCCTCTGGTGCTTAGAGTAATAATCCATTTAGCCAGCTTAGAACAGATCCCAGATGGGCCATTATCCCTGCCCCCACTTCTTTGCTTCACAGAGGATATTCTTATCTAGCACTTGTCACCTCCAGAGTCATGTCCTGCAATCCTTTTAACCCACATTCAACAATAGCATCCTTAGTTCTTAGCTTTATAGGAGCCTAAAAGACAGAGAGAACTCCACTGTCATGTACACTACTGACCTTACTTCCCTGTTGATTGTTGTTTAATTATTTACACATTGCTAACACACCCAATATCTGCATAGGATACAGTTAATGAAACCACTTTAAAACAATCTAAAGCTCCAATGAAATAAAGCACACAGCTTGGTAGATCAGAACCAAAGCCATGGTCTCACACACCGCAAAATGTTTGGATGAAAAAGCCTGGCTTTAACTTGGTATAGAAATGAGGGCAACTTCAGAGCTGATTGGGCCTCTAGCAGGAAGACATCCTCTGCCTATTAAAAGAAATCTAGTTGATTGAACAAGATAAAGTACAATTGCACTGGTTCTAGATAAGGAGCTCTTAGTACTAACAATCAAAAAGCAAAGTGTTCCTTTTCCATTTTTCCCTCCTCAGTTTTTTTTCCCATAGTAAAATGAAGGAGGAAGTGACAGAAATGTGGAAGGAAGAAGTAGAAATACAAATAGAAAATGATGATGTATGGACCCCCATAACATCCCATGGCTGAGACAGGATAATTGCAAGAGGAAAGTGTTATCTTTGATGTCTAAGCAACACCCTTAGACATAAAATGCCTCTTACTACATCAGATGGAAACTAACCCCTTTGTTAAAAACTGAGCTTTCATGAAAAATGCCCAGGCATATACTTTTGACAGGGTAGGATCCAAGCTTCATTGAAATCAATAGGGCTGAATTTAGTCATGCCTCATGTACATCCCACTAATTTCAGCAGACCTAATTGCATGTCATGGTAAGCCAGGAATCTACAAGAACTGTGCTTTATTGCAGACAAACAGCATGCTTGCGTCAGGACCAGCTAAAGAAACAGCAGAACTTAAGTCAGAGGTTCATTTGTTGTGACATGTGGACCCAGCAGGGAGTTGGCTCTGTGGCTCCCCGCAACCCCCAACCGGCTAAAGAATTAGCTGTAAAACAAACCTGGATGATTTTTCTGTCAGGGAGAGCAAATCAGTATGCTGGCCTGTGTTTAATTCTTTCATAACAATAAACAAGCTATAAACAAAGTTTGGATCCAATGGCAGGATTATCAAAGCTATAGAGAGGATTCTGTTTGTGTGTTGGGGGAGGTGTCTTTTATTGGGGCATTTTAGATTGCTTGTAATAGTGTATGAGCATTTTGATGTAACAGAACTCTTCATCAAGTTGAATAGAAAAGTGGTAGAATTGTAGGTTTTTATATATGGGGGAAATAGTTGTTTTGTGTGTGAATGAAAAAGATTGCATCACTGATGCAGCAAGTGGTGATTTGCATAGCTAAGAAATAAAAGGGTAGACACTTTTTTTACACTATTGGGAAGCGTTGTTAATCCTTCTCATTTTGTTAAATTTGAAACAAGTTATGATACTTGGTGCATGCTCATTATTTGAGCATGAGATTCATTCATTGCCAGGTACAAGTAAGTCCTGGTGTGGTGTAGTGGATAGAATGATGGACTAGGACAATGCTGTAAAAATAGTCTTTTGGAAATGCTACTGATATGGCCACATTAGGTCTGTGTCATGGTAGGCAAAAAGTCCTGCCCTCCAGAGCTGTTTTAGGACCCCCAGTCTTCTAATATACTCCTCTTTTAACAGCAAAAATAGCATGACTTGCAGCTCTTAGTGACCATGGGGAGGGGGATGGCTCAATTTTTAAAACAAGGTATTAAGCTGTGCACTGCTTAACATCCTAAAGCACCAAGTTTGCTGGCACATTTGACTGTGCAGCCACCAGAAGGGTCCCAGTGGAAGGAAATTGGTGCGCATGCACACCAGCGGTTCTCAGCACCAGTCTACATCCTGGTTAACTAGTCATGTGACATCCTTTCCACAGGGGGGCTCACCATACCTCATTGGACCAGAGTTCCCCTCCCCAGACAGGAAGCCCGGGAACACCATCCTCTTGCAAACTACCTTTACTCGGCACTTACGATAGCAGAGATGATTTTCCGCTTCGGAAAACTGGTAAGCAAAATACTATAAGTGCTGGAATAAACAGACAAATTGGTGGGGTTGGGGTGAAATTAGGTCCTTCATAGAATGAGTCTTTCTATGTTTTCTGTGACTGGAAAAATACATGAATGTATGTGTTTTTAATCTGAAAAGCTACAGATGTCTGGAGGGTAGTGGTTTCACCATTAGGCATAAATATGGCATTATGGACAACTGAGATGACCAGCAAAAACCCAGCTGCTGGTCAGAAGTGAGATTCCCTTTCAGAAACCCCAGTTCCTCTAGATCGGGGTGAACAAAGTACAGCCGTTCATTTGTTGAACTACAGTTCCCATCATCCAGCATAATCAATGGTGAGAAGTGCAGTCCAAGAATATTTGGAGGACTGCACTATGTCTACCCTTGTTCTCAAAAGACATTAGGTAACCCAAATTTACCTGTGGGGTGAATTCCTTGATAGAGTTCTTGCTCAGCTAGGATGTGCGAGACCTGCTGTGCAGAGAAGCTTTGCAAACAATCTATTTTTAAATGCAGTCAGAGCTCCCTCGCAAGAAAGCAGCTGTTTGGGTGCTAATTATGTAACAGCTCATCTGGTCCTTGCCAAAGCTTCTCAGTAGACAAACTGTGAGAAAAACAACAACAACCAGCTGCTGCGTGAAAGCAAAGCTCCTTAGGAATTATTTGCCCATCCAGCCCATTGCTGGCTACTTTGACTGGCAGCAGCTCAGCAGGTTCCGAGATATCTTTTCTGTTGCTTGCTACCTTTTAATGGGAGCTGCTGAGGATTGTTCCTGGGACCTTTTACATGCAAAGCACATCCACTACCCTGCTCTGTTGACTGAGAAGCAAGAGTGAAGAAGCTGCAGCTCTCAGAATAAGACTGAATCACAACTAACATAATCCCCAACCATTGATCATGCTTTCCAGGGTTCGTGGGAATTGCAGTTCAACAACAACCGGGGGGGGGGGCACAGCTTCTCCATCCTTGTTGTAAAGCAGTGGTTCCCAAAGCTGGGTAACTCAGGTGTTCTTGGACTGCACTTCCCAGAAATCCTGGTGAGCACAGCTGATGGTGAAAGCTTTTGGGAATTGCATTCCAGGAACACCTGGGTTATCCAAGGTTGGGAGCCACTGGTCTAAAGGATGGTGACTAGCCCAGAGTTACCCAGGAAGCTCACTGACTGAGCAAAATTTGAAATAAAATTAAAAATCTACACTGATTGCACCAAGCTGTACTGTTGGTCCATTCAAGAACATACTTTGGAAATTAATTGAAGCATGCTGTGTATGTTGCAAGGTGACCTGTTTTACCACATGTGAAGTATTTTGGCTGAAGCTGAGGAAAAGGCATGTTTTGAAAGAGTGATGATCTAGTGAGGCAAAGGAAAATGAGAAGAGATATTTGGCATAGTCTTTAATATGATTTAAACTGAATTAGAGAAAATAGAATGTGTCTGGCTTTGTATGGCTTTATATTTTTGGGGAAAGGATGTGGAGCTCTTTAAATAAGGATCAGAAGTGAACAGCAGGGAGGTATCTCCCAAACTGTGTGGGAAAAACTAATTTGAATCAGCTCCTCAGTTCAATTTTCAAAAGTTGCCCTGCAAAGATGAGTAAACAGATTTGGAGCAAAATATTCCCCTGACGCCCCCAATGCACACTGCCAGCCCTGGTCTGTTTTATTTAATTGTGGGATGCCTATGTGAAGAGACAATCCCCTGCATCCAGAACATTGTTCATTATAGGAGTAATAGGGAAATTCCTGCATCTACAGAACAGCACTTGGAAGCATTTTTAAAAGACTACAGTTCCCAGAATCCTACAGCTAGCCTGGCAAATGGCCAAGCTGACTGGGCAATTCTGAGAGTTCTAGACCAAGAAAACCAAAATTTCCTAGCTGTGCCACAAATTATGTAAGATTGGGTTAACAACCCTAAATAAATACTTACTTACTTACTTACTAGCTGTGCCACAGAGCTCCCTGTTCACAAGCTGCCTGTGCAAGTTATTCAGGAGGAACTCCCAAATTAGCATTAGATTAGCTCTGCCAGTCTGCCCTTACAGGAAATACACCAGCTGTGCAGAATTGCACCACATCTTCTATCCACCAAATATCTGTTGCCCTTGCAGGCTTGGCAGTCCACTGGGCAATCTTCTGAAGTATGTCTCTTCCGGAGTTGCTTCCTTTTTTGCCTTAGCCAGTACAACCTGCTAGCAAGCTCACCATCCTGCTTTTCTTTCCCCCAAATGCCCCCTTCTCTTTCCAGCCTCAGAACCCAACTTAAAAGTGCGCTCCCGGTTAAAACAGAAAGTTGCAGAGAGGCGGAGCAGCCCCCTGCTGCGGAGGAAAGATGGGACCGTCATCAGCACCTTCAAAAAACGAGCAATTGAAATCACAGGTGAGAGGAGACATGATCTCACTTGGGACAGCCTTGGCAGAAGAGACAGTGTGGTGCAGCATGTTGAATTAGGGTGAAGGAGACCTGGAGTCATATGTCCTGTCAATCATGAAGCTCACTGGGTGGCCATGGGTCTGTGACTAAGCTTCAGGAGAGATATTTCAACCTTGTGGAGTGTGGAAAATTCAAACAAAAGCTGGGAAACTCCAAGTAATGGTGTTGTGAGGAAGGAGGTAAGTTTGTATAAGTAACCCAAGAGGGCCAGATTCAGCCTTAGATCCCTAGTTTAAACAATAGCTTGAAACAAGCTGGGCTCTGAAATGATGAGGTAATTTTGGTTTCTTTTCAGTAACCATTGTCTAAAGCAGTAGTTCTCAACCTTGGGTCACTCAGGTGTTCTTGTACCGCAATTCCCAGAAGCCTTCACCACCAGCTGTGCTGGCTGGGGTTTCTGGGACTTGCAGTCCAAGAATCTTGGGTGACCCAAGATTAAGAATCACTGGTCTAAAGTATTGCTAGGCAAAATGTGCAACCATAAAGGTGTTTGTACGGCATCCAGCCCTCATTACTCCTATTGGAAGCCTCTTAGAGTGGCAATTCACCTTTTAAATGGAACACAGGGCTTCTCTGTGTTAGATTAGCTCATGGCCAAATACCATTTTATCAAAACTGGAAATAAACTTAATAACCCCTGTCGGCTTCTGTTTTAGCTTTCTTTTCTTTTCTTTTCTTTTTTCTTTGGCAGTTTTTGCAGGTCTCAAAGGGTCCCAGGGCAAAACCCTGACCCCTTGAGGAATTTACACTTGGCTAGTGGGCTAAGTTGTCTACCACAGCCTTTAGAGGTCAGGTGTCATGGGGTTTAAAATTTCCTCATGCATGTGAAAGAGGAAGAAAGAAGGTGTGAATAATATTTTACTCAAAACTTGTGCTACTAGTATGATCATCTGTCTATCAAAAAGAAGCTACATCCATTTAAAGATTTCTAAAATTTATGGTTGATCTGAGGGTCAAGAGCAGATAAGAAAAGCAAAAGTCTAAATAAATAAGGCAACAAAGTATTTCTCACCCTCCCTTATTCAGATGTGTTACTGATAAATTAAGATATTAATCCAGACAGTTGTAATCTGCATGGTTGCCATTTTATTCAGTTGGAGGGAGGGATATAATCCAGAAACATCTGCTGCTTCTGAAAGAATGTTTATTTTAGTTGGCAAAAGGGAACAGCAGCAGGCTGGCAATCTGCTGTTATATAAGCACATGAGCTTTTAGTAGGCCCAAGTTCCTTGTTGAAAGCTACAATTCTATATACCTCTTTAAATTTTTTATTTGGTGCTGATTTAGAAAGGTGAACTTGAAATTGCAAACTCAAAGGTGAAGAAGGAAAAAAAAACCTTTATATTTCATTTATTCTCAAAATGTGAGTTTCCCTCAGAAATTTGAGCTTCAGAAGAGATTTGGGAAATTTGTCAGGGGGAAAATCCACAAATTTTGTGTGGGAAGAACCATGGATACATACAATAATAATAATAATATAATTGTGTGCTGTCAAGTCAATTCTGACTTATGGCAACCCTTTTCCAAGGTTTTCCAGGTAGAGAATACTTAGAACTGGTTTACCATCCCCATCTTCTGGGGGCACCTTGAGACTGTGCAGCTTGCTCAAGGCCACATAGGCTGGCTGTTCTAGGATGCAGAGTGGGGAATTGAATTCCCAACCTCTGACTCTGCAGCCAAATATGTAACTCACTGAGCTATCCAGCCAGGATACATATTAGCGTTCTCTATTTCCCAGATTCTGAAACAATGAAGTCTAAGTTCTGTGATTAGAGTATTAACAAACAGCTTTCAAACTACATACTGGAGAACTCTAGAATCTCAGCAGAGTTTCTTGGAAAGAACCAATGTGATATATTGTTCAGAGATTTTGCAAACTCCATATTCTTGTCCCCATGGAGACTCAATGAGTGATCTTGGGCTATTTGCTTATTTGCTCTCCCTCATTTTCTCCCTTTCCCTCTCTCAGCCTAACCTGCTTCACAGGGTTGTTGAGAGGATAAAGTGTCCATGTCATTATGAGTTCTTTGGGGGACAGGCAAGATATATGCAAGCATATTTTATTTACTTTGTTGCTCACATGAACCTTGTGGCCTGCCAGTTGTTGCTGGGTGCAAAACAGTGCCTCAAGAAAGTGGACATAGATTTGCAGAACAAGGTGCCTGTGAGTCAGCCCAATAATTTGTTCAAAATAAGAACTGAAGCCTGTGCACAAAGCCTTTCACACTCAGACTTTACCCATGTTCTTTTCTCCTTCAGCTTTCTTGCCTCATTTACAAAGGGGAGAAAAAAGCCTTTTTGTTGCTGTCGCTTTTAAACAAGTGGAAGTTTCCTGTAAATCACCAGGGTACTTAATCAGAAAACCCTGATCTACCTTCTGCCCACCTTTGATTTAGCATAATCTACAGCAGCACTTCTGGGCTACTGGTGGGACTCAAAGTCTTCATAACAATTACTGCGAATTCACTCTGTCTCATTTCTCCTGTCTTCCTTGCCATTGTGATACTAGCCTACCTGCCATAGTTTATTCATTTGCAACCTTCTGTTATTCTGGTGGTACCAGAATGACGAAACGTTTCCTGTTTCCCTCTGTTCACCAGCTTAATCACAAACTATTAATATAATAGCAAAATATCTGTAAACATAGCAATGCCCCTAATGGAAAAAGTGGGTTTGTTTGTTTTTTCTCACAGTAAGGCTTGGGTCCTTTGATAGATCAACCGGTAACATGTAAGCTAGCGTATGTTGAGAACTGCTATCTACAGGTGTGGTTTTGTATGTTTTTAAGAGCAACAGAAATAGTGTAAGATGTAGAGGATAGGATGTGTTGAGGGACAGGAGGGAGTGGGAATATAAGAGGGAGATGGAAAGGAGAGACAAACCCATTATTTGAGTTTTCTCTTTGGTTTCTGGCACTATGCAGTGCAGCCACAAGGGCTTGATCCATGATTTTGCTTCAGACTGAAAGCTGAAGCTCTCAGCAGCCTAGATTGGCAAGCTAGTGTCCTCATCCAACACTGTGTGTGGGCTTGAGTAGAAAAACTAACTTGGTGGCAACCTTCCCTCTCCCCCTTGTTCTCTTCGTAGTGTCTTCAATGTGCAACAGTGCCCCTGGGTCTGGCCCTAGCTCGCCGAACAGCTCCAACAGCGCCATCACAGAAAATGGGCTTACTGGTTCAGTGCCTAATATTCATACTGAGGTAAGGCCAGTGTAGTATGACCGTGCTTGCTGTGCTTTCCCCTCTTGTCCACGTTTCTATCCCCAAGGTGCTGAACTGTTTTCATGCCATTTCTCCAGAAGCAGTTTCTCTTGCCGCCCTTTCTCTGTGAATGTTGAATTTCTTTGGAGTGTTGAATTTGACACGGAGAAATCAGAACTTGGAGACATTGTTTTTCTGGACTATAATGTGCCTCTTGGGAAGAGCTGGAACTTGTATCTCCCCCAATTTTTTCCCCCCAAACACTGAGGGAGATGTAGCTTCAAATCTCTTCTGATCCTCAGGATACTGTGTGACTTTAGGCTTTTCTCTATGTTTCTACTTAACTGCACCTCATAGTTCTGTTGTGATAATTTTTAAAAAGGCGCCATCCATATCACACTGAGCGTCTTGGATGAAAGGGGTGACATACGAGTGTAATAGGAATCTCTTGAAGATCCAGAGATGGCTGGGCCAGTTCCAGCTTTTCAGGCCCCTAGCCAAAAACGATCATCTTAAAAAATCGCAGTTGGAGAGGCTGTATTCATTGATGTCTAATCTTGTGTGATCAGAATAGATACTGTTTTTATTAATACTTATGGACATTTTAAACATTTAAAATGACAGTCCATAGCAGTTAGCAACAACATCAAAAACCATTTACTGAATTCCACCTAACCGTCAGAATCAAGAATAATCCTCAGGGGTTCTATTTATATTTCATTTGTTTGGCAAGGTCATAATCCCAAATCATCAGAGAAGCAGATTTTGTTTCACATAGCCCTGGTGGCACCAAAACAGTCACACAGATTATGCTATTTTTGAAATGCCCAGAATGGTCCCTGTGTCTAATTTAGAAAAATCAGTGCACAGAAAAATTAAATTGTTGGTAACAATGAATATGTGTATTCCTAAAGATAAGACTCGAGAATAACTCTCAGAGACTTTTAAAATGTCAGTTGTTCAGCAACGTTATAATCATAAATCATCAAAGGTTGTTTGAGTGCAAGGTCTTTTCAACTTAGATTATTTTCTTTCAGAGGCTTGGAGTGAGGGCCGTGGTATCAGTGCATTAAGGCAGGGATAGGCAAGGACAGGTGTTCAAGGGCTTCACTGACCCACCACCACCACCAACAACAAAACAAATCAGAAGTGCCCAAACATCCATTCCAATTTTGAATAAAAATGTTTTATAAATATTAGAACTTTAGAGGGATGACTTGTTTAAAAGGTAACTCACCACTTCTGGTGGATTTCAGGAGTATGCATTCAGCTAGTTTCACAGACTGCTGAGGACGTGGTGGCGCTGCGGGTTAAACCGCAGAAGCCTCTGTGCTGCAAGATCGGAAGACCAGCAGTCGTAAGATTGAATCCACGCGACGGAGTGAGCTCCCGTCGCTTGTCCCAGCTCCTGCCAACCTAGCAGTTCGAAAGTATGTAAAAATGCGAGTAGATAAATAGGTACCACCTCGGTGGGAAGGTAACGGCGTTCCGTGTCTAGTCGTGCTGGCCACGTGACCACGGAAACTCTTCGGACAAATGCTGGCTCTATGGCTTGGAAACGGGGATGAGCACCGCGCCCTAGAGTCGGACACGACTGGACTAAATGTCAAGGGGAACCTTTACCTTTACCTTAGTTTCACAGACACAAGATTTTTCATCTGGGAGGGGAATCCAGCTGTCTGGGTTCCGCAAAACAGGGCTTTGGGATACATGAGGGTCACAGGTTGCATGAACCTCAATCCTACCTTAAAGGCTAGAAATGTGGAGTTTTGTACTATCAGTGATGTCACTCCAACTAGTGCAAACTTTCTACTTGACACAAAAAATCTGCTTGTATAAACAGTTGCACAACTTATGTGTTTGTGTTCCTGTGCATGTGCGCACATTTAGGAGAGGTGCATACAGTTTATATTTTGCATGGATGGTTGAATGTGTCAGTGCATCACTGAGGTTTCCAAATGAATGGAAGCAGAAATGCAGTGACATAAAAAAAGAAACCGCTCAGAGTCATTTCTGCTGGTAGCTGAGGAGTGACTCATAAAAGAAGAGAGGTCCCTTGGTGAGTTGTGATTTTAAAGTTTATTTTTAGCTAGATTTTTTTTTAAACGGAGACTTTTTTCCTTCCTTCTCAGTTTGAGAAGGTGCCATTTAAAGCTAAACAAAACACCCAATTCTTTAAAAGAAAAGAACCAAAGACAAGCTCGTACAGTTACAGATCTGTGACAAAAGTTCTGTTCTGACATTACACCAAAACATGATCTGTGTGCAGAATATGTCAAAACTTCCAAACACATAACAGGCAAACCATGAATTGAAACTCCTTGTTTGCTTTTGTTTCACTCATATTGGTAAATTCAGTTTGGTCTTCCTGGTCTGGCTGCTTGTGAAGACAAATTGATGGTTGTAATGGTGGCTTATCATTTCAGACATCATATCAAACTATGGTTAGTAAAACACATGGCTTGCAAAGCCCATTAGAAACAGTGTGGTTACTGATCCTGGTTTTCTATTCAGTCACAAGCCATGGTTTGTCAGTACACACATCAGACCACATAATAGTTTGTCTTCTTTAACCATGGTTTTACTTGAAGTCTAAATTTTGCTACTAACAACACATGAGATTCTTAACACCTAAGGAACACTTAATTCTTATTTTTCTTGTGTGGATTCTTATTTGTTTGATTGCTTTAGTACAGGGAGGAGAATATTTTGTATGCCAAAGGCAATATTCCCATGGCAGAACTTTCTTGAGGACCATATATTAGGGGTGAGTATGGCTGAAGCCAAAGTTGGGCAGGGTAGAACTGAGAGAAAGCTACCTGTTTTATTTCTTTCAGCCTCTTTTAAACCTTTGTTCCTCTTCTCTCCCCTTTCCCTCTGTCTTTCTTATCTTTCCCATTATTTCCCTATCTTCTCTTTCTTCCTTTCACCTTCCCCTCTTCCCCACTTCTCTCTCCTCAGTCTTCTCCTCTTTTCTCTCTCTTCTTTCTTTTTCCATTCAAAGCCCACCTACTGTTGTGGCAATTATGTTTCTAAAAAATTCTGATTTGCATGAACAAGACCTTCTTTCTAAAGCTGAATGAGCCAGAGTGGCAGGAGAGAGCCTCTTCCTACGCTGCCCTTCCCTAAATTGACCCTTCCCTGTGAGGCTGTTTATTTGAAGAGAAAGCTTTCCTGTTCGTGTAGATGGCAGCTACGTAAGTAATTTTAGATGCTGCATGAGGAGTGAAACCAGGGAAAGATCCATGGATGCCAGGACCAGTTCCATGAGCTGGAGGGTCCCTACCCCTGATTTTAATCATTTTTTCTTAAGGCCATTTGACTCAGTGCATACAGGCCATGATTACATCTTTTTGACAAGCTCACAACAAGAGAGAAGGGTTAAGGTGAAGAAGAATACTGATATTTTCCCAAGAGGAGTACGTGGTTCTTCTCATGAATAGTTTGTGGATGTGGATGTTGTCAGGTTTCTGAATAAAAAAGACCTGCCTGAGTGGACCACTACAGAGAAAAGCTGTATGTTCTCTGCAGTTCAGTCTTCCTGCAGTTATCACTGAACATGATCCTTTTTGTCCGGAGAAAAAGAGTTCAGACATTTCGCTCTCACACGTTATGCACAGTGCAGTTCTTCCCATCTTGACATTTGTAAAGCTGCTCACCAGAAAGGCACGTGATAACCTCCCAGATGGCAGATCTACCCTCCCTTCCCCCCATTACAGAGGCTTTGCAGATTCCTTATTGATTCTTCCCATTGTTACAAGGGAAAGTGCCACCTGCTGGTGAGTGGCGTCTCAGGACGTCCCAAGGAGTTCTGTATGTTCAGCCCAGAGAAGAGAAGATTGAGAAGTGATATGATAGCCTTTTTCAGGTATCCAAAGTACTGTGACATAGAAGCTTGTTTGCCGCTTCTTCAGAGAGTCAGATCCAAACCAGTAGATTCAAATTACAAGAAGGGAGAGTCAGACTACACCATAGGAACTCAAAGAATGCCTAATGGTAGAAACTGTTCAAATATCTGAATTGATACCTTAGAAGATGGTAGATTCTCTTTCATTTGAGGAGTTTTAACAGAGTTTATATGGCCATATGTTAGGTTTGTTTAACACTGAATTTCCTGGATTGGCAGGTTTTTGGACCAGAAATCTCTTGACATCCTTTCCAACTCTATAATTCTGTGATTCAGTTCCTAGCCACATGCTCATTTCAATGACATCTTCAACATTTGGATGCACAGGAAAGAACCTCTTGAGAAGTTCTATCAGGACTTTAATTACTTCCATCGCCAACATTACTCTGATCCTGAAATTGTCCTCCCAGCATATCTATTTTTTGAATCCCACAGTGCTACTGTGCAACTAATGTGTAAATACCTCCTTACACCAGAAAGCCATTCATCACTTTGGTTCTTCTTCATGGTCTCTGTGAATGCACACTAATGGGTTAATCCACGCTTGCGTGGAGCAGCCTCGGAACTTTCTAGCTCGAGCACATGGTGCCGGGACCTCCCCTACGCTGGCTATAACTCCGCCCCCGGCACCGAATGCCTCAGTTCCTTTTCGACCGCCGCTGTTGCAGCTTCGTGTGGAACTTCGTGCGCTCATTCAATCAATCTGCCTTAACTTTCCCTCTCTTCTTTGGACCTCTCTGGTTTGATTCCGGACCGTTGACCTTCGCTTTGCAACTGTGAGTTATCTGCAAAAAGAAAAAAAACACGGATTAATTGTTGTTTTGCTTACTTTGAGTTTATGGCCTCGCTGGGCCTCTTCAAGAGGTGCGAGGTCTGCTCAAACAAAATCATTTCTTTGGGAGAAATTCCTTTCACCATCTCAAACTGCCTCTATGGATTTCCCCAAAACTCTGCAACTGTCTCCAGCAGCTTCGCCTGAGGTTGCAGCCCAAAAGGCGGTGAAAATGGCGGCCAAACCGAAATTGTCCTCGAGGTTGATGGCTGCGGCGTCGACACCATTGCAATCTTCGACATTGAGTTCGAAGAAGAAGAAAAAAACCCCTAAACCTGCTAAAGCTGCTGAAATCTCGGCACCGAGGCCGGAGATATCCCGGCAACATTTGGTGAGCCTGAGTGTACCCTCGGGGGAAGAGGATGTACCCCTGCAGCTGCCGCTGTCATCCTCTTCCGTCAGTGATATTCCTGACTGGGGTAACACCTCTCTAGAGGTTGTTGAATTGGCACAGGCCAGCCCACGTTCTTCATTGGGCTCGTTGATGCAGCAACCGGTGACCTCGCCACTGCCGCCGGCTCTGACTAAGAGAACCCATAAATCCCGACACCTGGAGCCACCTGAGCAACCGGACCCATATAGCCGGCAGCCGGAGCCGAGGGGGTACCCTGCTCATCGAGGCCGATAGCATTACCTTGACTACCTGCCGGCATACTGGGCGGAGGACTTTGAATGGGACCTGCCTTTTTATCCAGGACCCTATCGATATGACCTGTACCCTCGGTATCGACACTTCGAACCCTATGCTCAGCCCTCTTTGCCGGCTCTGCCTCAGTACCGCAGATGGCGTGACATCGTGTCCGAGGCTGAAGAGGGCTATATTCCTCCGCCTCCTTCTCAACCTTGCAAAAGGCACCTGCCACCAGCCTCTGCTACCGTTGGAGGTGTCAAGCGTTCTCGGCTGGTGCCAGACCCAGAGGTGGGCTGTGCAGGCTATGTTTACCCTGCAGTCGGACCCGAGGTGAGCTTGGCTCAAGCCCGAGCTGGACAAGACTTGTCCCCAGCTCCACTAGAGGAGGCACCTTATTCCCCTTCCAATGATCGGGAGTCTGACTCCCAGGTCTCAGAGGGAGAGGAGGACTCACCAACTAATATTCCTACTCCTGTGTTGGACATGGCAGACAACCATCCTCCGTTGCCATCAGAGGATTACTCCTCCTACTCCCACCTCATTCACCGAATAGCGAAGGTCCTCGAGCTTGATGTCGAGGTGCCTGCAGTTAAGAAAACAGATAAGGTGTATGAAGACATCACTCAGGAACAGACTCCTCCAATACGCCTCAGATTCATACCGTCCCTCTCTGAACTCATGAGAGAGTCATGGCTGAAACCTTCCTATCAAATTCCAAGAAGAATTGAGAATCTGTATAAAGTATATGGGACTGATGCGGATTACCTCTTAAAGCACCCTCTTCCGAATTCTTTTGTTGTTGACAGCACTGAAAACAGGGCCCGGAATCGTTCTGCTACTTCTCCTTCTGACAAAGAAGGACGTAAGTTGGATGTCCTAGGCCGCAGGATATACTCTCTAGCCTCTTTTGTCCTCAGGGTGGCCAACTATTCGGCTGCCATGGGCACTTTCCACCGCCATTTATGGAATTTGGCACTGCCCATTCTGGAAGCAGCTCCTGAGGACGTTAGAGCCAAGGGCCTCTCATATCATCAGGAGGCCATGGGGCTCGCAAGACACAAGCGCATTGCCGCCCGCCACACTTTAGAAGCAGCTTCCAAGCAGTTGGCCACTGCCATCTCTCTTTGCTGTCATGCTTGGCTGCGCTCTGCTGGCATTTCAGAAGACGCCAGGGCACGGATAGAGGACCTGCCGTTTGATGGAGTGGAACTTTTCGATGAAAAGACCGATGAAATACTTGACAACCTTCTCAAGCTCTGGAAGACGGCGCGGTCCTACTCTGCGCAACAGTCTCGTCCAAGAGGCATCTGGAGGCGTTCTTACCAACCTAGGGGGTATCAAGACTGTCAGAGGCCTCAGGCTCAAAGCTACCAACCTGCACCTCCTAGGCAAGTGGGCAGGCAATGCCCCCGCCAGCAAAACCACCGACAAGACCGCAAAAACAAGCAGTCTCTTTAATAGTTACAACTTCTCTATTGTTGACCCGTCAGTCCGTTTGGCCCCTTTCTTGCACTCCTGGCACTCCATCACATCTGACTCTTGGGTATTATCTATCATAGCCACTGACTACGCTATAGAATTTGATACTCCCCCCCACCACAGGCCATTTCAAGTCCACCCCCGTCCACCCCTTTGGAAGATGAAATTCAGGCCCTGCTGAAGAAAGATGCCATTATTCCTTTGCATCTCCCTGATGTTTCAGTAGGTTTCTATTCAGGGTACTTTACCATCCCCAAGAAGGATGGAGGCTTCCGTCTGATTCTTGATCTTCGTGGCCTGAACTCTTTCATTACTCCTCGCAGATTTCGTATGGTTTCCCTCGACTCGGTTATCCACATGTTACGTCACGGGGATTGGTTCACGGTGATTGACCTCAAGGATGCTTATTTCCACATTAGCATCAGGTCAGACCACCAGCGTTTCCTGAGGTTCTCAGTAGGAGGCAGAACCTATAAATTTAAAGCCCTCCCCTTTGGCTTGTCCACTGCACCCTGGGTGTTCACTAAATGTCTAGCTCCGGTGGTGGCTCACTTACATCTCTTGGGAGTCACAGTTTACCCGTATTTGGATAACTGGCTCCTGGTAGCTGAGTCCCAGTCACAAGCTCGTAGACACACGAACTTAACACTTTCCCTCTTGTCAACATTGGGACTGAGAGTCAACATAGAGAAGTCCACTTTGCACCCTACCCAGCGTGTGAATTGTATAGGAGCTACTTTGGATGCTTCCTTGGGTCGAGCCTTTCTACCCAAAAGTAGAATTTTGAAGATGCAATCTGTATTATGCTCCTTTTCCTCAGGTGCATGGATTCCCACCCTTGACGTCCAGCGACTCTTGGGGTTGATGGCATCCACCACGGCTATGGTGCAACATGCACGGCTGAAGATGCGGTCTCTTCAGGCCTGGTTCCTGTCACTCTTCTCGATGACTCACGACTATCTGTCCACACTGCTGCAGGTTACGCCAGAGCTTGCTGCACAGCTCGATTGGTGGAGACTCCCTTCCAATTTGCTGGTAGGAAGGGCTTTCGGCCTTTTCACTCCCACGGTCCAAGACACTGCGGATGCCAGCCCGACAGGCTGGGGCGCTCATCTCGGCCGCCACACAGTTCACGGCCGCTGGTCCTCGGTGGAGGCTGGCCTTCATATCAACGAACTGGAGCTCCTGGCAATTGCCAAAGCATTTCGAGCCTTCGAGCCCTTGCTCCATGGTCGTGTAATCCAAGTAGCATCAGACAATAACACAGCAGTTTATTATATAAATGAACAGGGCGGCACTCACTCATTGCACCTTCTGTTTCATACCATCGACCTCTGGGAATGGTGCTTTGTCTGGCACATATACCCTGTGGCTGTGCATGTAGCAGGCAAGGGGAATACCTTTGCAGACCATCTAAGCAGGCTACAATCCTGCTCCCACGAATGGGCTCTAGACGTTGCAACCTTTCACCACCTCTGCCGCTGATGGGGAAGTCCAGAAATAGATGTTTTTGCATCCCAAGCCAACAAGAAATGTACCAGGTATTGCTCACGAGCCAGTGTCGGCCGCTAGTCCCTAGGGGACGCGTTTCTGATGCGATGGTCATCTAGCCTCCTTTACATGTTCCCACCCGTTCCCCTTCTCCAAAGGACCATCATAAGGATCTGACACGAAAATGCAGACGTGATCCTTATAGCCCCTTGGTGGCCTCGTCAGCCATGGTTCTCGATTCTACTCTCCAGAGCCTCAGAATACATCAGGCTGAAGATGGTCCCTCACCTACTATCTCGAGACCAAGGACGGATTTTTCATCCGGATCTCAAATCCCTCCACCTGACGGCCTGGATACTTCCCTGACTGTAGCAGATGTTCTCAACCACGCCCGCAAGCCCTCGACCTCTTTGACCTACTCCTATAAATGGAACGCGTTCTATAGATTTGCATCAACACACCACTTACCTTCCAGCCCAACATCTCTAGATGCACTTCTTCAATTCCTCCTCCACCTATTTCGACAAGGGCTTTCGCACTCCACCTTAAAGGTCTACACAGCCACCATTGTAGCCCACCAGCCTCCATCTTCTCAAGCAGCCATGCTCTTTAGACATCCTACCTTGAAGCAGTTCCTACGAGGGCTGAAAAATATGCGCCCTGCCTACAAACCCCTAACGCCACAGTGGTCGCTCCAACTAGTTCTTCGACGACTCATGAGGCCTCCCTTTGAACCCTTAGCTTCTGCTTCGCTCTGCTTGTTGTCCTTCAAAACTGCATTCCTCCTGGCAATAACCTCAGCGCGGAGGGCTGGAGAACTAGCTGCGTTGAGGGCCGACCCTCCATCCCTGCAGTTTCACCCAGACAAGGTGACTCTGCATCCGGACCTTACCTTTCTCCCCAAAGTTTCATCTTCTTTCCACTTGAATCAGCCAATTGTGCTTCCTGCTTTCTTTCCCTCACCAACCTCACCACTCGAAAAGGCTCTACACTCCCTTGATGTCAAGCGAGCTCTCTCATATTATATCCACCGCACAGCCACTTTCCGTACGACACAACGACTCTTTGTCGCCTTTGCTGGTCCCTCTATGGGAGCACCAGCTTCCTCTCAGACCATCTCGAGATGGATTGTCCAGACCATCCGCTTTGCCTATGATTTAGCTGAGACTCCTCTTCCAGGCCCAGTCAGAGCTCACTCTACAAGAGCTATAGCATCCTCGATGGCCTTTGTGCGCGGGGTAGACATTGAAGACATCTGCCGAGCTGCCACATGGGCCACTCCGTCTACCTTCGTCTCCCATTACCGCCTAGATATCCGGGCTAAGGCTGAGGCTGCGGTAGGTCGAGCTGTCCTGGCTTCGGCACTTTCGTGACGTCCCTCCTCCTGGGCTTGCTAGTCACCCATTAGTGTGCATTCACAGAGACCATGAAGAAGAAAAAGAGGTTACCTACCTGTAATCAAGTGCGGATTAACCCATTAGTGTGCATTCACAGAGACCCATTAGTGTGAATTCACAGATGATCACTCGAAGAACCAGAGTTACAGGTAGGTAACCTCTTTATCTATATATACTTTGAGTTATAGCACTACCACGGATCTTTTCTGTGACAAGCCCTGTGAGAAAACTGCATTTGCACTTTTCCCTCAGAAAATAGGTTTTTACCTGAAGAACAGGCATTTTAAAAACATAATCTGAACCAGCCATTCTCAATGGGGGTCATATGGTCCATGGGGGGGGGGAGGCACATTTGAAGGGGGAAACAGACTGAAAAATGTGAGAAGTTTCTGAAAGATATCTGTTTGTGTTGTATCCTTGTTTAGCAGGGGGCCCTGGAACCTGCGAAGAGCTCCTAAAAGGGCCATGGCCAAAAAAAGTTGAGAATGATTAAGCTAAACCAAAATTGACTATATTGGTATTGGTATATTGGCATTCAGGGGTTACGTAATACACACGATTATTTCACAAGGTTTCTTTACTTGTCATCTTGAGTTTTAACTAAAAACCTTATTGGTATGTCCATGAGGAGCAAACTGTGGCCCTGTAAGGCAATTTTTGAGCCCTTCCATAGCCCTGCCAGCCAGAAAAAAATGTGCTTTAAAAAAACAACACTCCTAGAAGTTTTTTTTAAAATGATTTGGGAAGATTGCAGGGCACCAAAGCTATAAAATGTCCCCCTCTTTTTTAAAAAATTGGAAGTGCATACCTTGTCACTTTATGTTTTGATCCCCCCCACCCCCACTGCCAAATTTTCAAAATTTCTGGGACTGGTTTGATCCATAGGGAGGGCTAGTTGTGAACATTTGATGCCACAAAAGTTGTTCACCGCGATCTAAACCATGCAGCATATTTTCCTTGTGTCGCCCTGGTTGATGACACTTTCACTTAACCTGAAATGGCTTCTCAGCAGCAACTATGGACTGCAAAGCAGATAGAAACCAACTCCCAAGCCCTACAAGAAAACCTGCTTTCAACACTGTCCCCATACCTTTCTTGACAACATGATTACAAGCCCAGATAATAACCACCCATGGCACAAAGGAGCCATTTGTTTGCATTACCTGCATGTGTTATTTGATTTTAATGTGAAACTGTACCGTGTCAGGAAAATCATAAGGAACCCATGGTGAGACAATTGAGCATCTCACTGATATACTTCAGCATTCCATCCAACAAACAGTTGTAACACCAGGCTCCCCCTCCCCAACCTTCCTTGAGATAATGAAGAGACCTACAATCATAAAGGATAGTGGATATCCAGCTGTCTATAGTCCATGGATTGTAGATGATGTGCTTGCTAACATTTCAGCAAGTTTTATGATGTGGTAGTTTTAAGTGCAGATGCTCATCATGAGCATCCCCATAGCTACACCCTAAAGATTTAGAGAACAAAAGATACAGGCAGGATAGTTGATCCACATAAGTAGAACTGATTCTAGTAATTTTTGTCTTCACCAGACTGCAGGTCTTTTCTAAAGCTAATGGTTCTTAATGGCCCTCTGTGGACCAAAGCACCCCTCCGAGTATTGTTTGGAGAAAAATCCACACACCTCTTTCTGACAGATAACCTGTGCAAGGGGGGAAGGATGTTGTAGCAGATGATCATATCCCCCCTCCTAATCAGAAAGCCCTGACCACTTAACCTTGTGAGACCTGGCTGTACTGCAGCACTGATTATGCGAGAAGAAAAAGAGATGGGAATGACCACAATGATTTCACAAGTACTGGCAGCTTGGGGAAAGGGTGGTTGACTAATGGAGAGCTATGCTATATATCAGAAATTATAAAAACAGCCTTAGTTTAACTATATTTCGTGTAAACTACCTGCAAAGAAACCAGATAGACTGATAAGATAGGTAGGCCGCTGTCCCTTCACTTGGCTTGTATTCATTGTTGCTTGACAGAACCAGTGTAAACTCCGGAGCAGTTAGAGCAGAGGTCGTCAACCCCCAGTCCGTGGCCTGAGCCGGACCGGGCTGCGAAGACAGACCTCCCGCCCCCCCCCCACATGCACTTCCCTCCCCACAGCTGCTTTGCACACGTGCGCGTGCCAGCACCAGCGTGAGCGAGTGCCCGCACGAAGGGGTCGGCAGGTGGGCGTGCAGGCACCCCTGCGCATGCGCGGAAGGGGTGGGGGAGCGCTTACGCTGGCGGGGCGGGCGGGCGCTCCCCCACCGCTTCGCGCATGCGCCCGAGAGTGCACGCGCACCTGCGGGGGGGGGCCACCTTCCTCGGAGGCTCAGCCGGTCCGCGGTCCCAAAAAGGTTGGGGACCGCTGAGTTAGAGGACTAACTATAGTAGTCTAGTTTTGTCAAGGATTCTAAGGTTAGTTGGAAAATTAAGAGGCTAACCAGAATCAACTGACAGTGCTAGCTGGGGCTTGTAGTTCTGGAAGTTGAACTTCAAAAAAAGGAACTTCTCCTAGCCCTGAACCCATCATTCATTATGGGCATGGCTGTTCCAGCATCTCCTCTCTGCTTATTATTTAGCTGGCGTTTCTCCCTCTCTTTAGTGTGAAGATCATAAGCATCCCTTGTCTGCCTCAGCAGTTAATTCCACTTGACTACATCAAAGGGAGAGGTGACGCAGCAAAGCCTCCCCCATCAGTTTGGCTGGGACTGGCTGCCACTTGACTCCTCCCCTCCTTTTAGCTGTCAGTTGCAGTGAGCATCCCACCAGGCCATTATGTAACTTTATTATATAACAGTGTGAAAGACTTGATGCCTGAGTGTTGCAGGTTTTCCTCTTCCCACCTCTAGTCTGTTTTCCTTTTGCATCCTATCTCCCAGAGGGTAAACCATTCTTACAATCTGAAAACTGCCTGTATTGGTATATAAATATAGTAAATAGGCAGCATGGTCCGTGTGTCAGCTGAAGGCTTGGCCCAACAGATTTTGCTGCCTGAGGCAGAGAAACAAATGACACCTCCCCACCCCTAGTTGAGGTAAATAGAATTAAGAATAGGCAAACTGTTTCGGCACCTAAGGCAGAAAAGTCCTATAAGCAGCTTGATGGTAAAAAGAGCAATACCACTGAAATAAATAAGAATTTGCTGCCCTTTAGGGACACCAGAATTCTGCTCAGAAGGGTACATCGCTTTGCTGAATAGTAATATTGGCCATGCCTAGCCTTTATACATATCATCATCTCATCTCCTTGAATTGATTCCAAAACATAACAATCAGTTGCCAGGTAAAAATATATCAAAACTCCCTGGTTGGTACCTTGCTTGTGTACTTACGTTCTTCAGCACTCCAAGAGGACCTAACGTATATAATGGGGATTAAACATGAAATCCTAGACACATCCACTTAGAAACTGAGTGGGACTTACTCCTTGGCAATTGTTTTTAGGACTGTCGCCTTCATCTTTCAACTAGGCCTTGTTTGAATCATGGGTATTCCTTTCCTCCTCCTCTTCCATCTTATTTATTGCTGGTAAAATGATTCTTTTCCAACCTGGTGTCCTCTGGGTGCTTTGAACATCAACTGCTGTCATCCCAGCCAGCCAGGGTCAGGCAACCAGTGGCCTGTGAGCTGGATGTGGCCCCCAAGGGCAACCTTAAACCCCTCCTAAGCTTTAAAAAAACAGGTAATAAAGATTCTCAATTTCCATTTCCAGTAGCTTTTGGAGTGCCTTTTGTTTTGTTCTGTTGGTATCAGAGACCTTGGGGTGATCTACTAAGGCCCTCCCCCCCCCCCCTCAAAAAATGAAACGCAAAACAAAATTGATAGTGCCTGGATGGACTCTTCCTGGTTAATTTTTTTAATGGCCAAAAAACAGCTCTTCCAATGATGGTCGCTGAGGGCAAAAAACTGATCCCCAAGCCCTCTGAGATTGCCCACCAGAGATTTATACTTCTCTCCCTTTGTTGGGGTATTGAGATTAGAGCTTTGGAAAGTTTTGCTGTGGTTCCTGGAGTGCTAGTATGACTAGTGACCATTCTTGCTGGTGGTACTGTAGCAGCAATAGAATGAAAAAGTAAATTTGCCTTCTTCTGATTGGTCTCTTTGTGATGGGGATGTAGCAGAACCCTCAGGAGGCCTGCTGTGTAGCCCAGATGCTGTATCAAGACTGAACAAGAGATCTTAAGGTGTCCGTTGCCACAGGGATTGACATTAGATACAGTAATTACTTTTCTAACCTCTGCTGTTAAGGTGTTCCATTGTGTCAATTGGCTGCTAGTGAGGATCACTGGAATGAAAATGGAAAGTTTGTTTTGACGTAAGCCCCATAGATTTCATCAGAAATGTGCAGCTAAATTAGGACAGGATCAAATGGTGGACTTCTGCTGGCAGAAACGGTGACATCCAAAAGAAATAAGAGGGCCAATCCCCCTCCTCCATGCAGCACCTGTCCACCATGCCTTACCCCACCACAATGGAACCTTCCAGAAAGTCTCACTGCAAACACAGTAGGATATGGCCGCCTGGTTTACTGGGCAAGCTGTGGTGATGAAACAAGGGGGACATAGACTTGAGCGGTGATGGTGAAAAATTCAAAGTGAATCTGACCGAACAGGCTGCTGTAGTTGATACAGGTCCTGTGAATGTAACTATGGCTCCTGCTTGTGCCATGTTAATGGATGAGAAAATTGGGGCAAAAATATGTTGAATAAATAAATAAATAAATATTTGCTTAATCCTAAACCTAGATTAGAAGTGTGTTGAAGTAGAAGTTGTGTCTCCTAGGACATTCTGTGTCTGGCTTTAGAATTGCCAGCCAAAATGCCACTGCATTTTTACACCAATGTAACATGAGTGGGGTAAATCTTGATGGCAAATTGCTGCAAGTTAAAAGGTTAATGTTGGCATTTACTATTGTGCCAACAGCAAATGTCTGTACTATGTTCTTGCCTGAAACAATTCACTGTTGAGATTTATGCCTTTTGCATCATGTCAGTGGGTGTCAGCGACATAATACAATCTTGACCACCATGTTACTCAACCTGAATATAAAGAAGGTTAGAATTTGTTAGCAGATGTAGTTGTAAGTCCAATATATCTGGAGGCAGCACCTTGGGAGAGGTTGACTTATTCTCTTCACAACTACTTAGCATTTGTTAGGGGCTCTTCATACTCTCTTTTTGCTGTGGGAGCAATTCATCCTGACTTCGACTCATGAATGAAAAGGTGCTCACCATAGGACTGGAATATAAGTACTGATCCTTTTTTCATTCCTTTTGTCTTTTGGACACATGCTTTTAAAATGTCATGGCATTGTTTGCTAGTTTTTGCAAAGATAGAAGGAAGAGGTTATCTTTTGGAACTGCTTCGTGACTCATGGATTTAAAAAATAAATGAATAGGCAAGTAAGCAACCTGGATGCCCAGTAAATGTCCTAGAAGTCTCTTCCTTGCAAACCAACAGACTCTGGGAAAACATCCTTTTTTTTGTACCTTGTTGCAGTGTTTATCATCCTGTCTTCTTACATTTTCCCCCACCCTGTCTTTCCATTCTGAATCTTAACCCTTATTTCCTTTTATACGTATTACAGATGCTGCCCCGAGCTGTCACCATGGATGGTTCAGCTAGCCAACTCAGCTTATATACTTCTCCATCTTTGCCCAACATTTCCTTGGGACTTCAGGCTACAGTCACAGTGACAAATTCGCACCTCAGCGTGAGTACATGCTGCCTGAATATCCTCGTGGATGCATTAGAAGCAGAGTTTGGAAGTCACTAGTTACAAATAACAAATTACTTGTAATTAATTATCTTTTTCATAAGGAAAACATATAATTATTTCTCAGTAAGTTACATCATAATGCTTTTAGTTATGCCTTTATTGCAAAAAGGATTTAATTATAAGGAACTAGGTATTTTGTAACTATTTACTCCCAGGCTGTAGCCTAGCTAGCAAAACTAGCAAGCAGATATATTTTTCCTCTGTATATTTGTCCAGCCTGGTTAACATTTTATTTATGCAGTGACCATTGCAGTACCATATGGCAGTGAATTCTATTGGTGCTTTTTTTTTTTGGAAGAAGTACTCCTGTCTTCTTGATATAAATCTATTGCTGATGAATTTCATAGTATTGAAGATACTATGAAATTCATCATACTAAATACAGATACTAAATACAGTACTTCTCAACCTGGCCTGGCAAATGTTTTGGACATCAACTCCCAGGACCCCTGACCCTTGACCTTGCTGGCTAGACCTTCTGGGAATGGGAGTCTAAAACATCTGGAAGATCTAGGGTTGAGAACCATTGCATTAGTATGTTTTACTATTGTCACGTCACTAAGTGTAGATACCAAAACCTCTTGCTCCATTTCTTTCCTGGTTCCTCCCTCTTTGTTCAGTTGGAGTTCCCCTTCAACAGAAATGATGTTCTACCCCAACACATATTTACTAAAAACACATTCTTTTTGCACTCTTTAATGTTTTGAAGATTCCCCAGGGACTGGGCTTTGTTCCCCCCCCCTCCCAAAATTAGTATCCAGCAGTGACCTATTTATTGCCTCCCTCTGGTGACAGTCAGTAAACTTGGCTCAGGTTGGGCATGTGGTACTCGTGCCAGTCTACAACTTGGCTATTTTCAGCATCAGAAGTTGGAAATAGCTGACTGGCAGACGTCACATTCTGCTTGTCCCTGCCATGATTTGTTTTCCTCCCGCCAAGAGCTGCAAAGAGCCTACACTTGTGCTTGTATGCTCCAGACACCCAAGCTAAGCTGAAATTAGCAAGACCTCCAGACTTCTATTAATTAGTCTGCCCTGAGCTTGGATCCAGTGACTTAATTGGCTAGTAGTCTGTGTTGGGCTACTGTGCTCTAAAAACTGAGCTGCCTGCCATTTTGAAGTTTGCTTCTTATTTTCTTCAGTAGAAACCACTTTGTTTTAATTCTCTTCATGCTGCTTTTTTGTGGCACAGTGCAAAATATCCAAGGATGCCTCTGTCCTGTCTGATACTGAATAGGACATTTGAATCAAATTAATTTGCAGGATATTTGCTAGATGCAGTAAAGTGAAATTGGCACCATTCTACAACAGTGAAGTTTCTGAGCCCCATTATTCTCTGCAATTTCATTATTGTTTGTTATTTTATTACTATGATCATCATTTACAATTACTACTATTCATAGATTTGGCAGGTCTTTGCTGCTAGGGCTTACAGGCTGAAACAGACATGGCGAAGAATAGAAACAAGAAGGGAAATGAAGTTAGTGATAATTAGGGGAAGAATATAAATTGATTGCAAGCCGTAAATGCTTGAACTTATTTCACGTAGATGTATATTGTGGCAAGGGGTTATCCAGTGATATTTTCAGGCCTGTGAGAATGCCTAAGGACTTCCCTACCTTACCCTGCCCAGAGTCCTCCCTAACTTTGCACTTTACCAAATAGGTCTAGGCTGCATCCAGGACTCAAGCTAGGACCCAGTAATTTCTAGCCATGGCATTCTCATCACCTTCAGTCGGTTTGGGAAGGATTGAAAGAGCGTTTGCAAGGGGTGGGATGGGGTGGGGTTGCCAGAATAGGTCAGTTCAGACGTATTCTAGTCTCTGGATGAAATCTTGGTCTAATGTCTAACTGATGTATGGTATAGGGTTAACTAGGTAGATAACAAGAAATGTAACATTTGAGTGCCCACTGAGAGCAGTAAGTGTTCCTCAATAGGGAAATGCTTCTGATTTTTTTTAAACTTTTTTTTTTTAAACATTTGGCATCTGTTGGGTTATTGAGATTTTGAAAGTTTTGCCTTACCAAAATATTAACATCAGCTTATTAGGAGGGGCAGAACGTGGCACAGCTTGGAAAAGTTCCATTTATTTATTTGGTAACAACTCCTAAAATCCACCCAGTAGCTATGCTGGTTTGGGCAATCTGGGCATTTTAATTCAACCCCCCTTTTTCCAAATTCTGGAATGTGGATAATGTTATTTGTGCAGCAGCTGGACCACCAGCAGTCTCTGGGCTTTCATGGTGATGGCCAACACCCTTGCCTTCCCCCCCCTTTAGGCCTCTCCGACTCTTTCCACTCAGCAGGAAGCAGAGCGTCAGGCCCTCCAGTCGTTACGCCAGGGGGCCCCCTTGACAAGCAAGTTCTTGAGTATGTCATCTATCCCCAGTTGCCTTCTGGGGGTGGCCCTCGAGGGTGAGACCAACAACCATGGACATGCTTCCTTGCTTCAACATGTCCTGCTCCTGGAACAGGCTCGACAGCAGAACACACTAATTGCGGGTGAGTGAGAGGTAGAGATGACCTAGACAGGATACAGGTCAGCACAGCAATGGCTTATGTGAGATAAGGTGTAATAGTCTCTGTTGCTGACAGTAGTTTAGAACAAGTGAGAGATGTGGTGGCTGCCGTGTGCCATTGAGTCCATTCTTATTTACAGCAACCCTTTTCAAGGTTTTCTAGAGACAGAGTACTCCTAAGTTGTTTACCATTCCTTTTTGCTTCCTGGGGGTTCCCTGGGTCTGTGCAGCTTGTCCAAGGTCACACAGGCTAGTTGTTCTCCTAGGAGGTACAATGTGGAATTGAACTCCCAACCCTCTGGCTCTGGAGACAGGTAACCCAGCTCACTCAAGCTATACAGGAAACTCAAGCAATGCCAGATGCAGGTTGGTGACATTATTGGCCAATGCCCATTTTGAGTCATGCTAGCTATTTACCAACCATGCACCCATCAACTTTGTTCTAGCTGCACTTTCTCTCCCAGAAGCAACACATAGGTCAGACTTGGAGCTCCTCATATTCCTCCGGGGGATTAGTTGAGTATTGCATTGTTCCTACTGCATAAGTTGTTTCCAGATCAGCAGCAGCTGTGAGAGCTCTTGTTAGTGAAATCTCTCTTAATTCAGGGGTCCCCAACCCCCGGTCCGCGGACCGGTCCCGGTCCGTGGCCTTGCCAGGAATGGGACGCAGAGACAAATCTCCTGCCCCCCTGCACGTGCAGATGCATGCACACCCCTCCCACGCATGCACAGCCCCTCCCACACACACAGCCCCACACACAGCCCCTCCCACACCCGCACAGATGCCCCCCTGCCCGCACGCTAAACCGGTCCGTTGAGGCAAAAAGGTTGGGGACCACTGTCTTAATTGCTGTTTCAGTATTATTGTTCTCTATGAAGTGAGAACCGCAGTTGTCTCTCTTTCAGGTTTGTCAGAAGCAGAAGGAAGAGTTAAGTTTATAAAGCAATGTGTGCATTCAGACTGTTACAGAAGTCATGTGAATAAAAGCAGACATGAAGACTAGCAATTTGGCTTGAGGTTTTAAAGTGAAATAAGTTGCCATATTCTGGGAACAATCATAAGGATATATTCTGCTCCTTTCACTCCAGTTCCTCTGCATGGCCAGTCTCCTCTGGTGACAGGTGATCGCGTCCCCTCCAACCTGCGGTCCGTAAGCAAGCTGCCTCGGCATCGGCCACTGAGCCGCACACAGTCATCACCACTGCCCCAGAGCCCTCAAGCGCTGCAGCATTTGGTTGTGCAGCAACAGCATCAGCAGTTTCTGGAGAAGCAGAAGCAGCAACAGCAGATCCAACTGGGAAAGGTGGGTCAGTAGAGAAGAAACTGGCTTATGTAGGGTGTGAGCATCAGGGGAAGGTTTGTGCGATTTATGTGAGCCTGAATTACCAGCTGTTGCTTAACAGGCCTTGCTAGATGTAGTTTAGAAGTAGCTGGGTTAGTCTGTCTTAGCAGGTTGACAAAACTGAAGGGGAAAAAGTGGGAGAGAAGGAAGAAAAAAGTCAAAATATTGTGGCACCTTAAAGACTCAAGAGTGCAACTACACAGTGAGGGATATGTGAATTAACTCACATTCACTTGCTGTGCAGTCACTCTGGGGAATTTGGATCTGTTCAGTTTAAATGGCTTTACAGGGAGATAGCCTTGTTTGTTTGCAGCTCTGTTGAAGCCCTGTAGGAGGTGTGGCTCAAAGGAACTGCATTAACAAGCTGTAAAAAGGCTTTTCCTCCTGTCATTTCCTCATCTAGTTATCTTTTTTTTAATGTTTAGGTGCGCTAGCACATCAGCGCTGGGAACAAGCTGTTGAAAAAAAAATAGAAGTCTTGCCAGCATTCCAAGCCATTTCTAAGCTGTAGGGGAAAAAGGGTTGCTTACTTTTAGTTGAGAAAAAGAGAAAGACTTAATGAGACTTTTAGAGAGGCTTTGCCTTGTCCTTAGCTCTTAAAAAATGAAAGAAAAAAAAGTCTTGCCAGTGGGCTTTGCTTGGTGTTGCTGACTGTGTACTGACACAGCGGCTTTTGTCCTGCATTGGGTCAAGTGATCACATGTCTGAACTGATGCAAATTGATCCATTATTTTAAAAAAAGTAGAAGCCCCATCAGCAGAAGGAAAAACTATGGATTTGGAGTTTGGGGGAACTCAAGACAGATTTGCATTTCCCTTTGTGATGTGTGAGCTACAGAAAAAAAAAATGCCGATCAGCCCACCCCAAATCTGTAGCATTTCCCACATTTCTTTCTAGTGTCGTTGCACCCTAAGTTATTTATTTCATTGTGAGCTCATGGATCAAAATCAACTTCATCAGACACAATTGAAGCTCATAGTCTTTAGATTGCCAGAATATTCTGCATTTCCCCCCTCCCTTTAATTTTGCTAGTATATTGATCTGAGGAGCCATATCCCTTCTTGTCTCCTCATTGTCACTCCTGGCATGTTGTAGCCTGACTGGGACTTAAACCAACACTTGAAAAGTATATTTCTAGATTACAGTTCCCAGAACTCCCTGGCCACTTTTGCCAGTGCGTTCTGGCAACTGTAATCCTTAAATATGTTTTCCAAGCTGTGGTGCAAACTTCTCAGCCAGTCTTGGCCTGTTTTAGGACAGGAGAACAGCATGCTTATGGAGCAGCATGTGTATTTTTCTTAGTTTCTTTCATTCCTGTGATCTGTTTAAAGACATGGTGTCTGAGATCCAAAGACATTTAAAAGTAATGAGAACAGCAGAGTTCTCTGCTTTTTCATTTGGCCCTATGTTCTGTCAGTACATAGTCAAGCACTGCCATTAAAATTGCTAGTTGAAGTACAGTATGTTTTTCTGCTTTCCTCCCCTTTTGCAGATCATAACGAAGACTGGTGAGCTGCCACGACCACCCACCACCCACCCTGAAGAGACAGAAGAGGAGCTGACTGAACAACAGGAGACTTTAGGCTTAGCCATGGGCCGAGGGCCGTTTGTGGTGGATGGGTCAACAGAAGGTGATGGGACGCAGGATGGCCTGGAGGAGGAGGAAGAGGAAGAAGAAGAGGTGGAGGAAGAGGAGGAAGAGAAGGGGGCTGAAGAAGAACGTTGCTGTCTCCAAGTAAAGGACGAGTCCGGGGAGAACAGGCTGGAAGAAGAGCAGGAGGTTGAAGAGCTTGGAGTGACTTACAGGCAGGTGAGGTCTTCATTTATTTATTTTAATTCTGTATTATTCCATTTATATTCTGTCTCTCCTCCAGTGAGTCAAGGCAGCATTAATGGTTCTGCTGCTCTCTACTTCATCCTTTCTACCACTCTGTGAGGAAGGTAAGGCTCATGGCTCAGGGTCAAAACAGACATTAATCATGGGGCCATCATTAGAAGCATTGCAGTCTTAAGAGGTTAGCTTCATTTGTCATAGCACAAGGTTTCTCAGCTTTGCAAGTTGAGCTAGCTTGGTTTTATTTGATTGGTCAATGGGAGATAACCGTGGGCTTTGTTTGCAAGTTCAGTGTAGAGACACTACATCTTTTGAGGGGAAAACAGTTTACTAGCTTCTAATTGTGAAACTGGCATCTTGTCTAGTTTGGCCCTCAATGAGAAGTAGAACTTGCATGCCCGACACTTGAATACCACACTGACCAGCTGTCAGCCGAATCCATGTTGTTTCTCCTTCCTGTAGAAACAAAGAGGCATGTAAAGGAGGGGACTGACATGACTGGACAATTTGTCAAGGGGAACCTTTACCTTTTTACCTATACCTAACTGACTTTAATGTATTGTATTTTATAGTTTTGTTAATTTCATTCAATATAAATGATTCTATAGTAAATTAGTTTTTACTTGCAATTTTTATTGTTTTATAAGAATTGCAAGCATCTTTGAGCACTACCTGGTAATGGAAAGTTGGGGTAGGAATGTAAATAATAATAATAATGCTGCCTTTTGATCAAGGTCTGGATTTCAGCTCCTTTAAACATTTTCATTGTCTTAGGGAAAGGTCAGATGTGAGCTTGTAGGTAGGAGAGAGCAGAAGTTAGGAAGAGTGATTCTTTGGACTACAGCTTCCAGAATCCCCAGTGAGCAGAGGGAATTGTGGTCCAAAACAGTAACTTTTCCAGGCTCTAGGGGAAGGTCATGCAACTGTATAGGAGCAGGATCCCAAGCATTAGGAAGATGAAAAGGGAAAGGCTTATTTTGCTTCCTATTCTTCTCCCCGTTCATCCAAGACAGAGTAGTGGAATCTCCAAAAGGAAGAATGACTCATCTTCCACCCCACAGTCATCCTTCCTGTCTTTCTCCTGCCCTTGTTTTCTCTGCATCCTTTCCATTTCTGTGCATCATTCTAACGTATGAGTCATCTTGTCTTCCCTCCCCCCCCTTTCATTCCTTCATTTCTCTTGTGCACCTAAATATTTCATCAGTTCTACACTGGAATGTATATTTGGCAAGCACATGAAAGTGTCTGTCTCGGTGGGGGGGGGGAGATTTGGAGGTTGAAAAAAAAGAGGATGCCAAAGGATTTTTGAGTTGTAGCATGGAGTGTGGCATGTATGTGGCTTGGAGCTGTTGCTAAAAAAATTCTGTAGTACATTTGGGAAGACTTTTTTCACTTTGGTTGCCTTCCAGAACTTTGTGCCATAATCATTCAGTTGGAGCTAATTTTCACCATCATGGAAGCATGCAAATTCTTTATCATTATTTCATGATGTATGCAACCTTCAGCGTGATATGACATGGCCACACCACTGAAGACTGCATCTTGAAAACCTCTGCACTGACTGGTTTGACTAAGTTAGGCTGTAGACATAGACCTGAATCTAAATAAGGGGTGGTAGCCTTGCAGATGTTGTTGGATTGCAACTCCTGTAATATCTCACAGTTAAATATACTGTCAAGGGCTGGGTGAAATCTGTAGTCCAACAACCTCTGGAGGGCCATATTTCTGTAACAAGCCATATTTGGAAAATCAGGACTCGAATGTTTTGTTTCTGCCGCTCTAGGAGCTAGGACCTAAACAAGTAGGTTCCAGTTACATCAAAACGGATGTTGACCAAATATTAGGAAGAACCTCCTGATAGTCTGAGCTGTATGACAGCAGAAGGGACTGCCAAGGAAGATGGTGGACATCTGTTTGTTAGAGATTTCGGAGATATTGGAGATATTATAGCAATGGTTATTCAGCACTGTGTGGTGGGCTGGATAATCATTGCTATCCTGTCCAGCTCCAAGATTCTGTGAATGCGTATGAAATGCAAGTGACACCATATACCGCAGTGCATCTGCACCTGTAATTGAAGATAAATCATAGATGTATCTTTATGTTATGCATTTAGCATAATGTTTAGTTTGACCCTTGTTTTAGCAGTGAAATCCAGCTTTAGAAGAAGATCAGGCAGATTGCACTGCAGATCAGATCCCATCTGTATGCTGGAATCATTTTGGTGATTGCACAAGCTCAGGATTCTGTGTCTGGGTGCTTCAGCTTTCACACTGTTTTAATTTAAAATCAAGTTCCTTTTAGGCCTCAGGATTAGGCTTTGAAGTGTATGAACAGCACCTAGGGAAGACTGAGCAATAAGCAGGGCTCCCATAGGAGATAATGAGATTTCAACACCCTGCCTGCCTGATTCCTTCCTTCTCTCCATTGATTAACTAAAACAGAATAAGTTGGCAGCATAAGCCAATATGTGCAATTTGTATACTTTCTACTGGCTTCAGCTGTCCAGAAGACTAAACCTGGCTTGTCTCTTGGTGCAAAAATGTGAGGTTTTAAAGTGCAAAGATATGCAGTTTTATGTCTGAAGTAATTTTATAGAAATGAAGCAGTGCAAACACACCCTTCAGTAAGCACTAGCTGCTTCCTAGAGACTTGCACAGTTTGGGTAGAGATGGTAACTAGAGATGGGGGTATTCGTATTCGTATATGAATATCCCCACACAGGTGGACATAACAAGGGTCCTGCCCCCTGGGGCCGGACTGTCCACTCACCTTCTGCTGCTGCTGCGGGCTCCGTGCTCCCTTCCTATTGCTCCGGAGCTCGCGGTTTGCGAGCCACTCCTGGTAGGAGGCGGGAGGACGAGCCTCGCTGCAAGCTCGAAGAGTGTCTTGCAGACCGTGAGCTCCAGAGTGATAGTCTCTCCATCTCTAATGGTAACTGTTTCAAGCTGCTCAAATATTAAGGTCATATTTTGACTAGTCTTTTTTCTTTCCTTCCTCCCCTTGCACAATTTTCACAGGTGTTTGCAGATGCACATCAGCTGCGACCCCTTCAGCTCTACCAGACACCCCTGAATATTAGCACTCTGCCTCATCAAGCCCTCAGCCGCACCCAATCTTCCCCTGCCAGCACTAGCCTGAAGAGCAGTACAGCTGAACCCGTGGCCAGCCATCTTTACACTACAGGTAGGAAGAGGTGCAAACCCTTCTCCTGAAGGCTGAAAAGTTCAGAGATCCTAGCTGGCAGTTGTGGACCACAAGTGTCAGCTAGCAGGATTGGGGAAATCTGGGAGCCGTTGTGCAGAAAACAACTTTTCAAAGCTCTGCATGGTTATATTTGTTGTGTGTATGTGTTTTCTTACAAGCCATATCCCCTGCCTGAAATCTCTTCAAGATGTGCAAAGAACGCTTTGTTTAACAGATCCCAAGACTCTAGACCTGGAGTCTCTCTCAGATTAATCTGCTACCACAAGATACATCTCTGTCAGCAGCTAGGCATCCTGAACCAGATAGCCTTTGGATTAGCATGGTGCCTTGTGAGAGGAGCCTCATTCAAGTACATAGGCTGCTATGGGTTCTCTTCCACATTCTCGTCAGATAATTCCTTTGTCAGGAATAATAATAATAATAATAATAATAATAATAATAATAATAATAATAATAATAATAATAATAATAATAATAATAATAATAATAATAATAATTAAAATCCACTAATTTGTTTTCTACAGCATAAATACAACATGAGACCTAGGCCGAAATCCAGTTGGCAGAGTTTTTCTGCTGCACAGCTCTGATTATGTCATTAGCCATGGCCATGCTGTAGTCATTTGGGAGACTTAAAAGCTTCCTATCCCCCTTCCTTCAGGTTCCAGGGATCCCTAGGGAATCCATGCATCCTAGGAAGTCTTTGGGAGACATGGAACAACATAGGGAACAATTTAAAACTGGAAAACCACTGCTGTTCCAGCTTTAAATTATTCCCTACCCCATTCTGCGGCTCCTGAAGGCTTACTGAGATGAATGGGATCTCTATGGATCACTGGAACCTGGGGAGATAGAGGAATAGGAAGGTTTCAATTTCCCTAATTAGCCTTGGCATGGCTACAGCTGATATTGTCATCAGAGTTGTGATACAGTCTTCTCTCCTTTTTCCCAGAGCAAAAATCTGCAGAATATAAAATATAGGCCATGATGGCCACTGAATAAATTTATGCTACAGTCCCACTTACCTGGAAATTAGCTCCATGGAGTTCAATAGGACTTACATCTAAGCAGCCTGTATACATTTGGAATTACTATTCCAACCTCAGTCTTATCTGTAGTTCTTCCAAGCAAATTCTACAAACTTCACATGTGACTGTTCAAAAAGAGTTTGCAAACCATTGCTATTATGCATACTCATGTAACTTACTATGATAAAGTTTATTTATTTTGATTCTTTTCAAGCGCTTCAGTAAAACTGTCAGGGCAGCATGCAACAAAACAGTAAGAAAATCATTATAGAATATAACTATTTTTCTACTGTTTTCTGGTTTAGATAGTTCATAGAAAGAATAAAACAATTGAAGTAGAATGACCAAAAAATGATAAGATTAAAACTGCAAAGTTGTAAAAGAAGTGCACAATAATCAGCAAGATTAAAATTGCACCTATAAGACTTGGGAAAATAAAGCATGTGTTTGTCAAGTGCTAAAGGGACTGCGAAACAGCCATCAGGAGAATCTGTCTGTGGAGAATATTCCACAAATGGGGAGCTGTTGTTCTGAAGGCCCTCTTTCAGGTGTGTGAGGGTTCTCCCACTTCTCCTGGCACACTTGGTCCTCATGTTCATGAACCCCTGTACATTTCACAATCTAGAGAGCAAGGCCTAATTTGACCTAGTTCTAAAATGTCATTTTTGCACCTGTACTTGAGGCTGAATCATATAAAGTATTAGATTGCCACAAAGAATGTGCAGAATATGCTTTCTTCCCTGTGAAGAAAGCATAGCTGGCTCATGTACTTCTGATAATGCAGGAAAGGCTTTTGGTACAGGCAGTTTGACTTCCAAGAATCAAACATCTCTAGATACTTTATTTTCCAGTGTCAATTGCCATGATCTTACCAGTTTCCCTTCTTTTCTGTCTATTCCTCTCCTCCCTCCACGGTTCTGCTTTCCTGCCCTCTCACAGGTGTTGTTTATGACACATTCATGCTGAAGCATCAGTGTACATGTGGAAACACTAATGTTCACCCAGAGCATGCTGGGAGAATCCAGAGTATCTGGTCCAGACTACAGGAGACAGGATTGCTAAGCAAGTGTGAGGTAAGAATCTTCAGCATGGAAACCTGCCAGCAAATGGTAAGAAAACCACAAGAGGTGGGGTGAACGGGTAGCCAAATTATCAGGAGTGGTTTTTTTAGTGACAGGAGTCCTTTATATAATCCATTATAAACAAAAGAGTTTTTTGTTGCACCTAGACTAACAAAGCTGTTATGGAATATGTTTTTGATTGGGATTTTTTTGGACTGGAAACTATCATAAATGCATATATGTTTATGCCATTAACATTTAGTCTTTAAAGTGCCACAGTGTTCTTTGTTGCTTTTCTTGCAATTTCTCCACAGGTAGAAATTGATTGGTTACAAGTACCAAAAATATCCCAAGTTTATTTAGTGGCAGTCAGTATCTTGAATTCAAAAGGGAATGATCATCCAAGGAACTGTAAAAATAAAAGCTACTGTAACCACAAACAATATCTCCTCTTGGGATGTACAGACTTTCCCCCAGGAATGGTCAGCATGTATTAAGGAAAGTCAACACTCTTATAAAATCAGTAGCAGTAACTTCCATAATTTGCTAGGTAGCTGTAGTGAAGAGCAAACCTATAATATCCAGTTTCACAGTAGTCCAAGTCCAATCTAAAAGCCTACGTTCCTGCATGAAAAAAAAAAACACCTATATGTGCTCCCCTGTTGCTATCCCAGTAATATTCAAGCAGGTTACTTTGTTACATTTTTCATGCAGGAACGTGTATTGACTTTATAAGAGTGTTGACTTCTCCCTGGGCTGAGGATCATTTTTGTACAGAACCTTCCTGGGGAAAACATCTATGCAATCTCTTGATGTCTGCCACATCTTCAAATTTAGCTATGAGGGTGAGTCTTTTGCTCATTTATTTCCTTAACACACTTAAAAAAAAACTTGGCAGGGTGGAGGGGAATTAGTTTTGCAAACTATGTCTTGGAATAACAGATCTATGACTTTTAAATCAGGGCAATGTGTCATGTGGAACAATAGACTTTTGTGGTGTTATGTTATGCTTGTATTTGTGTCATTACAGCCAATTGGTAAGACAAACAACCTTGAATATGCTTTTTCCTAATTTTAACATAGAAAACTGCCTTGTACCAAGTCAGAATGTTTATTCAACTAGAACGTCTGTTTTGACTGGCAGCAGCTGTCCAGGATCTTTCCAGTTACCTGTTAACTTGGGTTTTGTTTTGTTTTGTTTTTAAATGAAGATAGAAGTATTTCAGCTTTCCACCTTTGTTTGCAAGGAAGACATCCTACCAGTAAGCTGTGGTCCCTCCCCACCTTGGCATGACATTTGTAGTCAGCCATTTTGGATCTCATGCAGGAACACCATTGGTTTGTCAATATGGCCCTGTTTCCTTCATCAACTGACTGGATTTAGCCATTCTTTTTTAGGAGGAATAGTTTCCACTATTTCGCCTTTCAGATAATTTCAACTAATTTCTGGCTTTCTTTCAGTGACAGAAATCTTGTTACTTAGCATAGTACGTTGCACTAAAGTGGTCCCATTGAAACAGTGGTGATTTGGTGAGTCAACTCCTGCATAAGTTCCATTGATTCAAATAGGCCTAGTCTTTTTGTTGTTGTTGTTTAGTCGTTTAGTCGTGTCCGACTCTTCGTGACCCCATGGACCAGAGCACGCCAGGCCCTCCTGTCTTCCACTGCCACCCGGAGTTGGGTCAAAGAAAAGGCCTAGTCTAGTTGCAACTTATTTTCACAGTGTCAACCCCCTCACCTAATGGAGAAACATAAGGCTTTCCAATTAGTTTGTATTTTGGAGGTGTTTTTCCTTGGATCTCATGGTTGATAGCAGGGGCTGAGAAGACTTCTTGGGCAGTTGCTGCCAACCAGAGTAAACAGTATTGGGCTGTATGGTCCATGATTTGACTTAATATGAGGCAGCTTCTTGTGTTTATATTAAATGTCATCATGTCACTTGTGGGGGGAAATACCTCCAGGTTTTTCTGAAATCTTTCTTGACAATCTTCATTTTATTTAAACCTTGAACACTGTAAGTGAATGTTGTTAATGTAGTTTCAGAGGTTTCTGCAAGTTCACATCAGGTTCCAAGAAAGGTGAATGTTTCTCCTCTATGAATTTAGGAGCAAAGAATAGTACAGTGCAGTACTGCAAAGTATAAAGCTGCAAAGATTATTGCCATGCATTGCTTAACAGTGAAGATGGATGGATGCAACAAATTTCATGCCAGAATCAGACAGGAATAAGCAAGATGGAAAAAGCTTTGAAAGTTATGCCACATTTGACCTTTCGGTTGACAGTTGCTAATTCTCTAGTGCTGAAGCTGAATATCTCTGTGTTGAAAGTGGCACTCTGTGACTTCTGTTCTGACAAAACATTGACACAAGGGTTAAAGTACAGGACCTATGTTGATGAAAAGTAACTAAGAAATAACCCTGATGTCAGCAGAGAGCTTCTGCAGAGTCTTCAAAATCACATCTTTTATCCCTATCCCCCTTTCTCTCTTTGTTTCTTCTAGAGGATACGAGGCCGGAAAGCAACATTGGATGAAATCCAGACGGTGCACTCAGAACATCACACATTATTATATGGAACCAGCCCCCTAAACAGGCAAAAACTTGACAGCAAAAAATTGCTAGGTAGGATTTCTGGTAAATTCTAACATATGCTTTTCCTGGTGTAGAGTGTGAGCCTCTTTTTTAACCACAGTGTATACACAGGTCTTTCTATCAACAGGACATCAGTTAAGGGGAGAAAAATTTGGCTTAAATATGAAAAGACAGCCATTAAGTCAATGAAAAGGCTTTCTCAAAACTGTCCTAGCTAATGCTGGCTTCATCTCTTAGCTAGGAAGACTAGAAACTTGCTATTTTTATGAAAATTGAAATGTTAAATATTATGAATAAAATTTGTATTGCACTGTGATTGATTGATTGATTGATTGATTGATTTGTATACTACCCATCTGGCTACAGGGCCACTCTGGGCTGTTCACAATTGATTATGACTTGAATAGGCAAGCCAACTACATATGCTATGTGGCTGCAGCTTGTCACACATACTTTGTGATGCAAGCGTCTTCTTTTATACAATGACATAGAACTGGTTCTTCTTGTGCAGATCTTCTCTCATAGTGGTAACTAGTCCAAAGCTAATAGGGTGCATTTTCATGTACAGTATGTTCCCTCCCTGCTTTTAAATGTGTCTTATCTCTTTCTCTGTTTCTTTCTTGTAGGTCCGCTCACTCAGAAGATGTACACTGTCCTTCCATGTGGTGGAATTGGGGTTAGTATGCCTGATTGAACTTGGGAGTAACTAGTTACAAATAATAAGTTACTTGTAATTAATTCCCCCCCCCCCCAACAACACAAGTATAACTACATTGCAGCTGTAAGCTAATAAGGGATAGATTCACACTTTTGTGGTATAACTGTAACTTATTCAGTTGGTTTTATAGTTGCAGGAGTGTGGTTTCACTAAAAGGTACAGGAGAAATATTACAAGCTTCAGGTACCAGCTTGAACTGTGCCTTGTGCCTCCCTTGTTAGTGCTGAAGCCACAACAAGGTGGACAGAAGCAGAGTGGGTACCATAGATCATACATTTTTTTAAAAAAAACTGACTAAAAGGAGATATGAATATAAAATGTTACTTTTTAAAGAGCAATAGTACAGATAATTTGACTGTACTTGCTTTTTCAAAATACTTTCCCATGTTTTGCACTCTCTGAGTGCAAAACACCTACACTCTTCTCCTCTCCCGCATCCGATCCCTTCTGCACATTCTCTGATCTGCACTTTTCACGGCAGGTTGACAGTGATACGGTGTGGAATGAGATGCACTCATCCAGTGCAGTCCGCATGGCTGTTGGATGCTTGGTGGAACTGGCATTTAAGGTGGCATCCGGGGAACTTAAGGTAAATTCTGCCCAATTGGTAACTTTTCTATATTGTAAACCATAGATTCCCAAACAGGGAAATGGGGGAAGATCCCCAGGAAAGCATGAAGAAATTCCAAAGCAGGGGAATGCAAGACAATGAGATTTTTGTAAAGAAAAAGCTTTTTTTAATCAGCCTAAACAAACATCTTTGATAGATAGTATTACTAGAATTTAGGATTTTGCCAGTGATAACTGAGCTTATTTTAAATGCCTCTTTGTTTATTGTTAATGTTAAATTATGAATTAGACGTTTTGTTAAAAGAGGGTTGAAGGATGGTAGTGATGAGGTAAGGAGGTGTGAGTGTTTCTCAAAAATCAGAAAGGGGGTGTGGTGTTGAAAAATTTGGGAACTGCCATTGTAAGCCGTCTTCCTGCCTCTGAGCCGTCCCCTCAAACAGAACTGCTGCATGTGAAGGAATTATTCTCATATTGGCCTGCTTGGTTTATGCTCTTATTACTTGCAACAAAAGATAATACCAAAAGATTCTTGGGCTGCTATTAGAGGTGGTAGGTTTGGTGCTCAGCATTTCCAACACTACAGTTTTGGATCATGCACAGAGAGTCTTATCTTGAAGGAGAAACATTTTCTAAAATGAATGGTTGCCCATGGCCTTCCAGGGGCTTTTGCCTGTAGAACCCATGATTTTTTTACCATGCTGGATGTTGCTGATAAGTTTCTTGAGGGTCAAATGTCCCCTGCTCCCGTTCTAAATCAAATCAGAGAGTTCCTGGACATCTGCAGAATAATCTTGGGTACCTGTTCGTTTTGCATTCAGTATGAAGATATTTGTGTCTGCTTCCTTTTTCCACATGCATTTTCCACATTCCACATTTTATGACCTTGTTCTGTGGTGCAGTCCACATAACACAGTCTTGTTTATTGGAATTGAGGAACCTTTAGCTGGCTCTTTTTTCAGGACTAAATCCTCAGGTAAAGGACCAGAAATCTGTTGGATGATCTTGGACCAGTCACCTCACCTTAGCCTACTTCCCAGAGTCATTGCAAGGGTAGAATTTTGAACTTCTTGCAGGAAGAATGGGATTAAATGTCATGAATTAAGGCAGCAATAAAATCACTGATAGATAGACATTATCTATGCAGTCATTTATGTCTTTCTTACCACAGAATGGATTTGCTGTTGTACGGCCACCAGGTCACCACGCGGAAGAATCCACAGCCATGTGAGTTTTTGCAAAATGTGGAAAAAATACATATATACATACATACACACACACACTCATATTTATATGTATGCTAAAATATAAATGAAGAAAGCCCTCTTTTGTTCTGGAATTTCTAGGCAGGGTAGAGATAAGCTAAGGATTTGTTTTCCGTGGCACTTCTGGTCTGAATCTTTCACCTGCCCTGTGTAGGAATGTCACATTCCTTAGTGGTAAAGCATAGGCTTTTCATGATAAAGATTTGATCACCTTAACATCCGAGTAGAAGAGGAAAAAAGTTTGCTTGAAACCGCCAATAATGAACTAGATGGACCCTTGGTCTCATATCCAGTATAAGGCAGCTTTCTATAATGCTTTCTCATCCTTTATTTCACAGGGGCTTCTGCTTTTTCAACTCTGTTGCCATTGCTGCCAAGCTTCTCCAGCAAAAACTTGCCATCAGCAAAATTCTCATTGTGGACTGGGTAAGGGTTTCTCACTCTGCACCTGTAATCATGACACCTGTACCAAAAAAAAAAAAATGCACACAGACATACCCTTACGCTCCTCTGATGCTCCTGCTTTCTGCTGACAGTTTAAACTATTGCCCATCTTGCAACAACAAAAGGCTTATTAATCAACAATCACTTCCAATGCCCTCCTTGAACATTGTCTCCACCCTGGATTGGGACTTCCTTTGATTTGATGGGTTCAGGGTGTTGTGTTCTCATTGGCTATCATGCTCCTTGACCACATTCTCCTTTGCTCTGGCAGGATATCCATCATGGCAATGGCACCCAACAAGCATTCTACAGTGACCCTAGTGTGCTTTATATATCCCTCCATCGCTATGACAATGGCAATTTCTTCCCAGGCAGTGGAGCTCCTGAAGAGGTGAGGACGTACCTTTATTTACCTGCAGTACTTGACTTTGTAATATGCTGGGGCTGGAACCTGTCTGGAGCCCCATGGGGACTTATTTATTGTATTTATTTATTTATTTATTTAGGACGTTTATATTTCATCCTATATCTTGTGGTTGCCAGACAAAGAACAGCAATAAAAACAATACAAAAGCCATTCAATTTTAAAACACTGAAAACATTAAAACTATATACATGCGTTAAAAACACAGTAATAATAAGGAAGCCTCCATAGCCTACCACCTCAATTACTGAAGGTAATTTTAATTTTGCACCATAGTAAAATTAGTAAAATTTCCCTAACTGGAGTTCTGCAGCTGAGAAAACCCTCCCCTTTGTCTCTGCATAATGGAGCAATCTTAGAGGATGCAAAAAAGAAAAGAAAAAAAAGGTGGGTGGGTGGGGGGTGGGAATAGGAGGTGCCTCATAGTGGGGAGTGGGGGAAATGGGGAGTGGGGGAAGCTGGACTGCTTTCTGTTGATGAAGTAATATCTGGGTTCGTTACATAGTTTTGCAAGTGAGAGAAGAATTGCAAAAAGAAGCAGATGAGTAGAGCTTAGAAATTTCCTTCTTCTTTTTGCTACAGATCACAGAATACTACAGCTAGCATGAGGGTGGCGAGGGATTCTGGCAGCTGTCATCCAAAAAGTAGCTTTTCCAGACTCTGCAGATACAGATCAGTTGAGCTGTGCCAGAGATCACAATTTGCTCAGATGTTTTGTTTCCTTCTGAGACTAAGGAGACATTTTATGTGGGGGAGAAGTTGTGCAGTCCGGCTCACAGCTTGGGACAGAGGACAGACACTGGAGCATGTCACTGTTGCCAGGTAGACTGAGAGGACTTATTGTAAGGTTGGACAGGTGGGGCCCTCCAGGTACCTACGTATGGGCTGCAACCACCATCACTCTAGCTGGCACAGCCAATTGTGAAGAACTAAGAGAACTGCAGGCCAAGGTGGGCCACAGTTCCACCTTGTTTTGTAGTCTCCAGAACAGAAAATTGTATGCCTCCTGTGTCCCCCACTCCACTCCTATAAGTTGGTCTAGCATTTTTTCCCAAACAGACATGTTTCTTATTACTACCTAAGTGCTCTTCCTGCCTTCGTTTGCTCTTTGGATCCAGATTCTGTCTATAACCCATGCCTTTCTTCCCTTCCACTGATAGCTCTGTGAATGGCCCAAGCTGCTACTGAAGGCCAGTCTTTTGTTATCTATGTCCTTTCTCTTTTCCAGGTTGGCAGTGGGATGGGTGTAGGTTACAATGTAAACATTGCCTGGACTGGTGGTGTGGACCCCCCCATTGGTGACGTGGAGTATCTGACTGCCTTCCGGTAGGGTGCCAGTCCTTAATGAACATAGTGAGGTTTTTCCTTGTGGGGGTGTCTGTAGAGGTGATGATATAAACTCATGTACCAACACGTTTTCTTCAGCAAGGGTATGTTTTAAAAAGAGAGAGAGTGAAAAGAAAAAATCCAGACTGGGATGGGGAGAAGAGTATCTGGAATCAATAACTGGAACACATATCAACAATCTGTTTTGGACCCATAGATCAGACACGGGTGTGCTTGCTGTCTCCACGCCTCTTCTCCTGAGAACTCATCACAACAAAGCTAGCCTGCTTCATTCTGTGCAACAAGTGACAGATTAGTCCAACGGAATCTCTGATATTTCATGGTTGGGAAAACTGGGGCATTTTCAGAGGTCAAAAATTAATGTCTCTCCTTAATGTAATCTGCTTGACCCACAAGATCATCCCAGTCAAGGCTCCTCCAGGTGGCCACCCCAAGGGAGGCCCATAAATCCTCTACAAGAGGTAGGGCCTTCTTTGCGGTGGCTCCAACTTTATGGAACCAGCTTCTGGAGGAGCTCCACCTAGCCCCCTCCCTGTGGACTTTTAGGAAGCAATTCAATACATTGCTTTTCAGGGAGGCTTTCCCCACTGACCCCAGCTGGCCACCTTCCTCCCCTTTTTTTCTCTCCCCTCCTCTTCTTCCCTCCCCTCTTTTCCGCCATCCGCTCTGAGATTAGTTGGTGCCATCTGGTTTTGTTTTTTTCAGGGTTATTGCTATCGGTTTTAATATTTCTATTTTTATTTTTGTTTTTTATTTTATGAGTTGTAACCCGCCCAGGGTAGTGCTCTGACACTAATGGGAGCAGGATACAAATTGAATAAATAAATAAATAATATAAATTTAAAAAAAATTAGGATATTCAAAGACGCATATTAAGTTTTGATCTATATTTTTATCCCATCCTTCAGCTACAATGTCTCTCTGAGCAACCTTTAACATATAAGCAATCGAAGATCCCTGCCTGCAGGCTCACAATCTTAAAAGACAGAACACCAAAGGGGAAGAGGAGGCAGGAAAGAGGGGGTGGGCAGACAAAGAAAGTAGTTTTTCAGCAGGCCCTTTGGAATTGCCCCACTTCTTACCACATCTGCCTTTTCTCTGGCCTGTTGCAGCAGTGACAATAAGGGAGAGAGGATGCCAAGAGTCATTTTTTTAAACACCCTCACTGCTGCCCTCAACAAAAACAGTTGAAATGTATATAGTGGTCTTGAGCCTGTCTCTCTTGGCTTCTTTTTCTCCCCTCTCTAGAGGGGCTTTATCTTCATTGGACATAGTTGTGAGGGAAACATGATAAAAGCAGCAAAATTTCACTCCCAGTTCCTCCTGATCAGAAACTTTTCCTGCTAGTGGCCTCTGTAAAGAAACTTCCAGACGTAAAAGCAACAAAAGAATCTTGAGGCATCTTAAAAGACAAATACAGTTGCTGTCTTAAGTTTTTTGGGGCATAAGCTCTGAGCAAAAAAAAAAAAGAAAAAAAAAGCAAAAGCAAAGTGTGCTGCTTATTTACCGCCCCATAGCGCTTAAAGCACTATCTGGGCAGTTTAGAAGTTAATTATGCAGGCTACAAATTGCCCCCCCGGTGAGCTGGATACTCATTTTACCAACCTGAGAAGGATAGAAGGCTGAGTCAGCCTTGAGCCGACTACCTGGGATTGAACCCCACATTGTGGGCACAGTTGTGGCTGCAGTACAGCAGTTTAACCACTGCGCCACTAGGCTCCTTTCTTTACAGAGGCCACAAATACTTGCACCATAATAAACAATTTTGGAAAATTTGGTTAATTCATTTTATATTTAGCAGAGTATCCGGTAGAAACAACAGCTGCACAGAGAAAATGTAAGAGAATAGCTTAAGTCTCAGTAAGTCACCCCTTTTCACAGTGACTAGCACTTTATATGTTAAAAATCACTCTGGAAGTATTTTAAGTGAAAAAGGCATATTTACTTACAGTTGCTATCAATAGTTACAGCCAGTAGAAAAATAGGATGAATGGAGTCTCCACATATAGGAGAGACCCCTCCATGCTTCCTGCGTACATGCTTGGAGGTCAGGAAAGGGGACAGAGACTAATAAACAAAAGAAGGGAAGCAAACAAACAGGAAAGGGGGAGGGGCAAACCAGGGGTGGGGAAAAGAACTTTACCAGTAGGTTAGTGGGAAAGGAGAATCCCTTTAGGTTTTAAAGTCTGCCCTCCCCCACACTGATACCCAATGTTAGAAAGCATGTAAGATTGTTATTATCTCAACACATAGGGTGCTACAAGACTCTTTCCTTGTTTTTCTTGCAGTGGGTTACTTTGGCTAAAAGAGCTAGCAGTAGCCTCTAGGAGGCAACTGTCGTTGAGAATAGTATGTCGTAGTAGTCTTGTGTCCCTTGACTTGCATAGCTGGCAGAGGCAGAAGGACTCAGTTTCATCAATGTACTGGGGAAACGCTAAAGAGAGAGAGAAGAAGAATGACATGGCTGGAATTTATCCTGTTCATATAGTGTTGTGATACAGACTTTGCTCCCTGTGCGTTGTCTTTTCCTCCTGAAAGATGTCTGAGACCTACTTTGTCTCTTACCAGGACTGTGGTGATGCCAATAGCTAATGAGTTCTCCCCAGATGTGGTTCTCGTTTCTGCCGGCTTTGATGCTGTGGAGGGGCACCTGTCTCCACTGGGTGGCTATTCTGTCACAGCAAAATGTGAGTGTGGGGCATGTGGGAGCAAGGCCTATGGCTCAGTTTGCACATACTCTCGCGCAGGTGAGGGCTTGTGCTGCTTGGCAAGAATGTGTATTTATACCATTGCTGCCATAGATCCTTCTACATTTTGGCAGAAGCCTACCAGTATCTATCTAATAATGTTTACTGTATATTTTTCAACTTGTAGATACAAATATATTCTGAAGTTCAAGGCTTTGTACATAACATTTCCAGGTGGTTTCCCATCTTGACTCTTATTAGATCCAGAGCTGCTTGGCATCAGCAAACCTTTTTCTTCATGTACCATTAGGCCAGGACTGAGCAATGTGTTCCCCTAGAACCACATGTAGCCAGCAGCACGTCCCCATGCAGCCCACAACCTAATTTCAAATACTTTCTGGAAGTGATGCATTGAGGTCTCTGCAAAAGCAATCAGTCTCATGTGGTGGGAAGGGAGACATGCAGAAAAGGGAGAAATGAGGGGAGGAAAATAGGGACTTAGTTACCTTTAGCTTTATCCACCGCCAGCATGCAGCCCTTGACACATTATCCCCTAGGACACTGGTTCTCAGCCTTGGGTAATCCAGGTGTTCTTGGACTGCAACTCCCAGAAGTCTTCACCACTAACTGTGCTGGCCAGGGTTTCTGGGAGTTGCAGTCCAAGAACACCTGACTTAACCAAGGTTGGGAACTGCTGCCTTAGGGAATTCTACCTTTCATGTAAAAAGGAACGTGAGAGATTTTAATTTCCAATCCCTGACTGTGATAACAGTAAGTATTGGTTGAGGTTTCTCCCAAGCTAGCCTGGGGACACAAGCTCTGGAAGTTCACAAATATACATAACTTGATGCCTGCGAGAATGGCGACATACAAAAAGGGTGTTACTACCCAGTCGGCATACAGTAAGAGTTGCATTATGAAGCCTGGAAGTGTGTTGCTCTTGGAAGTGAATGTGATGGGAATTAACACTATTCAAAGCAGGCTTCTTCAGCTTGGTTACCTTCCAGTGTATTGGACGACAACATTTACCACCATTTATTAACTTCGCCCATGTGAATGTGTGAAGCTGTTTTATTCTTGCTCAAATTGTTGATTCATCTTGCGTTGTGTGTTATTATACTCTGACTGGTAGCAGGCCTTCTTACAAGGTTTTCCAAGCATTTCTGCTTAAAATCCTCTTAACTGGCACTGCCAGAGGTTGCAGCTGGAGCCTACTGCTTGCTTCTCCATGCTGTGTCATGCTTTCACAATAGCTAGAGCTGCATTTCTTTGCATTCTGATGATTTACCTGGTGAGAATATTTAACCTCAACCTCTTTTAAGGTGTAGATACAAAAATAATTTAAAAATCACACAGAGAGAGATAACAATAGACAATGGCTTGCTAGCCATCTGCCTTCACATTTTCAGATGCAAATGGCTTAAACATATTGGGGACATTGCTTTCTATTCCAGGGTGGGCATCCATGGCTATCAGAGAAGGAATGAAGAGAATAAACAGATAGTGTCTATTTTCTTCTTCTTGGCCATATAGGTTTTGGGCACTTAACGAAGCAGCTGATGAAACTGGCGGGCGGACGTGTGGTCCTAGCATTGGAGGGAGGTCACGATCTGACAGCCATCTGTGATGCATCTGAAGCCTGTGTTTCTGCCTTGCTTGGCCTTGAGGTGAGTGTGCTGCTGGCAGCAGGGAAAAGCAGGTGTGAAGGCTCATTTAGGCCTGGCTGAGGGTTGACTGCGATTCAGCCCATGCCTTTAGAAGAGTGGCTGTCTTTGACAGGATTGATTGGGTGGGTGAATGACAACATATCTGTGCATATCATGAGTACGTATCAGTTTCTGCCATAATGTGCATTTTCAGTTTCCAACTCATTGGTGGCATCTGCAAAAAAACAAAAACAAAAAAAAACAAAAAAAAAAACACAGTAGGAAAGTCAGTAAAGGAGTCCAGTTTCTATGATGAATATTTTTTTCTTAAATGCTTCAGTTCTGCGCACAACCAGCTGTTTGTGGAGAAGATAATTATGATTTGTTTTCACTTACATACTTGTATAATGTTGGCCAAAATTCTGTTGTTTAGCTATGCCAGCCCAACAGGACAGCACATTGCTGCTAATGAAAGAGTTCCCACTTCTATTTTAGGTTGCATGTAACTTCATCTTATTGCATGTGAGTGATACGTAACCTGAAACTGAAATTAAAGGGATTTTTAAAATTCTCTTGTACATCCTCTGTTATTGGGAATATCTGCAGTGTTTTCTTGTACAAATGGAAACTCTTCATACTTTTGAGGCTGAAATCCCATGTGGGTCTACACAGAGCAAGCCTCCCTTCTGGATAAACACTCCAGCGTTTTTTTATGTAAGCTGCCTTTGGAGGGGTTTTACTCTGAAAAAAATCCTAAAAATATTTAAATACCTTGATTAATTGCATTTTACACAGCCTAATAGCCAGATCTCTGAGCACATCCAAGTTCTTTATATTTCATACATGTCAAATAATATAACTTCATATGTTGTGATAACTGATAATTTTAGCAGTTTTCCCCTTAGCTTCAGAATATGTTTTCTCTCTGTTTATCCATGTTCTCCATATCCCATTGTCTTGTTTTATTTTGTTTGTCTATGTTGAATTTCAGTCTTCAAGAGCAGACTTTAAATTCAGTCTTCATGTACTTTGTAACTAATATTCTCAGCTCATAGGTACTGACCACTATCTTGTCAGGTTGCTCTGATGGATGTGGTATCACTGGTAGAGGCAGATTGCAGCTAACTGAAAAGTGTGGCATCCTATCTTTGTTACTGCCATTTGAGAATTAGGCACAGTTTGGAAAAGTTGCCTTTTCTAACTAAATCTACTCTGTTAATTGTGGGATTCTGGGAACTGTACTAAAAAAAAGCCTTTCCTAAGTTACTGGTTGGTACCTATGTGCTTGGAGAAATAGGAAACAGTAAGATGAAAGAAGAGACTACATATTTTGTAGAATTCAAAATAAATAGACAACCACAGACATTCACACTATTATGTAGGTTGTGCCAAACCTTCTCATAAGAGGGAATATCTTGCCTTTTGCTTTGCCCCTCCCCTTGTCAGCTTCCTTTTCCATTCATTTGTAGATCTTTTTGTTGTTTTTCTTTCTTCTGTTGCCCTGTTGCTTATGCATTACAGACAACTTTGAATCCTTGCACCTTTTAGAATCAAATCTAAATGTTCTTTTTCTCTGAGACAGCTGGAGAAGCTGGATGAAACTCTGTTGCAACAAAAACCCAACCCAAATGCTGTGGCCACATTAGAGAATGTCATTGAAATCCAGAGTAAGTTTCGTGGATTGGGAGGGGCAAAAGCCATATGTACTAATCTAAAATCATTTCTGACATTATACTTTGCCTCGTTCCTCTGGAGGTGGGCGGTAGGGTAATTATGAGGATGAGTCCTGCCTGGTTCTCAAAGTAAGCCAGAGTTTGCTGACTCCAGGTGTCTGTAGCTCTGGGTCGGGGGGGGGGGCAACTTCACTGGGTCAGGGAACCACTTTTCCTGTACTTGGGACCCTCGGGGGGGGGGGGCACACAGACAACCAAAAATGGCAGAATTACAAAATAAAAGGGGGGATGGGGAGGAAGGGGGTGACCAGAATGTCTCTTCCTGTTTTGAAAAATACATATTTTCTATTTACATTTTTAAATAATGTGGAGGTATGTATGACTTTTTAAAAGGAAGGATTGATACAGTATTCTTGATGGCATGAGAGAGGATCAGAGGAGGCCTTGAAGGGCCACAGAAGCAGCTTTGCCAGGCCACATTTAGCCCCTGGGCTGCACTTTGTCCACTCCTGCCCTAGGTCAACTGGTGGTTGGAACATCACTCTTTCAGGCAGGGAAGGTGGAAGCAAGATTGTTGAGCTGCTATTTTGTTGGGGGTGGGGGTAGGAGCTGCTGGGGTTTGTGGGCTTATGAGTTGACCTTCCTCTTGGCATGGTGTTCTTCCAGAATACAACCAAGGAAAGGGTACACAGGCATTTATTTCAGTTGTTAGGTCCTCAGGCTTAGAGCAGGAGGTGGGAACCAAGTCAATGGCTTCACGGAAGAAGCCGTGAGGTTTGGGGCAGGCTTTCAAAGGAAGACAGAGAGGTGTTCTGGGAGAGAGAGGGATTGGCAATCCCTGCATGACATGTGGCTCTTTGTATCCTAGGCAAGCACTGGAACTCGGTGAAACACTCTGCGGCAATTGTCAGTTGCTCTTTGCTGGAAGCACAGAAGGGGGAAGCAGAGGAAGCAGAGACAGTCAGTGCTATGGCATCGCTCTCAGTGGACACGGAACAGGGAAAGGCAGACTGCAGTGTCCGGTATGTCCATGTACTTCAGATTACATGCACAACAATGTCTCTAATGTGCTGGACAGATGGCCTGCCAGGAAGCTTCCCTCCCTGCCTGCCCTGCTAGGAACATATCAGCTGCTCCCTGTTCCTGACTTGGAAAAGGGATTTTTTTTTCTCTTGAGAAGAGAATATACAGCCCATCATAAGGCTCTAGCCTTCACTGAGAAAGAACAGATAATCCTGGTTCAGTGGCACATTTGGAAGGCTGGATGTAGAACCTTGTCCAACTTACATACCAGAATTCGGGCAGACTAACCATTGCAAGGAAGGCGTGCACTAGCCCCATTCATGCTGAAAGCAGCATGCGGATTCTTTTGAAGAACCTCCATGCATAGAAGAAACGCTTACCTTCCCAAAGCTGCTCTCTGTGCTTAAGAGAATGATAGAAAGGCATAAGGAATGGGTGAAGCTATCACAGCCCCCACTTCTGTGTTTAGTCTATCTGATTTTGCAATGTTTGCATTGAGTAAAAGGGGTTTTCTGAACCCAATTGTTGGCACTGATCTTAAGGCCCGTTTCTCAAGATACGTTGAAATTCAAACCAGGACTGGAAATAGGATGCAGTTTAATAATGACTGTGGGTTTTGTGGCTTCTCTCCCATCTCTTCCCCTGGCTTTGCCTTCCAGTATTGGGTCGTGAAATTAACTGATCACTAGCCTTCTCAGCATAGGTCCATGATCCTTGGTTTCTATGTCAGAACCCTAGATAAGCATATCCCTATCCAGCTATCATTGCTCCTTGCTGTACTGTGCTCAGACTCTGTATGTACCTTAGCTACTGTTAACTTTTGCCATAATCCAAACACAGCCCCTATAATGTACCTAAATCAGGTCTGCGCATTTTGCAACCCAGCAAACCAAATGCAGCGCAAAAACCACATTTTGTGTTGTGCCAGCCACTGGCTCACTCATCCTGTTTTGGAAGTTCTAAACACACAAGAGCCAGCCTATTTAAAGAGCTCCTGGGAAACATCTTGAAAGGATGGTAGACAGCCTTTGATTTGAAGGGTCATAAGAAGTCTGCAGGTCTGCCTTTCTGCACCAAGTTGCAAATGGTAACGCTCACATTTCCTCCCTCCTTGGCCTATCCTTCCTTGGACATTTCATGTTCTTTTGATGTTGTTCTACCTAGTGCCTTACCTTTTATTCAGCTGTTTATTATTTTGTCCCTCTTTCATACATATCATCCCCTAGTCTTAAGCTTCCCTTTAGCACAGAGCTTCCTGTATGGTGAGTCTCCAGGTGTTATTGGACTGCGGAACTCACCATTCCCAAACAATATGGCCAGAGGTCATGGCTTATGGGAATAGCATCTGACTTCCATGCTATCTTTCCACTCAGGTTCCCAAGTCCTAATGCTACATAACTAATCCCTTCCTCCCAAATATTCTATATCAGTATAAAGGTTTTCCTCAGTCCCGAACAAAGCTTCCATTTGCTTAAATTAATGTGCTGACTTCCAACATTTGATAATAGACCTTCTCTCCACAGTAATTTAAATTTTCTTCCTTTGTCATCACAGAATGCCTAGCCAAGAGCTGTATCCTCCTCTGGCCAGTAGGAAGCCATTAACCAGTTGTTCTTTGCCTTCTTCTTCACAGACAAGCAGAAGAACCAATGGAGGCTGAGCCCGTGTTGTGAAGTGCCAAGACTTCGATTTGTGTAGCTGTCACTCTGTGGGTTAATTGGTCATTTGTGAGTTTGTTAAAACAACAACAACAACAAATTAATTTTTTATCTATTAAACAAAAAAGAAAAAGAAAAAAAAGAGTTGCACTGGACAAAATGAGCCCATATGTGTGTGTGCGTGATCGCGTCAGTCTTCTGGCATTTGTTCTCACCAGCATCACCATTTTGTCCTAACTCTTTGGGGATTTGTGAGGGGAATGGTGGGGGGCTTCTACGTGGGCATCTCCTCTGTTATTCCTTTCTTAGACATCATTCCCCCCCTGCCCCCCTCCTAGGCCACCACAAAACTCATCCCATTCTCAGGACTGAGATAAGCCATGCCATATGCTGCCCTCTTGTGAAGTTAATTTAGACACACACACACACACACACACACACACACACACACACACACAAAACCTCACATCTTGTTATTAGTGGGAGAGGTAGTTTTGTTTCCTCCTCAAAGTTTCCCCCAGTTTCAGGATCCTTTCCCTACTCTATATAAGCAAATGGACAGTTTCCTTCCATTCACTTATGTTGGAGTCAGGGGAAGGGGGTAGAATCCAGAAGGCTGAAGCAAGGCAGCTGATAATTGCCCTTCACATCTTTCAAGGGTCTCGGGCAGGAAAGATATTGTGTTTCTTTCCTTTTAAAGATTTGCTATGTAGCCTTGCTTGGCCCATCTCTGGGACTCAGCTGCCCAAGACTGCCACCAGTACTGCTTGTTCATTGGATTGGATTGGTCCTCTCCCATCTTACTGAATCTGTTCCCAAAATGCCATTTCTCTCCTCTGGATTATTTGCACATTGAGAAGGGATTGAAGGCTAACCCCCAGGTATATTTCCCAGTATCTTTTCCTTACCTTCCCAATTTCTAATCTTAATATCATAACATCCTCCGCCCACCCATTTAGATCCAAACTATTAGGATTTTTAATCCTTGCCTTTGTTGCCTAGATCTTTCTCCTGATCCATCTCAACTGTAAACTCTTCCTCAATATGTATAGTTCTGAATTGATCTCGAGAGAGCCCCAAGGTGAGGAGAAAAGAAACATGTGTGCCTTTAAGTCATTTTTGTTAATGCCTTAATTTCCCAGTGAATTCACATTTTCTCCTCCATACCTCACTCATCCCACCTCTTCTTAGTTAACCATCTCTATGAGAGTATATATATTAAAGAAATCATGTATAATCTCCAGCACCAGTGCACATTTGGCCCTGATCCAGCTTTAGCCATGTGAAAAACTGCTAATACATGTGACTTGTTGGGGGAATAATATGGGTGGAGGATATGTAACCCATCAGAATAACTACTCAAAATGGTGCAGTGCTGATAGAATGCATTCTCACTCAGCTGTGCATTTAGTTCTGCATCTGAAATGCGTGTCCAGTTCATGCCTGCAGTTCCCAGTCTGGCAAGTGATACACACATGCAAGCATATTTACAAGCATAGATCTCCTTAGCTGGATCAGGCCATGTGTCATTAAAATCCCTTTTGTGATGAAGATTCTGCTTATGTTGACTGTTCCATGACCAATGCTTTCTGGACGTTTACTCTCTCTTTTTCTCTCTATTCTTCTTCTTTTTCATTTTGTCATTGTTTGAAAGACTCCTCATCACTTATTGTAAATAGTTTGATTTCTTGTATCACATGCACAAACTTTGTTTTGATGAAAATATGTCCATTCATAAAGAAAAAGAAAAAGGAGAGAATTCCTTGCTGTTACTTCACCAGCTGAAAAAAAGGAAAAGAAAAAAAGGACAAAAAATAGAGCAATTTTAGCTTTTAAAAGAAATGGATATAAAGAAAAAAAGGTATATAATTTTATTACAGATGTATTATTTAATAGTATTTTTTTAATGTGTACCACAAAACTCTCCTTTCCTTTGGAAAGTTGCTAGCAGGGATAATGCAACAAGGGAAAAGATGGGAGGCTTGTATTGTTTTCACTAATTCAGGGCAAATGGGATTTCTAAGCCGTGTGTGTGGGGAGGGGAGGTGGGAGGCTCAGGGGCAGGGTGGGCGTTGTGTGGAATGTAAGACTGGGATGTGTTTTTACCTGCACTTACTGTTGTTTAATCTTGCCAGGACCTGTTTCAGGGACCGTTGAATTTGCTTTGGGTTTGGTCCTATCAAATGTTCCATGATGGAGGGACAATGTTTCTTCCTTAGTGTATTTTTAATGGGATAATCACATCACTATGATAGATCGAATGATGGATCGAGCAATCCATTCCACTCTCCCTTCCTTCACACTGAGGTAAACAGACCAGTAGCCAGATGTATTATGATTGTTCAGAGATTGGAAACAGGGTGGCCAAGACTGTTGCTTCTCTCTGGCACAGGCTTGTGTCTGAAGCTGAGCTTGAAAGCACTAGTGAAAATGGCTGACATGCAACTGTTGGTCATTCCCTTAAACATTTGTAGCACATTGGCGTTAATCACAATTTGGTGTTTAAGATAAATGAGAAAAGTGCCCGGCAATCTCCCCAGTGACTCTTAAAAATAATGTTTCTGACACAATGTGCAAGAAAGTATGATGCATCAGCATTAACATTAAATCACACACACAGAAATGGACATTGTTAAGCTCTTGTTGCTGAAAAAAGTAACCCATTTGCCAGAATCCTATCGCCCCCTTGTCCTGGCTGCCTTTCCTTGGTCTGTTAGGTGTGTAGATTCCTCTCTGCTCTCCAAGAGCTATGGTGCTGTAGTGCTGGGAGGGGGAAAATAGGCCAGGATTTTATAAAAGCCACTGTGGGGTGGGGAATCGGTTCCAAAAAAAAGGGAGAGGAGGGAGAAATCTTTATGTGGACTGTTGTCATAAGAACACTTTGGGCATCTAGAGAAAACTTTGTAGTTCAGTCTACTTGCTGAGCTGCTCATAGTAGTTGTTTTGCTGTGCCGTAGCATTAAATCACAAATGTTTGTGCCATAGGTGGATGCTGTGGGTTAGGGGGCAGATCCCATGCTGAGATGCTGAGGACTATTTAAGACTGAATCCAGGTCACTGAGCAATGGAGAACAGATAGTGGGGTTTCTCATCCCCTTTTATCCTTTCTGAATTTTCACACCTCTTTTCTTTTTAAAACTCCATCTCTACAAGTGAATGCTTTGAAGGAATTGTGAGGGGGAAAAAGCCATATGGGGAGGGAGAGGGAAAAGTAGTGATATGTATATATATATGGAAGGAAAGATTAGCTTGATGGCGTATGGACAGAAGACCCCATCCTTAACATTAACTACTAAAATTTTTGTTCCCAAGCTGACGGCGTCTTGATGTGTTGCGCTACAACTCCCATAATCGTAGTCATTACATCAGATTTGCTGGAGATATTGGGAGTGCTGTCCAATAAGTCTGGAAGATACCAGCTTAGAGAAGGCTGTAGTATAGGGTAGTTCCATTGTTTCTGGGAACTCTACATCTGAAATGCCATCACTCATGGTTATTAATGGTGGAATAAGAATTTAAGCAATATTAAGATGTGGTGCTTTTGGCACCCTCAATATTGTAACCTCTGTAAGCCAGCCTCTGCATTTTCCCAGTTTATTCCAAACATGAGCATGAGTACATGGCACATGGTACCACAACACCATATTGCCAAATTCCTCCATACAGTACGGAGGAGATGAGCTAACATGGATTGCAGGTGATCACATTTTTTCATTGTTGTTGTTAAATGCCCCCCCCCCCCCCAAATGCCACTTCCACCTTTGCTTCCCTCCCCCTTTGGTGTTTAATCCTTTTTTCATAGTGGAAGGTCTCCAGTCTTCAGCTGCTCAAGACATTTTTCTGCCTGAAGCACAGCCTAAATATAGTGCCTGTCCATCTTTTACCTTATCAGGGGAAAACACCTTGAGAAGTCTTGCTGTACTATTCAGACAGTGTTTCTGCCATCATCTATCCATCCATACTGATTCCAGTAGAATGAGAGAATCAGTTCCCAAAGATTTGTTCAAATGAGAACTTCCCACATTCCTAGCCTCTGGTACCTGTAAAGTGTATCACTGATGTAGACAGGGATCTGCATGGGACTTTTTCTTTCTTTCTGGAGAAAGCCTTGGGATCTTCCCATACCTTTAGAGTCCATTTGACCAATGCACTGAGCTCAGACGCTTTTGCTGTTCCTCTTTGCATTCTTCAGCTGAGCCTTAAAAAAAGAAGACTGTAAGCATAACATTTGTTCATTGGAATTGTTACCACTTTTGGTTTTAAATGGGAATCGAAAAGAACTTGCTCTGCTGTTGAGGAGGAGAAGGGTTAGTGATCTCATAAGCAAGAGCCAGTCAGTGCTGTGCAGGACTGATCTTGGATGATCTTGATCATTTGCATCTCCAAATGATACATAGTGAGTATGCTTCCACAGTGCCTCACCCACTCAAGTTATGTACAACTGTACTTCCCGTTAATGAATCTTTAGCCAAATGTGGAATTCTCAATAGGGATGAAAAGGAAATAGAATGTGGCATGTGGTTTTGCTTATTCCCACTGTAGATTGCTTAGCCTGTGCCTAGTATGGCGCACATGAGCTCACACTTCTACTGAGTTGACAGGCAAGAGGGTCCATACAGGCTTTGTATCTGTGCTTCATGAGATTTCATACAAGAAGTGTTTGTTCCCAGTGCACATTTCTGTCTCCAGCCACCACTAAGGTCTTGCACTGTACACTGGCTGTAGCTTCATAACATATATACATGAAAGTACTCTTCAAATAGCTACAGAGCTGTTGCACAGAAGAAAGCAACGGGTTGCACCAAAGTGTAGTGACAGATCTAATGACCTTTAAGTTATGGAAAGGTAGATGCCACTTGAACATTTTAAGAAATTTTGTGTCTGCTAGAACAGTTTAACAAAAACTAGTAGCCTAAGGCACATGCTGTAGCTCTGGATTTCCTGCATGAAGCAGGGTTTTGAACTAGATCAGTGTTCTCCAATCTGATGTTCTCTAGGTGTCTTACTTTTGACTACAATTTCCAACATTCCTGACCAGTCACCATATCGCTGGGGCTGATGGGAACTGTAATCCAAAACATTTTGAGGGCACCATGTAGGTAATCTAAATTAGATTATCTGCAGGGCATTCTCTTTGTTCTATCCAAATGGCTGCAGGAGATGTGTAGAACATGTGGTCCTTCAGTGGTTCTTAACCTTGGGTAACCCAGGTGTTCTTGGACTGCAATTCCCAGAAGCCTTCACCACCAGCTATGCTGGTTGGGGCTTCTGGGATTTGCAGTCCAAGAACACCTGGGTTACCCAAGGTTAAGATGATTTGGACTATAGTTCCTGTAAACCCTTACTAGTAGCCGTGCAAACGGTGGCTTCTAAGAGTTGTTGTCCAATAGGTTTCTCCACTCTTATTTTACTAAGTACTGGAAGCATGCATGCTACACACATCTGTTTCCTCTTCAGTGAACACATTTTGGCTCATTTGAAAAAAGGAGAGAGGAACTTATATATAGGCAAGTATCAACATGGACAGAAGCCAACCATATAATTTTTATAATTTCAGAAAAAACAAAAACTTTCAGTAAAAAAATAATCACACTTTTCTCCTAGAGATTCTAAGACTGACAGAAGAGAATAGGATTAATTTGCTTATCAAAGTATACAAAATGTCTTGATGAGTAGAATTAATATGGGAAACTTTTGAAGAAGTGTAGTTCGTTGCCGCTATAAATTGACGCATGATTTTAACATCTGGGGGCTGCTACACTGTTGTCACAGTTTGGAATTGCAATTACACAGGGAGAAGATGGATTAGGACATGAATTCTCAAGTGTATAGGGGGGGAAAAAACCTTGCTGAGATAAATATGGCTTACTCCTAGCCAGGTAAATACATCTAGAATTTTAACCTAAATTGCATTTACACCTCACTGAATTCAGTGGGAGAAGCTGGTCATGGTTTAGTTCCCACTGAGATCAATGGGGTCTTATGCATACCTAACTAACACTGGTTCCAACTCATGAACCTCTCTGATTTGAATTTTTGGGGTAATCGTATTGGTTTGATATGATCTGGTTTTACAGGCAATCTTTACACAGGTATAGAGATTTTTGGTTCCTGGAGGATATGACAGTGGAATAAAGGATAGCCGGTTATGGAGCAGAAATGGAGAGTTATGGAGATCCACTGGATTTTGTCGGTTTCTAACTCCCATCAGAGAAAAAAAAAAGTGCTACAAGCACACAACTCTGAATATAAATGTTTTTTGAGGAAAGGGTGCACAGTCAGTATATACAAAGTATAAAATGCAATCAGCATGTGTTATTAACAGCACGTCTAATTTTGTACATAACAGTATACGCAAAAATGTATAAATGAGTTCAGCAGAAATGACGTGTTTTGTCAACAGGATTTCCAAATCAATCCTTTCTTTGGATTCTTCTTCAGAATTCAGCCTTTATGAACACTGCTGATAGTTTTCATTTCCTGGGTGTAATGCTCCAGGTGTAAGGCACTCAAGGAATGTTTGTGGACTGGAAAGTTTTCAAGGCAGGGAAACGGCACCTACAGGCTGTGTGCACTCTGAGAGCCTCCACCAAGCAAACAGGGCTCCCCTCGCTTCTCCCATTCCTTTGTCCCTCTCCATAAGTACAGTGCAAATCTATGATGATGGATGAGTGGCCAATAATATGCTAAAACCATATGTGGATTTGGGTGGGTTTTCTCCGTATGCTTGTAGCACCTCTTTTTTCTCTCGATGTTACAAGGATTGCCCAACTCCTACCAGCCAGCATAGCCAGTGAACTGGAATGATGGGAGTTGTTGTCCTGGAAACATGTGGACTCTATAGTATAGAAGGAGGCAGTTTTAGGAGAACTGAGACGCTTCATCTTGGCACTTTTCTTTCATTCAGAAAAAGGGAGACACACAGTCCCCCAAACCATGCCTTCTTTTTCGCATATGCTGCTGTTCTCTTCTGGTTTGTGAGATACGCACCTCTCCAAGATCAACAGAAAGCTTCTGCCCTGATAGCTATACTAGGCCTGAGGAACCTTTGGCTCTCCAGATGTTTACCCTCTAGTTCCCATCAGCCTATCTCAGCCTAGCCAGTGGTAAAGAATTGTGAGCAAAAGTATTTGGAGACCCAAAGATCCCCAGCCTTGGGCTATATAGTGCCTGACACACCAATGCTTCCCTGTAAGTATATGAGTGGGATGACCCATGGAGGCCTGGATGCAGTCTTTTCTTTCCCTCGGCAATGCAGGTCTTTTGAGTGTTTCAATTTACCCCTATTCCTGCCTTGGATAATCCCACAGCATTGGAGTGCAAACAGAAGTGTCCTATGTAAATTTAAGAAACAAAATTAAATCCAATAGGTGGCGTTAACACACCTCTTTCCCCTCATCTGCAAAACAGATTCCAGCAAAATCTGGTGTCAGTGTGATATTACATACAGTCAGTATGTTTGGAAGGGACACGTCCTCCTATGAGGATTTGTCCCATCTACACGTCTCTTTTCCCGCAGTTCCTCTCATTCTCTTTTTTCCCCCATTTTGCAGCTGAAGGGATAGGATCCTGTAGGAAAAGAACAAAAATGTCCACCAGCCGTTGTTTGTTTTTATCTTAGAGTTTATTTAGGGGGAGGGAGAATTCTGAGCTGGCCAAGAGTAGCAACTACTTTGAGAAGCCATTAGTCCTTAGGACAACAGCATGGAACAATTGTATGTGCGTGTGTGTGTGCGTGGGGGTGTGCATGTTTGCCAACTCCTACTCTGTGGGAGTCCTCTTAATAGGATTTCACATCAGTATTAAGTTGTCCAGGGGGCTGTTCTTGTGGAAGAGAACTGGGATTTTTTTGTCATTTTTTTTCCTAACCAGCCCCTTTTCCATTTCACTGAAGATACCCCCCTCCATATGTGGGGGATGTAGGGGTTTCCCCCTTTTCCTCATGCTTTTTGTCTCTTTCTGTCTGTCTCTCTCTTTCTCTCTCTCTCTTTTTCTCTCTCTCTCTGTTTATCTCGCTCTGGATACAATTTTCAGTTGAGTATTTTGTAATATGTTCCAATGTTTGTCCTTGTGTAAATAAAATTGTTTCTGGCAATAATTTGTTGTAGAATCAATGTGTTGAGCCTTTTGGCTTATCTTTGTCAAGTCTTGTCTCACTGTTCCAGTGTAGTGGTGTAGGTGGATATGGTGTATCTCGAATCCAGAACTTTAGGAACCTTGGAAATCGGAAGCTGCAGTATACCAATCCACGTAGCTCATATGTCTATGCCAGACATAAAGTACACGTGGCCCTCCAGATGTTGTAGGACTGCAGTTCCCACCATCCTCCACCCTTGGCTATGCTATCTAAGCCTGATAAGTGTTGTAGTCCAACAACATCTAGGCAGACATACGTTTTCTATTCATTGCCTGTGCAGCATCATTCCCCAACCTGGAGCCTTCCAAATTTATGGGACTACAAACTCTTATCCTCTACAGGCAAGCATAGCAATTGTGCCGGCTGCAAATAGTGGGATTTGTGATCCAGCCCACTTGCAGGTCACCATGTTGGTGAAGTTGGCATACACTGACCAGCAGTGGTTTCACATGGGTCTTTCCTAGTCCTTCGTGGACTGACTAGACCTTCTGCCTGCAGAGCATATCCTCTCATAGATTCTATTGCCAAGCTGGAGTGCACAAAGTCCCATCCTCTAGCTGTTATTGGACTGTAGTTTCCATCAGCTGAGCCAATGATAAGGACTCCTGGGAGTTGTAGTCCAACAGCACCTGAAGATATGCACTTTGCTCACCTTCTAAACCAACATGAGCAATAGACCCACTACACTTCCTTTGACTATAATGCGTAACTGAAATCTCTCTCTCTCCTGTCATATTAATTGACTCTTCAGTAGCCTCGACCTATTTACAAGATAAGGGATTTTCCTGTTGGCTTAAAGATATGCCAGATAGAGAGCACTCTTTTACATCTTATCAAGATTACACCTCCACACTTGTAGGGTGCAAAATTTTAGGTTTTCTGCCACATTGTGTCTGACGCTGTGATGTTGTACATGACTTCTCTGCAAGAGTGATCTGTCCCTTCTCAGAAGCCTGCTAGATAGGGAGAATACAGGAAAGGGGTGGAGATGGGTCACTTATATTTGGCTTTGGCTGTACCTACTGTTGCCTTCAGCCCTACCCACCACCTGCTTTTAAAGCCCCCATCAACTCCTCAGTGTGAACACCCCCTGAACATTGCTGTGCCCTCAGTGAACTCAGAAGACTTACATCTGTATTATACACTGGATTGAGGTATTCATTTGATATGCTGGGACCCCAATGGATCAGACCAAAAGCTGAGCAAATCCAGTTCTCTTTTTCAGATGGGAAACGTACAACTAGGATGTGGACATAGTTGCTCTCTGCTGTGGCCTTAAGATCTGGGGACTGCATGATTCATTAACACCGTTTTCTTCCATGAATTTGTCTAATTTCTGGTGCAACCTATTAATCCTAGTAGTCAAATTTTAGATACCAATGTGCTGAGAACAGACTTGCCACTTTTCATCTGCAGGCTTCTACTAAATGTCTGCAATTGGATTACCTAAATCCAACTGTTAGTTTGGCCCATTAAATCAATGGAACTTACGTAAGTGTTGAATTACGAAGTGTCTATACTAACAACTGGATGTATGCTGATGCTGGTAGGTACTGGTACTATGAGAAAAACAGGGACACGCCTGCAGTGCGAGTGTCCTAAGGACAAGAGGCTTCTAATCCCAGTCACAGGCTTCATTGAATTAGAGAGGTTCTGGAGAGCAAGATAAGAGATAAGCTCAGAAGAAGAACTCACTATTCTGATAAAACATCCTCAAAAGGCAACATAGGAACAGAACAATGACTTACTAGGAGAGTGTGCTAGATACCAGGGACAGCTGAAGTGTATTCTTCCCTTATAAAATGTGGACATTGTAATCCTATTGGAGGGGGACAATATTTGGAGGAAAATATTGACTAGGAAAAGCAAAAGGCACAAGTTATTGGGACTTGCATTAAAATGTTGCAGTGTTGAGTAAGCATGTGTTGATGATGTCAAGTGGCCATGCTGTTTTCCAGGATGCGTCCATTCCCTCCTCCTGTCCCACATCCCCCCCATAACAGCAAGTCAGTATTTGTGTCTACTGAACAAGCTTAAAAGGTTGTCTTGCTTAATTTTTTTAAATTAAGTTTTCTTGAACATCTGAAAACTGGGATACCACAAGCCTGCTGCTAAAACACCCATTTTCATTAAGATTGAGATAATTTATGAGTACTTATCAATATGGTAGATTACTAGGGTTGGCAGATGAGTACAATGACTACAGATATACTACTGGCTGCAAGGACCAGCTCCTAAAATAGGTGGCAAATGTACAGCTCTCTAGATGTTGCCAAAAAGCAACTCCCATCATCCCTTACCATTGGCTATACTGGCTAGAACTGATGGGACTTGCAGCTGAATTGTACCTGAAGGGCTAAAACAAGCTCATAAAATCATATGACTTTGGAGACTGCCTCTTTCTAGATCAAACTTCCCCAACCAGGTCCCCTTGATATATGTTTTGACTACAACTCCCATCTTTTCTACCCAGCACAGCTCATATCCTCACAACAGATACTTTCTCTTGATATATTCATATGCTCACTTAATGTTCAAGGGATCCCTCTAACATGGCCAGATGTCACAAACTTCAAACACCAACTTGATAGTTCCATAATTTATTGTAGTATCAACATCTACATTTTTATAAAGGAAACTCTTTGGTAAAAATTGGAAGAAACTAAAGGAAGACCTAAGCAAGGGATCCATTTGATGTGGTTAAATAAGGTCACAAATTGTAAACGTGATATTTCCTTAATTTATTATGGTACTGACGCTTGGGTTTTTTATAAAGGAAACTGCCAAAGATTGTAAAAAGCAGAGGGAAAACAAGACAACATTACTTGATCTCTATTTTATGGGATGATCTGCCTCTGTGTCCAGCACAACAAGGCAGTCACAGTTTCCACCACCACCTACTTTACTGGACCACCAAAACAGGCGGAAAGAGGGCTCTGGTGTGCATATATAGTTTAAACTGTGCTCATAAACAGAGGATGGGACTCAGACTTTAATCCACATACAATAAAATTCATTAAGAACTGAAGAGAGCTAGACCTATAGAATGCAATGAAGAATAGGTGATGAAATACATAAGAAAATGAGATGGGGGAAAAAAATTACATTTGGGGGCTATAATTCCTAGAATATCCCAGCCCGGACAGCATCACCAGTGACCAAGTTGTTTGTAGCAATCTAGGAGTTGCACTCCAAAAAAATACCTGTTCCAAGCTCTTGATGGAGTAGCAGAGGCTAGTGGCTCCAACTTCAGTGGGAGTTTTAGTGTGAACATTGCAAGATGTCCAGGGTGCTGAAGGTAGAGTTCGGCCCCCTTGGAGAGCTCCTGCACTGCTCAGAGTGGATGGACAGCCAGACTGATGTTGGAACCACCAGCTGCTACTGATGAAGAGAATATATCCTATTTCAAGCTCACATCACCACTGTTTGGTGATCCTGTTAGCTGATGGTCCTTGCATAGGTCTACGGGGTCTATATGGACCCCCAGGGGTCGATTTCAACTTGCAGGGGGTCCACGTCAGAGAGAAAAAAAATTGGGGGTGCAAGTTTAGACTTGTATCAAAGCTTTGCAGGGGGTCTACGGAAAACAAGTAAGTCGGCAAGTGGTCTACGGGGCAAAAAAGTTTGGGAACCTATGTCAGGCTTCCAAAAACATGTTGGAGTGGAGAGAGTTCATCATACAGAGATGACTGCTCAAGCAAAGGTGCTGCCCCCAAGCCACTAGGAGTTTATCTAAAATCAATTCCTGGTTTTGACAACAAACTCCTAAAGATGCTATGTATACTAGCCACATTACCATATCACTATGGAGCATAGCAAGATTTATTTTTTAAATTAGAATGCCAAGCATTTCCCAGTCGGCTGGCTGAGGGGATTCTGGGAAATGTAGTCCAAAAAAGAAGCTTTTCTAAGCTCTGAGTTGTTGAAATGTCACTTGTAGTGATGCACAAACCTACTTCTGCAAAAGAGCCATGGTTTGTTAACTAGACCCAAACTACAATCTGCATCCATGGTTTATTGTTTGCTTACAAACTCTCACTCTTTTAAACGATGGCTGGTTGTGACATCCAAATTTTGTCCTTGATACCTATATTATTACTGTAAGTGACATGGGTTGAGGTGAATGGGGTGGAAGAAGTGTCAAAGATACACTTTTCATACAGTTGTTTAGACCACAAGAGAAAACCCATGTTGGCCGGTGGAAATGACACTTTTGTCCCTTGAGAGGCAAACTTACATTTTGTAAAGATAGAAAGTCTTCCAATGGAAGAATCTCAGGAGAGAAGGATGTCCCCAAAGTAAAGCCTACCAATTGCTATGGAATTCCTTCCCTATCTAAGGTCCTCCTCAAAGAACAAGCACTTCCTTCTACTAGCTACTCTTTGTGGGGTGATGTCATCCTGGAGGTCATGGCACAAACCACTCTGGGGAGCAGCGCAACCACCACCCATGGGAAAGTGGCATACTTTACAAAGCTAACCCCGTACCAGAGGGCCACACCTTCTGGTTGCACTGCATCGCTGAGTAGGTGAAGGAGACCAATGGTCAAGATGGCACAGCAGCCCCTCTGCAGCCAACCATATTCCTTGCCTTTCTGTTGATTGTAGGAGGAGGAGTGGAAGGCCAGCCCCAGCCCCAGAGCGGTGGCCACATCACGGCACAGGGACGCAAAAGGCCGTGTGTCCATGCGGATCCATCTGGGGTTGGAGCACCACTTGGTGGCCAGGTTGATCGACCTGGAGAGAAATGAGAAAGACAAATGTGAGGAAAAGTCTTGCATGGCCATGTTTGTGGGAGGAGGCCACCAGGCACTGAGACAGAACAAACAGATTTCCTCACATTTCTGAGGCCACAAATCATTATGTCTGGAGGTGAGTTCAGAACTGGGGAGGAGGAGGAGATAATTCTTGGATTCTTATGCCAATTTTAGAAACTGTAGTCTAGAATGCCAGCTTTTGCAACCTCTGAGTGAATTAAAACACCCTCCCTTAACCCAAGAAGTCAACATAAAGTGACATTCAGGTGCAGGGTCAGCCCTGCATTAGAGAAAGCCCTTCTAAGAGACAGAGTAAGGCAGCTGACTCAGACAGTAGAGCAAAAACTGGGGTCAAGAAAAGGCAGGGGAATGTTGTCCAAAAGAGCTGTGCACCCCTAATCTGGTCTGCTGTTGTCAGGTTCAGTGGAAGACCTAGTCACCCTCTTGGTACCAAAGTAAGAGTAACCTGCCAATCCAGCTGGCTTCTGCATGCAGAATTCAGGGTACAGGAAGATGCCATATTTTCTTTCTCCTCAGGCCTCAAAATACCATCTAGTGCCAGCCTTGTTTAGTTAAATCATTAGGTAATGGTTACAGTGTTTTACTGTGACTTGGAAGATTTCAAGTTCAATCCTCAAGGGGCCATGGAACTCCTGGATGACCTTAGGTCAGACATTCTTTCTCAGCATGATCTACCTCACAGAGTTGTTGTTTGAGGACAAAGATAGTAGGAGGAGAGCTATGTTTTCCATCTTGAGGTCATTGGAAGTATGGGAGAAGATTAGTATTACTAACAGATGATGTAATAATAATGTCCATTGATTGATACTTGAGAGACACACCGAGCCATGAAACACCCTGGGTGATCTTCAGCCTGCCACTCTTAGGCAGATCTACCTAACAGGGTTGTTGTGAAGATAAAGTAAGGAAGATGAGACCCAGATAGGCCATACATCTTCAAAGGAAGAAAGATAAACTATATATCTAGCTAGTATATAAAGAAAAATTGCCTGTGCAAATCCGGATATTGGAGTATTTTTTAAAGCCATGTCCTTGAGCTCTGGAGGGTCTTCAGAAGACCAAGTAAATGATCCAAGTTCCCTCTTGCTAGCACTGCTCCTTGTCCTATTGATGTGCAGAGTATCTGCCTCCATACCTCAATTTTTTATAAATGGAAAGATAATCACTATCACGTTGATACAGGTACACTAAGCAGTACAGCCCCATTAAGAAAAGGCCCCCTGTTGAAACCCCCATGGCCCCAATCCTTCTTCCCATCAAAGGAACTCACCAACTGAGATCAATGCCAAGAGCAATCAATGTCCAATAGGTTGTCAAGGTGCTCAGTAAAAGGGACAGTGAAGTCCACAGGTAGAAGGGGAGTTCTCTCTCCAGTGGAACCCGAGATTGTAGCAGCCAACCCAGGCTGATTCCTAGCAAAGATGGCAGAGAAGGAGAGAAGGAGACCTGGCTACACAAATCTCACTCCACAGCTGAGTGCTTCTCCTTTCCTTTGGTACTTAAGGCAAAAGCGGGAAGCAGACACAGAGATGCACATAAACCCACCAGAGACTCCCTTCACCAACAGGAGAGACACGCAATCAAAAATGAACAACTGCTACTCCTGGGAGTCTCCAGGAATCACACTTCTCTAAAGCAATAAAAAGTGCATGCTTGTGTGTGTGTGCATGCACTTACATGCACATGCATGTGTGCATGAGGGTGCATACTTCTAGTGTTTCTTCCAAACCAGAAGTGAAGTTGAGATCACTTCTGGTTTTGAGAAAATGTGAATTTATCAGTTTGGAAAGGTCTTGAAGGAGGATACAAAATCACCTCAAAACCCCTGCAGCTTGCCCTCTTTTGATCTAAAAAAAACCCCTGCCACTGCTTTACCAAGCTCATTACACTGCAAAGCTAATCCCTATGCCTTCAGTGGCTGTGCTCCTCCTGCAGCCAGGTGGCCTGGAATTAATTCCCTCTGAGCACAGAAAGCCTGGAATACTTTTGATCCAAGCTAGAGAAAGTTTAGAGCTCTTTCAAAACCTCAGGTCTCACATATGAATCCGTCTTTCTAATGTCCATGTAGGCCATGGGCTATACTGGGCGAAAAATCCACATGATGGCCCTTTTTTTGAAAGTAATCCCCAAAGTTCATGTCTGATCCTAGCTCAAGAGAACCTTAGCCAGCATCTCTAGTCTTGGGCAGGAGAGTTTTTAAAAATGTGTTTATTCATTTCCTGCCTTTCTCACAATGCAGTCAGTTAAGGCAGCTTACAGAATAACTAAAACACAGACATAGTGAAAAACCATACATTATAGTGTTAAAACTCAATTCAATCTATTGTCACGTTAAAACATCCACGGGCTTAAAAGCAATTTTAAAATAATTTCAAAGCACACCAGAAGAAAAGGAAAAATGTGCCGCGCCCCACATTAAAAGCCATTTCCTCAACCATTTGTTCAACTAAAAACTGGCCAGAAGAGCACATTTTCCACCCACCTCCAAGTCTAGGCATTTGGACTATCAAACCTTTTGCACTAGCACAAATAGAAGCAACTGCTGGAAAAAAAACCCAGTATGCTCACCTGCCAAAATCCCAGCGAGGACTTGGTGGGGAAAATGAGCAAGTATGAAGACACGCGAGAGGCCCACAGCCAGCAAAAGAAGGAGATAAACCTGCATGGGCACCACCTTTGCGATCTGGCTGTGGAAAGTGAAAAAACAGAGAATGGTAGGCTAAGTCTGCAGGGGGAAGGGTTGAATGAGTAGGTGTCCTCTTGCCCAGGGCAAACACCTGTCACCCAATCACGATCTCTTCCAGACTGAGTATATGTACCATCTTGTTCTGACCATTCCACTGGGAAAGATGTTGGTTGTACTTGGATTTACCAGATTTGTGTCCATAAGTTGCAACACACACACACCATGTTACATGTTTTATGCAATCAAGTCAGAACTGACTTCTTATAGTGATCCGAACAGGGCTTGCAAAGTAAGTGAGATATTTAAGGAGCAGTTTTACCAGTCCCACCTCCCAGGTTTTACATGGACCAGTGAGAATGCGAACCCAGGTCTGCTGAATCCTAATTCATCAGTCTACCTGCGACACCACATGAGATATCCACCACTGTACTAAAGCCATGGAAATGATAAAAGGAGACACCAATCTGAGCAGAAGGATGTAGAACTTGCTGTGGTTAGGTTAACAGCCAGAGTTTGAGTTTACTCTAAAGTAAGCACCACTTCCACTTGGTATCCAGCGTGATGTAGACAGAATGATGAAATCAGGAGACCTGGCTTCCATTCCCTGGCTCTGCCATGGAATCTTACTGGAAGGTAGAACTGGTAAAACCACGTCTTAAATACCTCAATTACCTTGAAAACCTTATTAGGATTGTCAGTGCTGAGTAGATGGCACATAATAACAAGCAGCACACATACTTCAATTGCATTTCATTCCAAATTAAGAGGGCAGTTACTTCCAGGCACTCTTACTGATGTGTTGTCTCTTCCTCTAGTGCCCAGAACCTTCATATCACTCTTCCACATTTTTCCCCTGTAATTTTTTTTTTGGAAGATGGGGGAAGTATTGCATGGAAAATCCACCCCATCCCCTATCCCACTTTTGAATACAGGTGCTTTTCTCCCTTTAAAAAAAGAATATATATATATATACTGTATATGCAAGCAAGGGAACAGCATAGGGTGGCACAGAATAAACAGACTGCAGGAACTTACAGGAAAAAACCCTCGGCATATATATTTGATACTACAGATAAGAAAAACATCATCTGGATGGTGGCAGTGGTGGTGAGCTCAATTTAAGATCAGGGTTTAATGGGGAACTTAAAGAGATACAGAGAAGAACCCCAATTCATTTAAACAAGCAAGAAAAAAAGAGGTTGTCACACCTGATCATTCAAGGGGAAAAGAAATGAAAGGGGAAAAAAACATATTGTCAGAAGACCCCTGCCGACTTGTTTGAATGCACCACGACCTCAAAGAAACCAGTGGAGCAATCCTGTGAACACTCGTTCCTTAGCAGAGTGAGCATTTCACAAGTGAAAGAATCCCTCTTGCTAACTGTGTGATTCTGGAAGCTGTGGTTGAGGGAGGGGAAAGCCAAACGCCTTAACTGAGGCAGAGCTTTTCACGGAGGATTCTGACCTCGGTCTATGAGAGGCGCCTGAGCTACGTGCTTGGAAGGATGTTCTGCAATTGATATGGCATTTGCTTGGCACAGGAAGATTTGTGTGTGGTGGTGTTGCTTGATTTTTTTTTTTAAGAGAGACATTTTATTTTGGGTGCCTTCTCTGCAGCACTAAGCTGGTAAAAATAAGGTTGCATCAGTGAACTTGCTCCCAGTTTGCCTTGACTGAGCTCAGACAATCTTGAAACTCAGTAGAGAGAGTGTTTGCATCCGGCTTCAGAACCAAGCAAGGACCTGAATTATCTGAAGTTAGACCACTAGCCCAGAGCTTGGAAAATTTACCTGGCGTGGGGTTTTTTTTCAGGACACCTCCTGGAGCCCCAGAATTGCGGGATGTGTAGTCCAAAACTGTCGCTTTTCTAAGCTTTCTGTTACCAGTGCCACAGGGCAAGAAGCACCATTAGTTCATGTCCAAAGAGAACATTTCATCCCCTACGTCATTCATTTTGAGAGGTGTTTTGGGCGGGAGGGGTATGTCCATTTGAAAGTCACCTTTTGTTCACCTGTTTTGGAATGCTTTGCCAATTTCTGGTCGATCTGCTTCAAAAGATTTGTTACAAAGTGAACAAAAACTCAGAAAAACTGATCAAAGTGATCAATGGGCTACAGCACTTGCAGTACAGTATATATTATTCGTACTTATTCGTTATATTTTATTGCCTAAGGTAAAGGTAAAGGTTCCCCTTGACAATTTGTCCAGTCGTGTCCGACTCTAGGGCGCGGTGCTCATCCCCGTTTCCAAGCCATAGAGCCAGCGTTTGTCCGAAGACAGTTTCTGTGGTCACGTGGCCAGCGCAACTAGACACAGAACGCCGTTACCTTCCCACCGAGGTGGTACCTATTTATCTACTCGCATTTTTACATGTTTTCGAACTGCTAGGTTGGCAGGAGCTGGGACAAGCGACGGGAGCTCACTCCGTCGCGTGGATCCGATCTTATGACTGCTGGTCTTCTGACCTTGCAGCACAGAGGCTTCTGCGGTTTAACCTGCAGCACCACCACATCCCCTATTTTTATTGCCTACTTTTCCTCAAATGAGCTTGAGGATTTTTGATTCTGTAAAGTTACTTACAGCTTATGACAACTCCATGAATTAATGAACCATAAATGGTCCTAAGCAGCTCTGGCAAACTCAAGGTCATGATTTCCTTTACTATGTCAATCCATCTCTTATCTGGTTTTCCTCTTTTCCTATTGCCCTCAACTATTTTAAGCACTATTGTCTTTTCCACTGAGTAACGTCTTCTCATGATGTGCCCAAAATACCTCAGTCTAATCATTTTTTATTAGTTGATCCGGTCTAGCACTCACTAAATTTCTTTCTAGGGTTCATGGTATCTGTAAAGCTCACCATATTTCAAATAATTTGTTTCCCATCAGATTTCCTCACCGTCCAGTTTTCATGTCCACTCGTAATAATAGGGGATACCATAGTGTAGTCTCCAGTGACATATCCTTACACGTGGAGCTCTTTTTTATTTCCTTTATAGCCTTTCCATGCCTGTCTTCTAATTTCTCGGCTGTAGTCTCCACTGATGACTGAACAAAGGTACAGAAAATCTGACAATTTCAATTTCTTTACTATTGAAATCAAAGTACATAATTCTTCTGGAGACATAAATTTTGTCTTAATATTCAACTGCAATCTTGCACTTTTTTCTTTAACTTTCATCAAGAGTCATTTCAAGTCACTGATGTTTTCTGCCAATAATATGGTGTCATCTGCCTGTGTTAGATTATTTATATTTATTCCATCAATATTCATTCTTCCTTCTCCTGAATCTAATTCAGCTTTCCATATAATACATTTCACATAAAGATTGATAAGGAGATTAACTAATATCCTCGTCTGACACTTTTGCCTAAGTAAAACCATTCTAATTTTGTTCTAATGGTAGCCTCTTGTACAGAGTATAGTTACACATTAGGCCAATCAAATGTTGAGGCACATCTATTTCTTTTAGAACAATCTATAGCTTTTCATGATCCTCACAATCACAGGCTTTGCTGTAATCTATAAATCACAGGAAGATCTTCTTTTGAAAATCTATGGTATGCTCCCATAGCTAGTATACATTTGCAATATGACTTCTAATGCTCTCAGTCTACAAACCATTGTTTTGTTTTCCATATTTGGTGGGATATTCTTTGTTAGGATTTCTGATAAATCCAGTATATCAGGAATCCTGTGAATATCAGTAGAATTCCACATACTCTTGGTGATTTATTTCTTCCAAGTGCTTTGAGAGTAGCTTTCATATTATTTTCTAAAATAGGTTTTTCATCACAAGATTCTCCTTCAAAGAAATCTGTCTTCCTTGCATCACATCTGTATAATTCTTCAGTATACTGCTTCCATCTTCTCTTTATTGTAGCCTGGTCAGATAGTATACTTCTCTTTTGATCTTTCAGCATCCCAAATCAACATTTAAATTCTCTTTTGATTTCTTTGATTTTATGAGAAAGATAAAAAGATTGTACCAAGCTCTTTCCCTTCCTACTTTATCCTCATGACAATTCTGTGAGAGAACATAATCTGTCACCAGATCACTCCTGCGGTCTTGGACCTATCACTCTCTATCAACCTTGTCTATCTCACAGGATAAAAGTGAGGAGGAGGACGAGGAGGAGGAGAGACATAGATGCCACCTTGAGCAATTTGGAAAGGTGGGATATATTAATTATTAAAACAAACAGAAACAGATTGTAAAACAAGTGGGAGAGAGAACGAGGAATGTGAATTGCTGGGGAAAGAAGATGTACCTTTTGGAGTGCTGGGATATCCGTGCAGTCAGAGTGGTTGCTACTGGCCATAGGGCTGCACCAGTGATCATACAGTGGCCTGAGGGGCTCCCTGCCAGAAAAAAAAAAGGGGGGGGGGAGGAGATGAGTTCGTTTTTCTCTTTGATCAGCATCCTCAAGAGATGGACACACCTCACAGTTCAAGGCCACAACCTGATGGCCTTTTGGTCTTTGCCAACTATAGAAAAGAGTGCTCAATGGATTGTCTTCAGGTACGACTTCACTATTAGTACTACCCATCTCTCTCTCACACACACACACACAAACACAATTGATGGAATTGATGCTATACCAGGAATTTAATTGGAAACAAGGCATGAAAAACAAGACCTAATGAGAGAGAGACAGTTGAAGGGACCAGGTATATTTTGCCTGGAGGAGATAAAATTAAGGACAAAAATGCCAGAATTCATACCAGAAAGGCTGTCAAACGGAAGTGGCCAAGAATAGGGTTGACAACATCCCATTCCCTGATATTTCAGGGCCAAAGTCGGGGGAGGGGGTTGGACTGTTGTGATGTCACACAACTGTTGTGATATAACAAGGCAAGCCCTTGTGATATCACAGAAGGGGCAGACAAAGACTGGGAGGGGAAAGGGTTTTTTCCCTAGGCTTTGTACTATTTTCCCCCCAGGGCTTGTGCAATAGCAAGTTTCATGAGTCATGATGCTGGTGCTCCACTCCCTAACTTGCTCCAAATGGCAAAACGGACCCAGTGTCAGCATGCCAGAAAACTAGGAACCAGGGCAGGAGTGGGGGAGCTGGTAGGTGCATGTACTTGGGCCTATCATGCTATTTGGAGCAACACACATACAAACCACTTTATACTGAGCAGGTGAACCCTGGCACTATCTGGGACCAGGTGAAGACAAGATATTTGTCTCCCTCTCTGGAGACCTGGATAACCATAGTTGTTTCCCTGAGACTTCAAGTCAGTGACCTGAAACCTAATGGCAACCTCAACCAAGTTTTCCTGCTGCCCCAGGAGTCATGATTCAATAAAATGAGCCAAAAATACGTGAAAGTAGATGTCAGTTAAATACTAGGAGCAATGGAACCAATGACTCTGAAGGGCTGGTGAACAGCCATCTGTTGAGAGTGCCATAACTAACCAAGGCAGGAAGGCCTTAGGCTAGATGGGCTACAAAGTTCTCTCCAACTCTAGGATTCTAAACAGCTAATAGTGACCTCGCTGGGTTTCCACCACCGACATGGAATCAATGATGTGATGATGATGTTTCAGCAGCTGTGGTTATCTTATTAACCATTAACCTGATATTAGGAAGTACCTGGCCCAAATAGTGGACTTCACAAACTCATAATCCAATTCCAGAAATCTATCTTTCGACCAAGGGAAAAATCAGTAGATTTGAAGAAAAATAGGCTGGACGAACTTCAAGGAATTGGAAAATCCTTTTCTGTAGATGTATGAATAATGTTTCAAGTTTAGCTGCAACTTAAGCTTAGTTGCAGATGTCAGAAATGATTTAGAGAAGGAAAGAGCAAAGTGACTTCAGGGCTTCCTTGTCTCTAGCACAGAAAATAGATGGACGAAAATACAATCACTGGAGGTGTTACACCTATTTCATAACAGCCCTCCTCAAGGCAGGTCCTCAGAGGTATGTTGGGCAAGAATTCCCATAACCTTCACTGATAAAACAGAGGGGAAGACTGTGTCAGGTCTAGAGACATTGTGAAGGTCCCATGTAATTTCATCTGGTACTGGATCCTTCACTGGATCATTACTTTATTAATGCACTTTAGATGGGTTTAAACCTAAATGAGTTATAAATGATGGTGATAAAAGGGAGCAAAGACATTTCTACAAGTCTAACTCTTTGTTCATAAGTTGTAGACATTTTCAGAAGAACCATTAATAAAGAAGAAGCCCAGGATTGTATTCTGTGGAAGCTAAACAATCCCATACCAATAGCTTGGAAACAACTAGTTACAAATAACTGGTTAAAATAAGTGGTTACTTGTAATTAATTAATTAATTCAATAACATTTTAACTTGGTTTGTTATGTTATGTGCTGCCAAGTCAGAACTGACTTATAGTGACCCTAATAGGGCTTTCAAGGTAAGTGAGATATTTAAGCCGTAGTCTTATGAGTCCTCTCTCCATGAATTTCCAGGGCAGAGAGGAAATTCTAACTCAGGCCTTCTGAGCCCTAGTCTGTCACTTGATCCACTACACCACACTGGGTATCAGCTTAACCTGGTATTAGTTACAATTCTGCAGTCACTACAGCATAACTAATCTATGTTACAGTTGTAATTATTGAGGAATAATGCAACTCCTTTTGAAGTATAGTATAACTATAACTTTTAGTTATTTTTACCATTATGGCTGTGCCTTTTCTAAATTGCAGAAGAGGGACATCACATGTTTTAAGTGCTGCCCAATCCTGCTGCCTTGCACTCTATTCTGGGAACAGAAAGATGGAGGGATGAGAACATGTTTTGTACTATAGACCAAGTGCTTGTAGCATCCAGATTTTTTAAAAAAGCAACTTTAAAACAACTATTTTAATTACTTTTAGAAATGTGGTGAGTAAGCAGTAATGTTTAACCAACTGCAATTATAACAGTAACTAACTACTAGGGCATTGAAACCATGTGTAGTTCACTACTTTTAGAAATTAACATTTCAGGCTCTGCCAATACTGTATGTCCTTTTTTCTTTCCTCCATTTTAATGGTGACTTTTCAAAATCTGGAATCGGTCAAACAAATGGGACAGCCTAACTTCCTATATAATTACCATAAGGCATGAGGGCAAAGGTTAGACAAAACGTTTTTAAGAACTCCTTGGAGGACATCCTCCAAGGGCTGCCTCAGAACTATTATTTATGTACCACCTTTTTGCAATTTCAGGGAACAAAATAAACACAGAACATCCTCAGTAACCTTTACGAAGCATCAAAACAGCTGGGAACTGCCAGCCTTTTGACTTTTACCGCTCCTGTTGCCTCATCAAATTGACAGGGGGCAACATTTGCTTTCCTCAGAGCGGCTGGAAGATTATCAGCCAAATACACAAGCATTCAGCACCGTTAGGTGTCACAGATTGATGTTTCCTGAAGCTGTGGCATTTGGTGTTGTTGTTGTTGTTTAAATTGAAGGTCAAAATTTAATTTTGCCAATATGCCAGGCAATTATTTTCCCCTAATCTCTTCTTATACAAGGGTGTGTGTGATTCCTCCCCTCAACCCCACCCCACTTAAACGTTCCAATCATTCAACTTCATTCATCCCATAGGAACATATTAATAACCTTTCTTCACAGGAAACCTAATTGAATCTCTCCTCAAGCAGGTCTCTCAAATTTATTTATTGACTTAAATGTTTTTGGCTCATTTATTTATCCTGTTTTAATCCCACAGTTCTTCGAAGAACCTCACAGTAGCAAATAAACCACGGAGGCACACACACACCATTTTCACCCCCTTACATGACCTGGAAATGTCTTTTTTGGAGGGATGGGGGAGTACAACCCCCAGAATCCCCCTGCCAGCAGCAGTGCTCACGCTGGCTGAAATATTCTTGCCACTGTAGTCCAAAAACAGAACAGTTCCAAATACTAAACTATGAGAAACAGATGAGGCTGAGAGCTAGTGAATAATCCACCCAGCAACGTTGTGGTGGAACCAGAGCTCACAGGTGTGACCAGCAGTGTAGTGGTAATAGGGCTTGCAGGGTTGAAGTCCCAGGGTTTTCTGATAGCAGCAACTATGACATCATCTGCTGCCACCCCCAACCCCCAGATGTCCTTGAATTTATCTACAATCCTGATAGTACTTTGGGAAGAAATGGATTTTCCCAGGAATAGTATATTGTTCCAAGCTATACCTGTTGTAATACAAAGTGTCTGAGGGTGGTTTGATCTTGGATGAACAATCAAGAGGCACTAGCTTTACAAAAAGCCTGCTCCTGATGGAAAGAAAAACTGCTAGAACTCTTTAGTTGATATGGATGGATTGAGCTGCTTGTGTTTATTGACTTTCCTTGTAGTGGAGGTGGGAGTGGTTATGCGGACTGAGATGGTGACTACCTGCATTTCAAGACTTGGCACTACTACTGGGACCACCACACTAGACATTTTGATAAGCAGAGATGAAGATGTCACCTGCCACCCCAGCCAAACATCCCTTAGCATAGTTAAGACCCACTCCAAAATAACTCTCAGCTTAGTAGCAATCCTCACAGTAATTAATGGTGGAAGATGGGCTGGGGAATAGATTTTGGACTGTTAGCACTATATCTTTGTGAGCTATAGAACAGTCGATTGTTTGCAATGCAAAACATTTTGGGGTACCTTGGTTTTAAATGAGAAAACCTGGACAAACCCAGCTCTCCCTACCACCTTCACAAGCTGGGCAGACTGGCAATTTAACCTTACTTGGATACTGGTGATGGGACAGTATCTTCCACCTCATCTGAAGGCTGAGGTGGAAGATGCCTAGGAGGTGCAGAGGAGGCTGCTTAGGGCAGTGGTTCTCAACTTGTGATCTACCTGATGGCTTGGACTTCAGCTCCAAGAAGTTGCAACCACCATGACCAAAGGGTTCTATGAGAGAAATTCCCATTGGTGGACTGAAGGTTGAGGACCGACGGCCTAAGCCACATGGTTTTGACCTTCAACAGAGAGGAAGAAGCTGTTACCCTGACCCGTAATCTGTTGCCACCTTCCTCACCTTACCTAACAGTAGGCCTGGCCCTGGCCTGCATATACACTTCAGAGAGACACCAACCTTATCTTTGTTCCTATGTGTAAAGTCTATTGTACTGGGGTGGGGGGCTGCAACAACCTTCAAAGCAATGTATATAATCAGAGATACAGAATCAAAGACTCAGAAGTAGTGTCCAAGACCATCCTGTCTTAAATGTAGTTACAGTGGAACCTCTACTTACGAACGTCCCTACCTACGAACATTTCAACTTACGAACAGCTCCGTTCGCTAAATTTTGCTTCTACTTGCGAACGGAGCTCCAACTTACGAATGGAAAAAAAACTTTCCTGCCCTTTTTTTAACCTTAGGTCATCTTAGGTTAAAAAAAAAATTATCCCCCTAGTGGTAGAGTACGGATTAACCGGCTTTGTATTAGTTCCTATGGGAACGAATGCTTCAACGTACGAACGTGCCTCTACGTAAGAACAAAAAACAGCCGGAACGGATTAATCAGTTTTCAATGCATTCCTATGGGAAATTTTGCTTCTACTTATGAACGTTTCAACTAACGAACACCATTCCAATATGGATTAAGTTCGTAAGTAGAGGTTCCACTGTATTAGTCCCTACTAGAGTTGGCCCATTGTTTGAAATGCCATTGCTCAGCATACTAAGACACAACTAAAGTAGGCCCATTGAATCAGTTGAACTTATGGAGGAGCTGACTCACCAAATCCTTACTTATTAAATGGGCCTGCTCTAGTTGTGTGACTTACTACACTAAGCAACAGGATTTCAGCCACTGAATCAATGGAACTTACATTAATGTTGACTTATCAAATTCTCTTTAATTCACTACTTCAAAATGCCAGATGCAGGGGAGTGGTATCAGGAGACAGGTATCTAGTTGTCTCGCAGAGGCATCTGGTGGGGTCACAGTGAGATACAGGAAGCTGGACTAGATGGGCCCTTGGCCTGATCCAGCAGGGCTCTTCTTATGTTCTTATGACCACAGTCCAGAAGAGCTAGTGTGGTGAAGTGGACAGAGCATCAGACTGGGATTCAAGAGACCTGGGCTCAGATCCATGCTTGGCTATAGAAACTCAAGGGGGTGGCAGTGGGAATGATAAACCACTCCTTGTATATCTCAAACACCCCCAAGACTCCTGCATGGGTCACGGTAAGTTAGAAATGATTTCACAGCAAAGAATAATGACAAGTTTGGAGTATCCACTAGAACTAAGCCTAATAGATTCTGCTCCTCTAGAATGTAAACTAAGTGAAAGACCTTGGATCTGTCAAGACTGTCGTATGTGCCAGAACTGTGCAAACAGTCTGGGGAACCCAATAAAACTATTTTCAGTTATGTGCCCCTCTCCATCTCTGTAAAAGAGGAAGCAGAGGTAGCAGAATCTGGAGTGCCCAGGTATTGGTAGAGAAACCTCTGTTGGGATGGGGTCTTGATTCATGCCCAATGGTGCTATCCTCGCCATCATCACCATATCCTCCTTGTGAGTAGCAGCACAGTAAGGCTGGTAGAATCAAAGTCCTGGTTAGCAGGGATGATGACATCATCTAAGCCTAAACCTCTCTTTTCCATTTTAGCTTAACTGCAATCCTTACAAAAGCAAGGCTTGAGTGAAGGGATTTTTCCCAATAACAATATATTGTTGTGAGCCTCCCCTGCTGTAATGCAAAGTACTTTGAAATGGCTGAGTCTTGAATGTGCAATTAAAGGCAATTCATTTTGCAAAAGACCCGTTTTTAATAGAGATGAAGCCTGCAAGGACTGGTTAGTTGATATGGATCAACAAATCAGCCTACCTTTTTGACTATCCATGAGAAGAGGCTGTGGGTTCCCTGTTATGAATCTCAAGATAAATGTCTACTACCTCACTGTTTGTGAATTTCCAGAGACATCTGTCTGGTGCTATGTGGAGGCAAGATTGCCAGGAATCTATTCTTTCTCAACCCACTTCAGCTTTTAATGTGTTGCTTGAAGCTATGGAAAAATGCAAAGTTGCTGTCCCAGGATTGCACAACCAGTCCTGTAGCTAGTGGGTAGAACAAGACTGCACAGCTGTGTCTCCAGATTTAGCACCACACGTAAGGAGTTCAGTGCCCTGACGACACTCCACCCATTCTGAAACCACAAAGCCCAAAGTGGTTTTGAAACCAGTCTTGAATCACCAACCTGGTCCTGTTTCACAACTTGCAGGGAACTGGCGAGGAAAGTCACCCTCCTTTTTGTAAAAACCAGATTCAAACATCCACCAGAAAGGTCGCTCACCAAACAGAAACCTTGAGAAAGGGAGAAGGGGGAAAGAAGTAATGTGTGAAGGTGAGACAAGACCTCACTTAATGCTTTCAGAATCCTTGAGGCTTTAAAGTCTAGTGGTCACAGTTTAATTTCCTGCAACACCCTCACATGAAAGTATGTCAGTGCCATTTTGGGAAAAAAACGTGTGTCTACCTCGGCTAAATGAATGCATGGGTTTGATGAGGAGCCAAGAAAAAGTGACCAGTGGTGGGTCCTTCCAAGGCTTCAGGAGGGGAACAGTGGCACCAGGTCTAAACCTCAACAAATATCTTCTCAATTAGCTATAGGAGACAGGGGCCTTATTTAGGACCTAAATTCTCATTATTAGCAATCCACAGACTGCCATGCCTTACTAGCTCCCCTAATTGTCCCATGTTCCTGCAAAATCCAGGGCAAAAGACAGAAGAGATACAAATAAAGGTATCACAATAACAATGTGTGAATGAATCAGGAAGTCCCCCTCTTGTGTGGAAGGGTTCTATGCAGGAATTGAAAAGAGTTTCCAGCAAGTATGGGGCTTGGGATTCTGGGAATTATACTTCAAAACAATAACTTTTCTAAGCTGTGGCTCTATGCAGATATATTGACAGGTGCATAACACCCTCTTGGGTGTCAGCTGATCACACAGGCGGAACACCCCACAGACTCCCCTTCCACATTCTTTCTGGAATTGGATTCATCTATGTGTGCAAGGATACCCAGTGTGAGGTAGTGGATAGAGTAAAAGACTAGAACTCATGAGACTTGTGCTCAAATCCCTGCTCAGCCATGGACACTCACTGGGGATGGCACCGGTAAAACCACTCCTTAAGTATCTTACTTATCTGGAGAACCCTATTAGGGTTGCAATAAGTCGGTTTTCACCTGATGACACATAACACACAATGTGAACAAGACATCCCTGAATATAGTTTGGTGGCTCCACATCCCTGGGAGGAAAAATCCCCCATGCACAGACACAAAGCTTTTTTCAAATTGTTCTCTGAGATCTCTACCTGCAACAAAATGTTGCAGCATGGAACGCTGCAGTTAAAGCTTTCAGCTACTCCATTCCGACCACTATTGCTCACAACAGACTGTTCAGTTTGTGTGACTACTGGGCACACTTGGTGGGTTGTGTTTTGCTTCTTTCTTTCAAGTTGTTTTCCTTTTGCAAAACACATACTTCAACCCAACTTGTGGTTGCCCTCATCCTGCCAATCCTGTAGTGGTTCCAAACCTTGGGTAACCCAGGTGTGCTTAGACTGCAATTCCCAGAAGCTTTCACCAGCAGCTATGCTGGCTGTGGTTTCTGGGAGTTTGCAATCCAGGAACACTTGGGTTACCCAAGGTTAGGTGTCACCAATGCCAAATTCATACTATCTGAGCCCCAAGACATTGGAAACTGATAACTCTGATTACTCAGACGGGGAGGCAGATCCATCCCAGGTTTTTGTCTGAACTTAAAAAGAGCTACCCAAGATAAACTTATCGTAGAGGGGGGGGGGCACAATTCAGCACCTTGGACAGCTTCTGTGAGTTTAAAGCCTGGCACATATTCTACAAGCAGGGATGGGATTTTCAGTTTTTCTGGACTACACATCCCACAGTTCTCCATTCTTGGAGTTCCATCTGGTAGAAAGGCCTTAGCTGGAAAGTTTTGAGGCCTCAGTGCACCCAAGCTTCCTGATCCTGCTCTGGTGCTAGCTGGGAACTTCCTTTCTGAAAAAGAAGCTTGAGTGGAACTGTGGCTAGCTTGGTCTCAGAGCCTTCCACCTAAGGTCTTTCTCCCAGATGAGCCACATTTAAGTCAAGTGGAACTCTCAGAATGGAGAACGATGGGTCCTGTGGTCAAATAAATGCAAAGATCCCATCCTTATTCACCAAGTCATAACACCAGAGTGACCAGTCTCCACTACCACAAGGTCTTCCAACATCCAGTCCTCAACTCAGTTTAATCCTAGAACATTGCTTTGATTTCCTTTTTCCTCACCATTTAGAGACTAAATTGAGCCATTCAGAGATTAAGCCAAGCCAAAGCACTTTCACTCCAACCTTCTGGTCCAGCAGGAAGTAAGCGAGAGGGAAATAAATGATGAAGATGCATTTGGGGTCACCTAAGAAGGTCACCCAAAGCCAAAATTCTTCCAGTCCTGGCAAACTGGTCTGAAGTATCTCTGCAATCCGCACTCCACTGGAGTAGAAAGCATCCATGATGAGGAAACTGGGAAATGATACAGAGAAGGGTTAGGAGACCCACCCTTGTGATAGAATCTTAGCAAGCTAATATCAGGTGCACTGCAAACGTCAGGTTTTAAATCAGTTCCACTTAGCTTCCTACGTGGAAACTTGGAAACTGCAGTTTTGCCAGATATCCCTACAAAGCAGGCTCAGAACCCAGACTTAAATCAGTCAGGCAATTATCATTCTTCTCTGAGAATGTCTGGAGTTCATAATCCACCAGTCACTTAAATTTCTGGTCCTCAAAGCTCCTGTTCTTTCATGTACGCAAGCGCATGTCCACTGGCTGCCAATCCATTTCAGGGATGAATTCAAGGTTTTGGTTCTAACCTATAAGGCCCTAAATGGCTTGGGACTAAACCAACTCAAGGACTGCATCTCCCTTTATGAGCCTGCTGGAGTGTTAAGATCATCAGGAGAGGCCTTCCACCCACTTCAAAGGTGTGTTTGGTGGGGACACAGGAGAGAGAGGGCCTCCTCTGTCGCTGCTCCCAGACTCCCTCCCACAGGAGGCCAGGCTGGCCCCATCTTTGCTGTCCTTCCACAAGCAGGCAAAGCCCTTTCTCTTCAAACAGGCTTTCCCTGAGTGACTGGCTACCTGAGTGGGCTTTTTAAATGGATGGTTGTAACTTACTGCTTTGAATGTGTTTTGGCGTTGCCTACATTTTTTGTATGGTATTTGTATACTCACTGTCATTAGCTTTCATGTTGTCTTTTAATGATGTACACTGCCTTGGATCCTTTTAAGAAAAACGATGGAGTAAAAATATTTTAAATAAATAAATATATAATGTTTTACAACATACGTGTAGCAGCGTGTGTGGCTGGGCAGAACCACTGAGCTGGGCTCAATCCGCTACAAGCATTTGCCATAATAGGAAACACCACAAATGTTATTTTTGGGGGCTGCAACTTGCAGAAGTCCAAAAAAGTAACTTTTCTAAGCCCTGCCAAAACATCTGAAAAGTCCTAGGAGCATAAAGACTGTCCATCTATATGAGCTAGGCATGTGCATTTTCTCTGTGATTTTTCAGACACTATCACAAAATGCACAGAGAGGTCCCATTTTACCCATCACATGTGTTTAGACAAATGGCACTCAAGTTCTTGTCCATCAAGTTGCCCACATTCAATAAACAAAAGTTAGCAATCACATGGCTTTTTTTTTAACAAAGCCAAATCAAAACTTATTCATATTTAAGAGCAGGCCTCTTGAAATCTGTGGTAATTTCAGCCTGTCACTGTCACCTTAAAATTCACTGGTTTCCTGGAGTCTAATCTAGTTCCACCCCATTCTCCTCTTAACAATCTCATCCTCACAATATCCATGTAAAGAAGGTCAAGTATAATTGTCCACCTCTACTATAGGTGTGTGTGAGGTAACAGAAGCAGCACTAAGACGAGTTTAGAAGCATTACCTTTTAGGCTACAATTCCCAGCTATTCTGGCTGGGAGATTCTCGGACCTGTCGTCCAAAAAGGAAGGTAACCAATCTCGTGGCTAAGCCACGTAGCGAGTTCATGGCTGGGGCAAAACCCAAACTAGGATCTTTCTTCAACCCTAAATGCTACCTTACACCAACCGCACTCTAATTTTTGCATAGGCGGCCCCGGGCTGCACTGCAGAACTACAGTTCCCAAGATTCTTGGGCTAGCAGTGGGGAAGGGGGAAGAGGTGAAGCCAGGACAAAGCCATTACAAATGACTTTTAAGGAACTACGGAAGCGACGTTTGCTAGACTTCTTAAAATGGCTCTTTTTCTTGAAGGTAAACCGGGATGTTAGAATATTTATATGCTTGACTGACTGATCGGCTGAAAGTGTGCTTCAAAGTCTCCCATTGGAACCCTGCAGCTTACACGAAGTTTTACTTCTTAAAATAACACATTTTTAAAACCGCCATAACTGAAGCAAGGAAGGAGGATCTGTAACGACCTACCCCTGTTTTCCTCCTTTTTTCTCTCTCCTTAGATTCCCTTGTACGGGCCTCTCCCCTCCCTATTTCTGTTCCAGCCCCTTCTATTTTGCCCGCTTTCCTTCCCCATCACCCTTCCCATTCATTCCACGCCCCTCCTCTCGTTACCTGCAATTGCCGGCATTCGTTTGCCCGTGACATTGAACACACGAACTACATTTCCCAGAAGTCCTAGAGGCGAGGGGAAGAACCGGTATCCGGTTTGGTTACGGGATTGAGTAAATTACGTTCAAGAGAACTCACGTTATCTGCTCCAGAACTTTGCGACACTTTTCTATAGATACCACCTTGCAGACTGCTCTTTACATCGTATACATAAATCAAAACATGCAAATACAAGACTTATGACATCTGGACTGTTAAATCCCATTGAACCAATACGTGCACGTTTGAGTTGATCTGTATTGGATTCTATGGCAAGAGCGTTAGTTTCAGATGACATTCCTCACGGGTCAGCTTGCCACCCGCTACACGTTGCAAGTATCTTTCTGAACTTAAAAACAGGAGGCAACGCTGACGTTACCTTTTCCCTTCTATTTTCCATAGGCACACGGGATATCACAGCTCTGACTTCCATGCCAACAAAGGCGTCCTACGCCTGTGTATCGGGAGAGTGAGTGAATTCCCTGCCTGTCCTTTGTTTTAAGAGATGAGTGATAAATTCCAAACTACTAGCTGAGAGGAGGCCTGAAACCACACCGTCCCCCCACCTTACAGACCATTTGCAGACTGCATCCATTTCCAACTAAGAAGTTAACCTGGCTTCAACATCAGCCTCATGGCTTTGGGATTTACACCATTTTGGAACTACCCACAAGAACTTGGTGCACAGCCTTGAAGAAGATGATTTATCATCAAAAGCTCATTTTTTTGTTTTGTTTTAATTTTTTAGTGGTCCAATAAATGTATCACCTGTTCCTGCATTTGTGTTGTTTTGGAGACCAAGCAGCCTTTTTCTGATTGTTGAGGGCAGATAAAGAAGCACGAAGCTGCTATAACTAATTCCTGAAACTTTTGGGAATTAGGAGTAAATTCCTTGCAGATCCTAGAATAGGATACTAGCTAAACTATTCTGCTATTGAAACTGTGTTCAGCTTTGCCCTCCATGAAGAACAGGATGTAATTCCTGAAATGCTGAGGACATGATGTGTATCATTGTCTATGTAAATAGCTTGATTTTCAGACTTGATCTCCATGAGATAATACTAATAATACATACCAAGGAAATGTCTTGGTAAAAAGCTAATATTTTATTTTCCCCGTTTTTTCTTTCTTTTAATTACATCCACACATTTCTTCAAGGCCTTTCATTCATTTAACACAACAGTTGAAGAAACAGTGTCCTTTAGTAGGTTCAATAGCACTAAGGCTTGTTAATTCCATCTTGCACTCAAATTGTATATCAGGCCAAAACAAATTGTATTGTATGTTTCATCAGAATTGCATGTTATGGGGGCCGTCCATTCCTTAACCCATGTCCAGGGAGGGAATGCAAAACTCCCCACTTGCACTTATGAAACCAAGAGTGCAGTGTCCAGCCCAGTTTGACGGAAGCATTTTGTGATATGAAGCACCACAGAGCCAATATAAACCATCCTTCCATTTCCCAGTCCCTTTATTTCTAAGGGAATGATATTAATTGAGGTATGACTGGGCATGGAATCAGGTAGCAAGGAAATCCATTCATGGCACAATTTTTTTCAGGGAACTGCTAGATACAGGGAACTGCATTTGAGTCAAAAGTCCAGTTTCTGCAGTTGTACCACACTAGGTAGCAAAAGGCATTAAGAATATTTCACATACCAGTCCAGGGGTAAATGGCAACATCTACAAGACTTCAACCCATGTGACTCAGTCAGTGGTTCTATTTTCTTGTGATACAAAGTGATTCTGGAAAAAATAGAACAGTCTTCCCTGGCCAAGGAACAGAAGAGGGCACAGGCATGCCAGCTTCCCAGGAGCTATTTAGGAATTGAGTAAACAAAAGAATCTCTATCAATTTGACCTAGAAACCAGGGATCTAAAACAGGGATAGAGCTGAGAAGAGAAGATGACAATATGGAAATTTGGCAATTTCATTGTCAGGCAGTAATCAAGATATAGTTCAAAAATGACTACCGAGAGATCAATTTTGCATGTAGATGGAAGCAAGGTCAGTCCAGATCCATCTGTGAAGAATAAACAATCAAGATTGGAAAGGTTTAATACTTTAGTAAAAGGCAGTCATGGAAGCAGTGTTCCTCCCCCTCCGTGGGGAAGTGGGAGGCAGCATTCAAAGGGTTACAGTGGTGTAAAGAGATGCTGTCTTCAGTCAAAAGTATTTGCTCATATTCATGAGTTTGGAGGCATCTGCCCCATGGAAGGGGGGGGGGGAACACTTAATGAGGCAGAAGCACACATTTTTTTTACTCTCTTTAATGCTGGACCTCTCTTCTTTTTTCTTCATGGTAGGAATATCAGTGAAGACCATCAAAGTGGCAAGAAACTACAAAAGACAGAGAAGGTAGCAAGCTTTCTCTGGCTCTCAATATCAGCAGTAAGGTACCTTTAGTGAATACTGATGTCCCCCTATTTACTCTCCAGAATCCCCAGTTTTTAAAAAAAAAAACTCCCTGGTACCAAATTATGTATAAAAATAATATGTACAGTATATCTCAGCATTTTGGCTCTTTCTGCCAAATTCCACCGAAGTTCCCCTGAAGTGTGATTCAGTAATAGATGCAATAGAGCTATTGTCATTCTCCTGTTTTCTGTGTAGTTAAAGAGTTGTGTGTTGTTCTCTGCAGGATGCCTTCTGGGTTTGATTTCACTTATCAGACAAGAAACTGGCTGATGCATTTTCTTTCAATTCCAGGTTTCAAGCCACAATGGGGCTACAGGTTTCTGTATTGTACCTCCTGGAGAGCTGAGAAATAGAGCTGAGTTCCTCCGAAAGGTTTACAGTAATATTTGAAGCTCTATTGTTATCTCCAGCTGAACCATAACAAGTACTCGCAAGAGTAAGAAACTGAATGATCATTGTTTAATAATGCCTCTAATGTCTTTTATCATGTTTCTCCTGAACCTAAAATATTCCCACTTAAGATTCCTGTTAGTTTTGATGGAAAAGCAAAGTAGTGTGTTGCACCCAGTAACTTCTGTGCTTCTATCCATTTGGCATTATATAGGCTGACTGTTATATTTCCACACATTCACACACATATCAGAGCTGCTGAATTTAGAAGGATGGAAAAAATTGATGGCACCTAAAGTTGTGTGTGTGTGTGTTTTCTGTGCCATCAAGTTAGAACCGACTTATAGCAACCCTAATTGGGCTTTCAAGGCGAGATATTTTAAGGTGCAGTTTTACCAGTTCCATCTCCCCAACAGGTTCCCAGTGTGGTGTAGTGATGGACTAGCCTCTGGAGAACAGGATTCGAATCCCCGCTCAACTATGAAACTGACTGAGGGAGTGGAACTGGTAAAACGACTCATTAAATATCTCACTTACCTTGAAAACCGTTAGGGTAATTGTAAGTTGGCTCTGACTTAACAGCATAGAACATGGGTTAGTGGGATTTAAACCCAAGCCTCTTGAATCCTAGTCCGTCACTCCATCCACTACACTACATTGTATCTGGAGCCACCCCAATTTCTGTTTTAGGGCACACTCAGTTAATTCACGTGGGGTCACTGAAGCTGTGGAGCACGTCTGTTCCATATTGTGGAAGGCGCAGTAGTGCAAAATACACTGTCACCTCATTTTTGGCCTGTGAAAAAGAAAAGAATTTGCTGAGCCACTAGGGAATCTCCTCTCCTTTTTTACCAACAGGACACTAAGAAAAAAATGGGTCTAATGACAGGGAATAAGAAAGCATATCACATGCCCAGGAGAACTAGGTTAAACCCAACTACAGCAGATGCACAGAACCAAAGGGAGTCATGTATGTGTTATTAACCAAAGTCCTGTTAATTCAGTGGATTTACTCTAGCTAGGAGTAACCACTGGATTCATCCCCTGATACTCTTCCATATTAAGAACCAATGGTTTTGCATCAGATCAGAGGGACTGAATGTCAAATGTGCACAGGCTATATTTTACCATCTAATCCAGGGATAGGAACTATGTAGTCCTGCAGCTGTCTTTTGGACTGCAGTTCCAGGGCAACATCTGGAAAGCCATGCAAGTCACCCTCCTAGCTGAGAGCTTGGAAAAGTTACTTCCAGACTACAACACCTAGAGTCCCCTCGCCCAAACCACCATAGTGGCTGGGAGGAGTGGGAGCTGCATTCCCTCAGTGTGGAATTTAAACAAGAGGAAATAGAAAAGAAAAAGAGCAAAAGGAACTGTATTGACTATACAAAGAATGTCACCTCTGTTATAAACCCAAAATCTTTATTAAGCTAACCACAAGATCACAAAAATTTGTGCAAGGTGTGTTAAATGAAATTTATTCTACATAGTACATAGGTTAACAGTTGCTAGCATACAGTGCAAACACAACTTAATTTTTTTTGAAGGGCATGTACATCCCAAAAAATAAGGCTGAAATTCCATACCAAACCCTAGCAGAGATAGGCAAGCTGTTGTTGCACTCTAATTACCATCATCCTTCATTGTCAGCAACGCTACTAGGGGCTAATGGGACTTGTACTCCAGCAACTTCTGGAGAGCCATAAATTACCCCTCCCTGTTCTCTTCTCCCTTCCTTGAGAGTTTAGTCCCAGAACTCGGTGAGACGTGCTTCTGAGTAAAGCTGCACAGAGTTACGACGAGGAGCATCCCTTGGAAACATGCCTGGTTTTCTCTATTAGGCTCACCGTGCGCATGGCAGAATGGCCCCGCCTCCCTTGACCTCTATTCCGGCCCCACCCACTTCCTTGCCCCCTCCTCCTTTAAATCGGCCAGTGGCCCCCTCGAGCTCTCCACGCTTCCCTTTCCGAACCTCGCCGGTGACAAATTTCCCGTCTTCCCTTCTCAGAGAGGGAACCTCTGCTGATCCGCCAGCCAACCACCTCTCGCCTTGCGCACTGGCGTCACGTACGTGTGTGGGTGAGGGAGGGGCCGACGTACAGGCGGGGCGCCGTCGCCTTGGCCACGCCTCGTCCTTTTTTTTTTTTCCGCCTAGGCTGAACCAGCCAGGCGGCTGAAAGGAACGGAGGGAGCCCGCGCGGGGCCCGGCTTCGCGCGCCGGGGTGAGGCTCGGCGCCCCCTTCCGCGGGCCTCCCCTTCTTCCCGCCTTTCCTCCTCGGCGGAGGCTGCGGCGGCCCAGCCGGGGGCGCGAAGGGTGCCGCCGCGGCCGCTGCTGCTGCTGCCTGGGCCTGAAACAAGATGGCGGCCCCGAGCGAGTACTTCAGTGTGGGCAGCCAGGTGTCGTGCCGGACTTGCCAGGAGCAGCGGCTGCAGGGCGAGGTGGTGGCCTTCGACTACCCTACCAAGATGTTGGCGCTCAGTATCCTCACCGGAGAAGGGAAAGGGAAGGGCAAGGGCGGCAAGGAGGTGGGGGGGGGGGAGGGATGCCGGGGCCCGGCCTGCGAGTGAGCTTTTGGCGTTTGAGGGAACCGTAGGGGCCAGAGGGCTTGAGGCGGTTATGGGTGACTGGAGGGAGCTTCATGAGGCTGGACTGTTGGAGGCAGGGAAGGTACCCTGGGGGCGAAGGGAAGCCACGGGCAAGGTTTTCCAGGAAGGGAAAGGGTTGGAGAGGAAGGGATGTGCGGGGCTGCCTTTCGACCATGTGGGCAGGTAGGTGGTAGTGGTGGATCTGGAGAAAAACGTGAACTTATTGGTGAAGGGAAAGAGGGTGCGGGGAGGGGGAAGAGATTAGGTTGGGCAGGGAGAGGCGTATGTTGGGGGATCTTGACAGGAGAGGAGGAATGGGGTGCTTCATGGTGGGAAGGAAGAGGAAGGCAGAGAGACGTATTTTGGTTTATTTGGTGACATTGGAAGAATATTGGAGTGGGAATTAAAGGAAGAATGCAGGGAAACTGTTTGGAGGGAAGGTGTGGTGGAGACCAGGTGAGAGTTTTGGTGAGGGAGCTGCCCTACGGTGAGCTATGTGTGGTCCTCCAGATGTTGAACTGCAGCTTCCACTGGACCTGGTGTTCATTCTAGGTATTGTTTTGGAATGATATGATTATCTTCTGTGGTTAATATGTCCAGGTTTTCATGAGGGTTTATATTAAATGTTTGATTTTGCTATCATGAATCAATGATTTTGTGTGAGGATAAATGTCAGCTTCAGGATATGTTCTAGCTGGCTGTCATAAATTGGAGTGGAATGGGTATAAGGAAATGGACTAATGTGTACTTGGGGAGGCTTCACAAAATGCTGAGGTCTGTGAAGATTCAGGCAGCCCTAAACATGTGAATCTAGACAGTGACTAGAAACAAAGAAAATGCTGTCTGGAACTTAAAGGAGCTGGCTTAAGGGAGTGGGATGGGCTGCTATTTTTTTTCATACATGACAGAGCAAGACCCTGAGTGCTTCGTCTTTTTTCTCTGCTATGGCAGCAATGATAGGTTTGGTAGTAGAAGAGCTGCTTTTGTATTGCATATGTTGGTAGGTTCAGTTAGATGAGAGGAGTTGATTACAAGCATCCTAAATTTCAGGAGGATGTTAACATTGGCATCAGAATTTACCCAGGTTAATATCAGAGTCAGTGGACCACAGCCTGTGGCTAAGGCATGCAGAGAGAATGGGAGGATGGATGTGCAGCAATGGCTTCCTTTATATTTATGCTGGTTTCCATGTCAGCTTCCTGAAATAATTTCTCAGTGTGTGTTTTTTTTTTTGTTTCTGGCAGTTGGGTAGTTAAATATTGGTGCACGGTGATAGAGAAAAGTCTCAGGTCTGAAATGAGGGAGCTTCGGGACGGAAGGAAGTGATTCTTCACACAGCACATGATAAAACACAAAAATCACTGCCACAAGATGTGATCACCATCAATATTGATGATTGTAAAAGGTTAGACAAATTTATTGAAGATGGCTATCAAGAGTCACAAATCTGGATGCTTCCTCTGACATCAGAGGCATTTTGTCTACTAGTTGTTGTGCAACATGAGCAGGAGGATGCTGCTGGTCTCATGTCTTGCTTACAGACTTTCATCTGGCTGGTCACTTTGGGGAACTTCGGATGCTGGACCAGATAGTGCTAGAAGTAACACTGATACACATGTTCTGGTTTACCTCATATCTTACTCACAGTTATAAGTGGCTAAAAACGTTTGCATCAGTTCATGTGTTATGTACTTATATGTCTGTGGCAATTTGAGTGGTAAAGCTGGTGGACTATAGAAATGTTTGGCTACCTAAATATTTTCATTGCATTAATGCAGTTAATGCAATGAAACTGCTAGTCCCAACAAGAGTAGACCCAGTGGCTAGAATCCAGCAGTAAGTTGCAATTAGAGTAGACTCATTAAATCAATGGGGATTTGGTGAATCAGCTCCTCTTAAGTTCAGTTGATTCAGTGAGCCTACCCTAGTTGTGACTTACTACTAGATATGAGCCACTGAATCCATTGCTGACTGGTAAAGCAACAGTTATATAAATCCTATTGGGCCAGTGTGTTTACTGTAGCTGGGGCTAGCAGTTTGATACTAGCCAAAGTATTCTTATTTCACCTGTTACGAAGTTTGGTCCTGTATTAGGTTTCCTGGAATTTAGCCTGGCTGGATGCTTGAGTGAACTAACTCTTCATTGCTTGTCTTCTGGGCAGTTAGATGATGCTTTCTAATACCCCTCTAACCTGGTGGGGGAATCTAGCATACATCATTCTCAGTTGAATCATAGGTGGGGAATAATGGGAGTTGTACTTCAGGGGGAGACTAGCTTGGGGAAGGCTACTTTGTTGTAACATGTCTTCTGCATGTTGCAAAAGTCAAGGTTTTATTTTTGGTGCAGAATGTTGATAATTGTAGCTACAGGGTAGGTAGCCACAAAGCTCTCATGAAACCAGTATAAACACTACAAGTATTCTTAGCTGACAGTCCTGACAATCAAACAGTGCAAGTGCTGTTCTTTCAGATGGAGCTCCATAATTCTTTTCTCTCATGAGATGGTGATTTCTATATTTGTGGATTTATTTCCTTAATGATTTTGTTCTCCAGAATGCCCTCCTTCAAGTGGCAAAGCTAACCATGCAGATATCTTGCTTGTAAACCTACAGTATGTTTCAGAAGTGGAAATAATTAATGACCGTACAGAAACTCCCCCACCTTTAGCTTCACTCAATGTTAGCAAGGTAAGAATGTTTTGTAAAGCAGTTTTTCTTGTCAGTGAGTACTGAACAACATCTAATTGTTAAAAATGGCTTAGTCTATAGTTAACTACATACTTAATAGACCACAGTCTTCATTTTAAACCATGACAGTCTTGCATTTGAGAATAAGTTCGATCCCAATTACCTAAATCTAGATTTGACTGATGCATTTAGATCTTCCTGGTTATCATTGAAATGGGATTTGATATGCTTGCCATGGGGGCTAAATCTACTTCCTGCAGAGCACCTAACTCATACCACTTTATTTCCTTCTGGATGACTTATTGCCATACCTTTTGTATATCCCATAGAAACCTCCACCTCTGATTACCACAGATGTGGGGGAAATTATAAAAATGTAGAAGGGAGTGAAAGAAGTCATGAGCACTGGCCTTTGGAGGTGCCCCACATCGTGTCCTTCTCTGTGTTTGTGTGGGGTTAACTGTTGGGGAATCCCCAGCGATTTCACAGTGGTAGAGTCTCTGCATACTGGTGAAAAGCAAGTTTGCTATGTAGTAAATCATAGGATTTGAACTGGAAATGCAAGATGCTAATTTAAAAAATCAAATCATGTGATTGTTGTATTTTACTGAGAGGCTTACCACTACAGTGAGAACTTAACTACCTCACAGACATTTGTTTACAAACGTGTAATTTGCTAAGTGGGTTTGCTCTTTGTATCCACTAGAAAACTAGCTCCCAGAACAAGAAGACCACATACCTTTTGGAGCAACATCTTTGCCCCTGCCCCTCCATTGAGGAAGGCTACCTTATATAAAAAAGTCTTTCTTGTCACATTATTTAATTGATAACATGGCACAAGGAAAACCATGATTGATAACACAGACTTTTGGAAATAAAGTTTAGTTCTTGCAGAAGAAATAAGCCTCTATTTGTGAACTAGGCCAAGGGAGGCCAATATTGCTATTCCATTGCCTAAGTCATGTTTACGAGTAACTTGTCTCTCCATCTCCTCTAATGTTTGCAGACATCACCTCTGCCCTTACAGTTTCACTGTGATGCAGCATTGGACAATGTCTTGTTAACTGTAGTCTCCGCCCCCATCTCCCATTCTGTCCATTTAACAAACATCTCATGACTTCTAAATCTTGTAATTCTCCATAACTGTTGTCTACTGTGCATTCTTGCGAGGTTATTTCAGATAGCTGGAGGGCTTCAGGTCATGAAATTAGATTTGTCACATCTGTCATCTTAGTATTGTTTCTTGCAAACAGAACTCCGTTTAAGGCTTGAAGTCTCTGCTGCTGTTTGTGGTCTAAGATTAAGATTTTTGCATCCCTCCTTTTTTTTTCTTTCCAGCTTGCAAACAAAGCACGGATGGAGAAGGAAGAAAAGCTGAGCCAGGCATATGCAATTAGTGCTGGGGTCTCTTTGGAAGGACAACAACTTTTCCAGACTATACACAAGACGTAAGTAGTAGGCATGAGAGGAAGAATATGAGTTAGAGAGTAGTCGAGTAGCAGTACCAGATTACTGGACACCAAAATGGCTGTGAAGTGTGTTTGTCCCTCACAAATGTTTTGTGATTATACCAGATGTTCCTCCAACAAGTTTCTTTGTGTATTTTTTCCTACATTCTGGAGAACCTGGGGCCCAAAAGCAAAATGTTTCACTTTCCTCTGTTTCCATTTCTGTTTGCAGCAGAATGTGCTGGGGATTCTGAGTGCATGTAATTTGGATTATCATGGTGTAGAATTTGATAGTTTCCTAGGTGCAAAATAGACATTGTTTGGGCCATAGCTGTTTGCCTCAAGTGTGACAGGAATACTGCTGAAGATGCTGTGAAGAAAGAAAAATGTGTAGAGTGTATTATACAACTTAACAGAGATGTGCCTGATTTTGAAATTGTATTGCTGAAACAATGGCATTAATTCTACTTCATAAAGCTGCTGGTTTTTCAGCCAATTTGTGGAGTGCTAATTTGACTGCTGTGTCAGCTGCCAGGGGCAAAGACAAAAAACACTACTCTTGTATAGCAAAAAGTTACTATGTTGCAGAAAGTGTGTAATAGTGCTTGTGAAGGCAGAGGGTATTCTCATCTAAACAGCTGAATATGTCAGAACTAGAGATGGGACCCAAATCAATTCGGACCCCCTCATCCAACTATCTCTGCATGGCAGCATAGCTGCTGTGTGGCCCCTTGTCCCACCCCTGGACCCTGCCAGCCTCCTCGTTGGAGTGATTGGCTGCTGGGGGAGTCGGGGGAGTGCCAGCTGGTGCACCGCCAGAGCAGAAGGACCCTGACAGCATGCGATAGAAGGTGAGTGTACCAGCTTGTTCAGGGGAGGGATGAGATCTTTGCATGACGGGATTCGAATTGATTCAGGTCCCATCTCTAGTCAGAACAGTGTGTGGAACTGCAGAGGATACTGTTCCTTAAAGCAATGTTATACAGCATGTCAGGTACAGAAAGCAACAGTTACACCTGACAGCAATTTCCTATAATCTGATAATTAGCATCATCAGTATATCCTGAAGTTATGAAAGTTACTTTTTGGACTAAATCTCCCAGAATGTTTCTAAGATCATTGGCCAAAAATCATGTTCCTAAGTTGTGAATATTTCCACATATCACACTTGAATGTCATAGAGCTCAAAGTAGAATTGTGTGTACATTCTGCTTCTTGTCCTCACATGTCACTATATCAGACTGGTACCTTCAGCGATTTTGAAAGTGCCCTGAATCGCCTGTAAATATGTGATGGAAACCCATGCTGGATCTTTGCTGAAAAGTACTAATTCCAAATAAATACCCAGTAATTTCTCCAAATGTGGTAGATTCCAAGGCTATTCTGTAACAAAAATCCCAACAACAGAAATGTTGAATCATTTTGTAGATGTTGTTCTTTAATACTTATAGGTGTTAGAATTCAGTTGTTTATAAAAAGTGAAAATACCTAAATGCCATTACAATTCTCTGCAAGACTCCCGTGCTGTATCCTGTGCTGTTCAGAACAAATATATCAGATCCACTGATCCAGTTCTGATTCTGGAAGATACTGTATCATAGTCTTGACTAAGTAAGAGTCTAGTCTAGAACCTCCTTTTTTTATTCTATTTTAATCATAGAAGAGAATCTCTCCTGATTGTCCCTTCCTTGTTACGTATACTGTGGAACTAAGCTGTTAACCTATTGCTCTCAAGTACACAGTGAGCTTGTGGCTGCTGCCAAAAAGAGTCTTGGTGTATTGCATATTAATGAAACTGAACAAAGTTCTGGATGTGGTTCACAAAAACCTCCTTAGTGTTACTGATATTGCAATAAGAGGAGATAGTACTAGTGCCCCTGCTTCCAGTATGCCTTGGTCTAGTCTTACACCTAGTAAGGCTTCTAAATAAGTAGATATGAAGCCTTTAAGTAGGGAGAAAATTTTGAGGAACAAAAGACCGTAAGTGTGCTTTCTGCAGTGCTAGAGTGGCTAAGATGTCATGTTAATGCTGATTTTAAATTCTTTTTCTGCACAACCTGATCCTTGTTTCTCTGGGTTTTTGTCTTTGTCCCGCATATTCCTGTTGAGTTTTATAGTACCCTCTTGCCTTCTCCAGCTTTGTTATGCTTTTTGGACTACAACTCCTAAAATTCTTTAGTTAGCACGGCCAATGGAAATTGTAGTCCCAAAAGTAGTTTTTCCAAAATCTAAGCAAGGTGTTTGTGACCAGGAAAGTGAAACTGGAGTGGCCATCTGTTCCCCTCTTGTATTCTGCAATTTTGGATGTTAATCTGGTGACCCTATGCATTTATTTGCTATTAAAGCTAATGAATCCCATGTTGCTTCTTCTAGTATTAAAGATTGTAAATGGCAAGAGAAGAATATAGTCGTGATGGAAGACGTTGTCATTGCCCCTCCGTACCAAGTGGAAAACTGTAAAGGCAAAGAGGGGAGTGCCCTAAGTCATGTACGCAAAATAGTAAGTAGACAAAGATTGGAGGACTGGGGGTGGGGAGGAGTCAAAATGGGGATGACAGTTTAAAGGCAGTCAGGCAAAATAAGACTGACCTCATTATCCAAATCCTAAACAAGTTGTCTATATTGCTGTGAGCCTTTAGCTAATTTTTGATTGCCATAAAGATCTGTCCTGAAGGTGCCCATTTCCTCTCCCACAAAAATTGAAGCTATAGCTCATTCAGGTGGTAGTCATTCATTGAAGAGAATGAGATTTCTCTTTACAAATTAATAATTACATGCTGCCAAGTCAATTCTGACTCATGGCAGCCCTTCCAGGGTTTTTAAGTGTGCAGACTTCCAAGTAGTTGATCATTTCCCCCTTACGGTGGTACTTGGGACCCCTGTAGCTTTCCCAAGGCCCTACAAATGTCAGGGTGTATAAATCATCAGCCACATGCACTCTTGGTGGTCTTGGCTAGACCCCTCCTGAGAAGCAGAATGGGGATGTGAACTCGCTGCCCCTTGAACTCTGCAACCTGCGTTCCAGCCCACTGAGCTGAACTAGCTCTTCTCATTGCTGCTGTGATGAGACACAATCAAAAACTTAAAATTTCTTGAATAGCTAAATTCAAGTAATTTAAACACTGGCAGTGCTTTTCCTAGAGAAGCAGAACACTTATGCTAGCATTCTTCCAATGTCCCATGCATCCTTCCAATATACTTTCTTCAGCTGCGTTGTAGGTGGAACTGTTTAGTTGTTTGTGGCCTGAGAGGAAAGCTTTTTTTTTTCTAAGTTGCCTATACTCCTTTGAAAACATAGTGATTCTGCTTCCTAGGACTTAGCAGTGCTCATTGGTTATAGGTTGCCCCGTAAATGTAACCTTGTTCAGCTAAGCTGCTGATGTTTTGGGTTGCAATTCCTATTTCCCCTTAATCATTGTGGCAATCTGAAGACCTCTGGAGCAGGGATGGGCTGACTATGCTGTGTACATTTCCACCAGAGGCTTAAACATGATACTCCTTTATCCTCAATCTTTTAGTTAAAAATCCCACAGGTACCCCTTTAGTTTCCCTGTTCTTCCTCCCATTCACCTATCCCAAATTGTTTTATGCTCCGAGAGGGCCTTTTTAACAACCAGAAGTGACCAGCAGTTACTTCTAGCTTTGGAAAATTGCTCTTCCCCAGCCTAAAGGAAACCAAGGTGGACTGGGGAAAAAAAGTATGACGTTGACCCTGCATATTCTAGAGGATGGTGGAGGTGGGTTTCAACTAAGTAAGAGAAAATGTTGAAGGTGTGGGGGTGCATACAGCCCTGGGAAGTGTAGAGGGTTATGTGTGGGGGGGCCCAGCTCCTGACCTAAGCATATCAAGCAAGACCTGAGTTTGCTGATTACCATACTGAATATGATCAGGATTAATACCTTCACTTTCTTGTCCTCCTCCATCCAGGTTGAGAAGCATTTTAGAGATGTTGAAAGCCAAAAGGTGATGCAGCGTTCACAAGTGCAGCCAACACAGAAGGAAAGCGCCCTCTCATCCTGAGTCCCGCCTGCCCTTCCTGGTTGCGACAGATTGCTCCTGCGGGGGGTGGGGGTGGGGGGAACCCTTCGAACACGCAGCAGTGGATGACACAGACTTCTTTTTTCAAAAAGAGGTCAGGGGAGGGCAGGGGGGTTCCACTTCTTTTTTGCAGTGGCCCTGTAATGATGGGACCCACAGCTTCCGGACTTTAGACTTCAAAAATAAGAGAATAATTTAAAAACTCATTCATTACTTGACTAACAGACTCTTTACTTTTGCCCACCAGGTTTCCCCCCAGAACAGTCAGCTGTCTTGTATTTGAAGTTTTTCTCCCTCCCACAATCTTTTTTTTTTAGCTTTACAGAAATCAGTTCCATGCCACCCTTATTCCTCCTGTACCATAAATAGGAGAATTCAGTTTCCCCACTTGTCCTATTAAAAACATAGAGAAAACAGAAAATAACAAGCTGACTGGTATTGTAATCGGGACCTTTGTGTGACTGGCGATCTCTCATTTTGGTTTTTGTTTGCACAGGGCAAGGCTTGAATTAGCCTTATTTTTCTTATCTCAAAATATATATATAATAAATATATATATATATAAGATGTCCTTTAAATATTTTCTGCTTCTTGCAGTACTCGCAGCAGGGATCATGGCAGAAAAAAAACACAGAAAAACAAATGCATATTTCTCTGCTAATCAATCTGGCCTTTTGCAGGCGACGTTTTTCATGCATAACTCTGGAGACTGCCCAATTGTTGAAGCCAGGGCTTTATAGGGGGGCATAGCCTGTGGCAGGGGAACACAAATGGGTTGCAGGCTTTTTTCTCATGGTCTTTCACAAGTTGAGCTTGTATGTTCCATTTCTTTTCCATAAATCAGATCTCTGGGAATGCTGCTGTTTTGGAGCTGCTGAGCAACAACCTACGGTACTCTTGGGAGTAATTTTATTCTCTCAAAGGATATGAAAACTTGAAGTTCTCAGAGCTTCCATGTTGTTCATGGGCTGTTCCTTTGGCCATACCAAAGCACTCCTGGAACTCTCTGTAGATCAAGGTTGCTTGAGTGGAGCCTGTGGCCAACAAATGTATATCTTGCACCTTGTATTCCAACCTGGAGTTGGAAAGAGACATGAAGGTTTAGAGTAAGTCCATACATGGTTGTGCTCAGCTTCAGTCTTAACTCCACTGGCCTCTTTCCTCTGAAATAAATAGTTCTGAAGAGATTGGACAGTGGATGACCTGGGATCCTTTTGGTTTTGAGAGATGCACTTTTTTGTTGCTCCTCCTGGCAGTGGTGCCTAGTTATATCAAAGTAAATATAAGTGCCATATGTCATTTTTCCTTTGCTCCTCATTGAATACATGTCCATCAGGCACAAGTAGCCATTGTTCGGAGAAATAAAATGTGATGCTCTTGGGGAAAACCATCTCCGTGCTGTGGGTAGCGAAAAACTACTTGCAGAATACTACCTGCTTTCAAGAAGTGTTGTTCCTGCCCAGATCACTGGCGTTCCTAATTTCTAGCTTGCAATTCTGGGGTACATTTCAGTACATAGTGTTCTGATCAGCTTTTAATCTCAAGGACCCTAGTCACAGAGTGATACTGCATATGTCCGATTTGTATCTCCCAGACTGACCATTCTTCATAAACATCCTTGCCTTGGAATTTTTTCAGGGAATAAATGGATTTTGATTTGGAGAACAGGTCAGTTTACAGAGGACTTTTCTTGCCATGATCTCTTCTTCCCTCCCCCCCTTTTTTTTAAAGAAATGGATCAAATTTTAAATAATTCAAGCCCTGCCTTTCAGAATGGAGGGATTTTTTTTTTTTAGTATTGTCTAGCAAAACCAATAAAAACCCAGAATTTTTTTAACCATCAAACAGGCATGTGTTGGTGGTTTTCTGTCTTTGAGGGTTTGGAGGTATAGGGTGGCTGGGGATGAAGGGATTGGAGGTATAGGGTGGTTGGGGATGAAGGGATTGGAGTCAAATTGAAGAACCAAGAGGCAAAAGGCAGTGGTTCTACAAATATGCCAAGGATACACAGTGCCATCCGTGCAAACTTTTTTTTGTCAACCTGAACACTGGAATCACAAGTGGTTATGTATGTACATTACCTCTTACACAACTAGTATATCCAGTCCATTTTTCTTCTCATGGATTACTTTAATGGGTGTCTTGTTCATAAAATACATGAATGTGTTAATACTCTCATTCTCAGTGGCAACAGGTAAGAACAAACAAAATACAGCCACTGGCCTTGGAACAGGGACTGGAAGTAGAAAACTTTACTACTTTTCAACCAATAGGCTCCTAAGCCAGCATACATTTTAAAAAACTAAACAAAACAAAGAAATCCAACAACCCCATGTATTATCCAGTTTTGTTTTTAAGCAGGGAAATTGAGTTTTTGTACAGAGCATCCATCCAGTTTAACTAGGTCACATGGGACATTATCTCCTGTATCACTTCTATGTCAGCACTAACTCTTGAATGCATAATTCGGGACCAAGGGTGATGAGCACAGTTCCCACATGAGTACCCCTCACCTCTTTTTTTCTGGAGAGGGTCTATCCATTCCATTAAGGAAAAAAAACTGCTGCAGCTCATTGTACTCCCTTGAATAAATAAAATATCACTACTCCCATTCCTACACACAGATCTGAGTTAGGTCTTCTGTCCTTTCTCTTGCTGAAAATCATTTGGTGAGAGAAAGCAAGGTAATTCCAGATTGATGGGGGGTGTAGATTAGTTTGTGATGGGAAATGGATTCATCTTAGTTCTGGACTAAAGCAAGAAAGCTCAAACAACATTTTCCTTTATTGACTTTTTAAAAAGGTACTGGTGAGTCAAGTAGGAAATCTGTTGACATGGGACATAATGTTTGTTGCCTTCATCTTAGGATAAGCCTGTGATAATAAAACATTTTTACAGTCATTGAATTCCACCTACCATAGAAAACAAGATGATGGGAAGGAAGTCTGCAATCCATCCAGTGTGGAAGTTAGCAGTTCTCCAAGGAGGGGTTTATCACACACGTGGACACTTTACAATTGTGTCCTGTTTTGAAATTTATGGCAGTGTGTTGACTGAAGTTGGATATTATTAGTTATAAGAACAGGTACAAATGCATATTAGCACAAAAGGATTTGCCCTTCCTTTGCCACTTCTGCACAAGTGCACTGATATTCTGTTAACTAAATCAAGGTGACAAGGTCCTAAGTTATGCTCCAGTAGGAGAAAAGCTCTTGTCTAGCATTCTCTCAAATGAAGGTCAAGATGGTTGATGCTACATGTATTACATCACTAAAAAAAAAATGACACCATAAGATAGTTTTTGACCCCTGTAGAGGTCTTCATTGGCCAGTGCACCATAGAGCTGTGGATGCTGCGAGGGCACAGGGGACCCAAAACACATGACTTCATACCAGGTTCCTTTGTCAAAAGGAAGTCTCCAAATGGCTCAGTTAAAATCTGACTTTCACACTAGATAAGCCAATTGCAGTCAAATTAATAGTATTACCTAGTGGTTGGAGGAAGATATTTTCTTTCTAAATTTAAGCTTTACAATTACACACCTTAATATTTTCCTTACCACACTGAATCAAACAGCCCCTAGAACACAGCCCATAGAGCATAGTTTCCAGCAGCAGTTCTGATAGCTTACCACACAGGGCATCATGAGGCAATAAAGCCAGACCTGATTAATCTGAGAATTGCTATGGCAGGGAATGCTAGGACACAGAGGTCTTACAGATTCTGTATGGCTAAGGATTTGTGCTCCTGCTGAGATCTGTGGCCTCTGTCCGGTCTAGCATTGTGACCTGACAGTCCTGAAGGAGGACATAAAGCTGGAAAGCACTGGGTTCAAGGGAGATGTTGAGGCTTCTGGCTGTTGTGATGGTGGCACTTCTCTGTGTGCCACTGTTCTGTAATATTCTTCACAAAATCTATGCTCCTGCTGGCTCTTACACCATGGCTTGCAGATGGAAATGGAGAAAAGCCTGTGTGCAGTTTAGTCACCAGGATCCAGTTCTACTTTGGTGCAACCACAAGTGCATCAGAAGCATTTCAAACAAATAGTGCAATCCAAGGAAAGGTTTTCAGGGAAGTGGTCGGGCAGAGCATTGGGAAGTGTCTGCTTGACTGTAGCTCAAAAGGACTTCATGTAGAATTTCTCAGGGTGGCCAGAAGGCCATGTGAATGGCGCTGTGGTGGCACCTTTTGAACTGCAAGCACTAATTTTGCCAATTCCCTAATCACAATCTCAAGGAGAGCCCAAGGCTGCTGTCTTGCTCTGTGGTGTAATGGAACCGGGTCTCATGGGGCTGAAGCACCAGGTTGGAACACCAAGAATTAGTAGGGATGATTGCACCGTGTCCTCTCCTCTACAGCTACGGTACTTTGTTCCCTGAGTTTAGTTGCAGCCTTCACTGCAGCTGGGGGGAGGGAGATAGGCTTTTTTAACAATACATTGATCTGAATTCCCTCTGTAGTATTGCAAAACGTTTGAGGATAGCTATGATGCAGACCCCTTCATGGATTGCTGCCTTGTCGTGGCGAAGGGGCTTGAGTAATTCAGAGAAGCTATGGGCTATGCCGTGCAGGGACACCCAAGACGGACAGGTCATAGTGGAGAGTTCTGACTAAACGTGATCCACCTGGAGCAGGAACTGGCAAGCCACTCCAGTATCTTTGCCAAGAAAACCCCATGAACAGAAACAAAAGACTAAAAGATATGACGCTGGAAGATGAGCCCTTCAGGTCGGAAGGCGTCCAACATGCTACTGAGGAAGAGCGGAAGACAAGTACAAGTAGCTCCAGTGCTAATGAAGTGGTTGGGCCGAAGCCGAAAGGATGCTCAGCTGCGGACGCGCCTGGAAGTGAAAGGAAAGTCCGATGCTGCAAAGAAAAATACTGCATAGGAACCTGGAATGTAAGATCTATGATCCATTTTGAAAGAAATCAACCCTGAGTGCTCACTGGAAGGACAGATCCTGAATCTGAGGCTCCAATACTTTGGCCATCTCATGAGAAGAGAAGACTCCCTGGAAAAGACCCTGATGTTGGGAAAATGTGAAGGCAAGAGGACGAGATGGTTGGACAGTGTCATCAAAACTACCAACATGAATTTGACCCAACTCCGGGAGGCAGTGGAAGACAGGAGGGCCTGGAGTGCTCTGGTCCATGGGGTCACGAAGAGTCGGACACGACTTAACGACTAAACAACAACAACAAATGATGCAGACACTTTGCAAAATAACCACTCCTAGTGATGGGAACTCTGATAAAGATCAACACAGCCATCTGCAGATTTAGACTCTGTGTTCTAGCAGTTTTCATCTTCACAGAGAACTTGTCTTTTGTCAGGCTTGTTGTTGTTTAGTCGTTAAGTCGTGTCCGACTCTTCGTGACCCCATGGACCAGAGCACGCCAGGCCCTCCTGTCTTCCACTGCCTTCTGGAGTTGGGTCAAATTCATGTTGGTAGCTTCAGTGACACTGTCCAACCATCTCGTCCTCTGTCGTCCCCTTCTCCTCTTGCCTTCACATTTTCCCAACATCAGGGTCTTTTCCAGGGAGTCTTCTCTTCTCATGAGATGGCCAAAGTACTGGAGCCTCAGCTTCAAGATCTGTCCTTCCAGTGAGCACTCAAGGTTGATTTCCTTCAAAATGGATAGGTTTGTTCTCTTTGTAGTCCAGGGGACTCTCAAGAGTCCTCCAGCAACACAATTCAAAAGCATCAATTCTTCGGCGGTCAGCCTTCTTTATGGTCCAGCTCTCACTTCCATACATCGCTACTGGAAAAACCATAGCTTTGACTATGGTGACCTTTGTCGGCAAGGTGATGTCTCTGTTTTTTAAGATGCTGTCTAGGTTTGTCATCACTCTCCTCCCAAGCAGCAGCCGTCTTTTAATTTCGTGGCTGCTGTCACCATCTGCAGTGATCATGGAGCCCAAGAAAGTAAAATCTGTCACTGCCTCCATATCTTCCCCTTCTATTTGCCAGGAGGTGATGGGACCAGTGGCCATGATCTTAGTTTTTTTTTATGCTGAGCTTCAGACCATTTTTTGCCCTCTCCTCTTTCACCCTCATTAAGAGGTTCTTTAATTCCTCCTCACTTTCTGCCATCAGAGTGGTATCATCTGCATATCTGAGGTTGTTGATATTTCTTCCGGCAATCTTAATTCCGGCTTGGGATTCCTCCAGTCCAGCCTTTCGCATGATGTATTCTGCATAGAAGTTAAATAAGCAGGGAGACAGTATACAGCCTTGTACTCCTTTCCCAATTTTGAACCAATCAGTTGTTCCTTATCCAGTTCTAACTGTTGCTTCCTGTCCCACATATAAATTTATCAGGAGATAGATAAGGTGGTCAGGCACTCCCATTTCTTTAAGAACTTGCCATAGTTTGTTGTGGTCCACACAGTCAAAGGCTTTTGCGTAGTCAATGAAGCAGAAGTAGATGTTTTTCTGGAAAACTCTGGCTTTCTCCATAATCCAGCGCATGTTAGCAATTTGGTCTCTAGTTCCTCTGCCCCTTCGAAATCCGGCTTGTACTTCTGGGAGTTCTCGGTCCACATACTGCTGAAGCCTGCCTTGGAGGATTTTGAGCATAACCTTGCTAGCGTGTGAAATGAGTGCAATTGTACGGTAGTTGGAGCATTCTTTGGCACTGCCCTTCTTTGGGATTGGGATGTAGACTGATTTTTTTCCAATCCTCTGGCCACTGTTGAGTTTTCCAAACTTGCTGGTATATTGCATGTAGCACCTTAACAGCATCATCTTTTAAGATTTTAAATAGTTCAACTGGAATGCCATCACCTCCACTGGCCTTGTTGTTAGGCATGTTTTCTAAGGCCCACTTGACTTCACTCTCCAGGATGTCTGGCTCAAGGTCAGCAACCACACTATCTGGGTTGTCCGGGACATCCAGATCTTTCTGGTAGAATTCCTCTGTGTATTCTTGCCACCTCTTCTTGATGTCTTCTGCTTCTGTTAGGTCCATACTATTTTTGTCCTTTATCATGTCCATCTTTGCACAAAATGTTCCTTTAATATCTCCAATTTTCTTGAACAGATCTCTGCTTTTTCCCTTTCTATTATTTTCCTCTATATCTTTGCACTGTTCATTTAAGAAGGCCCTCTTGTCTTTCCTTGCTATTCTTTGGAAGTCTGCATTCCATTTTCTGTAACTTTCCCTATCTCCCTTGCATTTTGTTTCCCTTCTCTTCTCTGCTATTTGTAAGGCCTCGTTGGACAGCCACTTTGCTTTCTTGCATTTCCTTTTCTTTGGGATGGTTTTTGTTGCTGCTTCCTGTACAATGTTATGAGCTTCTTCAGGCACTCTGTCCACCAAATCTAGTTCCTTAAATCTGTTCTTCACTTCCACTGTGTATTCATAAGGGATTTGGTTTAGATTATACCTGACTAACCCAGTAGTTTTTCCTGATTTCTTCAGTTTAAGCTTGAATTTTGCTATAAGAAGCTGATGATCAGAGCCACAATCAGCTCCAGGTCTTGTTTTTGCTGACTGTATAGAGCTTCTCCATCTTTGGCTGCAGAGAACATAATCAATCTGATTTCGGTACTGCCCATCTGGTGATGTCCATGTGTAGAGTCGCCTCTTGTGTTGTTGGAAAAGAGTGTTTGTGATGACCAGCTTGTTCTCTTGACAAAACTCTATTAGCCTTTGCCCTGCTTCGTTTTGAACTCCAAGGCCAAACTTACCTGTTGTTCCTTTTATCTCTTGACTCCCTACTTTAGCATTCCAGTCCCACAGAATGAGAAGAACATCTTTCTTTGGTGTCAGTTCTAGAAGGTGTTGTAAGTCTTCATAGAATTGGTCAATTTCAGCCTCTTCAGCATCGGTGGTTGGTGCATAAACTTGGATTACTGTGATGTTGAAAGGTCTGCCTTGGATTCGTATTGAAATCATTCTATCATTTTTGAGATTGTATCCCAGTACAGCTTTTCCCACTCTTTTGTTGACTATGAGGGCTACTCCATTTCTTCTACGGGATTCTTGCCCACAATAGTAGATATGATAATCGTCTGAATTGAATTCGCCCATTCCCATCCATTTTAGTTCACTGACGCCCAGGATGTCAATGTTTATTCTTGCCATCTCCTGTTTGACCACATCCAGCTTACCAAGGTTCATAGATCTTACATTCCAGGTTCCTATGCAGTATTTTTCTTTGCAGCATCGGACTTTCCTTTCACTTCCAGGCACGTCAGCAGCTGAGCATCCTTTCGGCTTTGGCCCAACCGCTTCATTAGCTCTGGAGCTACTTGTACTTGTCCTCCGCTCTTCCTCAGTAGCATGTTGGACACCTTCCGACCTGAAGGGCTCATCTTCCAGCGTCATATCTTCTAGCCTTTTGTTTCTGTTTATGGGGTTTTCTTGGCAAAGATACTGGAGTGGCTTGCCAGTTCCTGCTCCAGGTGGATCACGTTTAGTCAGAACTCTCCACTATGACCTGTCCGTCTTGGGTGTCCCTGCACGGCATAGCCCATAGCTTCTCTGAATTACTCAAGCCCCTTCGCCACGACAAGGCAGCAATCCGTGAAGGGGTTTGTCAGGCTAATGAATCTCAATTGCCTATTCAAAGCCAAGCAGCCACCAGCACCCAGTGGCTTTGCATTGCTGCAGAGATATAGCTCACAACAATATATTGCTGGAAAAATCAACTGCCTCTGCAGCTACTGTGAAGGGACATGCCTGGCCAACTTTCTTCCAGGTTACAAGCTTCACAAGCAGTAATGCTTCTGTTCTTAGACCAGCCGATTAAGATGGCAAAATTTCAGGAAGTTCCTTGCTGCCATGTCTGAGTGAAAGGCAGGAAAGCTACTGTATGTTGACTGCTATCAGCAGAGGCCAAGGTAAAGGTTTACTGTATGCTGTCAACTCAATTCTGATTTATGGTGACCTTTTTCAGGATTTTGTAGGTAGAGAATAATCAGAAGTGGTTTGCCATTCCCTTCTTCTGAGACTGTACAGCTTATCCAAGGCCACAGAGACTGGCTTTTCTGGGATGCATAGTAGGGAACCGAATTCCCAACCTCTAACTTCACAGCCAGATACCTAACTCACTGAGCTCACTTGTAAAGAAAACAAAACATTTAGCTTAGAAATGGAGATAGAAAGCAATACATTTCAAATAGATCTATTTTCCTTACAAATATGTTTTTTTTAAAATATGCTTTGACATTTGCCAACGGTCCTTGATTTCTGCTCCATAAATAATTTCTGCAGATAGATGGGTGTCAAAATTATTTACTGCTGCAAAAATTTTAACATTTGTAATAGAAACTGCAGTTGTGACAGCCTGCAGCCTTGTTGATTTGCAGCAGCCTTTTCAACCATGTCTCTCATGAAACTGGATGCCAAAATATTTAACTTTGTTGGATATCGATGTTATCAATTTTCTATTCTCAAAAAGCATTTCTTCACATCATGGCTGGCTCTGTTCCCTTAAATATGATGGGATTCACTCTTGATGCTGATAAGCATTTGATACTCAGTAAACGCATCAGTGGGTCACCTCTTTGTTTCCATATTAATAAATGTATGGGCAATGGCCAATATTACAAAGAACATGGGCACTGGAGATGTTTATATCAGCAGTCCTAAGCGCCCCCATCTGGCGATCCATGCATTCTAATGGAGGTGGCAGTGAGGGAGAACATTCCCTATCTGTGATTTAAAAAAAAAATCACCAAAGCCCACTTAAGGAAGGTAAGGTCAGAGAAGGAGACGGCCTTCTCTGGGGCTTCTCCCATAGTTGGGGAATGCTCTCCCTTGGGAACTTAGGTTGGCCCCCTTCTTTTTTATCCTTCCACTGACTGTTGAAGATCCACAGGATATTAACAACCATCACCGAGTCCCTGGATGCTGGTTTTTGCTAAGCCAAGTTTGCTTTTAAAGTTTTAAATGTTTTTTAATATCTCAATGTATTTTTAATAATTATTATAGCTGAACTGTATTTGAATTGCATTTTTTGGTGTTTTTAATTTTACTTGTTTTAACATTGTGAGCCCTCTTGACTTCCCTCATCAGGAGAAAGGTGACTTATAAATGATGCTAAATAAATAAATGTTATCAGGTGTGGATGAACTTTTGCAATTTCCCCTTCTGTAACTTTGAATTAAATGGGAAACATCTCTGGCAGCTGCAGAGCTGGTTTAGTTCCCCTTCCAAGAAAGGCGGGGGGTGGGTGGGTGGGACTTCAGGGGACTTTGGATCTTTCCCAAAGAAGGAAGCCTTTGATGACAGGTCACCTCCTCTTGTGATGGAGAGAGAGAGACCCCCCCCCCCCAAAAATCTGATGGTCCCATGGACCCTGGAATGGCACTTTTAGAGAAGTGAATAGGCAGGGTTCATGCATCGGCATTCTCCATGTGTCCAGGTTGATGGAAGGTTTCCTGTACTTCTTGTCTACATCTTGTGCAGAACTACCAAAATCTGCAAACATGTTGGATGGGGCATCTTGGGAACTATCAATCAAATGAACAGAACTATCAAATGAGAAGGAAGGAAGAAAAGAGCTTTCTTAAGCCAGCGGAAGCTGCCATATAGTTATACAAACTCATATATTGGTCCGTCTAGCCCTACATTGTCAAGACAGACATGCACAAGCTTTCCGGAGTTTCAGGAAAGTTCCTTTCCTAATGCAGGTTAAATGCTTTTTCCATGCCAAACATGTGTTCTACCACTAAGCTACAACCTTTGCCCATGAAGAAATGCATAACATGAGATTCCTCCATGCTTTAATTCTTTCATTTTCTTATTCTTATCTAGGAAGAAGCTGCTTTATACCTAAGTCTGGAAAAGTTAATTGTTTTGTATGCCAACACCTGGAATCCCCAACCCCTAAAGCCAGTGCCACTAGGGTTGGAGGATTTTGGAAATTAAAGTAAAACACTAGGCACTTCTCTAACCTCTGCTTTGTAGTCTGTCTTTCCTGCCAGATGGGTGCTTTCCAGAGTGTCAGGTAGGAGTTCTTCCGAGCCCAGTTTAGAAATGACAGGGACTAAGCAGGGTCCTTCTACATGCTATGCGTATGCTCTGCCACTGAGTTATTTTTCACCCTCTAATTTCTTTTATCTTGTGCCATGTGGGTGGGAAGTCAATAAACCAGTATACTTTGTTCCAGGCTGCATTTTGCAATAAGCTGATTTCTATCCCCATTCCAGATTTTCTCACCAGGTGTAGAGTTTTACTCAGGTAAGATCAGTCTTGCCCCACTTGTAAAGAATCTGCCAATCCAGGGGTGCCTGCCTTTGCCACTCCTTGATTGAACAAAGCCATGATAGGATGGGCATAGGAAGATGCTGTTAATAATAGACGAGGTGCCAGGGGAATGATATTACCTGCTTGGCATGAGGATGTGGGTGTTCAGTGACTGAAACACGATGCTTGCCGGAGTGAACTATGTTTTCATGAATTATGAAGTGAGGATCGTCGGCTAGTAGTCGGTCGTCTCTCTCTCTCTCAACAGCAGTTTAGTGGTTAAGGTTCTCCACCAGGTTGAGACAAATCCCAAATGAGTAACCATCAGCCTGATTTGTATGAGGTCTGGACAGAAGTGGAATGGGCTGATTTGGTTGCAGGGTGAAGCAAAGTAAATGCACAAATTAGATGAAGCACAAGTAGCTTGAGCCTTTTCCTTTCTTTCTCTCCTTTTAGTAAAAAAAGCACACTTGAAAAGTGTCTGGTACATAGCACCCAGTGTGGTGTAGTGGATAGAGTGATGGACTAGGACTCAGGAGGCCAAGAGTCAAATCCCTGCTTGGCCATGGAGACCCATGGGGTGATGACGGAATGGGTACAAATGTTCCTTAAATACCTCACTTATCTTGAGATCCCTATGGTTCATAACACACATACACAATCTGTCTGAAATTTGACAGGTATACTTCTCTCTTTAGTGTCCACTGATGACTCCAAATTTCATTTAATAATAATCATGTGCCATCAAGTCAGTTCTGACTAAAGCAATATTTTCAGGGTTTTCCAAGTCAATAATACTCGGAATGATTTACCATTCCCTTCTTCTGGGGGCATCCTGGGACTGTGCGGTTAATCCAAGGCCACACAGGCTGGCTCTGCTCACAAGAGGGACAGTGTGGAACTGAACTCCCAACCTAAACCACTGAGCTATCAAGCCAGTTCAGAGCAAAACCAAAAAGTTACAGCAGTTTTGGTATTCCAATGCAAGCCAATAGAGAGCTACAAATCAATTCAGGTCGGGGGCACAAATAACTCTGGAACAAATTAGAATATATTTCAAAGCCCCAATTTAGCCTCCAAACCAGACTAGGAGGTCTGTACATAAATCTAGGAGTGGCAAAATTTAAATGCAAGGCACTCATCATTATTGCTCCCACTGCCACATCTTCAAGTAGAGTGCAAAAATTCAGGTAGCTGTGTTGATCATTTCAACAAACCAGTTCTAGCAGTTTCCATCTCTGCCAGGAGGTCATCTTCTGTAAAGCTAACGGGTCTTAATGGCCCATTCAAGATCAAACTAATCCCCAAAACAGAACCATTTTGAATAGATTGCAGTGGATTACAACAAGAAAAAGCTCACATGGAAACATTGTTTGGAAAATCTTCCCCCACCTCTAGTTGCCTGTACTGTTGTAGGGATTTCAGCTCTACAACATACAAGAGATCTCCATACATGTGCAGAGGCATTGTTTATTGTATCACACATTCCAGGTTTAGTGCTCTGCATTTAAAGACTGTTCTAAAGCTGAGCTGCCCTGCTTTTAGGATCCAGGCTACTTAAGCACTCAGGTGCTTAAGAGAGCAGTGATTTGAATGTCTCTGGGCAAGTGCAGATAATTTTTCTTGTATCATTGACCATTGACAAGGCCAAATCAAAAGGTGTGAAGCCACAACACAGCTCTTAGGAGTGAATTCTTGCTGACATATATGACATGCTATCATGGCTTTGGTATACAGCAAAAAGGTGAACACTTTAATTACAAATTTAAAAGGATTCTCCAGGAATACAGCAATGGATGAAGGATGCCTGGGACCCTCAATGTTCTCATGGTGCTTTTTTTTTCTGGTGGAATAACCATAGAGGCTTTCATGCCTGCTGGTCTCTGTTCTTGAAGGATTTTGTTCTCAGTGCATTGCATTGTTCTCAGCGCAACAGCAAATCTACAGAGGACTACAAAGTAGGTGTAAGTGAAAGAGTGATAATCAACAATGCTTGCCAGCAAGGACCAGCTCTACCATTAGGCAGACTGAGTCAACTGCCTCAGGTGGCCGATGCTGTGGGGTAGAGGATTGGCAAGGGGTTGGAGGATTGATTTGTATCTGCCACAATCTGCCCTGCAACCCTACCTTGGCATGCTGCTCTCAGAGGTGGTGGAGGGTGCTGTTTGTCACCAGGCAGCTTCTGTATGAGGTACTGGGGATGCTGGGTGGGGTGGGGGTGGGCAATGTGTCTCAGGAAGCAAAACATTTTTGCCTAGTTCTGTCAGCAGCAGCTGCTGCCTGCCTCTTGGGACTGTAATTTCTCTGCAACCATTCAGTTATTCCTGATGAAGAACTCTGTGAGACTGGGATCCTGGCACACATAACCCTGCAACCAGCTGGCCCCGTTGCTTTCATTTCTTATGTGTGTGTTCTTGTGTTGTTGGGGGCAGTCCTTCCCCGTCTTCCCAGTCTCAGGTGCTACCCCCCCCCCCGCCACCCCCGAGATGAGAAAGATGTCTCTAGTGAGCTGGCTTGCTAGGATGGCAAGAGGCCAGCCCCTGCCGTAATCCCAAACTAAGATTAGAACTCAGCTGTGTTTATAATTCAGCCCTGGAAAGCAACCCCATCTCCTTTGCTTTTTGGCTCTCGTCTGGAAGACTCAGCAGCAGCAGAATGAAGGGGAAGACGACCGAGCGGATGCAGAAGACCACAGCGGGTGAAGCCAGAGGTGCATTGTCTGCAGGACCACAACGAAGTGCTCAGGAAGGTAAAGACCAGAAGCTACAAGTGAGGTGTAGGGCTGGTTTTAAGGACTGTGTGCTTGCGTTTGGTTCTGTGGGGAAGTATATGGAATAAGCAGAAGGATGATGGGGGAGCTGCTTAGCTGAACTGCAACTGTGGATGCCACTTTGCTGGAGATTCTTACTCAACAAAGCAAATTGTATAGTCCTAAAATTCTAATTAAAGCGCTGCAAAATATGAAGCGGCCAAAGGGATTTGGGAGCACTTTAACGAAGTGGCTGAAAGTCCCCTCACGCCGAAGAGCTTATGGCAAATAAAACAGGTTAGTCATTAGAGGACCAGAAGGCTCTTTGTTAGATTTGCTAAAATTCTGGAGTGTTTGGAACAACTGAAATCTCACTCACATTCGGGGAGTGTGCGCACACATGCGCCTATATGTTTGTGCACGCACACACAGAAACCGGGAGTGCAAGGCTGACAGAACTAGAGTCACTTCCGAGAGGCGTGCATAATTGTACAAATAACCCTTTAGTTTTGTCACCTACCTACATCTTGGGGCTTCAGTAGCAGATACATGGTGGAACTCTCCTAACGGCTGGGCTGGGGTGGGGGGAGGGCATTCCCTTTAAATCAGGATGAGAAGTAAGCTTTTGATTTTCATAGCTCTTTCAGATGTACTTCTCCACCTTCTCCTTGGTTCTCCACATTCAGGGTACCCCAAGTGATGTACTGAAGCCACGGTGCACAAAGTTGGAGGGCATAGACTTTAGCAGGGGTGATGATTTTTGGATTAGCAGGGGTATTTTCCTCCCACCCTCTGAATTTTTTTTGCAATCCTTGTAGCAGCTGATGGAAGGATACACTCCCACCTCCTGCAGCAGCTGTATATTGTCAGGGGCTATCCTATTGGTATAACAAAGTTTCATGAGTGGTGGTGGTGACTTGTTCTTGAAGGGGCAATTAAGATCCATTAGCATTACAAAAGATTTGCTCTTGGTGGAGTTGAAGACTGCTAGAATGAGTTAATTGTTTATTGGTTTACTTATTGCTACGTTTATATCCTGTATTTCCCTCAGTGAGTTCAAAGCAATGCATTTAGTTTTCATCATCTGTGCTTTTTCTTCACAACAACCCTTTGAGGTAGGTCAGGCTAAGAGTATGAGACTGGCTCAGGATCATCCAGTTAATTTCATTGCTCAATGAGGACTTGCATATGGATGTCCCAAGTCTCAACCCAACATTTTAATCACCATAGCAGGCTAGATGTTATCCCCTGAGTCCTAGTCTAATTTCTACAATTCACTGGTATCCTGAGAGTTTACAGTCATATCTGCCCAATTGCTGGTGGAGACAAGTGTTTCCAATAGTTATTCTCTCTCAACCAATCTAAGCCATTTCAGACGATCTCAAATTAACTGCTGTCCTCACAGCTAGCCTATGTGTAGAATAATTCCTTTGCGAATCCCCAGCAAATATATTTCAATGAGCTACTCCTGTTGTAATGAAAAGGTTTTCAGGGAGCTTAGCAATTAAGAGCCGTTAGCTTTACAGAAGACTTGCTCCTCATGGTAATGAAAACTGCTAGAACTGGTTTGTGACATGGATCAACACATCAAACACAGTCACTAGCATTTTAGGATTCTTTTTTGGGGGCTGTTAATTTACAATTATATAGGCATGATTTACTTACCATTCATAACTGGATGGTGACATTGGGTTTGATGAGGTTGAAGCACCTCCTAAGGGCTCTAATATGTTATGCACAAATCATAGGGAGTAACTGCTATTTAAATTTATCAAATTTTAAGTGTTTTTTTTTACTTCTTCTATTTCTGTCTTACGTCTCTTACTTTTCTTCTACTTAGGATATTTTCCCTTCTCTCTTACTCTTTTATTTTAATTACGCCCTATATTTTCCTTCCCTCCATAGTAAGTCTGCATGGAAGAATGGGCTTTGCCTTCGGTATAAAATCTGAAGTGGGATTTTTAGAATTAAAAGTGTTAAGTGACCTAAATTTGGATGAATGAACAAGTGGCTTTAGCTTCCCCTGTGATTAATTCCTTCCCTCTCCCAAATTAATCTGAATGACCAGCTGTTGAACTAAAAATTGTTGAATATAAATATCCCTGGGTATAAACATGGAGATAAATGTCTTTTTAGAGCTCTCTTTTTTCCCTCCCTGCCCTCACCGTTGTGATAGAGAGTTTACACAACCACAGGTTTTTTTTGGGGGGGGGGGGCAGGGGGCAAAAGGAGAGCTTTGAGTGGATCTGCTGTGTTCTCACACATCCTTTCTAGGACAATTTTTGCCATAATTCTTCAAAATTTCCAAAATCCGTCTTGTTTGATTGACTAACTGAAAGGGTGCAAAATGTTTGGAAGCTTTAGCCAGTCATTCTGAAAAATGGAGTGAAGGAAAGAATTGGTAGGAATTGACCATCATGTGTGTCTGAAGCCGATGGATTCTCAGTGAAACCCTTTGGACCCTATAACCCAGGGTTGCTTTTATGGAGTTGGGTTAGCTCTGTGAGGGTTTTACCAATTCTACCCCCTCATGAGTTTCCATGGCTGAGTGGGGATTTGAACCCAGGTCTGCTGATTCCTAGTCCATGACTCTATCCGCTACACCACACTGGGCACCACATATCTACGTACTAATCTAGCAAAAATCAGGTTGGGATCAGAGGGTATGTATCTCACCCACGTTATGTACTCCTTGCATCTCCTTACATGTTCACTCAAGTGTATTTTGAATTAAATATTCCCAGTACTGAGGCAGTGACTGCTACTGGTTTTGCAGCCAAGGTGGTAGAGTTTGCCCACAAAAAGAGAGGTACTAGTAGGCCAGGGGAGCCCTGAGATTTGCAGAAATTATAGGAAAATCGTGTATTATTTATGTCTTAGCTACATTTCTATCCCTCCTTCCCTCCAATGAGCTTTTGGTGGCCTACATGACTATCCTGTTCCCCATTTTATCCTTCCAACAATCCAGTGAGGTAGATCAGATTGAGAGAAAGTGATTGATTCAAGGTAACCCAGTGAGTTTTATGACTCAGTGGGATTCAAACATAGATATCCTAAAATGAGGTCCAAATCTTGAACCATTACATGACACTAGCAAAGAAAGAAAGAATTCTACAGGACAAGGATACAAAAGATAGCTCAATGAGGACTGAGCATTTTCACTGATTATAAATAAAAAATGTACTGGTCAGTTTGGAAATTTAGATGCTCATCATGGTAGTCCCAGTCACCAGGCAGATGGTTCGGTTCATGTTGACAAATGAGGAGCAGATCTTTTGTAAAACCAATGGCTCTTAATTGCCCATTCAGTACTACTCTGATATACATTGTATTACAAGAAAGATATATTGTTCCTGGGGAAATCCATTTCTTTCTGCTACTACAAGGAGTGTATTCAAGGAGGGAACAAGGAAGCCGAAGGCTACTGGGGTGGACGATGTCATAATCCCTCTTAATTCGAAAGTCCCAGGGCTTCAAGACCTGGCTTCACTACACAACTGAATAGAGTCCTGACATTTGATGGGGAAGAGATGGAACATGAGTGGAAGGACTGAAGGGGGGAGATGGGAATAGAGTGGTTGTGAGCAGCAAGATTCATACTGACTACAACATTTTGTTGCAGACCCTGTTTCTTTTCCGCCGACATGGTGATGCTTGTCAGGGGGTTGTGGGAGTTGTAGTCTACCTTGCCGATTTTTTCTGAGCACTGCTTGTTACACAACACTGGCCTCATTTGTGCCTTATCTGTCAAAACTGAAGCATATCCCCCGGGTCTCTCTCTGTGCCCTTACTCATCTGCCCTTCTCTTCAGGATTAATAGCATCCCAGCTGTGAGAAGAAGCTGAAGCTGGAAGGTTTCAGCCAACCGCTGATCGGCTTTGGCCTCCACTCCTCGTAATCCCTTGCATACGTACGGAGTCTGTGGTTGGTCGCAGGAGCCAGGGAAGGTGCAGAAAGGTCAGCCTTTGGCTTGTGCTGAGCATGGTCTGGATCATTGCAGCCTCAACTTAACTTCTGCTTGTGAACCTCCTCTGACTGTACTGGTAGCCGGATTTTGACAGCATCCCTCCACCCAGAATTAGGAAAAAGTTCCTTTTTGGGAGACTGCAACTCCCAGAATTATTTCTCCAAGGAAGTAACTTTTTTGGACTGCAGTTCCAACCACACATGGGGAAAGCAGGTTGGCTTGAAAGGGGCCGGGAGGCGGCTGCTGTCTTCCTGCCTCATGTATCTGCCACCTGAAGCCACCACTCTCTCACTCTGCCTACTATGTATATGTGGGGCATTAGAACATACACTCAGTCCCCAGATGTCCTTCGGTGAAAACTCCCGGAAGCCTTCACTACTAGCTGTGCTGGCCAGGGTTTATGGGAGTTGTAGTCCAAGAACATCTGGGGACCCAAGGTTGGGAACCATTGCTCTAGGGTGATTCTCAGAGTCTTCCAGCCAGTATAGTAAATTTACTTAGGTTTCTTTATTATGAACTAGAAATGTCTGTAGGAGGGATAACAGTCTTTGGGGGGGGGGGGGGAGAACTGTTTGTCTTCAATGGAAAATTTTCCAAGCCTATTGGCCTGTGGTCTATGCCCGGGGAACGCCCTTGTTAGAAAAAAGATGAGAGGCAAACTTTATTCTTGGCACAAGTGCAATGTTCCTTGATGCAATGTATAGAGATAATAGAATAATTGAATTGGAAGGAGCCTATAAGGCCATCGAGTCCAACCCCCGACACCCCCCCCCCTCAATGCAGGAATCTAAACCAAAGCAGATCTGAAAGATAGTTTTCCAATTTTCTCTTGAATGCCTCCAGCATGTATCTTTAAATATTTTTTACAATTGGACACTGAATCCCTTTCCCAACATGAATGCCTGTTTAGTCAGGAAGGAGTTAAAATGTCCTTCTGATCGTGGGAAGGTAAAATTAAGAAAGCCTATAATGCAGGGGTGGGCAAAGTGCAGTCATCCAGATGTTGCTGGACTGCATCTCTCAGTAAGCCCTAGCCAGCATTGCCAGTAATGAGGGATGTTGGGAATTGTAGTCAAATAGCATCTGAAGGGCACCCTTTGCCCAACCGTGGTATGGTGTGAAAGGGAAGTGAGAAAAATGCTTTCCAGATCCCTGCAGAGCTAGGCTTTCTGGCTTCCACTATAAAAATACCAACAATTATTGTATTTCCCCTTCACTTTTAGCACCTCTCCCCAGAAGACTGACTGGGAGAAAGCTCGATGCAAGCAATATCCTGAAGCTGAAAGCGGAAAGATCAAAGATATATGATTGACGCATCGTCTTGCCAAAAGGGCCTCAGCTGCTGTGCTCCTGTTACAGGCTTTCTCCATCTGATCCATTTCCTCTTCTCCTGTTCACTCAAGTTGCTTGTGCTATACTCCAAGGCTAAAGTCCAAGGAAACTCTTAGCTAATCACTTGACAAAGAGTTCTTTGTTACTGTAGTTCCTCTGAAGAAATCTGAGACTCCCTTTTCTCCCATCTCTGGGAGCTGATGATGATCTGAACTAGGAGGAGTGCTGATGCTAGGATATCTATTCCTTCTCCTCTGGTTCATTTATGGTCTCACAAGAGCACGGCAAAAGCCACTTCCCAGTGTTAGGCCCAAGAGACATGTTGCTCGTGTGTCTCGCTTTCCTCTTCCTGTCTGTCCTTGGGACACAGGCTTCCCAAGCTTGCCCTCACCTGTGCTTCTGCTACGAATCTTCCAATTTTGTGGACTGCCATGGACGACACCTCCCTCGCATCCCGCATGGTATCCCTCATAACACATGGATGCTGGACCTGAGGCACAACAACTTGAGTGGGCTGGAAGGAGGCTGCTTTGATGCCCTGTGGTCCATGAAGATCCTTCTGCTGGGCCACAACTCGATTATCAGAATCTGGCCCAAAGCCTTCAAATCTCTCAACTTCCTGGAGAAGATGGATCTCAGCCACAACCTTCTTGCCCATCTGCCTCATGACTTCTCAGATGACTTGACCTCCCTCAAGGATCTCAAGGTGGCTCACAACCATTTGGGGGCCTTGGGTTTTGAAAGTCTGCAGTACCTGGAGAACTTGGAGAAGCTAGATCTGAGCCATAATCATGTGACTTCAATTGAGAGGGGAACTTTCCGGGGCCTTTCTAGGCTCCGACACCTCTACCTTCAGTTCAACAGGCTTGTGGTTGTCCACAACGGCTTCTTCTTTATGCTCCAGAACCTGGAAGTCCTGTTGCTTAGCAACAACAACATCAGCTCCATTGAGGTGGAGGCCTTTACCTCTCTGCACAACATGAACCTCTTGGGCTTGACTGGCAACCAGCTCGTCCATCTCAAATTTAAGACTTTCCTCAACATCCAGACCATCAGCACCCACATCCAGCTGGCAAACAACCAGTGGGCCTGTGACTGTGACCTGCAGCGAGTGTTTGGTAAGCTCACAAGTGTCCGACACCTCCACGTGGACGACTATGAGAACATCACCTGTGCCAGTCCCTGGCAGCTTGCTGGCTTGCCCCTCATTTCTGTGGATAGTCAGTTGTGTGTGGCAGAGACGGCCACGGTCCTGGTGATCACTGTCACTGTCTTAGTGACGGTGATTGCCGCCATTGTGATGGCAGAGAGGAACAGGAAGAAGAACCAGGAGAAGAACTGGAATGAATCAGAAGGCCCCTTTGATTCGCAGGAAAAATGAACGGAGGAAGGGAGGTGGGTGGTGGGAAAGAGAGAGAGCTGAGTCATGAAAAAATGGACTTCTAGTCATTCTCAAGCCTGCCCGATTGTGAGGGGGATTCTGGGAACTGTCATCCAGACCATGATCTTTTTCAACCTCTGCTCTAGACATCCTGTTTTAAGTCTTATCAAACAAGGTGCCATCCAGGTGTTTTTGAGAATAGCTCCCATTGCCTCTGACCTAGCATGGAACATGGACTGAGCAAAACGGAGTCTCATTTCCAAAACTGAATAAGTAGCTCTGTTACTCTACTCACGAGCTTCTTAGGCTCTGACCATCGACCATCCTGGCTGAGGATGACAGAGAGCTGTAGTCTAAAACATCTGGCGGGCAGCTTCATTTACTGTGTGGTTGGTGTGCTATCCCGCTGCTCATGGTTTTTTTCTCCGATATTTCTTGCTGTAATAGCTCTGCAATCATCTGTTTATGAATTTATTTATTGAAATTACATCCTACTTTTGCAGTAGGGAGCCCACGGCAGTGTACAATGGCTCTGTTTCTCTCTCCTTTATCCCCACAACGACCATGTCAGGTAGATCAAGCGAAGAGATGGGGACCGACTCAAGGTTATGGAGTGAGTTTCATAGCTCATTTGGAACTTTATAACCTGCAACTCCTGTATCTCAACACCCACCACTTTCTCCCATTGGCTCTCTTTTTGTGAGACTGCAACATTTGAGACACCAGCCTGCATTGGGTTATATTCCTTCAGGGATCATCTGTTGAGGGCCACATGCTGATGGCAAGTGGGGCCAAGCCAGTTGTGGATACAGCTGGAATTCATAGTAGGTGAACTCCATCCTTTTCTCTCGATCCCTCCCTCTCCCCTCTTTCATCCACAACTAGATGACTACAGGTGAGGGAAGGGATCACTCTTTCAGAGCCCTTCACTAAGTCAGTTGGAGGGGGCTGGCTTTTGAAATTAGGGTGAGGGCATGGCCTGCATGTGGATCTAGGACTGCCAGTTGCCCACCTCTCTGGAAATGCCATAGCTGAGGGTCAAAACAGACGATGCAGTTAGCATTATGCTTAGAAACAGAGTTTCTTTACAAGTTCAGATTTGTTCATTTGTCCCAACATGAGGACTCTACTTCCACGAGTTTTAAATTAACTTGCTTTTGTTTTGTGATTGACGGTTGGCAATTAAAGACAGACCTCATCTGCAAGTGTGATTGAAGGAACTAATCTCAGGAGGAAAAATACTTTATCACCTTCTAACTGTGAAGTTGCTGTTTCATCCAGTTCTACCCTCAGATACATGGGAAATCAGCAAAGCTCATCTGCCATTTCTTCTGGAGTTGGGTAGCTAAAAAACTTTCTCCATTAATTGGCCTTTAGGAAAGATACAGGAATGTAAATTGTGGCTGGTTTTGCAGACTTCACTTGAAATTTTCAGTCACTTTTTCCAGGAAATTGAAAAAGGCACTTGAGATCTTTCAGCTGCTATTGGGCAAGGCACCTTGATTTATAAAATTAATCTTCTTAAATTAATCTCATACAGGATTTCAGATTGGGCTGATCTGAAGATAGAATATAGCAAATATGGTAGGACTCCCTTATCCACAGAATCAGTACCTGCTGATTCACTTATCTGCTGGCTGAAAATACTAAATAAAACCTCCCAGAAATACCAATTTGTATGTATTTCCAGGGTGTATATACCAGAATTGGTCACTATAGGGAGCCAGAGACCATGCAATGTACTAGCATTCAGTACTACTGGGGCAGGAGGAACTTGGAACTGAGCTGCTACACTGCTGTCCTACTATAAATGAAAACAACCAGTGCTCTCTTTTATACCTTTAGTATAGCTAGCTAAATGTATTATGGGAAACAGCCATTGCTTACGAAGTCTGAAGAACAGGTAGGCATTCCTGCAGTAGTAGAGAAGCCTCACAAAACCTTTAACACAGTCGTCCTCTCCCTTGAGTAAACCGGCCGAGGACACAGATAAACTCTGCCCATCATTTTGGCCAGGCCAGATGCAGAAGGAAATGTTACAGTTAGTGAAACATCCTGTGAATAAGGTACTTCAAGGATAATTATGTGAGAAAGAAAACTTGAATACCAGTTTTAATTCCTTAATTATAGTGCTTTGTGTAACCATCTATAACAGCTAACCTCTGCATTCTGGGACTTTGGACTTCTATACTGATACCTTAGGGTGTGCATGTACCTGATTTCCCTGCTGGCATTAATAAATGCTTTCCTGAAATTCTCGTATTTTATTACGCCTTCTGGCAGATTTCTAAGGAAAACGTCTCCACAATGGTGACCCTGACCTGGAGTGTAAAATAATTTAACACAGATTTTTCAACATACTCTGGAGCAACGCATGTAACCTTCATTTTCAAAATGGAGATATGAACAAAACTGCATACCGAGGGCCTGATCGTGCAAAGAAAGTGTCTGGTGTGTGTTCTTGGACAGAGTCTTCCACATGGAGGTGCAGAGCCTGGAGTAGTTACTTTGGGGGCTACCATCTCCCAGAATTCCTCATTCTGCTCCCCCAAAAGCAACATTTCCAACCTCTGTGGATTTTATTATGTCATTACAGAAAGAGTGTGAATTATGCCTGTTCATTTGGATTGCTTCTGACAGCCCACCCAGTTCTCATGATGGTCCCAGTCCTACCTCTTGAAAGGGCAGCCCCAGAATCTTAGAAGGCTACAAGGGCATGAGGCATCCTACTTCTCTTGGATTCCCCCACTCCCAGATTTCTTAATTTCCATTTATGCAGTACATATAAATTAGCCTAAACAACCTTATGCAAATCTGTGTCCTTTTGTGTGTGTGTGTGTGATTAATGAATGGCCACTCTGGACCTTTGCCAGTCTGATGCAGTAATTAGATTCAGCCTCTATTATTAGGAAAATAAGAGATCAAACCTCTTTATAGTCAGTCAATGATTTTTGGCCAGTCATGCTTTCCCAACTTATTAGCCTATCATGCCGGATTGTTGTGAAGCTGAAAGAGAGCAGTGGTGGATGGCAGGAGTTTCCTGGAGAAAGAGTGGAATATAAATTATTTTTGGCAATGTCTGAACTAAGTTGCAGCCATTTTGCGGGTTGATTATGGAGCCTTGTGGTACAGTGGTTAAACTACAGTACTGCAGTGAAGACTCTGCTCACGGCAGAGTTTGATCCTGGGCTCAGGTAGCCGGATCAAGGTTTACTTAGTCTTCCATCCCTCTGAGATCAGTAAATTGAGCACCCAGCTTGCTGGTGGGGGCGGGGATCCAACATATGCCCTCTTTCAAGATTCCTGCATTGTAGTCACCACTTCATTGGCATAGGGGCCACCAGCCTCCACTGTCAACAAGGAGTTTGCAATTTGACTGCAAAATGGTTAAAGAATGGAGTGGTTGTAGGGATGTGGAGAAATGTTGCCACTTGTCTCAACATGGTAAGACACCTTATCCAGCATTCTGTAATCACTGCATTGAGGGGTAATTCTGATCTGTGCCGGACTGGGCACATTATTTTTCCTCCTCTATGTTTCCTACAGTTTTCACAAAAAAGTCTTCAAAGAAGATTCACATCTTTCCCTTTGTGAAGTGAACTACATACAACAAGCACAAAATGGCAGATGGATTGAGCGCAAAGATATTACTGCTTTTACTAGTCCATTCAACAAGACAACACTTATCACTTTCAAATTTGGCACATTTATTGAGATGTATGCAAAAATCAGCTTTGAGAATGCACAAATTGTGAAACTGACAAAATAAAATAAGCATTGCTTCTATTTAGCAGGAAGATTCTTTAGGTTTTTGCTTAGAAAATATGATTTATAATCCTTCCCTGCCTGAAGTGCACTTTCCTCCTGCCATTGCAGTTAATGGTCACCAGAGGGCGCATTTCACCACCTTTTCCTTCATGAGCCTCATTTTGTCAGTCAAGAAGGTTCCACTTTTATAGAACTCTATATGCATGTAAAGTGGGTTTTATTGGTCCCCTTGCTTCCATCTGTTGTGGCCCTTTCCAGCATAAGATGTCTTGTAATATGTTTTCAGGGACGAACCAAGATGCTTTGCTGTTTGAAGTGAGACAGCAAATGGTATGTGTCCCCCTATCCACCCAAATGAAGTGCAGGTACCTAAAGCCGGCAAAAAAAATGCCACAACAGCTTCTCCCTATATCTAGCATTAAAAATACAATGAAAATAAATGCCTAACCATTGTCTGCCCTTTCATAACACCCAAAATCTGCTGCCTTGTGTGGTTGCCTCACACTTCCTAATGGGAGTACCGGCCTTTCATATTGTTAACAAAACACAATTTCCAAGTCAAGGAAGTCTGATCAGCAGGAGGTGCTTAGCAGCTGAGAATGAGACACTCCACCCCCCCCACCCCCAAACAGGATTTTTAAAAAGTCCTGTGGTCCTTTGCTACTAACAGATTTATTATGACATAAACCTTGATGGCATAAGCCACAATAAAGCTGTTAGTTTTTTTAAAGATGGCATAAAACTGTATTATTTCTTGCTGCAACAAAATGACGCAGTACAGCCCCTCTGGAATTTGTCACAATGAAAGCTGTAGAGCAGGCGGGAGATCTTTCCTTGGCAGCTAAAAGCACACGTCGTTGCCAGGGGCTGGAAGCAAGATTATCCCTGTGTTTGTTTCTTCAAGTGCAGAGTGGCGGAATTCCAGCCATGTCACACCTTCCGACACCCATCATTCTGGGCAGGGTGTGCCCAAGACATTTTGCTGTCTGAGCCAAAGAACAAAGTGGTGCTTTGTAACAGTTTCCCCTGTCCTGAAGCTGTGTGGTCAAGTCTCTCTCAACTTATGGTAATTCTAATAAGGTTTTCAAGCTATGTGAGTGAGTGCCCATGGCTGAGCAGGGATTTGAACCCAGATTTCCACGTTTCCCGGTATGACACTTTTAGTTATGACACCACACTGGCGTTCAGAAAGGGCTGGACCAAGCCAATTCTCTTGTAAATCACATCTGCTCTTGGGGTTGGAATTCCCATTATAGCTAAGTGGTTGAGGGATCTGGCTGCGGAGCCAGAGGTTGGGAGTTTGATTCCTCACTGTGCCTCTTTGACAAGGGCTGGACTCAGTGATCCCTGCAGTCCCGTCCAGCTCTGCAGTCCTAAGATAAGATTACGCAGAGTAAAGTGACCCCCTCAGGTGGCAGATGCTGAATCCCTGCACTTCTGCTGCACAGCTAGAGGAATTTAACCAAAAAATTCAAAACTCTGCAACAGCAGCTGCTTCATTCCATTTAATCATAAGGCCAATCCTTCCTGTGAAGCCACATCCTTTTGAGTATCATGGAGCTTTTACCTTCAGGCAGAATAAATAGATGGCTTCTAACAGAGGTTTCTACCGACCTCATATTTTCCCATTGTATATAGACTTAGAAGGGTGGCTGGACTAGGGAGTGAGGAATGGTTTTATTTTGGGACTAGTAGGTTTGTAATGGGATCACCTATAGCTGAGGGAAAGATGATTGGGGAGGTTTATTTGCTGCTTTCCCAGGAGCTATTGGAAGTCTTTTGTTTCTGGAGGGAGACTAGGAAGAGAAGGTGAGTTAGGATCACCCCAAAATAATTTGCAGCAGAAGTTGGAGGAGTGGCACAGTGATTAAACAGTAGTATTGCAGCCGAAACTCTGCTCATGGTCAGCGTTTGATACCAAGGGATTCTGACAGCCGGCTCGAGGCTGACTCAGCTTTCCACCCTTCTGAGGTTGGTAAAATGAGTACCCAGCTCGCTTGTGGGGAGCAATGTGTAGCCTGTTCAATTGAAAAATTGTAAACCACCCAGAGAGTCCTTTAAGCACTATGGGGCAGTATATAGGCAGCACACTTTTTGCTTGCTTGCTTGCTTCCTTTTTTTTTTTAACCAGTTGTACTGTTTCCACCCCTGCAGAGCCAAAGCTGTGCAGTATTTCAACTTGCTGTTGTTCTGTGCCATCAAGTTGGAACTGACTTATAGCAACCGTAATAGAGTTTTCAGAGTGAGCTGTCTAAGAAATGGTCTTACCAGTTCCACACCCCTAGTGAGTTTCCAAGTGGAGATTCGAACCCAGGCCTCCTGAGTCCTAGTCCATCACTCTATACACTATATCACATTGGGTATCCTGTATTTCACCTAGGCCCTACCAAATTATTGTGGTTCCTGAGGCAGAAGATTTCCCCTCCCTGATAAGCAAAATTCCAGAGATGGAAAACATTTGGTTGGTGTCTCGTCCCCCCCCCCCCCCCCGATTAATGACTATGGGATTGTGGGAGTGAATTCTCCCACTTGACTGTTGTGTCTTGCTTTTTTTGTATTTTAAATCATAAACCTACCCTCAGCGCACTGAAGAAATAGTAGCATATAGATACAAAAACAGACACTCTCAGAGTAATCCCTTCCCCGTGCTCAAAAACATGATTGTAAAAAGGGAACAAAGGTGTTGCGGCACCTTACAGACTGACAAATTATATTATGGCACAAGCTTTTGTGGACTGCAGCTTACTTCATAAGATCAATGGAGTGTGACCAGTTGTCAGGTGTAAAATAAAATAAATTGTAAACGCTGGAGTTACAGGACAATGGCATGGAAAAGTAGTTTGTGACAATTCAATTAGAGCTTAAACAGCAATTATTGTGCTCCAAAGACTTATTTTCCATATATTGCTATTCAATTCTTTAAAAAACCTCTAGTTAATTGATGGGGGATATCGTGTTTCTGTATCCACAATTCAAAACACCAGGAAATGGTCCAATATTGCTGCACAATATCGTATCCTCCTTGTTGATGGAAAAGAATGTCAAGCTTTACATAGAAAAGAACAACCTGAATGTTAATAACACCAATGACAGCTGTCAAGATGGTCTACAGCAGGGGTCCCCAACTCCTGGTCTGCGGCCCGGTGCCGGTCCATGGCCTGGGCTGGACAGATGGAAACAGATCTCCCCCCCACCCCTGTACGCACTCCCCTCCCGCACAGCCCCTTCATGCATGTGCGTGAGCCCGCACAAGCACCCCCCACCCCTTCGTGCATGCACGCCCCCTTCGCGCCCTCCGCCCTTTGTGCATGTGCACAAGTGTGTGTGCCCCCCGCGAGTGCCCCCCGCTCCTTCGCACATGTGCATGAGCGCACGGCAGTGCCCTGCCCTCCCCAACCGGTCCGCGGTGTTATAAAGGTTGGGGACCACTGGTCTACAGCAGCTGTCTACAGCAGCGATCCCCTACATTTTGGAACCGCGGACCGGTTGGTGGGGCAGGGGCACCCCCGCGCTTGTGGGTGGGCGTGTTGTGCTTGCGGGCGGGCGTGTTGTGCTCGCAGATGGGTGTCATGCTCACGCGCACGTGCGTGAGCACGACACGCTCCCCGTGAGTGCGATACACCCCCCGGTGAGCATAACATCCCCACCGTGCGTACATACGTGGGGGCAGAGATCTGTCTCCGCGGCCCAGTCCTGGGAAGCCTACGGACCAGCACGGGCCCGCAGACTGGGGGTTGGGGTCCCCTGGTCTACAGGATACTCTCTTGTGCTCACTACCATTCACAAAGTGACACCAAACAAGGGAAAATCCCAGAAGTTGACTCCTTTTTTCATCAGTTAGCCTCTTCTCACCCAAATGCAAAGCTATTGTCATGGCTAGTTTTTGTTGTTGTTGTTTTTTGACAAGTGTGAATGGTAATTTGGCTTTAATTGGTTTCTTCTGCCTGGTGAATGAACTAAATTGTAACCCCAACCTTCTAACATAGTTTCTGTCTCTCTGTACAACTTCTTCCCCTAGCAGCTCCACCGCCAAATTGAAATTTTGTGTTTCGGAAGCAGGCAATGTGTTGGTGGGGCAGTCACAGAATAATTAGCAAACCTTTTATCTGAAGATTGGAACGGAAAATGCCAACCATGCTGCACGGGGTGGTGATTGAGACCTCACTCCGCAGATGACATTTGCAGTCGGAGTCTGAACTCTCCTGACGTGGGCAGACTTGGCACAGACCTCTGCCAGGAATTTTTGGGACGCTTATCTACAATTTTTCTGCACTGTCCATGAAATGGTGGTGCCCAGCCTGAGCAAGTGGGTTTTTCTCCACAATTTGTTTTTTGTTTTGTTTTGCTTTTTTGTGGTTCAACAAAGACATCACCCTACTCTTACATGTGTGTGTTTTTATTGTAAGAGATTGAGAGAAGTGCTTAATAGTTTTTTCGCCCCCTCTTCCAAACTAAATAGAAAACGTGGTTGTTTGGGGGTACTGTGTGGCTGTGTCTCAATGAATATGTGTGCCATTTGCCTTACCTCAGGCATCTTGGACCAGCTGTGACCAGCACTCTTCCGCTGGCAGAAGATTAAAAAAAATGGGCTGCTCCAGAAATATGTCAGAGAAGTCGTCTAGATCCAACTCCCCCCCCCAATCTGGTTTCCCCCAAACACCCCAGTCCTCAAGATAGCAAGAAAAGTATATAGAGCTATGGAGTAGAGTTACTTATTTCTTCTCCAGCTGATATCAAGGTGAGGCTAAAAAAACACAAACAAAACTCAGAAAGAACCAAAGCTTCAGTGATGGTAGAAAACATGTCTTTCTGACATGAGCCAGCAGGGCAAAGGAAGTGACATTTTCTTCACCACAAAGTCTCCTTTCACCACTTTATACCATTTTCTCTCTGCCTGTTATTGTCTTGCTGCTGGCCAATACAGCTATCCTTCTGAAACAAACCCATTTATGGTGGCATAAGTCTTATATACCAGTGCCTGTTTCATCTCGCGTCCAATATATGTTGCTCATATGTTGTTGTTGTCTTGACTTATATACTGCCCCCATAGTGCTAGAGCACTTTGAGGAGTTTACAACATCATTATGCAAGGAACACTTTGCCCAACCCCCCCCCCCCAAACTGGGTACTCATTTTTGCCAATCTCAGAAGGATGGAAGACTGAGTCAACCTTGAGATGGCTACCTGAATCTGTTGGAATCGAACTCAGGTCCTGAGCAGAGTCTTGACTGCGAATACTGCAGTTTAACCACTGTGCCACAGGGCTATCAGAATTTAGGGGAGATTATTTGGGGGGTGGCGGTGGAAATACAACTCCCAGAATCTGTCAGCCAACATGGCTACTGAGGGCTACCCACCATTCCCATCTCTAGGAGTGGAAAACAGCATTCACCTTGATCAGGGTGCTTAGCTACAGTCTGTTTCAGGATAACTGATGAGACATGATTGGCCATTAACTCAAATAATTGCTTTTTAATGAGTTGTGCTAACGTTGACTGTTCTTACCTCCTGTAGCCTGAGTACTGAGAGGTATTTATTCATCTAGATTTATATCCACCTCATCCCAGAAGTCAAAGCAGGTAAGACAACTTCAAAAGCAAAACAAAACAAGGGGGTGGCTGCTAATCTGTTGCAACAAAAATAATGAAGTCTGGTGACACTTTAAAGATGTATGGCATGAATACAGTGTAGAGGGTTAGGGGAAGAACACAGACAATTGCTGTACACCAAGCCACCTCATTGGGCCATCTAGCCTGGCGTTGTTAGAGCATTGATTTAGAACTTGAAGGATCCAGGTTCAATTATTCAAAAAGCCATGAGACTCACTAGGTGTCCTTGGGCTAGTCAATCTCTCTCAGCCTGCCTCTCTCTCGCAGGGCTGTTGTGAGGAAAAAAAAAAAAAAGAGGATAGGAGAACTACGTATGCCACTATGAACTTGTTGGAAGAAACATGGGGTAGGATTTAGGACTATGCCAGTTCTACCTCTCATTCAGCTTGCATCTGATCCAACCCACTTCAGACCAGGATCAGAACTAGTTTATCCAAATTCTTGCACCTCTCCTTGAAATGCATAGGGAGATCTGAACAGTCATGACGTTTTCCTTCCCCACAGAAGTGCACACTATCTAGAGACATAGCTTCTTCAGAATAGATCGACCATGACAAATTACACACAGAAAGATCCAGGTGATTGTTATCCTAGCCTCCCCAGAATTTAGTTTAACAGATTTAACATTTGCTAATGTTTTGTGTTGCTTTTCTGGACTATTTTACTGTGATGAATGTTTGTTGTGATACGAGCCTCACGGCATAGTGGTTAAACTGCAGTACTGCAGTGAAAACTCTGCTCATGACCTGCGTTCGATCCAGGTAGCCGTCTCAAGATTGACTCAGCCTTCCATCCTTCCGAGATCAGTAAATTGAGTACCTTGCTCACGGGGAAGAGGCAATGTGTAGCCTGCATAATATAGGGGCTGCCAAAACAGTACTTTAAGCACTATGGGATGGTAAATAAGCTGCACATTTTGCTTTGTGATTAAAGAGTGCTGTTGAGAGTCTTGCTCCAGAATGCAAGCTAGAGGTGTCAATGAATGAAGCCATTGCTCTCCTTTTCCTTACCCTGGCATTTTCTTCATATGAGGCCACTTTGCAAAATTATTGAGACATGCTATCTGGTTTTCTTTTATTGCTGTTTTAGATGCCAATCCCAGAAGTAGTCAAAATCAGTCCGTATCAATCTGATCCAATTCTTACTAATCTGGACCAATCCAAATGGATTCAGCACCCTGGGCTGACTCAGTTGTATCAATTCTGTTGTTAACCTGTTGGTTCTGACTTATGACAACCCTTGCCAGGGTTTCATAAGTAGCACTCAGAAATAGTTTACTAGTCCCTTCTTCTTGGGGCTCCCTGGGACTGTGCAGTTTGCCCAAGTCTGCACAGGCTGACTTTTTCCCCATGAGATACAGCTGGGGATCAAACTCCAGATCCCTGACTCTGCATCCAGGCACTTAACTCACTGAGCTATCCAGCCAGCTGAATCAGTTGTATAGCTATAATAGAAATGTAATGAACAAACAGGTATTCCAGACTTCCCCAGTCTAGGGCCTTCCAGATGTTCTTGGACTACAACTTGCAGAAATCCTGGCCGGCACAACTAATGGTGAAGACTTCTGGGAGTTTTAGTCTAAGAACATCTTGGGGTCGAAGGTTGGGAACCACTGGAGGGGGGAATTTTGCGATATTTTAACAGCTCCTCCAGCACACCTGAGATCCCTCACACCATTTTAAAAACATTTGGCCACTACAGGGTGGGTAGTGGGGCTTTCTTAGTTTAAAAACCCACCCATTTTTGTAAGATTTTTCTGGTGGGGTGGAGATCATGAGAGCATGTAGGACCATCAGGTGCGTGCAGTTTTTGCCACATTCATGCACAAACTATGTAAACCACAGTTTAGGTCTCAGGTTATGCAGGATTGACAATGATTATGATACTTTTAAAATGATACACATTTTGGGCATAAAGCTATGGGTTCACTGAAATTTGGCATATCTTAGATAGCTCAATGATTTAGGTTTCTGGCTGTGGAGCCAGAAGTTGGGAGTTTGATTTCCTACTGTCCTTCCTGCGAGGAGAGCCAGCCTGTGTGGCCTTGGGCAAGTTGCACAGATCCAGGATGCCTCCCCCCCCCCCCCCCCCCACCGAAGAAGGGAATGGGAAATCACTTCTGGGTATTCTCTGCCTGGAAACCCCTGATAAGGGTCACCATAAGCGAGAGTTGACTTGATGGCACATGATTATTATTTATTACAGACCTCAACAAGTCTTAATCCCTTCCTGACCAGCAATTCTAATGGATATGAGCCATGCTTAATTTTTGAAAATAGAGGTCCCAGAACTTAGGCCTGAAAATGCAGGTTCTTCAGTTCTCTGGCTCCATGAAGTGTGCAGGAATGTGCAGCAGTTACTCAGTCCTAAAACATGAGCACTCTGCATGTTGCCAGAGGCACTTTTCTTATATAAGAGTCTCCTATTTGTTTCTTTACACACAAAGCCCGATAAAAAAAGTTGCCTGAAAAGTAGGGGTGAAGCTAAAAATGAAAACCCAAAGACCAACACTACTTGCAAGGTATTTTGTCCCTCTGATTTACAGTATTGTGCATTCCTCCCCAAACTCTGCTTACAAAACTATCAATTTACTATGGGTTGAAGTGATGCTTTTTATTCTTATTCAAATTGGAAGTTGACATTGGTAGCACATGGCCACAGCCCAGAACCCTTCTTTACCAGAAGTGGCAGACTTGTAGTTTTCTTGTAGTTATTGGGCTCCAAACTTCCATCAGCCCCAGCCAGCTTGGGAATTGACCAGGAATGATGGGAGTTGTAGTCCAACAACAATAACAGGGGTGGGACAATGTTTCCCCACCCCTTTTCTTCACAGTAGTAACCCGAGAAATCTAGAAGTTTAAAACACAATCATGGTTGCTATTTTCTGTATGGTGGTTCTTTTCAGGACAGGAACCCAGAGTTCATTTTGCGCAGCTTGGCAGGCAAATTGTCATCTAACCTTGCGCCCAGGCTGTGCAAGGCTTGAGGCTTCTGCTGCAGTTCGAGATTCCCGGTAGACCGAGCCAGTAGCTCTGACTTGGTTTTGAAGACTGTGGACTGAATCTTCTCACCCCCATCCTCTATGCTGCAGACGGAACTGATCTGCTGGATTTTCAGGAGGTCGCCAGTGCTACATGCTTTTTCCACGTTGTTTGAACAAAGGCTGAGGAGCCCCCTCTGGAGATCCCCCTTCCCAGAGCAAATTTTCTGGAGCTTGCTGGGAAGCCGGCCACTCTTGTCTTCGAAAATATCCAGGCAGTCGAGGGAAGAGATCTTGTCCCTCCGGCTTCGATTACTCCCTGTTGGGGTGTTCACAGGAGAAGGGAGAGCTAAGTTCTCTTCTTGTTCTTTCACACTATAGGGGGGAGTCGGGACTTCAAACGTACTGTGAAACTGGGAATAGTCTACGCGAAAGAAGCCGTCTTCCAGTGACATCACCGGGAGGAACCGGTGACCCCAGAGAACTTCATCTTCTGTGTAGGAAGTTCGGGCTTGGCATGTCATTCCTAAGATAATAAAATGATGATCAAATCAGGGGTGGATTTTCAAATTATGGTACTGCAGGTTAGTAGCATGACAGCCAGAATGGTGTAGTGGATAAAGTGTAAGATTAGAACTCAGGAGAACTGAGTTCAAATCCTTGCTTGGCCATGGAAATGTACGGGTGATGGTGGCAATGATAAACCATTACTTGAACATCACACACACACACGAAAAACCCTTCTATGGTTGCCATTAGCAGGTACATAACAAAACCAACAACAGGTAAGTAGTTTAGGCTTGGAAAGGTTGCTCTTTTTATAGGACAACTCCCAGAATCCCCCAGCTAGCATGGCTAGTCACTGTGCAGGCTGGGTGATTCTTCATTCTGTATTTCTCATGCTGATGCCAGGATCCTGCACAGCCCAAAGGCATGGCATTCTCAGTAGCCCCCTGCTAGGCTGGGAACAGAAAGACAGGCTCAGTGAGAATCCCATTTTGTTCTATCTGGTCTTCTTGCACCCTCTGTGTGAAGTGGAAACGGCAGCACTGCCAAATCAAAAGGTCCATCTGCTGGTCTCAGACATCCTGGCAAATTTATTTATTTATTTATTTATTAACTTATATGCCGCCCACACTACCCAAAGGTCTCTGGGCGGCTTACAAATACCCCACAATGTCTCAATTTGGCCCTTCCAGTCCCATTTGGCCCTCTCTGTCTCTCCCCAGATAGTAGGTTTCAGAGCTTGGACAAATGTATACAATTTATCATCATTATCCTAATCATCTGAGAACTTCAGAGCTTGAAGGGACCCGCTGGATCATTGAGTCTAGCCCCTCTCAAGGACGCACAGTGGGAAATCGGACTCTGAACCTCTGGCTCTGCAGCCAGATGCCTAAAGCACTGTAGCTATTGAGCCAGCTAGTCAGTAATTCCCAAAGCCTATGAAAATTACTTTAGTGGACTACAACTCCCAGAATCCTCTGACCATCATGGAATGGCCATGTTGGCTGGGAGATTCTGCAAGTCCACAAAAGTTCATTTTCCTAAGCTGTGGGAAGACTCAGGCTTCCCTCTGAACTACAGTTCCCATGTGACTAATACTCACATGTACAATGTGTTTTCAGATCCACTGGATTCTTTGCTTATATCGCTGCCCTCTCTAGCTGTCCTTTTCTGGGAAAACTAACCCATGCACAAATGTCACAGCAGTTTTCCACAGCAGTTTTAATGTAGTTTTTTTTATATTTATATCCTGCTTTTCCTCCCATCAGAACATGGCATTCCCTCCTCCCATCTTTATCCTCCCAACAACTCTGTGAGATAGGCCAGGCCCGGGAGGATGTGGGGGAAAGAGACTTAAGGTCCTTCAGCAGGTTTTAAGAATAACTGCATGCTGTCAAGTCAATTCTCACATACACTGATTCTTTCCAGGCTTTTCTAGATATAAACTGCTCAGTGGTTTACCATTCCCTTCTTTCTGTTAGTGCCCTGGGACTGTGCAGCTAGCCCAAGGCTACACAGGCTGGGTGTTCTCTTGGGAGATACAGCAACAAACTCTGGCTCTGAGATACCTAACTCACTGAACTATCCAGCCAGCTCTGCTAGGTTACAGCTTAATCTTAAACCAGGATCTCTCCAAACCGAGGGGGGTTGTTAACAATTGCACCATACTTGACACTGTCCATTGGTGCAGAAGTAGGCACTGCACCTTCTGAGTCCTCTGCGATTCTCTGGCATAGAGTGGCATCACTTGTGCAACTGGCCATAGGCCATGTCTCCTAAAAACACGGTACCTTCTCAGCATGGCACTGTCCGAGAATAAAAGCAGCTAATTAAACATGAATTGTGGATATAAGCAAGCCTAATCGTGAGCCAAGAAAAGCTGAGTTTGGCAGTTAGAATAAATTGTGCCAAGTAAACATCGTTTAATATATTGTCTTATTTTGCACAACATATAACATTTTATTTTTGCATAATGCATAAAGCACTGTTTTATTTTGCATGATTTATAATGTATATGATTTCTGTTCTTTTTCATTATATGGTGAAATATATTTTGGTCTTGAAGGTCATCATGGAAAAGGAAATACACTCTGCAAACCTGGGAAGCATTGTTCCTAAACAAGGGAGATGATTTTCAGTCTCTTTTCTGGCCTCTAAAACTCCAGGAGGGCTATGCCCATTTGCTTTCATCTCAGGTGAACCTTAAGGACTAGAAACCTGTTTTAAAAAACAATGCAATGGAGATGCTTACATAGCTGGACTCTGACCCCTTAAACACATTCTGTGCTTCTCTGGAATTGCAAACACCCTGCGTTGCCCCTTCAGCAAAACTACAAGCAGTTGCTTCAACGTGACTACTTGGAACTGTCTTTATGATAAAGGAAGACTTGATAAGAACTAGGAGGTTGGGTCCCGAGGAAGACACTAATGCTTTAATATACTGGTTTTAGCAGAACTAAAGCAGGACAAGTGTACCCAATCCATAACTTGAAAAAGAACAATACCATATTGGCCCCAGATGTGTTGGATTAGAACTCCCATCATCTAGAGGTGGTGGGGAGAGTTGTAATCTAGGATATTACGAGGGAAGGCTGGCAGATGGTAAAATATGGAGTCACGGGGAGAGAATAAGTGCTAAGTTTGCACAGTTCATCCGCCAGTTCTGTTTCCTGTAGAGGTAACCAACGACCTGCTCCTCCATCTGGTGACTGTGCCAGTCTCTCAGCACTTCTTATTGACTCAGCTAGCATTCACTTATGCATGTTTCATTAACCCTTTTGAACAGCCAGACAGTTGCTGGGGGATTCTGAATATTGTGAGATGAAACAGAGAAGGCTCACAATCAGACACAGAATCTACATTAAAGACTTCAGCAGGAAAGTCTTTCTGTCGCTCTAGATATTCAGCAGTTTGTTTGGCTTATTTTGAGAGAGAGAGAAAGAGAGACCTTTTGACACATCATAAAGAGTAGGCAATGTGTAGCTGGTAGGTTGTATGCATTCTCTCAGTTTTCTTTGAACCTCAAAATAAACTTCCTGGAAAAATCTTCACACACACATGCCCAACACCCTCAAAACACAACCAATGTTCAAAGCCATCTCTGGGGTAGTGGTGCAATTTGCCATGCAGATCTAGTATCACATCCCAGGAGTTCTTTCAGGTCTTAAAAGTCCTTTTTTTAAATGGAAAAAGCCATCTAGCCACTTCCTATTTGTCAAAAAAGAACTTTCGGGCCTTAAAGAGAGCCTTGTTGTTACATATTATAAAGTCACCTCAAAAGTATGGCAACCCTATGAAAGAGCAATCTCCAAAATGTCCTGTTCTCAACCGCCCTGCTCAGCAATTGTAACTTCAAGGCTGTAGCTTCCTTTAGGGAGCCAATTCATCTTGCATTTGGGCTTCTTTTCCTGCTGTCTTCATCCTTTCCTAGCATTACTGTCTTTTCCAGAGAATCTTGCCTTCTCGTGATATGACCAAAGTATGACAGCCTCAGTTTTATCATTTTTGCTTCCAGAGATAGATCAGGATTAATTTGCACTAGAACCCACTTGTTTGTCTTTCTAGCAGTCCAGGCTATCCACAAAATTCTCCTCTGGCACCACATTTCAAACAAATCAATTTTTTTCCTGCCAGTTTTCTTTACTGTCCAGCTTTCATACCCATACATGGTGACTGGGAATACAACAGTGTGGATGATCTTGCTCTTGGTCTCCAGTGACACATCTTTGCACTTGATGATCTTTTTCTAGTTCTTTCATTCCTTCCTAGCCCCGGTCTTCTTATTTCTTGGCTGCAGTCTCCATTTGGGTTGATGACTGAATGAAGGTATACAAAATTTCTGACTATTTCAATTTTCTTTCTGTCAGCATTAAAGTTGTGTAGTTCTTCTGTAGTCATGATTTTTCTCTTCATGTTCAACTGCACTCCTGCTTTGGCTCTTTCTTCTTTCATTTTCACTAAAAGTTACCATATTTTTCTGTTTAAATTAAGAAAACTTAGCTTTGAGGATTCAGCCTCTGGGCTCAGAACGCTCGGACATTAAGAGTCTCTGTTGCATCTGAGCACTGCCTACAGGCTCCACCTCCAAGGAGGTGTGTTCCAATTGGTTTGTTTAGGATCAGCTGAGGTCAGTTCCATAAGGCTCCTGACTGGAGGAAGCTAAGCCTCTTGACTGAAGGAAGCCTGTTTACAGAGGCAAGGTATGTTGCGTTTTGTTCTCTCCTCAGCTTACTTCCATGTAAAAGATGCCCCTCAATTTTTAGTCTAATGATTTTAGGAAAATGTCTTCTACACGGAAAAATACCATATTTCAAGTCATTGCTGCTTTTGAGGATTTTGATAGATTCAACAACCTAATAAGTTTCTCTAAGTAAGTGAAGCATTTAAGAAGTGGTTTTTACCAATCCCAGCCATCTCCAGTGAGCTTCCATGGAATCGAACCCAGGCCTCCTCAGTCCTAGCCCATTACTCTCTCCACTACACCACACTTAGGTACCCCTGAAAGAGAGCCAAGAGGGCATGAAATTGGTTGCATGTGACAAAGAAGGTTCCCCCAAATGCCTCTGAGGATGCAATTTCCATTTCCCAAAAATGTTCAGGGTGTTTCCAGGTGGTGGGGGAGTTAGTGGGGAGAGGGAAAGGGCACGAAGAACTTTAGAAATTGCCTTTAAGACGAAAGAGTTAGAATAACACAAGCTTGCACTTGAAAGACTATGTGGACCTCCCAAAATAAGCTTTGGCATGTTTTTGTTAATGCAACCCATTAAATGAAATGCAGGGCCATGTTGGATCGTAAACTCACGGTGCCATAGTTCAAAAGAATAACTTTTCCAAGACCTGTATATATATTTGTTAGCTCAGTGGTTCCCCTCCCTTCCCCACTATGTTATTAATGGCCTTTAAACTTCACTGCACCCAATTAAAAGGAGTGGAAGAGCATTTCGGTCTCCAAGGACGTTCGGCCCCCTAATTTTAGAGCTGCTATAACTTTTAAGCAAAGCAGTTTCAAAGAGGAGTTGCCATAGGGAGTCTGTCTATAGAACTTGAAAGAAAAACCTAGGGCTAAGCTGGAAGGTTGCAGATCTGACAACTATAAAAGAGGGGTGGCTTAAATTAGGCCCTAGATTCATAGGAGAGATTGCCTTTCCTACCTTGAAAAGCACTGAGTTCTTTTTAACAACTGTAAATGAGGTTTTTTCCCCTTTAACCACCCATATCCAGTATGTATTACGGTATAAAAAGGTTCCTTAGCAGAGCACCAGAAGGGGAATTAATGTAATTAATCTCTCTGTAACAGTCCCATTTGCCAAACTCCTGGCAGTGAAGCAGCAGGTCAGCCTTCAGGCAAGTCTTCTGTTTTTCCAGCTTGGGTGCCTTCATTGCTTATATATAAATGGAACAAAGTTCTCAGCTCTGTTCAGTAGAGAGGCAGGACCAGAAGTTGAGAAATGACTTCAAAAAAGCAATTAGATGCAGTTGTAGTTCCAACCCCTCCCAAGTCATTAGTCCCCACTATAGTTGTAATGTTATAGAAACTATCTCCACTTTCCCAGTCCTTAGAAATAATTTAATAGATAATTTTTCTGGCTACTGAAAAAAAGAGGCTGCTACAGGTTGATGGCCTGTGAGAGAAAACATACTTTCCTTCCATTTACCTCATCGCTCCGACACCCACAGCGGGGTACAGAGCCTGGCACAAGCTGCCATTTCAACAACATCACATTCCTTCTCTATTGTCTAGTGAAGCTACCTCACTAAAAGTCACAGCTGCATTGCAAAAAAATGTGAGATTCTATCTCAGGAAGTTACAGCTGTCATGTAGTTACAGCTTAGTTGTGAAAAGGGACTAATTACAAGGAACTAGTTACTCTCATAGGTAGATTGTGATCAGAGAAAGGGGAAATTATGGGGTAAGCCCCCATCCCGATCCACACATTATCTCTGGTGATTTCTATGTTTTGGGCAATCGTAGTGTGTGTTTTCAAAACCTGCAGGCCAGTATGCAAAACCAAGGGAAGAACGTTTTGCTCAAGTGGGGAGATTCAGATTTGGAGTGTGGATGCTTGTTTCATGGTGGCTCAAGTGGCGGAAGCCAGCGGATGACGGCTGGCCTAAGTCCAGTTGCTTCCTGAGGGAAAAGACAAGATGGTGCTTTCTTCCACTCCAGGTGCAAGAGGTGACGATGTGTCTTGTTTTTGACATGGCAGATGCCGATGCACTCTCTTCCTGACAGCAGCAGTCTTAGGACAGGCTATGGGGCCTATAAAGCTCGCTCTAACAACTTGCTGTTTGTTATTCCTTATCCTGCCCCACTATCTACTGCTTGAGAAGCCTGCTGTACAGTACTTTGCCTAATAGTAGGGCCGGCCCTGCATGAGATTCTGATCTTACGGTTGGCAGAGACTTTTTCGGCCAGCAGGGACAATACCATCCTTACCACAAGCCTATCCTGTTCCCTCCAAAACTGGTTGCGGTCCTTACCCTAGCTGGGAGGTGTTGTGGGGAGGGGAGACAGATTTTTCCGAGAAGGAAATATACAACACCCACACACAGACGCAGACACACATAATAGAGGCAGGCAGACAGGCATCTACAAAGACGAGCAGATACAGATCAGCACAGCTGCAAGCATTTTCTGGACCTTCCTTGGGGATTTGGTTATGGTGAGTGTCATGATCAAAATCTATGCGGTGCCTCTGGATGTGAGACTGTCTTTTCCAGTCAGTCTGGACTAGCGCTGATTAGAATGAGGAGCACCTCATTCTAATTGATTTCAGATTCAAGGCCAAACCAGAGGTGACATATCTCCAGAATAATTTTGTTTCCACACTATCTCAAGACACAAGGGTGCAATTATTGGCCAATACTCAACCTTCTATTAGCTTGATAACAGCATAATTTGCTGAAGTTGCTGGGAAATGATGTGCTTATTATATTAATGATTTTCATAGTCCTTAGTTATGAATTTTAAAGGACTGTTCTTGTATTTGCTCTGTGGAAGCCGTGTTACATTTTGAAAACAGATTATATTATATTTTCTTATGGATTACTTTTTCTTCTTATACTGTCCACTAACTTATAATGGCCTTTGGATAAATACAATAAAGTTACTGATGCTCTACTGGTGCCACTGAGAGGTTTCAAATCTAATTGGAGAAACAATGGAATGGATGGGGTTAAAGGTAATTTAATCATTTTCTTAGTTGTTTCCCTTAATCCAGATTTCCTTCTGGTTGCTTTTCTCCCTGGAAGGGGAAGATATATGTGGACCAAGTCATCTTCTCCTAAGAGGCGAAAAAAGTAGCTGGAAATAATTTTAACTGAGAATAGGGAGGAAAGGTTATGCATACTTATTTCATTGCACACTTGGGAGTCCACCTTGAAAACAAATCCAGAAGTTACTCTGTGTCTCTTCCACTATTAAATTTTGGCTTTTACACTTTCAGAAATCTTCCCAATCCCTTTTGACTGATTTATTAAGTGATCTCTTTATCTCCACATGGTACTCTTTTATTAACTCTAAAATCACTTCCATAGGTATTAACCTGAACTCCCTGACAAATTGTGGAGAAACTCAACTTTACTATATTATTCAGCAAAGTATTCGGGACATTGAACTTCAGACTCTGGCAGCTGATTTGAATTTAATTTGCTCTCCTCATTTTTATGGTTTGCCCCCTTTGTCTGTAACTGGTGCCAATTATTTCACCAACCTCATTAACCCACTGTGGCGCCGGGCATTTATACTGGCCAGATTTAATATATTTCCCTCAGCTGTTCTTTCCGGCAGATATCGTAACATCCCCTTTAAGAACCGCCGGTGTAAGCACTGCTTAGCGGAACCGGACTCAATTTTACATATTCTTCTTCACTGCCCTAAATTTAGCGAGCTCTGTCAATTACTACTTAGCTCTGTTATTTCAAATTTCTCTGGCTCCCCTGAGAGCTTAATCCGAATTATGTTAGCAGATAAACAACCTGATTTGACTGAGCATGTAGCTGAATATCTTGCTATTGTAATAAACTAGGCTGACTGTTTCAAGGAGCCTTGACGTAACTTGATCATATTTATCTTATTGCAGTGGAAAGTATAATCTTGATTGTACGGTTACTGGTTTTAATGCCAATAAAGGTTTTTGATTGCTTGATTGATTGATTGACTGTGTCTCTTATAGCACATCTGTGTTTTCCCCAATATCACTGATCACCAACAATCCCTTTTGTGTGGAAGCACCAAGTTACTGAAAGAATTTGCATTTCATAATAGGGGTATAGTAAAATCCCTTCTGAGTGTGTATAGAGAGTTTTCTACCCCAGCATTTGGAGAGCGGGGACCTAAGCCACGTAATTCCTAAAATAGGGTATTGCTCCCAAGTAGGTTACAAAACAATATCTTTGGGCTGAAGGTTAATTCTAATCTCCTGTGATTTAAGAACAAAGTGGTGCAGAAAAAAAGTTGTGCTGAATGAGTTGTGGAGTATTTTTTAAAAATTCCATAAGAATTCCAGTATATTGAAGATTAGCAGCAGAGGTATTGTTAAGGTTTAATGTAGGGCTTAATTGACTCCAATAAGAATTCCACTACCCATCCCAAATGTAACCAATCTAACAATAACCAGAATACGTCACTTAAACTTCTTCATTTACACACACACACACACACACACACACACACACACACACACACACACAAACGTATGTATATGTACACACATATACATACACACACACACACAGTTGCAAAAAGCAGGAGATTAATTGAAACAATTTTTGCCCCAGCCATTTTGTCTGTAAAATACCTCAAACTTCCTAAAACTTGGTGACATTTTCTACATCTCTTCAGGTAAGAATGCATACAATGCATACAACCTTGCAGGTCTATTTCTGTGTGAATTCCGCACCAAAACATTACTCCGGAGCACCAAAATAGGCCCTCTTGCTGCATGGTTTTCAGCCGTTGAGGATGTGCATCAAATCTGGTAGGGGTACAGGGCACAGAAACTGAGTCACAGATCAGGAAGACTTAGTCTAAAACTGACCTCTGCCATAAACTGATTAGACAGGCCACCCTCTCTCAACTTCTGTCTCCCCATCTATAGTATGGTGGATGATAAAACCAACCTATCTTTCTGCGTTGTTATAAATATTACAAGTAAATAATGCATATGATGTGCTTTGAATGCTTGGAAGTGCTATACAAATGTCTACTGTATTGTTGCTGCTGCTGCTTCTGCTATTATTATTACTATTCCTATGAGGTACCAGATTCAATATCTTCTTACCTGTGGTTTCAACAATCCCTTCCAGGATAACAACAATTTCAAACTGCTCGCTCTTCAGTGATCTTTGCGAAAGGGCAAAAAAGGGGCTTTTGTCATTGATTTCATGGCAGATGGTTAGAGGAGAAACGAGGAACAGTTGGTCGGCCCCAGTTCCGAATCCAACATCAAGCTCGCATTGGTCTAGTGGCAGGAATTCGCCTTCTGGCGTCTGTCGTGACTAAAGACAAAACACCGAAAGAGAGAAGAGTAAGAGAGACAGAGAGAGACAAAGACAGAGAACTCCCAATTAGAAAACGGAAGACCCAAAATTTTTCTCTTTGCAAGAGGTCTAGGGGTTACCCTGGGTGATACCTGATCCCACTGCATGACCTGATGAGTTTCAATTGATGTTCTGCACAGCTTTCCTCCTTCATCATCTGCCCTGTGCAGGCTCACAAAACCAGGCCTCCCCCACGCCGTTTATTTTTGTAATATCTTGGCTGACAAAGAGATCCGTGACCTTGCAAGCTTGTACACTTTTCTTTTGGTGCTTTTTTTTGTTGGCCTGAGAAAGATATCACCCCAGCATGGATCAAAGAAGTCCCAGTGATTTAAGAATAAACCTCCCAGCATGAAAGCTATGGAAACAGAATGGAAAAGGAAGTCACAGAGTGTTTGCATTCAATATATATTGATTTATTTTTTATTTTTTTTGGAGGGACTCAGTGGTGAGCTGGACTTTGGTCTGGGAGATCTGGAGTGAAGAGCTTGGCCACCTGACTGTCAGAGCATGAGCGCTATGGATCAGGTACTACTGAGTGAACCTGAGTTGCCCAGTTGAAGTGCATGATATATTAAATGCATAGCGTGTGGCTAAGCTTTAATTCATTTCCTATTTGCAAGGAAGCACATTACCCCATCATTCTGGGTCAGACCCAAGGACAGTGGGGTGGGACTTAAAACAGTGTATCACCAAAAAATTTGCCCCATGCCAGAAAACCCAAGGGGTGTGTGCATTCAGTTGGTGTCATCATGGAGCGAGTTAAGCCTCTCTAGGAGTCTGTGTGAGCAAAAAAGTTGGCTACCCTTCCTACCAGGGTTTTGAAAAAAAATAAATCACATTTTAAAACTATGCTTCCCAGGCTATGGTGGTTATGCTGCTTGGGGGACTCTGGGAGTCGTAGTCCAACAAAGTAACTCTTCCAAACTCTGCTCCTGATTTAGGAGAGATGGTCTGCTGACTTTCCCATGTGAATCTCTGCATGCGGGGCCAGATTGTACATGACGACTGGATGTTCCTCTCATTTTCTTCACGGTAGCAGCTAGAGAAGAACGTGCTGCCGTGCTTGATAATTAGCACAGGGTGGGGGTGGGGGAGCCCAGCAAGGTGTCTGCAGTAGATATGGGCAGAATAAGCTTTAATTCATTAAAACGAAAACCATTCTGATGGAGATGGAGAGGGTGGTAAAAAAAAAAAAAAGCTGGGAGCTGCAAGAGATGTTTGGAGACATTTGACCGAATAAAAGCACAGGGCCCTGCTTGAGGCCTCTAGAGGTTGGCCTGAGCATATCCAGAACTGACCCTGTACATCTGAACCTTCCGCTCTCTTCTTTCGGCCACACTCATACCAGCATGCCTTGCCGAGCTGGATTAACCAGACATGTATTGCCTGCTTCAGTCACTGTTGGGAGATGTCATCTTTATTAACTAAGATGTCAATCCCCCACTCCGTCTCAACGCAGTGCGCAAGTCCTCTGCTGAACAAATGTGATGTTATGTGCCTGAATGGCCAAGGGTTCCCCCCCCCCCCGCCCCTTATTTCTTTCTTTTCAAAAAGCCTATTCTCCCGGGGGCTGAGGAGAGCAGAGCTGCTAAGAATGGCAGTCAGGGGCTGTTTGCCAGGGAAATACCTCAATTTAAGGAGCAGCCAGCTTCCTTCCTTGCCAGATGCAAGAAGAATGGCAGGTGGCGTGGGCTGGCCTGTGATAGCCCTGCCAGGAAAGCTCAAAATGGGAAGGCAGCCAGTCTAAGTCCTTTCGGCTAAAGGGTTCATAGGATCATGACTTCAGCATAGTGTTAAAACCAACAACTGAGCAAGGCACAGTGATGGGATTCAGCTGAACCTATCCTCTTACCCATGTGTAGAACTGGAACCACAGGTAGCTTCCATGTGCTATACAAAGAACAATAAGGAACCCAGCTTGGTGAAGTTATATTTTTCGACTACCGCTCCCCAAGTCTGCCAGCCAGAATGCCCAAGGGGATTCTGGAAATTATAATCCAGAAATTCACTTTTCCAAGCCTTTGGGTGGCCTCTGGAAGGAAAGGTGGCAGCAATTAGTGTTTCAGAGTTTTGAATTTTTCGTTAAATTCCTATGGCTATGCAGCAGAAGTGCAGAGATTCACAGAGCAGAAATAGTTTCCCATTCCCCAGAGTAGACCACCCCTTTCTCATTAACTGGCACTTACAGTCTCAACTCACTCTGACACATTAGTAGTAGAAAGAATAAAATCCATTTTCTTTACTTATAGTTGTGAATAGATCAAACAGCAAATTGACAGACATGACTGCTTTCAGCAACAGACCTCCGCAAACTATTGACTGCCAACAAACAACAAAGAGGGGAGACGCCACAGAGCAGAGTGGCCTGCTCTTTGAATTCAGAGGCAGGGAAGGAACAATTGGTTAGTGCTGGATAGACTGACAGTCACTCCAGACCAGAAAGATCCCTCCCAGCCAAACCTACTAAAGGCAGCATGCAAGGTTATAAAAACTCTAACAATTAGACTCCTTCTACCGTGCCTGGATCCATTCCCAAGTAACAGCCCCTCTCTTCCAGCTACTGTTCACCATTGCTGTACCCACTGGAGGGAGAGAAAGAAGCAACTCGTCCATTGCAAATTAACCCCTAGCTCTCCGACCTGTTAGGCATACCTCCCAGAAGAACTGGATTTGTTACCTGATGGATGTTTGTAATTAAAAACAGACTGCCAGAGTTTTCTTTTTTCCTCCTCCCTCCCAATCCTTTTGTGTGTGTGTGTGTGTGTGTGTGTGTGTGTGTGTGTCATATCATTTAGATTCTTAGCCTGGTGGCACAGATAGTCTCATTTTCTGATACTTGTAAATTGCTTTGGTGCCTTCTCAGACAAGGAATAGGGTAAAAAAGGCTGACATTCTAATTACAAAATGCTGTGTCTGTTAGGGAAATTGTATTAAGTGGTTTTCACAATTTTCTGTCTGTCTGTCGCATATGCAGGCAGGCACCTAAGTATGTGAGCATGCAACAAACAGCCAGAACAATTGTGCACATTGGGCACACAATTCTGGATTCATGATGTGCAAACTCAATAAGATTCTGGCCAAGGAGTTATCAGTGAAAAACTAAATAAGCAATAACAGAGATATTGTTGTATGTCAGGGATTAAAGAACCCTGTGGGCAGAGTGGGGGTGGCAATTAGCAGTTTAGATGTGAATAAGGTGAAGCCAGGCTAATTTGGGAAATGCTTTGAAGGAGCAGCTCAAAGGAAGGCACAGTCAGTCCCATTGAACTCAGGGGTGGGAAACATGTCAGTCCTGGGGGCGTTTTGCATTCCCTAGTATTACTGGTGCCTTGGGCTGAAGAGTCATCTTGTATTCTCTAGGAGTGAAGGGGGCGATTTTAACATGTTTTCAGAGGACAAATAGTTAGATTTCTTTTATTTAAAAAATAAATAACACTTGGTCACTAGGGGGTGCAGGAGAGGGGCTCAGTTGGCAGTAAAACAGGGTGAAGCCATATAAAATCCAGGAATGAGCATGTGTGGCCCCGGCTGTCTAGAGGTGGCCCACCCACTGCCTAAAGGAAAACCTGTATACCATGCCAAGCAGAGACAGAGCAAGACATTTCGCCGCCTGAGGCAGAGCAGCACAATGGTGCTCATGTTCACCAAAGCCCAGGGACCTAGTATCTCAACCCAGGTACATTATTTCAGCAGATAACACAGACAACTCCACAACAATCTCTCTCCATCTCTAGCATTTTGAAAAATGCAGTAGCAAATGTTTTTTAAATAATTAACTATTTGCATCCCTTTTATGACCTTTGCTGCCTGAGGTGTTGACCGTACCATACCTAATGGTAGGGCCAGCCTTGACATCAAGTCATCTGCATTTTCTCTTCAAGTTTTTTTGCTTTCGTTTTATGACATGTGGCCACAAAGTTATTTGTATTCTGCTGCTCTCCCCTCTCAGCGGGAAAAAGCAGTTGGGAGGGGATATGTCATCTTTATTAACTAACGAGGAAGGCGAGTTTTAATGGAGGAAAAACACCAGATGGGGAAAGTGCCCTCTCCTTTCTGGACTTCTATGAAAGATTTCAGGCTCTGCAGTTTTCATTTTATACAAAGAAGCAGGGGGAAAAGTGACAATGGAGAAAACGCTACATGCCTTGGCATCAATTGGGCCCCCGAATAACAGATGGTCAAAGGACACTCCTTTGATCAGGGAGGAAAGCACTGCAAAAGTCAATAAGTCATGACTGGGAAAAGAATAATAAAAAGAGTGAGAAAGCTGTATAGGACTGGGAGGCACAGAAACATGTGGGAGCATTCAAACAAAGAACTGAGCCAAGCTGCCAGGAGGCTTCTTTTGCATATCCCTTCCTTGACATGTCACAAAGACAATCGGTGAGGTCTGAGGTTGGTACCTCCCAAGAGCCATTATTTGCAGAGGTTCAAAGAATCCTAGAAACTCTCACAGAAAGTCATAGGTTGCAGATTATTTTCTACAGGCTTGGGAAAATGGGTTGACAAGTCACAGCATCCCCCAGCCAGTTACGCCAAAGTAACTTTTCCACGATTTGATTTGGCACAATTCCTTCTGATTCCATGTTCTCAAAGGAAGATGATTGGACTTGTGAGGAGCCTGGAGACAGCTAGTCATTGGCGCATGTTCTGGTGTCTCGTATTTTAGAAGGCATACCTTTCTAAGAATGGGGGCATGGTTTTAGCTTCCACTTCAGTGGTTGCCAGCCTTGGGTAACCCAGGTGTTGGACTGCAGTTCCCAGAAGGCTTCACCACCAGCTGTGCTGCCTGGGGTTTCTGGGAGCTGCAGTCCAAGAATACCTGGTTACCCAAGATTAGGAACCACTTTTCTACCTTATTGTGCTTATGGCAACGAAGCATGTCATGAACTAACTGCAGTTTGGCTTACAAGGAGGGAGCCTGTGAGAAAGAAAGTTTGCCAATTACAGCTTGATGCTACATAGCAGCCTTCCAAGATTTTAACTTCAGAAAGTGTATGCCTTAGGGATATATCTGCTTCTGTGTAAGTGTGTACATGTATACCTACAACCTAGGAGAGAAAGAAGTTCTCCCACATTCTGTTGATTAGGTAATTGTGATATAGAGAGAACTGCCGGGCAAAACCAGTGGCATTGGGGACGCAGGGCCTGCCGTGTTAGCCAGGATAAGACCATCACAAGCCACGGCCTTCTTGCTTCCCACTTCCCTCCGAACTTTGGTGCAATTCTCACCGTAGTTCAGGTAGAAATGGATTTTCACTAGTAACAATATATTGTTGTGGTCTATCCCTGTTGTAATGAAGTATTTTGGGGCAGTGTGGATGAGAAATTAAGATACATTCACCTTAGAAAAGATCTGCTCCTATTAGAGATGGATTGGTTTGTTAATATAGCTGCCTGCCTTTTTGGACTCTCCTTGGGGAAATAGACAAGGGTTTTATCATCATGAATGAAGACACTTAACATTTTTCACCACATTATGAAACAAATCAGCAGTGTGAATCGAGCCCATTGTTATTTGTTTTCATTCTGCTCTTTGTCCAGGCATGCTTTTAAGAGCAAGTCTATAATTTTTTGTAGTTTTCTTTTTAAGCAATGTTTTGTTCACTGCTTTGAAGGTCCCAACTGGAGGCAGAAGGTAGAACTCAACATTTTCTTTTACAAATAAATAAACCAAATGCATTTTTATCACTTTGTAATTTTTTTTGATCTTGAAAATAGGATTAACACAGCATATAACAGCCAGGTGTCAAGTTCAAAAGGCAATCCCCGGAAAAGCAGCTCTGTAATTGAAATGACCTGCAGGATGCTTCCACATGTTCTCTTATTCCTGAGAATTAAATTCAGCAAGAAAGCTGCTTCACGTTGTGCCCTGGTTGGTAAGAGGAGCCCATAGGCAGACATGTGCTATATGTGTGGTCTTTGTGTCAATTGAGGGTCAGAGCATGTGGGCTTCTCACCCTCCAGGTGTTTGTTGTTGAATTGCAGCTTCTGTCAGCCCTAACCAGCACAGTCAATAGTGAGGGATTCTATACTTGATGCTATACTTGTTTGTTTTTTGTTTCTTTGTTTTGTATTCTTAATGGTCGATTAAAGGTATTACCTGCTTCTGCCTTTATATTGATTCCCCACTGTGCTTCCTGTGAGGAGAGCCAGCCTGTGTAGCCTTGGGCAAGCTGCACAGTCCCAGGATGCCCCTTAGAAGAAGGGAAGGGTAAACCACTTCTGAGTGTTCTCTACCTGGAAAACTCTCAGAAAAGGATGTCCGTAAGTGGGCACATGATGGTGATGATTAATAGGGCTTTCAATATAAGTGGGGTATTTAAGGAGTAGTTTTACCAGCTCCAACCTCCTCCAGTGAGCTTCCATTGCCAAACTGATTGAACCCAGACCTCCTGAGTCCTAGGCTGTGACTCCATCCACTACACCCCACTGGGTCCCCTTACCAAACATTAAGGCAAGAAATTAAAACATTCTCTTAATTTAAAACACTTGCTTTTAATTAAAAACAGTTCAAAGCAAGATCAAGTCCTCCTCCTCCTCCCCATAGTAATTTCAGCAACTGACACCATTCCAAAATCTTTGGGTACCGCTTTTTAAAAAACAAAAAAACTAACAATAAGCTGCTAATTTGCTTCCTGAAATTCAAAATTGGTGTTTGCAAACACATCGCCTCGCCTGCAGATTCTTAAGACGTGATCCTGAACAGTTATTTAATTATTTATTTAAAATATATATTTTTAATACTTAGGCTAGACCCTTTGGTCCGGCCCCCCGCCCCCCCCCCTCAAGCATCAGCAATGTTGAGAAATGAGAAGTTCAGTGTAAGTATCATCGTCATCATCGCCACGCCACGTTGTTCTTAAAAAGGTCCTCGCTTGCTAGCACGGAAGGCTGCTGGTAAGGCTACCGTCTCTCTCTCTCCCTCCGGAGGAAGGAGGAAGCAGGCCAGGTCGCGCGCGGGGTCGACTGGGGTCTCAGGCGCGCTCCGGCAAGGCGGGCTGCGGAGCCGGAGAGGCGACCCCTTTCGGCAAAGGCTTCGCTTATCTCGGGGGAGGGGATCGAGGAGAGAGGAGGAGGGCGCGTGGCGGGAAGGCTTCCTCGAAGATGGCAAGCAGCCCCGAGCCCGGCGGCGTGATAAGGCTTATCTTTCCCCTCCCGCCTGGTGCGCTCGACAGGCAAGAAAGCTGCGGCCTCCGCGTTGCTAATCAGGGTGACGAGAAAGGAGCGAAGCCGAAGCGGAGGCGGCAGCAGCGCGGTCCCGGGCTCTGGCTGGCGGCTGAGCCGCGCCCGGGGGGGGGGGGGCTTGGAAGGGCGCCCCCTCCCCGCAACGGGGCCCTCAGGGCGAGGAGAGGGGGCGGCTGCAGGAAAGCCTTAGCCTCCTCTCCCTCACACCTCAGGTTGAAGCAGCCCCCACCCCCCCCAAAAAAAAGCATGCCTGCAGGGATGTGGGGCCCTGCGTGCTTCCTTAAAACATTGTCAGACGATTTGAGAAAACCACAGAGTCGAAAATGCGACGACCAGAAACCTGGGCCACCTCAGCGAAGAACTGCTTGTCGGCCTTGCTGTTCAGCAGAAGGAGGGAGCCGCCACTGCAGGCCTTGGTGGAGGGTGGAAGGGTCCCGGCCACGCAAAATGGTTCCTAACCCCCTCCTCCTCCTCAGAGCAAGGTCACAAACTAGCCACTGTACCCCTAATTAGGGCATGCAGCAAAGCATGGGGGTAACTTTTTTTTTTTTTAGACTACAGCACCCAGCATCCCTGGGCGGGGATTCTGGGAGTTGTTGTCCAAAGGCATGCTTCCATTCACTGGTGCAGCGTCTGTTAAATGACTGCACCTCACTAGCTTTTCATTTACCTATGCTGGACACCCTCCTTATGTTCAGAGTACCCCCCCGTCAAAACTTGGGCAGTCATGAAATAACAAGAAATTGGCATTGTTACTGTTTTATTTGTGTAGATAGGAATGGAAAGAGCTGCTTGTGGCATGTTGTGCCCCATGGACCAGAATAATTGGCCAGACTTTGGATACTTTGCACTTTGATTCAGAGGTGGAGGCGATTTTGACTGTATCTCGGGTAGCGCAGTGTATCAGAGCCTTATCTATTCAATCATTCCCTGGTTTTCCTCCTGTGTTGCCCAGTAGGTTGCTTTTATGAATAGGCAGGGGAAGGCATTCAGTAAGTGAGCTTGTTCTGTGGCTTCCTTAGCCACTGCAACTCAATTTAAAATGGGTGTTGAGCACAGAAACTCTATTTATGTGGCAGAACTGTTAGGGCAGGAGTTTGGGGTGGATGTCCAGGTCTTTGCTGAGCAAAAGGAAAGCCAGCCTCCCGCCCCCCCCCCCATGCTTTTGTGCTGATGTACCCTTTAATTTGGAAAGTGGCTGACTGTAGCAGCTGGCCCATTAAGGCAAATAGGGTGCCCCACTTCAGGCTCTGCCCAGCCAGCCCATTCTTGCTTACCTCCCTAACTCACACTCTTTGTGAAAGTGTGTGAAAGAGAGAAGAGGGAAACAGGGACATGTAGCAGGAAGTTGAAAGCCCTGACTTCATCCATCATTAGCTGCTGGGCACTAACAATAGTGCTTCTCTCAGAGATGCTGTCGCTTTGGATTTTTTGTACTGGCAAAGGGCTGGACTAGATGATCCTTGGGATCCCTTCCAACTCCACAGTTTAATGAAGCAAGAGGGGAAAGAGGATACTGTAATTGCACCACTGTAGCGATCAGCTAATGTAACTGTTGATGACTCTGTCTTGAATGTATCTAACCATCTTTTAAAGCCATCTGAGCCAGGGCTGCCTATCAAACCTTATGGCAGAGAATTCTGTTCCCGTAATGATGTTTTCTGCCAACAGTGCACCCTTTCATTATGTATTGAATCTGGTACCCATCAGTTTCCTTGTGAGATCTCCAGTTCCAGTACAGTAAGAGAAAGGGATCACTGCCACCACTTTCAAAGCATTGGTTGTTTGGGTAGTGTCTCTGAGCATGTACAAAATAAGTTTCACCCAACAGGAATCTTAGATTTTTGAGGACAGCCTTTGAGGATCTAGGAACCTGAGGCTCTCCAGATCATGTTTATTCCAATTCAAATCAGTACTAGCTTGGCATTACTGCAACATAATGGGAATTGTAGTTCAATAACATCTGAAGGGCCATTGGTTCAAGTTTCTAGGCAGCCTGCCCCTTCTTGGTTCATGAGCTAGCTGTTCTGTGCACCTTGCTTGAGTCCCAGTACTTTTGTTGCTTGATTTTTTAAAAAAATGAAAATAAATTAAAATCTGTCTACTTGTTGATCCGTAATGGTGAGGATTGCTGTGGTGATGGAGACATGAGGGAATGGGAGTCTGCACATTCTGTGAAATGTTGATATTCCCAGCAGACTGGATCACAGTTTAAATTAAGCCCCAGTCCTTCTGGGCTTTTGAAATAATTCTTACATGTACAGCAGAGTGCAGATTTTTTAAAAAGATCTCTGTTAACAATAGGGACTAGAAACTTGGATTTCAAAAATAAAAGTAAAACTGACATTCTCTGGGTGCTCAGTTTGCAATAAGTCACTCACAGCAGTTGTGGATACAGAAAAAGAAATGCTCACAGCACTGAAATGTTGACCTTCAGCTATTACAGTCAAGCCCCAGCAAGTGTCAGGATGGATGCCCATGAGATGCTGATTGCCTGTGTCCTTTTACTGGCTAGGATCTGTCAAAAATCTCTAGCACTCGGCGGTCCAGCAGGGATTGCCTTTGATAGTCAAAGCACTTGGGTTTGGATTTGGGCCATGTCAGAGAACGGTTTGTTCCATGGTTATAGGAACTTGAGAGAAGACAGCAGCAAAAAAAATAAAAAAATAAAAAAAAATTGCAAGTGACAGCTTGAGGCACTTCCTACACTTGTAGCTGGGCTACAGCAGCTGGGAGAGGATTCTTGCCAAGAGGAACAAGGTCTGGCTGGCCACAGATTTTGCCCTCAATGCAACCCCCGCCCCCAGAATGGCCCTTAAGACTAGTTTTGATGTTAGTGTGGCTAAGTCAACATTGCAGAATAGCTGGGTCCCCACAGAGAAAGATCTTGGTAATAGAGAGGTAGGCTAACCTGGTATGGTATAGTATTACTTATCTTATTTCTATGCTGCCTTTTGCCCAATTAATGGGACCCAAGGTGTCTCACAAGTTATTTAAAGACAAACCTGTTAAAAACATGGCATATTATCATATTAAAGTCAATTAAACATATATTAGTATTACAATAATTAGTTAAATACTGTTAAAAACATCTTAAAACTAGGTTTAAAGATAATTATGCTTATTTTATGTTTATTGAATGAAATTACTTGCTCAAATGAGGGAAGAATCAGCTTGACATTATTGTTTACAGGGCTTCCTTGCCTTCGGTTTTGGCCCTAGAGTTCAACTTTCAGTAGCCCCCAATTACCAGTCAATGCTAAGGTACTATGATATGCATATGACACCATGTTACTGGCAGAACACAACAGTGGCTTGAAACGACTTTTAGGGAAAATGAAAGAAGAAAGTGCCAAAGCAGGACTGCAGTTGAACGTTAGGAAGACAAAAATCATGACTACAGAACTAAATAATGTTAGCATTGACAATGAAGCAATTGAAATAGTGATTTTGTATACCTTCATTCAGTCATCAGTCCAAATGGAGACTGCAGCCACGAAATCAAAAGAAGACAGACTCAGAAGGGCAGCAATGAAGGAATTAGAAGAGATCATTAAGTGCAAGGATGTGTCACTCGAGATCAAGGCCATATATTCTGAATCACCATGTATAGGTGTGAAAGCTGGACAGGTAAGAAAACTGAGAGGGAGAAAATTTATTTGTTTGAAATGTAATACAGGAGGAGAGCTCTGTGGGTATCCTGGATTGCCAGAAAGATGAATAAGTGGGTCTTAGGTAAAGGTAAAGGTTCCCCTTGACAATTTGTCCAGTCGTGTCCGACTCTAGGGTGCGGTGCTCATCCCCGTTTTCAAGCCGTAGAGCCAGCGTTTGTCCGAAGACAGTTTCCATGGTCACGTGGCCAGCGCAACTAGACACGGAACGCCGTTACCTTCCCACCGTGGTGGTACCTATTTATCTACTTGCATTTGCATGCTTTCAAACTGTGGGTCTTAGATCAAATCAAACTATCTCTGGAGGCAAAAATGATAAAATTGAGGCTGCCCTACTTTGGGCACATCATAAGAAAACAGGATTCTCTGGAAATGACAGTAATGCTGGGAAAGATTGGAGGCAGCAGGAAAAGAGGAAGACCAAATATAAGATAAGATATAAGACTCCCTAAAGGAACCACAGGCTTGAGTCTACAAGAGCTGAGCAGGCCTGCTGAGGACAAGACATTTTGGAGATCGCTCATTCATAGGGTCGTCATAAGTTCGAGGTGACTTGATAGCACACAACAACAACAATGGGGTTTGCAGTTCAAAACATCTGGAAGGCCAGCAGTTTCCTCACCCTGATCTATGCTCTGGTCAGCTGAGAAAAGAATATTAGAAAGCAGTACAGTGTCCTTAATGTAGCCAAGAGAGAAATTGGGGTTAAATTTCCATCTTCACTGGGTCTAACTAATTCACTGCCTCCTTCTCCTGTACTGTTTATTAGAAATTTTGGATGCATCTATAGGAACTATCAGGGGGATAGAGAACATTTGACGCCTTTGGACTGCAATTCCCATCATTCCTTAGGTCTGGCTACGCAGGCAAAGGCAGATGGGAGTTGCATTCCATCCATATCTGGAGAGACACATGCTACCTGCCCTATCCATAAGAATTTGCAGAGAAGGATCCACAAAAATTCAACTTGCCAGTTATGTAAACTGATAGGAAAATGGAGTTGATAAGTTGGATCCAGACTAAATTAGTTGCATGAAGGTCCCACTGAAATCAACGGGATAAACTGATTATGATTTCAATAGGAACTAGATTCAACTCACAGTATAAGCCTATTCATAGCTACTCAGAAGTAAGTTCCACTAAATTCAGCGGACATACTCATAGGTGAATAGTTTTGCAACTGCTGTTTTAGTCTAGAGCCAAATGGGTAAGTGAGGCCATTTGGTGTTCTATGTTGAATTATAGGCTGGTACCGTGTTTCCCCGAAAATAAGACAGGGTCTTATATTAATTTTTGCTCCAAAATGCATTAGGGCTTATTTTCAGGGGATGTTTTATTTTTTTCATTTACAACAATCTACATTTATTAAAATACAGTCATGTCATCTTCTTCTGGTTGCTGCACAATGGTGGAGGGCGGGGTTTCACTTAACTAGGGCTTATTTTTGGGGTAGGGCTTATATTATGAGCATCCTGAAAAATCATACTAGGGCTTATTTTCAGGTTAGGTCTTATTTTCGGGGAAACGGTATTGTTTTACTTGTTTGTTACTGAGCGAATCTTACTGCCAAGTTATTATTAAGGAGTATTATATCTCAACAAGGTTAAAGGAGATTTACAGGAAAAGGATAAGGGATATAATCAAAACATTGCAGAAGAAAAGGAAGTTAAATTCATATGTGGTGGAGATGCCCATGCATTAAACTGAATTGGGCAAAGACCTTATGGATTATTCATATCATCATTGGTTATTATCACCAAGATACTTCAAAGGCTCTGTTATTAAAAGAGTATTCAAGATTATGTAAAGGAGGAAATGTAGGGCGTAATTCAATATTTTATTGGTTGTAGCTAAAATATAATTGGCAAGACTCTGGAAAAATATTAAAATCCCTAAGGTGGAAACCAGGTTGCGGAGAGAATTTTAGAGATTATAGTTTTAAAGAAAACAGGAAATTACGTTAAACAAAGAGAAATCAGAGTCTCTGCTGATACTTTAGTTTACAGTTGCATCGGCTTTAATTTCTTCCAGAAGGGACATGGGCTGGGGTTTGGTTTCTGAAAGATATTGAGGATGTGGAAAGAACATCCAGATAACAAAGAAAACAAGAAAAGTATGATAGATTTCACAACAATAACAAACTGCAAAATTTCATTCCCCACTTAAAAATCGTTCTCAGATGGAGCACTCCTTCAGAAGAGAAACAGAACGTAAGAACGCTGGATTCTTGTAGTGGCTGAAATCCAGTGGTAAGGCTCAACTAAAGTAGGCCCATTGAATCAATAGAGCTTACATAGATTTTGACTCACCACATCCTTACTGATTCAATGAGCCTAATCTAGTTGTGATTTCAGCCAGTATGAAACAAAAACGTCATCCAATCCTGCACTCCAGCTAAAATGGAGACCACCATTCCTCAGTAATTGTTCCCAATATCTGGTAAATGGGGGCCTCCTGCTTATCAACAGGCTGGCTTTCATTGCTTAGTAGTTATGGGTAGATCTTGATGCATTATCCAAATTCCCATCACTGTTAGTGGTTACAGCAACCTGCCCCCATCCTGATGCCACTGGGATGTCTCAGACCGCAACACCATTGCCCTCAGTTAACATGCCAGCCATGTCAGCTGAGGTGATGGGAGCTTTAGGTCAACACATCTGGGAGCACCATGTTGGCTGAAGCAAATTCCTATGTCTGTGAATGGTATGTGTTCCATTAACTATGGAAGGATGGAGAAAAAAACCAAGTAGGTATGGCCTGGGTTTGAATCCCTGTTTGGCTGTGGAAACTCATGGGGGAGGGTGGTAAATGCACTCCTTAAATATCTCACTTATCTTGAAAGCCCTGTTAGGATCACTGTAGATCAGCATATAACACACATGGCAAAGGATCTTATTTTTATAGCTCCTCACTCTGCCCTGTGTTTCTGTCACTTGTCTTTCTTTCTTTTGCTTTATACCTGTTCTTTTTCCTCTCCAAATGCCTCTAGTATCACACACCCTGCCTCCTGTGTCTCTTGTTGAGAGCAATAATAACAACCATAATAATCTTAGAACTGCAGAGCTGGAAGGGACTCTATGGATCATCGAGTCCAGCCTCTGTCAAGGAGGCCCAGTGGGGAATCGAACTCCCAACCTCTGGCTTTGCAACCAGAGACCTCAACCAATGAGCCATCCAGCAGTAATGCTGTAGTCACATTCTTTTAGACTTTAGATTTATTGGGGCCTCCTCTTTAGAAAGCAACATGCATTGCTTCACATTTCAAATGGTGTTGTGCACTCCCTGGATGCCACTGGCCGCTACTTTATTTGTTTCAAAATGTGGGAAGCCAACTTTGCTGGTTTTGGAGGGCATCCCTGCTCGCTCCACAGCTGAACTTCTGGATGGCATCCTAGGGAGCAGTCCCAGACTTTTTTTTTAAGCCAGGGTTCCATAGTTATGCTAGAATATATTAATGGACAATTGCTATTCATTGCTATCATGACCACTTCGCCATGATGTGTCTCAGAAAGCATAGGTCTGGGTGCAAATTCTTTCATGCAAAGATCCAGCATGATGAATGGAGAGAAAGTGATGGCAATTGAGACCAAAATAGTCACCAGATGGGGAGGACAACAGGCTTGGAACCATTTGTTATGAAAAGGCACTTTACCTATACTTGAAGCTACTCCTTCTTTGAAACAATTTTCAGTGTGCTAATGCTGACATTGTAAATGTCTTAGGCTGAGCCTTCACTCAAATTAAGCAGCACAAGTTTAAATATGTGTGTGTCCATGTACACACACACAGATACACACACAGTTCTCAAGGAAGTTATACTTCTAATTAATTTATTTACAGCATGTATACGCCATAGTGTTTTGTCTGCTGCAAAGCTCTCCGGGTGGCTTACAGTAACTGAAAATTCAAATTGCACAGTTTTCTGATTTGATGTTTTTTCCCCGTTTTCTTCCCTCTGAATGCTTAATTGGTTTCTAAGTGTTGTTATTTTAATGGGAAAGTAAGTAATAACAGTACTGAATCAAACAAGCTGAATATTTACCATTAAATCCTACGCATGTCTACTAGGAACAAAATCCCACTGAATTCAGCAGGACTGACCTCAAAGTAAGTACAGCCAGGATTGCAGCCTTAATTGTCTACTACCTCTCCCATCAGAGCCATTCACCATGCCCACTAGTCAGGGATTATGGAAACTGTAGTCTAGAGGAGAGCAGGTTGAAGAAGACTGGTGTGTTTATACGTAGACGGATATATATCAAAATCAAGTCCCCAAAGCAAAGGCAAACGTTTCTGCAAAATTTCTAACATATTGCATGGGGGTTATGCTTCAGTCATTTGATGATCCTTCCCCCCAGGCTCCCATTCATACCTACGCATCATTTTTGGGATCTCTGCTTTTTGTCTGTTTCGTGCCTGGTCCTATGGATCCTTTAAACAGCAGCTTTTCTTTGCAAGGGCTTTTATCATTAAGAGGATTTTATCATCTATACTGTGCTTGTCTTCACAATAACTCCATGATGCAGTTCTGAATTTCTCCATTTTATACAAAAGAGAACTGAGACCAATACTTCTGGTGGGACCGGGAAACACTTGTAATTTCCCTTTTTCCAAAAGATAGGAGGGGGCTATGCTCCGTGGTAGAGCACGTGCTTTGAATGTAGAAAATCCCAGATCTGATCATCAGCATTCCTATTAGTAATAATAATCGTGCTGTCAAGTCAATTCTGACTTATGGTGACCCTTTTCAGGGGTCTGAGGTACAGAGTACTCAGAAGTGTTTTACCATTCCCTTCTGCTGGGGGCATCCTGGGACCGTGGAGCTTTGCTCATGGCCAGACAGGCTGGCTGTACTCACAGGAGGCAGAGTGGGGGAATCAAACTCTCAACCTCTGGCTCTGCAACCAGAAACCTAAACCACTGAGCTATCCCACCAGCATAAAGCTGGGAAAATGCCCACCTGAGACCAGCTGCTGCCAGTTAGAGTTGATGATACTAGGCTAGGTGAACTAATGGTCCCTAATTCAGCATAAGGGAGCTTCCTATGACTCTGTTAGACAACTGAAATACAGGCCTAGGCAGAGGTTGGATTTGACATTTGAACTTCTACTGCTCTCCCACATCCAAATGCAGCTTTGTTACCCAGGGGTATGGAACCTGTCATCCTTCCTCAAAGAAGGTGCAGGGCTGCAGCTCCCCTCCTCCCTGTTCACCGGCTCTGCAGGCTGGGGTTGATGGGATCTGGAGTCCAGCCACAACTAAAGAGCCATAAGTTCTCCAGTTCTGCTCTAGGACTGGGACATGGATTGCACGGATCCCCAGGACCCTGTTTCTGAGGCCCCTTTGGCCCTTTCTAGGGGAACCTGTTCCACTCACCTTAATGAGTTTGCAACGGATCTGGGCTGAAACCATGTGGCTATTGCGCAGGTTGCCCACCCGGAACATGAGGCAGAGCTTTCCGTCTCGTTGGGAGATGACGGCTGCACGGCTAAACATGAGGGTCTCAGCCCGCTTCTTGGGCTGTGACATCTTGATGAACATGCATCCGATCAGGAAGGCATCCACCACCGAGCCTAACAACGACTGGAAGAGGAAAAGCACAATGCCTTCCGGGCAACGCTCAGTGATGTAGCGGTGCCCGTAGCCGATGGTTGCTTCCGTTTCAATGAAGAAGAGGAAGGCCGATGGGAAGTTGTAGACGTTGGCTACGCATGGGTTGTGTCCACCGTTGTGGTTACTGTGGTGCATCTCAAGGTCGCCACGGAGATAAGCAATCCCCCACCACATGGAGGCCATAACCAGCCAAGCCACTGTGTAGGTCAACAAGAAGATAAGAAGATTCCAGCGCCACTTGAGGTCCACCAGGGTGGTGAAGAGGTCCGAAAGGTAGCGACTGTTCTCACTGCCCAGGTTACCATGCTGGACATTACAGCGTCCATTCTTGTCCACAAAACGCTGCCGCTTCCGGCGGGCTGAGGCACCCACCACAGCTTGGTACTCATCACCAAACTTCCTTCGCACTACCGACATTGTGATCAGGAAGAATGACTAGTTTGCAGCTAAATAGATTCTTACCCAGAGCTGTCGCTGCAGGAACCAAAATTGGATGGTGGCCTCTTCTGTGTTCACACCCCTAAACTGAACTTATCTGAATGGATGTTCTTTGTCTTCTGGGGAGGGGCAGAGTGGACTTAGGAATACATGACAAAGGGTGGTGGTGATGGACTGAGCAAGACTGGCAGGTCGTCTCTTCCGTTCACCATGGGAGGACACTGGAAGAGGCAAGTACCACCTTCTTACTGGGATCTGTTTTGGGCACTGGCTAGCGTATTCTGGTGGTGTTTTCTCCAGGTTGGGCTACTGCCAGATAGCACAAAACGGACCCAGATGGTCCAGGATTGCGTCCACCCCCTCCCTCTCCTTGGAGGCTGATGCTGGAGGAGAAAGAAGAGAATCACCTGGGTTGGCTGGGCGACCACTTCTGTATTCCAGCGATGTCCGCTGCCAGGAAGGTTTCTAGGTAGTCCCGGAGTGGCTTCCTGGGGGCTTCGTTTTCACATGCCGCGGGCTAAGTGTCGGCTGGTTTGCGCGGTGTGTGTGTGTGTGTGTGTGTGTATGGGGGAGCTGTAGGCTCCCCTAGAATGCCAGGAACGGGGGCTAGAGGGCAGAGACCGCTTGGTGCCTATGGATTGGGGGGGGGGGGGAGGACACCGAAGTGCGCCCGCACGGGGTAGCAGGACCTGATCTTCCGCAGACTGTAGGCTGGCGGCCGGCTGAGACGGATGCCTCGGCGCTCCCTCTCGGACGAGGAGAGCGGGCTCCAGGACAAGCGGGCGGGGAGGGAAGCGTTTGGCTGTAGCGATGCCTTTCCCGCCAAGGGACGGGTTAAGGGGGTCTGTTCGGGACGCCAAGACCGATCTGGCTTCGCTCGGGTTCCTGGCGGTGGTCAGCTGGAGTCCAAGAGACCGAAGGGGGTGGCCGAGGGCTGTCTGTCGTCCTTCCTTCTTCTTCTTCGCTACGGATCCCTGGGGATCAGGCGCTCGGCGGAACGGAGCTCCCTAGGAACGCGGTGTGTTCCCCCCTCAGACGGGACTTGGCGCTCTTCTTGGGCGAAGGACGGCGGACCCCCAAGCGGCGAGAGCGGCGCCTCTCTTTTGCAGAAGATCAGCCCCGCCGGGTTTCCGAGGGACGGAGGAACAGGAGAGATGCGCGGGAAGAAATCTTCTCGCCTCCCGCCCACCCTTCTTGCTTGCTTTCTGTTTTTTCTTTCTTTGTCTGTCTCGCTTCCTTTCCTCCCTCAGTCCTTTCCCAGCACGTTTGGATCTGGAGGCTCGGTCTTCGTCCAAGGAAGACGGATCCTGGCTCTAGCAGAGGGGCGGCGATGGGTGTCGCTGGAAGTCAGGAGGGCGAGCAGTTCGGAAGGCGGCGGAGGCGGCTGGCTGAAGCAGAAGTCCCGGGGTTTGGCCAATCGCGCAGGGAAGCGAAGTGGAGTAAGACAGCGGGGGGGTCTGCGCAGCGCCGCCTAGCGGCCGCCGCCTCCCTTTTCGCGCCCCTGCGCTTCGGCTGTCTTGCGCGCCGGGATCTTCGCCGCGCTGCCGCCGCGCTCTCCCACCGGCTGCCTTGCCAACCGAGTGGAAAGTGCGATCCCTTCTTCTCCTAGCGGGGGAAAGGAAACTCTTCCTCCCCGGCCTCACTGCCGGCTCCCGTTGCTGCAGGGACTAGCGCCCCGCCGCCGCCGCCGCCGCCACAACAGAGCGCGGGAGACGGTGACGGGGGAGACGCGAACCTCATGCCTAAAGCCGCGGTGACTCATGCGAGCGAGCGACACAATGGCTCAAGTCCCGCGTAAAGAAGCGACGGAGAAGTGGCCGGAATTCGAATTAGGGACTCCCCGCTCCCTCCCTCTCTCCCTCCCGGCATACGGCAAGGCCTGTCGTGTGGTTGGCGGCGCGGCGCGGCGGTGCGGGTGGTGGGGCGGACTCTGCCCCTCCCGATTCAGAGAGCCTTGGAAAGCGAGTCCCTGAAGGAGGAGAAGTTGTGGGGCGTAGGAGGGCGGATGGTGAGCAGGGGTGCCGGTGGAGGAAGAGGGCTAGGCATCATTTTAGCCCAGCCCACCATCTCGCTGTGTATCATCAAGGGGTAAGAGTACTTTGGGGCATGTACAGAGTGATTTCTCTCTCCCTCTTCAGAGTGGCACTGAATGGAAGAGCAGGACCAAGAAGGTAAGTGGATGCCTAAGATTCCTCAGGTTGCTGGTCTGAGGCAGGCCACTTCCTGGATGGGAGGGTCTTTTCCAGGAACCAACAGAGGCAGTGTTGTGCAGTGGTCAGAGTGTTTACAGATCCATGTGCAAATCTCAACTGTCAGATTAAAATCAATGGGTCAGGTTTCTCTTCCTCTGTGAGCCTGAGCTACCCCCACAAGGTGGCTGTGAGGTAAAGTGAAGACGAAGAAAGGTGGAATATGAATGCAAGCAAGAAATACATACGTAGAAACAATGACCTCAAATGTACACCACTTTCGAGTTCAACATTGGAAGAAGAAAGACAAAGTTTACATTTACTCAGATTCAAAACAAAACAAATCAGTTGTCATCAGTGGCGCTTTGCAGGCCCACAAGTTGAGTCGGAAGGAACAAACTTTCCCCGGGCAGCTCTCAGTCCCACCCCCACCCCCCCAAGTGCATTTGGTGGGGACACAGGAGAGGGCCTTCTCTGTTGCTGCTCCCAAACTCTGAAACTCCTTCCCAGGGGAGGCCGGCCTGGCCCCACCTTTGCTTTTCTTCCACAGACAGGCAAAGATTTTTCAGGCAAGCTTTCTCTTAGTGACTGGCTGTCTAAGAGGGGAATCGTAAAACGAGACTGTGTTGTTCATGTTTTCAGTACTATTTTCATTTACAGTGTTAATATTATTTTGATTAATTCTTTTTAAATATGTTTATAATTTATGGTTCTTAGCTTTTCATATTGCTTATTTTTTAATACTGTAAGCCAGCTTCGGTCCCTTTTAGGAGAAAGGCAGGGTCTAAATATTTTAAATAAATAACTATCCTGTTTCCCTGAAAATAAAACCTGAAAATAAGCCCTAGTATGATTTTTCAGGATGCTCATAATATAAGCCCTACCCCAAAAATAAGCCCCAGTTAAGAGAAACCCCGCCCTCCACCATTGTGCAGCAACCAGAAGAAGATGACATGACTGTATTTTAATAAATGTAGATTGTTGTACATGAAAAAAATAAAACATCCCCTGAAAATAAGCCCTAATGCGCTTTTTGGAGCAAAAATTAATATAAGACCCTGTCTTATTTTCGGGGAAACACGGTAAATAAACAAATTAGAAACATACCGTCATTGAATATGGAGGCTTTATGCCACCATCTTGGTGAGGAATGGCCGCTAATGGCTTTCTCTTCCAGGAATCGCCCAATTCCATTCTCTCTTTTTAAAAGCAACCACACTGCTGCCCTTCATTGAATCCTGAGGCAGTGAGTTCTACAGACAGTTCTTTTGCTTCATTTTGTGAGTAAACCCATACAGAAGTGAGCTTTCAGGGGGACTTTGAACTCAAGCACATCTTTCTATATGGCCAGGGAGAATTGTAGCCTTGAGAAGCCAACATTTGTCTTTAAATTATGCCAAGTTCCGGACTCATGGTACTGCTTGTTTGGAAGAAATGTTACAATCTCATGATTTATTCAGACTTTATCCATTCTCTTGAGCCATTATACATGATTACACTAAAATGTTTGTATTTGATAATTGTTGGAGTCTCTAAGCTAGACTGTCTCTCATGTGGGGAAACCACAACTGTCTCTCAGTCAGTCTATTTGCCTGCCTGCCGGCCTGTTTGCTTCTTCCTTCAATGGCTCTTCAGTTTTGATCCACCCATCTAGTGGCAGGTTTATATGAAATCGTAGAGTGAGCTTGCCCCACTCTGGGGGAACTATTCTGAGTATGGAAGGATGGTCCATGGATGGAGCAATGTGTTATTTCTGCTAATTGTTATTATGTGCCATCAAGTCACATCTGACTTATATAACATAATCATATGCCATCAAGTCTAGATGTACGGTGATCCTTTCTGGGATTTTTTTTAAAGGTAGAGAATACACAGAAGTGGTTTACCACTCCCTTCATCTGAGGGTACCCTGGGACTGCGCAGCTTGCCCAAGGCCACCCAGGCTGGTTCTTCTGGGAGGCAGAGTGTGGAACTGAATTCCCAGCCTCAGGCTCTGCAGACCGATACCTAAATCCCTGAGCTATCCAGCCAGCTATCTGACTGACAGAGACCTTATTAAGGGTTTCAGTGTATTAAAATATTTACGGAGCAGTTTTATCAGCACTCTGCTCTGTGAGTTTCCCTGGCTGAATGGAGATTTGAACTCAGGTCTCCTCCAGTCTATCACTCTATCCACTGCATCACATTGGCCCATCTCAACTCTGTTCCCTAACTTATCAAGAAAGTAGGCATGGATGGAACATTTGCAGAGTAGAATTAATAGACAGCAGGTATGCTTAACTTTTCCCACACCCTCTAAATTTCACTGCCCCTCCTCCAAAGCCATTTGCCCCCCTGCTGATCTTTTTCATTTAGGCTCCTGTCTCAAGGAAATGATTAAAAGAACTAGGAAAGAATTTGCTTGGGACAGAAGGGAGTTCATGACTTGGAGGGAACAGGTAATCAGTCAGGATGGGAGGGCTCAAGCACCTGCAAGTGAGAATGATCAGGAATGGAGCTTAGCCATATGCCAGAACGAAAACAGGGGGGCTAGGATGGGTTAAGCTTATGCAGGGATTCTCAGCAGGCCCGTTGCATCCCCTTCTCTCTGAATCTTCTCTGTAAGTCCGCAACTCCATGCATTTCTGGTAATGTATAGTTCCACCTTTAAGGTCAGAATTAACAAGGATGATGCTGAGCTTGATAAAAAGAGGAAGGAGAGAAAACCAGTAGCATAAATTACTGTGAAAAATGAATGTTGGGTGCTCATTCTCCTTTTGCCCTGTCACCTTGATCCTGTGAATCAATTCGCTTTGAGTGCTGTAAACAGAGAGAACAGCTCATAAATGTTATGGGTAACTGAATAACAGGTACAGCCTGCTTGCTATGTCTCTCTGGGCACATTGTGCCATTAACGTCCCTGTGCTAGAGTCAGTCTGCAAGCATTTTGTGTGTGTGTCGTTAGACATTTTCGCAGGACTTTGCACATTTTGGGGAGGGGGTCCTCACAGATGTGCTGCCTTTCTTTTGGTGTCTGTGACCTGGACAAGTAGCCACTAAGTGTGTGAAATATAATCGTCTTAGAACTGTAGAGCTGGAAGGGACCCTATGGATCATGGTGACCAGTTCCTGTCAAGGAGGCACAGCGGAGAATTGAACTCCCAACCTCCAGCTCTGCAGCCAGATACCTAAACTATGGAGCTATCTGGCAATTCTATAGTGTTAGAACTGCAGAGCTGAAAAGGACCCTATGGATTATCGAGTCCATGCCCTCGTTCAAAACAGAGCAACTGCTTCACAGCTGTGCTTTGCTACAGCTTTCGGTTATCTCTCTCTGAACCGAAAGCCAACCAGCTATTTCTCAACTGTACAATCTGATCTTAATTAAAAATATCCAGTGCGTCCTCCTTGCTAGCTATTCCCTTCCCCCTGCAGTCGTCCCCACTCATCTCCGAAACGTATTATTTTCCTGCTTACCAGCAGGGAGGTCCCTGGAGTGTGGAATGAACCAGGATTCCCAGTGACTGTTTTCGATCTAATTTCTTTGCAAATCAACTTGATGCTCTCCCGAGGAAACGGTAACAGCTAAGGATCAAATGAATGGTGAGAACTGGAGCGTGCTGAGATCCGAGGCTTTCTTCCATCAGTTCTCGAAAAGTGCCTTAGCATTCGGGGACTCACGTACCTTTGTTGAGTCAGTGCTTCGTTCGAATGGGAGTACCATGGGGAGTCTGTGTGGTATGGAAGTCACACAAAAGGCGATGCACATACTGGATGAGGAAAGAGCCCGACAATGGCTCCCCCACACAGTGTCCTTTGTATTTCACTGTGCACTTAATTATCTCACACTGCAATGTATAGGTAGGATGTACTTTCCAGTCGCTTCTGATTTGTGGCAACCCTGTGAATTAATGTGCCATCAAGTCACTTGCGATTTATGGCAGCCCTATGAATTAATGACCTGCCAAAGATCCTATTATTAACAGCTCTGTTCAGGTTTTGCAGAATTAAGGCCAAGACTTCCTTTATTGAGTCAACCCATCTCATGTTGGGTGTGTCCATTAGTGTCTGGGTGAAGGAGGAAAGGAAGAATGCCTTCCCTATAACCCTAAATTTCGTCTTTCTTTAGATGTACACAGGTAGAAACTAGTTAGGTCAACAGTCCATATATATATATATATATATTTCCCCACAGATGCCTTGGGTATGTCAATTTCCAAATCCACCAGAAGAAATGGACTGTAAGCTGATGGGAAGCTTGAGGCCAAATTCTCTCCTTCCATAGCCATTTCCTCAGCTGAGCAGTTATTTTTCAGAACTAAGGTTGTGGTGGTGGGGAGGTTTTGGTCCAAAGCCACATTGAACTTCAGGGAAATATTTGGCCGTTGTGTTGGAGAACTGTAAAGGGCAGAAGAAGCCAAAAAAAGGGGACCTGGTATATGTTACGTTAATGCAGTGCTCTTGGAAAAGAAGCCATATGACAGCTGGGTGCCACCAAATGATGTTTTTTTTAGGGGGAAGGGGCATGGCTATCTGGGGAAATCCAGAAGGTTGGAATGAGGCCCCGTGATGGCCAGATAGGGGCCCCGGGGCCTGAGGTTTGCCACCCCTTCCCTGAGATTAGAAAAGTTTATTTTTTATTTTTTCAGACTGCCACTCCCAAAACACCCCAGCCAGCTTGGCCATATTGATCACGTTAGCACTTGGGTGTTCTGGGAATTATAGTCCAAAAAAGGTAACAGAGCTTCAGTCCAAGCTCTGTCCCAGCCTTGCCTTGTACAGTCTTTTCTTTCTCTGCCACCCCCTATTCTCATCTGCCCCCTTTGAACTCTTTTTATTTTTGCATCTGTGTTTTCTGCATTGATTTGCTAGAAAAGCCTGTTTATTCCTCAAGGCAGTGTCCCTGATCCTGAAGGCGTGTGGCTGATTGGTTGTGCTTTCTGGCTCAGCAGCGGAGGCTCTTCTCCCATGCACCAGAGCCCTCTTTTCTTCCCTATAACTCATCTTTATTCCAGGGGGCTGAGACCTAGAATTAGAGAGAGGATGGAGACAACCTATTAATTTAAGGCCTGCACTTGTAAGATAGAAAGGAAAAGGCATGGTTTATAATCTGAGTCACACGGCTGTGTGGAAAGTGAGATGTAAGTGAAAGCGTTTGCTCAAGGGGGAGAAGAAAAGACGGCAACAAATTAGGGCTTCCTGGTTAGATCAAAGGCGTTGACAGATAATGAGAGTTAATAAAAATCAAGGAGACATCATATAGAGATGAAAATCGTGTCCTGAAGCTGCAACCTGTAGAGCTCAAATGCCAGATGGCCAGGATCCCTTGTCGAGACACTGTACGTGCAGTTCATCATAGCCTTCAGAAACGGAGGACTTTACCTTTAGGACAGAAGACATGGATTCTGCCCTATCCAATAGGAGTGGCTAATGATGCCAGTCTGTGTGTGTGTGTGTGCGCGCACACACACACACAAAAAGACTATTATTATTATTATTATTATTATTATTATTATTATTATTATTATTATTATTATTATTATTATTATTAAACACCAGGCACGGTCAGTCAAAATTATAACCACATTGACTGGTGTTATATAATAGATACAAGTTTTAACCAAAAACCTAAGTATCTGTTAAATATCAGTGCAGTATGTATGCTGTTCCTAATATTGCTGTTTTTTGTAGCCCTGATGGTGTTATTTCTGAGATCTGCAACTGCTTATAGTACTGTATGAAATTTCTTGTTGTTGTTGCTTGTTAAATAGTTCATTTTTCTGATAAACAGTGGAATAACTTCAGAGCAAAAGTATAACATTATGTTATGATTGCAATTTAACATGCGTTGGCTTCTAGATCAAGTGGTGGGGGGAAGCAGGGTTAGCCTTACCCCTACATGGAAGGCTGCTCATCTGCCCCCAGCACTAGTTGCTTATGGGGTAACTTAATTTCTTTTGCTGTGTAACTAATTAGTCTCAACTCTTAGAAAATGACTGTGTCATCCTGTTACAGTGAAAATGTCAAAGAGTGTTGTGGCAGCTTAAAGACTGTACAGTTTTATTTGGCACGACCTTTGGTAGACTGCAGTCCACTTCTTCGGATGTATGCAATGCTAGGGAGACATTTACACAATCTGAGTCATATGGAATACGTCTTCGTTGGTATATTTTCTCTTTGCGTGTTTTTGGTTTGATCCCAGGAATTAAGAGGAATTGTAAATAATGGAATCAAAGGAATCGAAAGATGGAGGAGACCAGTGTTAATTCTCACTGACTTCATTGGAGTAATATGCAAGACTGTCTAAATAGGGATGGACAAAATGGGCCCCCAAGCCTCCCTGGAATCCTGACACCCCCAGTTTTTTTGCCCCCTAAATGCAGGCCATACTAGCGTATTCTGGATCTCACCCACGGTTGGCAAATGTTCCCCCATTAATTCTTTCTGAGCAAGTATGATCTTTGATAAGGGAAAGATTATACACATCTTCTTTTAATGAAAGTAAGTTATGGCTTTAATTCTAGTATTTTGTTTTTTTCCTCTCTCCAGTTTTCACGTTTATATTTCATTCTGTTGTCTTTATTATATTATAAGCTTCTCTGGACAAGGTTTCTTGCTTTATATGCTTTGAAAAGTATTCCATTTGGATCAGGGATGAGAATAACAGCAATAACAGCCACTATTCTCTCTGGTTTCAAGCTCAGGGTCATAAATTCTGAGACTAAAATTCAATAAGGTACCTTGTTTTAAAAATACCTAGAGTTATTCTATGTAGCATAATGACTACAAAGCAGAAATCAATCTGATGGCATTACAGAGGCCAAATGTTCTTATATAGAAAGTTGTTTTTCTGGACTACAACTCCCACATTTGCTCATGCTTGAGGATGGCTATGCTGGCTGGGGATGCTGGAAGTTGTAATCTAAAGGTAACTTTTCCATGCAGTGTCTCTTTTATTTCTGGGGTGTATAAAATGTGGGTTTGGGGGCACATGCTGCCTTCAGCGCCTCCGTAAGGCTCCTTGAATCAGTGGGAGAGCCCTCCTTTTCCTTCACATCCCATCTAATCCACGGGCTGTGCTGCCTCCTATTTTAATAGGTAACTTGAGAAAAAAAACTAGCTTTTTCATTCCTTGGTGAAGTTGGTTTTGTCCCCTTTTATTTGCTGATTTTGTCTACTTTGTTGTTGTTGTTGGCAGTGGTGATGATGATTGTTATTATTGATTTTTAAAAAATGATCTTAGCAAGCAGAGAGGGAAGGGTTAAACTTCTCCCTCCATGCAAATGATGCGTGGGGAGAGTGCAGTATATGCATTTATCTCGCTTATTTTATTGTTAACCTTATATCCTGCCCTTCCCTCAAGCTGCTGAAGGTTCTTATCTCCATTTTATCCTCACAACAACCCTGTGAGGGGTAGGTTAGCTTAGAGATACGTAGTAAGTTGGCCAAGATCACTCAGTAAGCTTCATGGATCTCCCCTGTTCTAGTCTTATACTCTTACCATTACAGCCATACCCCAGTACCATAAAGATTGTGTGCTGCTGGATGCTGTGTCCACAAAGACTTCAGTGCAAATGGAAACTATTAATTTACAGTTCTCTGAAATGTCCTCTGAGTCTTCATGCTTGAAATGACTTTAAAATCGCAGCTAAAGGACATATTGATGCGTTACTCCAACTCATTTGCTCTCATGATCACACATACTATAAATGTAGAGAAAAACATGTTCAGCTTTGCAAATTGGCATGCATTTGTTGAATAATTAAATCATTTTTGAGACAGTGATATATGGATGTGTGTGCTCCTTCCTCTCCCTGATTTTGATTCCAGTTTTCTCCTTTCTTGTTTATTTGTTCTCTTATACCCCCCCCGCCATTCTTCCAGCAGCTGGCTCGATGGCTCAGTGAGGTAAGTATGAGCCAGAGGTTGAAAGTACAGTTCCCCACTGTGCTTCTGGGGGTACAGTCAGTCTGTGTTGCTGTAGCCAAGCTGTATAGTTGCAGGGTACTGCCAGAAGAAGGGAATGGTAAACTGCTTCTGAGTATTGTGTATCTAGGAAGCCTTGGGAAGGTTCAGTGTGATGGCCCATCGTTATTATTTCTTCCATCACCCTCAAAATCAGCTCTCCTCTGCATGTTATTCTTACAACAATCGAGTGAGTTTCACGGCCTGTTGCAGAACAGAACTTGCATCTCTCAAATACTAATCAAGCAGCTTCCGATCCTCACACCATACTTACTCTTTTTGATAAAGGAGGGAAATGTTCCTCCGTGGTGTAATCAGAAAAGCAGCCACATTTTTAGTTTCAGGGAAAATTGAGTTCACATTTTTTAAATTGTCGTGGGGTGCATGAAATGTTCACAAATCTGTTCAAATCAGATGTTTCTGATTTGAACAGATTTGTGAAGGCTTCTTATTCTGATTCTGTGACTGTGAACCAAACCTTGGAAACGTTACTTTCTGAATGATACCTCCAAGTGGCCATGCCTAATGGGAGGTTCTTGGAGGTACAGTCCAAGGAGGCAGCTGTTCTAAGCTCTGCTATAAGTCACTTCATAGAGGGCAAGCGCTTACATGCCTATGCATGCAGAAAATGAACTGGCATGTTGGGTTGCCAGGTCTCAGGGCACCAGCTGGAGGGTTCCAGTTGCTGAGACAGATCACAGGATTAGTGGTTCTGGAGAGGAAGTACAGTAGGACCCCCATATCCACGGGCGATTGGTTCCAAGCCCCTCCCCTTATGGATGCTGAAAATGGCAAGCACTGTGCATAGCATGGTAAAAGTACAAAACCCAGAAAAAAAGTATTTTCATCATGTATTACCAGAACTGGTCACTAGAAGGAGCTGGAGACCATGCTATGTATTCTTTACCAACAAGAATACACAGCATAGTCTTTGGTTCTCTCTAATGGTCAGTTCTGGTAAACACATCATCAACATACATATTTCTACTTTTTTTCTTCTAACGTTTTAAATATTTTCAGACTGTGGCTAAGTGATACCATGGATACCTGTCCTCTGGATACAGGAGACCTAATACTGATTTTTGTATGAGAGGCAGCTTTAAAGTCTAGGTACCCATGTCTGCACATTCTCAGTTGGTGCCAAGACACTCGGCATGAAGGGGTTTATATGTGTATTGCATGTGTGCACGGTTGGCACACCAAAACATCAGGAGAGAAGTGGAACGAATTGGAGCCAGTGGGTGTGTGCGCTTAGATCCATTGTGGCATTTGAAGCAAGGAAGCGGGTTGAGCACTAACATCAGAAGCAGTGAGCCTTCTTTGTTGAACATGTTCTGGTGGAAAACCATGTGAATCCTGGAGAAAAGAACCCTCCCTTTGGGCTGGTAGTGAGATTTTGGGCCTTTCTCTCAGGGAATGGCATGCTGTTGAGCTAGTAAATTATGGATGTTTTTTTTCAAACCATTTCCCCTTACCAGTGTGGAGGCAACTGTGTTGCCTGAAGCGATTCTGTGCTTCTGAACACTCCCTGAGCCCTGAACACTCCCATTGACCCTCCTCCAAGTTATTGGGTATTATTCCTTCTATTGTACTGTACCCTCCAACTACAAAGCTGATCGGCATGGTCAACAGTAAGCAATAGAGAGAGCTGTTGTTGTTTTTTTAAAGATCTGGAAGTCCTGTCCCAAAGTCTATAGTGTCTGTTCCTTGATATGTCCTCCAAAGTATGGTAATGGGATTTAACTGTAAATCTGGTGGGGGAAACTCTAAGATATGGGATCTCATGCTTCCAAGTGAATTTTCTAGCTATAAATTACCACAACCTAGCCAGTTCAATTTGGCTCTGACGTTTACAAAATCTGGTGAACCTCTGGAGTATTAAACTGGTCTGTATGTATTGGAGTAGATACAGGCCCCTATTAATTTGTGACTCTGGATATGTTGTGTTTGAGATAAACCTGTTTGTGATGGGTGTATCGAGACATTAAATTCAAATCGTATTTGATCAAATTTAATTTGATATTGTGTGTCGGAATATTGACTTCTAAAAAAATGGAGGTGGAATATCCGTTCCTTGCAAGTGGTTGGTCTGGGAGATTTTAATTTTGCACAGTACCTCAGAGCAAACCTCTGTAGGATCTAAGGGGAAATTTGGAGTTTAGACCTTGCAGCTCTCATGGCTGATCAGAGAGGGCTTTGGCTGTTCTGCTGCCACTGGAGGGGAGCACTGATATAGGAGGAAATCCTGCCAGAGAGCACATTGCCGAGGGCTCCTCCACACAGAAGAGGTGTCTCATGTATCCAGACTTAGGCACTATTTGACTGCTGAACGTCTGTGACCACTACAAATGCTGTTTGAAGAGTATCTGGGTGTAAAAGAGGGAAACCATGAGGTGCACTTTGGCATAGTCTGAACGAGAGCTGACGTCCTGTCTCACTGAAGCTGGCTTCCCTGCCAGGTCCTATCCACTTGGCTCTCTTCCCTAGTGAGTGGGGAAATGTGTTCTTTGTATTCCACTTGGCTTCTGAATAGTCATCCCTTCATGTAATCAGTAGCTTGGCCATGTTATCTCTGGCATGCATGTCAACAAAAGAAGAACAACAATGTCGAGAGGAATCTTGGATTATGTTTGGCAAACTCTGAACACTGGGCATGAGGTTTGGTCTAAGGCATTTTTGGTTAGCAGGCAGTGACAACAGAATCTCCTAGCCAAGCTTTGACAGAGTTCTTACAGAGTTTTTATAACCTCGCATGCTGCCTGTGGTTTGAGTGACTGGGAGGGACTTTTCCGGGCTGAGGTGACTGTCAATCTATCCAGCACTAATCAATCATTCTTTCCCTACCTCTGAATTCAAAGAGAGCTTTGCCTCTCCGCTGAGTGTTCCTTTCACTCTCTTTAGTTTGTGGGAAGCAGTTTGTTTGTTGTTTGTTTGCTGGTGATCTGTCCACAACTGTAAGTAATGATTTTAAAAAAATATTTCTCCTACAAATATCTCAGAGTATGTTATTGAGATTACTGTGTAAGTGCCAGTTAATGAGAAAGGGGTGAACTCTGGGGAACGTATAGGTATTCTCCGTGAGTCTCTGTGTAGCATAAGAAATTTTTACCAGAAATTCAAAACTCTGCAACATTTCCCTCCAAACAGACAAAAAGCAATGGTTGGCCAGGTCTGATCTCAAGACTCTCAGAATGCGTGATGGAGGAACAGAAGGTGCAGTTACTCCTGCTTCCTACACTAATAGCAAGGGCAGCCCTACCAATAGGCAATATGAGGGAATTGTCTCAAGACACAGATTTTGGGGTCTCATGATTTAACAGCAAATTGTTCGTTATCCATGCATTAGTACTGCCTTATTACTGCCAGAGATAGAGGGAGAGATTTCTGTTATTTTCTGCCTCCTGTAGTGAAGCAACTTGTCTGGCTTTGTCTGTTGTGTGCCAGGAGCTGAGCGTGCGGCTAAAGTACCATTTGCATCTCTGCTTCCATTAGCAAAATCTCTTGGATCATCCCTGAAGAACTGAACTTCCTCTGGATCTACCTGTGCAGTCCTTATCAGGGAATTCCATTTAACATACCTTCCCTATTCTTTGACATGATCAGCTTGCCTGAATCAATCAAACAGTTTCTCTCCATCCATCCATCCATCCATCCATCCATCCATCCATCCATCCATCCATCCATCCATCCATCCATCCATCCATCCATCCATCCATCCATCCATCCATCCAATTTAATTAATTGTTTTTCTTCCGCCAGGGCTCCCAATGTAATGTAGGACAAAATGTATCAAAACAGGTTAAAACAACTGGAAAACAAAGGGTAAACAAGATAATGTTGTTTTGATTGCCCACTGGAAGTTCAGCAAAAAAAGATCCAGCCTGATGTCCCTTGGAGGAGAATTCCATCATCAAGGTGCCGCTACTGAGAAAGATGTCCCCTGTAATCACCAATCTAGCCTCTTGGCACTGTAGAATATGCAATAAAGGCTCTGCTGAAATCATTTCATTTCACCCTGATCTTGGTGTGATATTTACGAGACCGGATGAAATAGGAATCCATCTGAGCTGCTTCCCAATGCAGTTCAGCGTTCTCTCTTTCTCTTCACTAAAGAGTTTGATGTTCTGAAAGATGTCACTTACTACCTGGATGAATTAGTATATTTATCAAAGGAAGGGCCAGAACTGCCAGATGCATAAACAACAACCAAAAATAAGCACACCATTTGGAAAGTTCATTACCGGAGTGGTGGAAAAATTACAAAGAGACAGATGCAACTGCAGCTAACTTTAATTAAAACTCCAATTAAAGCTAATGAAATGGTAACGATTGCAAACTTTTTTCATTTTTTTAAACAATGGTGTCATAAAACGGGAGTCCATGTTATTTAGCAATCTCATTCCATCCTCCCAAATTCCTCTTTCTCCCCCACCCTTCAATTTGAGGTGGAGAAGGAAAGGATGGATGGAAGGTACACCAATGAATGGCAAAACCCACAGACACCATTTATATTGACAGAAGCATTCACGTATGTTGCATCGATTCAAATTAAATCAGTTTGACATCCGAGTTAAAATAAACCCTCTGGCAGAAAAGTAAAATACCTTGCTTCTGATCAAAATAATACAATTCCCTGTCAAAACTATCCACACTTTCACGTGAGTTGTGCAGTCAATTTAAAACATGATTCAAATACAGTTTTCCCCCCAGAACTGGTTGGTATCATGCTGAGAGACCACCTGGAAAACACTATTTATGTGATGTTGGATTCCACAAAGGCAAGATACAACTAGTGTAAGAAAACTGCATGAATCCACATGTCAAAGTGAATTGAATCACAGCCAAACCTATGGGAGAGGATGAGTAAAGGATGTCTAAAAACAGAAGTCAATGCTAAGAAATCTACATAAGCCACCAGAGCAGAGGTGAGGAACTTATGGTTCTCTGGAAGCTGTTGATCCCAATTTCTGCCAGACCCAGGCAACATTGCTAAATACTGGGAATGATGGGGGCTGTGGGCCAAAAGTATTTGGAGGGCTATGTGTTCCCCATCTCTGGTGTACTGGGTATTTCAGTCTTTATGGACTATATATTTGACCATTTTTAGTTTTAGAACTCTATATCAGTCCCTCACTCCAAGAAGAAACTCATACCGGTTTACTATTCTTTAAATAATGCATGTAATAAAACTAAAGCCATAAAATTCATTAAAAAGAAAGAAAGAAATACTAACATAATAAGAAACAAGGAAACAACATGGACAAAAACAACAACCTATGAGCCCCAGAAACCAAAAATGAAGGTAGGAACAGTTTTAACACACTCATAATAAGAGAAAGAGATAGAATATTAAAGAAAGAAAGGTAACAAGAGAGAATCTATCGGTTATCTGAGGGGCACAATACTGAAGCAGAATCAAAGAGCTGGAAGTGATGTTAGAGGTCATATGATCCAATCCTTTGCTTACTGCAAAAAGATGACAAATGGTCTTAGTTGAAGTTGGTGACCCTCCAACTTCAGATGTGTTGAACTATAACTTCAGTCAAGCTTGCTTAATAGGAGATACAGTGCAACATACCTGATGGGAAACAGATTGGAAAATATTAGCTTAGGGCCAAAATGCACAAGATAGGCAGTTTTGCAATTAGAAGGGGAACTGATTTAAGCAGTACAGACTGTGTGATTATCTTCTGATTTTCTTAGCTGTGCAAATTACAGGGTGGCTTAATTTTGTTTAACAATCAAGCAAGCAGACAGTGCCCAGGTTTATGGGACATTTGATACGTCTGAGTAGAGACTTGCTTCAGTAAGATCTCCAGCTTGGTTAAGGATTCTTCTTCCTCTTCAGCTAGAGCATCCCTTCCAGACTCCATTCTCTTTCTGAATAGTGGAGATCTTTTACTAATGTTGAAAAATGATTCATCTGCCAGGCCATTCATCTTTTGTACAGTACAAACAATGGGAGAAGGAGCCATCTTGTTCTGTGTTTCAGACAGCAAAATGTCTTGGAACAGTGTTGGGTTTCTCTGCTTCTGTCACAACAGGGTTGTGACTAGACACCCTCCCTGCCTGAGTTATGCAGCTAGGACAGGTTCATGACCAGACCCAACCTGCCATTACAGTACAAGGGTTGCGCTGTCACCCTGCTGCGTGGGTAGGCTCTTCACCAAACACCCTTTCTGCCTGGGTCAGGTCCTGTTGCCCCACTGCTGTCAGGACAAGGTCATGGCCCAAAACTGTTCTTGCCAAGACAGGGTCATGACATGCTGCTGCCCTGCTGTCAAGACATGCTCATGACCAAACATCTTCCCTACCAGGTTACAAACATGCACTCATCTTGTTAGAATAGGCTCATGACCAAACACCCTACCTTCCATTCTCCTCTGCAAGCTGCCCCCCCACCCCCAAGGCTTCTTTGTGGCCAAGGAGGAAAGGCAGGTCATTTGGAAATGCATGTGGCTTTTGAAGTGTAGCATTGGCTTCAGTCCCATCTTCCTCTCGGGAATCAAAGTGACGCCTCTCAACCCATTCTTCAGCAAGCAACCAGAGGCATTTGCAGGCATGGGGAATCTGGTTTGATGCTGAAGCGAAAAGCATAAAAGATTTTCTGAGCCTCTTGTCTGAGCAGAAAGAAACGCAGAGAGAGAAGGAAGGGGGAGAAGGAAGTGCTGCTTTATGAACTACCAAAGATCAGGTATTTCCTTGACCTATCTGGGCACACTTCTCTGCATGGCTAATAAGCTGAACATGCAGCTCAGTGTGTGGGTTTGCTCAATGTGTGGGCTTATTCTCTTGATAGAGTCATTTACCTGTCATTTACATGGATGGGGTACTTAGCCTTTAACAATTGCAGCAGTTATAAGAATTTGGCAGGGTAAAAGGAAACTCTTAAAGCAGTTTGATGAAGGCACAGGATGTGTTATTTCCCCTTCTACAGGCTTTGATGCTGGGCGAGAGAGAAGTAGAGATCCTTCCAGTCCCAAGCTGTCCCTTTAAAAACAGGGAGTAAGTCACTATGCAGCTTCTGCTAGCTGCAGGGAGCTTGAATGCTGGTCCTCCCCTTGAAATCTATGGCTGCTGCTTTCTAGGAAATCAATCAGTGTATTTATTTCCAAAGGATTAGCCATCTTAAGTCTGCTGCAGCAAAAACTACAAAGAGCTATAAATCCAATTGTTACTTTCAACTACAGCAGGTCCATTGAAATGAATGAATCTTGTTAGTCAACACTAACTGGTGTCCCATTGATTCCACTGGAGTCTTCTCCAGTTCGGACTAAAATCAGATTTGGCACCATAAAAACTATCAATTTTGTTATAGCTTGAGTTTTCATGGACAAAAGCCCAGTTCGTCAGATATTATATTTATCCATCAAAAGAGTCCAGCGTGGAAAGGAAACAAATTGTGAATCTAGTGCCTGCTCCCCACTCCCATAGTGAGCTGTTCTCCACTGGGAAAGCATCCCACTAGGATGAGGAACAACATATTTATTTATGCAGAAGAAAGAAGCATGCTGTCATTAAGATAATGCCATTCCTTTGGCTCTATGTAGATGCTTTGCACTTCTTGGATAAATAAAGATGTTGCCGCAAATTAAGATGTGCTGAAAACCCTAAAACCACAATGAAATAATGTTCCTTGTGTGACCTGCACAGGGCCAACATGTGCTGGCATTATGGTCAGCCTAAATCCACATTGAATTTCATTAAAAAAAAAAAAACCACAACCCTTGACAGCACAGTAGCAGAGTAAATTGTGCAAAACATTCCGATTTGAGGGTCCTTTGTGTCAGATTTGTACTGGCCTGTATGCACACGCGCGCGCACACACACATACACCAAGTAAAAATGCAGATCTTTGTTCTACCCTCCAGTACAAAGAAGAATCACACCGAATCACTACTTTTCTTAATGCGACCTCATTAGTGGAGTGCGGGGGGAGGCGGAGAGGAAGCATTGGTTATATAACAAGCTGAGAAGCTTCATGCATGGAAGAAGGAGGATTGCACAAAGTATTTTCAACAGCTGCAAACAGTGTTCCGAAGGAGGGAGGGGAGCTTGTAGCACTGTAGTTGCTCCTGGCAAACCTCATGTCACTACTAGCCTTTGCCTATTGTCCAGCTGGAGAACAGCAATGGAGGAAGCAGAGCAAGAAAAAGAAATGGTATATATAGTAAAGCATTTTTTAAATGCTGAAGTGTGTAACAGAAATGAGAAAATTACGAATGATTACTGTCAAGCAGTGTCCCTGTTTACTTTCACAACATCCCCAGGAGATAGGTTATGCTGGAGATGATCAGTCTTAAGGCCATTCAGTTAGCTTTTGAGCTGTTTTGTGTGGATTTCAAGGTGTGTCTTCCTTTTTTTAAAAAAAGCATGCTGCTTATATACTGCTCCATAGCACTTAAAGCACTCTCTGGATCATTTACAATTTAATTATGCAGGCTGTACATTGCCCCCCACCCCACCCAGTGAAGTGGGTACTCCATCTACCGACCTTGGAAGGTTGGAAGGCTGAGTCAACTTTGAGCTAGCTACTTGTTATTGAACCCCAGCTGTGAGAAGAGTTTTGGCTGCAGCACTGCAGTTCAACCACTGTGCCACAAGGCTCTAACATAAAATTATCAAGATAGTGGCTTCCTAACCACATCTGACATTCCAACAACACTTTGGTGCAGCAGTAAGGGAATGTGAAAACAAGAATGGGAAAATGGCAGGTGTCTCACCCACACAGTGGTGGCGGTTCTTCCCACCACAGCAGTAGTGCTACTTGTGAGGCTTGCTGGTTTGGTGGGATAGAGCTGACTGAAGAGCACTTCATCAGGGTCCTGCTTCTTCACATATTGAACCAGTCTTGATTGCTATCAGTACAGTGTTATTACCAGTGATTGCACAGTAAGTGGGCGATGAGCTGGAGGGTGTTACTTCAATTGCCCATTCTCAGTGTGTATGTTGGGGGCCATCAAGTGCACAGCTGTACCCTAGACTAGGCCTGTTCTGCACATCTGCTGGAAGTCTTTGAGAACTTGAAAGCAACGTATGCATTAACTCATTCACTGCAATCAAAGGAAAGTCTGACTAATTTACATCAATATGTAAAATTCATCCCATATCTTCCTGATACTTACTTTTCCTGAAGGTGTCCAGGTCTCAATGCTTCAGCAAAGCAAGAGTAATGGCAGGATCTCCCTTTTATTACTTTTCATTAGGTTTCAATCCAAGTCATACCAGCATGTTTCCCTCTCATCAGAGGACCAGGTTACAAATAGTATTCCAACAGTTTTCTTGCTTGAGAAGTTTGACTGCTTCCAAACATTCTGTAGCGTCAAAACTGACTCATTAAATAATGCTAAAGACATCTCTGTTTCAAGAGCAACACTACAGATAAAAGAGAATGCTACAGATGCCAAAATAGCATACTATAGAGGATTTAGCATGACTTGTGCTTGTCATAACCTTGTTCACTTGCAAATAGTCCCTCTTATTTGGTTGTATTCAGATTTTCTGCATTTCTGGAATAGCCCTATATTTCTAGTAGCTTATAGCACTAATTGACTCCTGCTTCTCCTGTGGGTTGTTGTGATGGCAGTGTTTGAGAGCCTAAAGCCTGTCTGTCGGTTGTTTATGGCTGCTGTTAGAGAGAAGGAAAGGAGAAAAGCGTAAGTCAGCAGTAAACAGCAGCAAATAAAGGGCTAGAGTATAAAACAAACAAAACAACTGAGAGGAAAAGCTGAAAGGAGAGGGGGGGAAAAACACACAAACACAACCCAATCAAAAGCCAAAATGAAAATCAACGTAATAAACACCTGGGAAAAACAGTAAAACCAGGAACTCCAGTATTGATTTCAGGAGACTTTCCCACCTGTGTACCCTCCTGATGTGCTGGACTACAACGCCCACTGTCCCCTGTCCACCCACGTTGGGGATGGTGGGGGCTGTAGTCCTACACATCTGGAATCCGCTCCAGACCGGGGAAAAGTCTGGTTTAAATAGCCGTACAAAAAGGGGAAAAGCCCTGTGGATCTCCTACGTCGTCGGCCTTGAGTCAGAGGGGGGTGGGTTGGTGGGCGGAACTGATCCCCTCCACGGCTCCATCCGGGAGCTTCGTGAATCCTTGCGCGGGAATTCCCCCAGTCGAGTAGCCCGGCTTGATCGGAGGGCAACGTCGTCCTCCCCTTCCCTCCCCTCCGACAACAAGGGGAACCCTCCTCCATGTTGCGGGTGGGAGACCCTTTGAGGGGAAAGGGGGGGATTCCTTGGCCAGGCGGTCCGCTCCCAACCTTCGGGATGAGGGAGGGAGCGGGGTGTAAACGAACGAGAAGGGCGTTATTTGGTGGTAGTAACTGAGCAAGGAACGAGAAAGGGAACAAAGCGGCAGGAAAAAAGGAGGGTGTCCTCTCTGCACTCGCTAAGAGGCGGTCGCCAGCCCGTGTTGTCTGGGAAGTAAATCCCTCTGGTTCAATTGCAGCTTACTCTTGGGTAAGCGTGAGTCAGAGTGCAGCCTATTGAGATTCCCAGCCTTCTCCACCACCGTCGCCAAGCCCCCGCCCCCCACCCCAGGAGGAAGGCGAGTCGCACCGACGGAGGCGGGAAAGGAGAAGCGGGGGTGTCTTTCCCTGTCAGTCTGAGCCGCAACTCTCGGGGAGGGCGAGAGAGAGAGAGAGAGAGAGAGAGAGAGGCTGGACCAAGGGCCGCCTCTCCGTCGCGCTCTTCCCGGCGCGGAACAAAAGGGGGAGGGAAAGGTGCGCGGGAGCGCTGGCGGCCCCCCATCTTCCCCTCCCCGCCCGCCCCGTCCCCGCCGCACCGCGGAGCGCCTGAGCGAGGCTCGCCTTTCCCGAGGAGCCGCAGAGCCGCCGCTGGACGCCCCCGAAGGCGGCACCGAGGAAGGGGCCACGCCAGCCAGCCAGCCAGGCGGCTCGGCCGGCGAAAGCGCGGCGGGGGTCGTGGCTCCAGCCCTGCGGGTAACCTTTCCACGGAGGTCGAGGGTGCGGGAGCGGCGTTGCCTCTAGGGCGGGCCACGGAGGGGCGGCGTGAGGAGAGAGGGAAGGAGAGGCCAAAGCAGGCCGAGCCAAGCCCGGGGGTGGGTTGCATGCGTGGGGGAGCCCACCCACCCAGCCACCCGCGGACCGACCCTCCCTCTCTTTCGGGGGATTTCCTTCCTGGGGACCCACCGAGACACCAAAATTCCCGCTGCCTCGTCTCGGGCACGTCCCGTGTTTTCCCCACCTTAGATTCCCCCAAGGAATCGCCTCCCTTCTCTCTTTCGCAGGGTTTAATAATAACCCTGGGATTCCTGGCCTTTTTTTTGACCGGGAAGAAAGGCCAAGGAGCGAGCGGGGTGGGGTGCGGTGGGTGGGGTGGGGATTCTTTGGGGCTCCCTCGTTTCCTGCCGGCCTTCTCCAGGGACACTTTCCCATGACTGCATTTTTGTACAGGATGCTTTTCAAGGCCTTTGCCTGGACCACAGATTCTGAGGGAACCCCAACACTTTGGGAGAAGGCTCCCTCATATACTGGTTGGCAGCTGCCTATGGTTTAATTATAAGAAGGAAAGAGAGTAGGTTTTAGGCCTTGCCTATCGGTTATGGGTTTTTTAAAAAATAATTAGTTGTGATTTTAAGCTAAGATGGAAAGTGCACTCTGCACATGTTCAGATGAGTTATTGTTACTGGGGTGGCCCTGGTTGGCAGAACAGCAATAAATATTTTAAATAATTAAATTGAGTGCGTGTGATAGTGATGATGATGATTTGGGGAGGCCTCTAGCTTACAGGAGAGCATGTGATTTGCATGCAGACGGTCCCAGGTTTTCTAGGATCTTTAGGCAGGGCTGGGGAAGAATTTTGATTGAATAGCTGGAAAATTATTGCTACTGGTTAGTACCAAGAACATTAATGGTTAGCTTTGTTATAAGGCAACTTCCTATGTTCGTGTAATCGCTTCCCTTCTGGGGAAGTTCATTTGGGGTGGAGAATGAGACTTGTGTGTGGATGCCGTTTGTGGTTGTTTCATAAGCTCCTTCCTGCTCCCTAAAGGTCATCAAGTCCAGCCCCTTCCCAATGCAAAAAAAATAATTAAAAAAATCAGGAGAAATTGTGGAGTGGTGGGATGACTAGCTGAGGCAGAAGAAATTGAGATTTTTTTTAAAAAAAAGTTAGCATTCCATATGTTCATTTCTCTCACACATGCCAGGATAAAAACATGGTCCGAGTTCTTCCTGTCTCCTTGCAATGGGGCATAAACAAACAAACAAAAAAATTAAGAATGGGTCTGACTATATTCCCCTCAGGCAGCAGAAGCTGGGTGGTGTTGGAAGACAGAGTTGTGCATTCTGGTTAGCATCTCCTGCTTCCCTTATGTTAGCCTGTTGTCCTCCGGTGTAGTATATGCTCCTGCCCCATTGCCAATTTGTCCAAGTAAAATTCAGCAGACAAGTGCAGTCAGCATCTGTGGATGAAAAGCTTGTAGGCCATCTTGCCCTTTACCTCAGGGAGCAAAGTGCTTTGTGCCTAGCCACATATTGGAGAAGGGCCCAGACAGAGGAGGGAGGAGGGAACATCCCTTGTATCCCCTTCCCTCAACCACTTTCAAACTTTATTTCTCTACCTCGTTCTGCTCCCCTGCTGCTTCTACTGATGCCTTTCTGTGCTTCCCTTCTTTCCATTCTCTGCAATCATTTTTTAAAGCTTGGGGGGGGGGGAAATCATTTTCACCTCTTTTTCTGGAAGTTGTGATCCAGAAAAATAACACTTCAAAATCTTCTCTTTTTCCCTCCTTCACAACCCACCACCTATTTTGCTCTCCCCTGTTGGGCTCCTTGGCTTGTATCCTTCTTTTGTCCCCTCTGTCAAACTTGTCTTTTTCTCCAACCCGTGCGGTGGATCATGAGCTCATCAGAAGAGCCAGGGCCAGTCCTGCTGTTAGATAGAGTGAGGCAGTTTCTTCAGGTAGCATGTTGAGAAATGACAAGAAACTATTGGAGTAGAAAGTATGTACTGTACCATGTGGCCTGATCTGCCTGCTCCTGACCTAACCTTCTGAGTTCACGTGTGGTGGATCCTTGATTCAATAGGATTTACTTAAGTGCTGACTTACCATTGAACAACTGATTTTTTTTGGATCTGTTCTAGTTCGGACTACCAATAGGATTCTGGCCCACCAAAAGTTACTCTTCTGATATCTGGTTTAAGAGAGATGTTGTTCCAGTAACACTGACTGTTATCTGCATTTAGGCTGGAAGCAGTGGCAGCTGTTAACTCCAGTTTTGGGGTGCTGTGCATTTACCCTGGGTTGTAGTTTGCTCTTTATAGCAGCTGTCCAAGGTCCTGAACCCATTATGGTGTTCAGCACCTTTGATAGTTCTTGCATGCAGACTGAAAAACAGGATGGATTCACAGCAATCCTGAAATTGGAGTCAATAGGCACTACTGCATTAAAGCAAAAAACAACAACAACAACAACAACAAAAAAAACTTGGATGCATGTAGGGCCGTGCCTGACACAAGGCTGAAGCAAGTCCCAAACCTCAGAACTCACTTTGGGTATGTTTTATGTGCTAGCATCCTTATCCTTTCAGTGGAAGAAGCCCTCAATAGCAGATGGTGGGAAACTTGTGGCATCCAGATGATTTGGATTATAACTGCTGTAATACCTTGTATTTGACTATGTTGGCTAGAACATTGGGAGTTCAAATCCAAAACAACTCGAGGGCCAAATGTTCCCAGTCCCTGATACAGTATATGGGACATTCATATGCACTGTGGCTGGCACAACACTAAATGCTCAGTTGTACATACTAGCAAGACTAGAGCAGATGGGCAAAAGGTCTAGAATGGGGATGAGGAACCTCCAGTTCCTAAAATGGGTATTTCTTGTAGGGGTTTCCTTCTGGCCCTCTGGTCAGAGTGTTTGTCTGTCTCGCCTGACCTACTGCAAGTTGGACTACAGCTCTTATCTTTGCAGATAACTCGATGACTGGAAATTAAGGGAATTATAATCCAGCATGTTTGGAAGGTGCTCTGTATAGCTGTAATCGGCATCAGCTGCCTGGTATCTCTGTCAGAGGCCCTTCACATAAAATACCTGGTTTTGGAAGAAGGGTGACCAGGGATTGAACTAGAGACTTTCTGCATGCAAAATGTAGGTGTGTGATTGCTGAGCTGCAGCCCTTTCCCAGTGATATTCTTGCTTGAGAATTTGCATAAGGCAATAGAGCATAATTTTACAGAGAACTGACATAGTTGGAAGGAAGTGGGTTGGCTGAATCCTTTAATAAAAGAAGAAGATGGAATTGGAATAAGTTATGTAATAGTGTAAGGCTCAAGACATTCAGAATGAGAGCATTCTGTCATGGTGGGGAGAATAAGGCTAGAACACTCCCGAGGGCTTGGCAATGTAGACATTTGATCCGGGCGCTTAAGAATGTAGTCTGAGGCTAATATACCCATGCTTGGTGACCCCCCTAGGTTCAGAATGTTAAAATAGTTCTTTCTTGCTGGAATGTCGTTTGCAAATTTAATAGATAAAAACTATGGGCTTAGCTTTTAAATTTCTTTTTGAAGATGTAACTGGTGCTATAGTTTAGTGGAGAAAAACGGGGATGGGAAAAGTTACTTTGGGGCTTCAACTCTCAGGATCCCACAGTTAGCATAATTCAAAAAAGTATTTTTCACCCTTCATTTCTAGAGATGGATGACTTCCCTTACAGATCTCCTTGTTTAACTCAGATTAGATGTAGATTCTGTCCAACTATACCCAGCCCCTTAATTGAGAAAGCTTGGATCATTTCCTAGGTTAACACAAGAGAGCTTGAGAGAAATACATACGTATCCTTATCCTTGCCAGCCACTGCTACTCCCACTACGCCATATCCCCTACAAAACATATTCCTTCCTTTTCAAGCCTAGATGTGGACAGGAGCAGCCGTGGGGCAGCACAGAACCTTGTGGTGGATGATGCAACAGTAGGGGACAGCAGTGCAGTATTGTTCTTTGCAGCAGCAGAGAATGGCTTTCCCCTAACTTGACACCTTAATATATGTTGGAATACAACCCCCATGGTCACCTGGGAGTGGTGACAGTTGTAGTCCATCTGGAGGGGAAGACTAGTTTACACAAAGGACCTCTGAGGGACTGAATCCAGATATGTCCAAAGCCACAGATACTCTCTATCAGTTGAAATATCAGACAGGCTGGTCTGGACTCAAAAGTAGCTTCAAATATTGTCTTAAATTATCTGGTTATTAAAAAAATAAAAAATAAAAATCACTGTCTTCCTAATGGACCTGTTTGCACCTTTAAGAGGTCTGAAAGAACACTTCTAGTAAGGACATCCATTCCTGAGATCTGTTCAGCAGTTGCCCAGGACAGGGAGCATCCATTATGTGGAAAACTTCTTTCTGCCATCAGTTGTGCTCTGACTGTTCTTAACTTTAGGTGTATGTTGAAAACTTGCTATCTATTTTATGAATAATAGAAATGTTGTGTTTTGTTTCTTATGTATTGTTTTCTTTTGTATGTTTTATGAATTTTTAATACTGCTTTGAGCTCTTCAGGTATATGTAGTTTCTATATTTGTAAATAAATAAACAAGTTAGCCAGGACTAATATAAAATATAAAACCATTGATTTCATTGGATTTCCTGTAGCAGTGACTGTGTTTAGAGCCAACCATATGACTCAAGTTGAGGAAATACAGTGTCAAAGAACCTTCCCACATGGGTTACATACTCAGTTACTGGGATTTCAGTAGTCACATTGTTCCTTTGTGAAGACAGAACAGAATGATTGATGGCATCATGGAGACCAGTTGTGCGAAATGATAGATTTTATAGATCAACTTTTCTTGATGAGAATAGGATCTCAAAAACTCTCTTCAAGTCTTAAATAGTGCAGTGAAAAACATTAGCAAGCTGATTTTCTCCGAGACCACGTTAGATATGATCTACAGATTTATAAATCATCTGCACCAGCCAGGTTCTTCTGTACGGAGAGGACCATATTGTACTTGCTGGTGTTAAAGAGGAGGAGTCTTTCAGAAAAGATGGCAGCACTAATTTTTTACTAGAAGGTTGAATATACAGGGATCCAAATCCCGACTCCTATAAAATACAAAAATAATTTAGCTGTGTGATCTGTGGGTAAAATTCAGAATTCTTGGACCACTGCAGTTTCATTAGATGGGCATGCTTTCCTTAGGGACCCTTTATCAGGCTGGGCAATGCAAAACTTGGAGCATGAGGAGAAAAAGAGACATCTAAAAGTCATCCAGGCTGGAATTTTAGATTTTTCTGCTTCCCCCTTCCAGTTCTGTAATGCCTAGCCTGATGTTCAGGAGGACTTGAAGACTCATTTTAAAACCTGTTTTAGTGGGCCAATAAATCCAACCCTGGTTTTGGATTTTATGAATTAAAACAGTGAAATCTGGAGCTAGATAGCAAATCCATCAATTTGATTTTCTCTCACATTCAAATTTAAGGCTGTCAAATCTTATCCATTTGAAGACATTTTCAGATTTTGTTGAATTCTTCTAAACGATAGAGTGAAATGCTTACCCATCCTTTTTGATCTGCTTTTCTTCAATGTGTGCATAGAACAGTCTGCAGAAGGGAACGTTGTCATCAAACTGGTGGGAAAATAAATTAACCAGGCCATTCATGCCTGGGATGGCTGGGATGAGTTGTCAATGGAGATGCATCAAGAGATGGCACACACCATTGAAGGATGGATTGACTTGACAAGATGCAGGACTTTTGAGAGCAGAAGCCATGGCATAGCAAAGCTTCTGCTGAATCACATGAGACAGTTTGAGACCATCCTAGGACTTGTGAGGGCTTGAAGGCAAGCAGATTGGAAACTGTCTCTTTCAGCCCTAGAAGAATGTAACATACTTGTTTTCAAGCAACTGCACAATAGATGAATGTCTGATTCCATTGGGGCTTATTCTGCAGAGACATGTGGGCATGCTCTCAGTGCATGTCATTTCCACCTTCTCAGTATCCACCAGAAGAGAAGTGAGCAAAATGTAGCTTCTAGATGTAAGTCTGCAATTTCTAGCATTGTTTACCATTGGAGACACTGTCTGGACCTAATGGGGAGTTGCAGTCCAGCAACATGGAAGAGGAAACACTTTGTCCATTCCTGCACTAGAGAATAAGTCCGATTGGAAACAGCAGGATTTACTTGTGAGGAAACATGCAGAAGATTGCTAAGGCAATTTATATTCCAGATGGTGTGGACACATGTCATTGGTGGTAGATGGTGGAGGAATTGGAGCTGGAAGACTCACTTTTTCAGCCCACAACTGCCAGAATCCCCTTCCAATGGGGTTCACGTGGCTGGAGGGTTTTGAGAATCAGAGTATTTAAAAAAGAGGGAACTTTCCCAAGCTTTGTGGGGAATCATCAGTCCTACTAAATCTGTCTTATTTGTGAAACCACATTCTTACAAAGGATAATGGTCCCACATAGGAGAAAGAATAATGTTTTCTCTGTGACAAAACAGTGATAGGAAAATGTGAACCCCACTCTATGGTCATGTTAGCTGGCTGCCCTCTGGGTGAGTGATGTTCTGTTCTTATGTTTTAATTGCATTTCTGTTTTTATCTTGGTTTTACTACTGAATGGACTTTTCTGGCAGAAACGTGGAATATAAATTTAATGAATAAATGTAATAAGTAATATAAGTAAGAAAAACAAAGATGAGCAGCAATATTTAAGTAAAATGTTCTCCTTTCTCAAGCTGGGCAATGAAACAGACATATTCACTTTTTTTTTAAAATTCGCTGTGTTTTAAGAGAAATGAAAGTAATTCTCATTCAGTTTTTTCTTTGACTTCCAGGCATTTTGTTCCTATTTAAGGCCTAGCCCTTGGAGGTAGACCGGTTGTTAGTTTGAAAGACTGCTTTCATCTGTAGTTAGTGAGTGAGGAACAAACCATGCCTGTCCTTTCTGAAGATTCAGGTATGGAACTTTCTGCTACATTAATATGTTCTCTAACAATGTTTCTGTTTTAAAGAAATTGAGAGAGAGCCAGTGTGGTGTCCTGCTTAGAATGCTGGAATGGCAGCAAGGAAATCCAGGTTCTAGAACCCACTGGATGACCTTGGGCCAGGCACACTACTTATAAAGCTTGTGAGACTGAAGTGAGGAGAGCCAGGTACATTGCCTGGAATTCACTGTAAGAAAATAAAACAATGTTATAGTAGCTTATAATTATCAGGATAAATAAGAAAGAAAAGGAACCTGACTACAATAAATCAGTGGAATATGCTCAGTCTTCATTGGTCTGTTTTGGAAGTACATGGGTTCTCTGTTTTGACGCTAAAAAATGGTTTCTGTATGCATCAAGACTTATTAAAGCATGTCCCTTTTTCTTTTTTCCCTTTCCTTCTGGAGGCTTGATAGCAGTGATGCACTGTCACATGCAAAGCTATCTCCATGATTCTCCTACCATTATGTTCTTCTTCCCGCATTTCTTTTCCTGCTTATTTTACCTTGAATGATAAGCTCTAACAATCTACACTTTTCATTTGTCATTATCTTGTTTCAAAATATGATTTCTTGGATGTTATTCATTTGTTCTAGTACTTATTCATTGGTCACTTTATCAATTCAAGACACCACATTTCAAACACTATTTTTTTTATAGTAGCCTATGTTAAGATCCCAAATTCCATGCCATACAGAACTGAGAATCTATAGCAGTCTCACATGCCCCATTTGGGAATATGTCCTGTCAGTACAGAAGTACTGAGTCATAATCATCTTAGAACTGCAGTGCTGAAAGGGGTCCTGAGAATCATTGAGTCTAGCCCAGGGGTCTCAAACATGCGGCCCGCGGGCCATTTGCGGCCCGCCGGACGATAGTTTGTGGCCCCCGCCTTGCCTGCCCCCCCTGAAGCGCCCACGCGTCCTCTGCTGTCAAGAGTCAAAAAAAGCCTCGCCTCGCTCGCCGGCTCTCTCCCAAGACAGCGCCTCTTGCACCCTCCATCCGGAACTGCAGCCTGCCAGCCAGCCCACCTGTCTGCCGGCTGGCAGGCTACAGTTCCGGATGGAGGGTGCAAGAGGCGCTGTCTTGGGGGAGAGCCGGCGAGCAAGGTGCTCCGCCGGCTCTTTTCCCTGAGCACCCGAGCTGCCGCTGCGCGATGCCTGAGAGCGGAGCTCGCTCCCGGCCCGTCCTTGAAGAGCGCCTCCAAGCCGCCAACAGCAGCTGCCGCCACCCCGCCACCTCTTCCAGGGAAGCAGCTCTCTGGCTCTCTTTCTCTCTCGGCACCCCCAGTACCAGCCCGGCCAGCGGCCGCCTCAGCACCCGGCGGTGGTTCCTCCTCCTCCTCCTCCTCCTCCTCTTTGTCCTGCTTCAGCCGCCTCGGCTCTGGAGGCTGCCTGGGCTCGCCTCGCAAAGTGTGCTCCTCTGTCGTGGTGGGGGTAGCTGCTGCTGCTGCTGAGTGCGCCTTTTTTTGAGGGGGGCCCTCAGAGGAAGTTTGCCGGACCTCCGTGTGTGTGTGTGTGTGTGTGTGCGCGCGCACACCTGTGGGGGCCCCCGCCCCGTTCTGTTTAATTTCGCGGGTACCGGTGGGGGCTTTTCTCCTTTGGCAAGGCGAATTCTTTGAGGGTTTTTTTTTAAATTTTATGTCGTGCCCCCCCCCCCCCCGGCTAGGCGGTCGCCAGCGCTCCCTCCCTTCTCCGCTTCTTCATCCTGCTGCTGCTGCTGGTGGTGGTAGTGAAGAAGGAGCCGGAGGGTGTTGTGGCCGGCGACGAGGGCTAGCGCGCCCCTCCTCCTCCTCGGAGCCCCAGCCGGGCTAAGGAAACTCCTGGGCGGCTTCCTCGGGCTCTTGCTCCGCTTGGCGGAAAATCTGATGCGGCCCAGCCTCACCCAGACTCTGCCTCCAGCGGCCCCCAGGTAAATTGAGTTTGAGACCCCTGGTCTAGCCCCTGTCAAGGAGGCACAGTGGGGAATCAAACTCCCAACCTCTGGCTCTTTAGCCAGATGCCTAAACCACTATCCAGCAGTATTAGCAGGAGTGACATTAAACCAATAATAACCATATAGTTAAAAGTGGATATAATGGATAGCCCATAGACTGAGGTAGTAGTTCTCTGCTACCCTCTGACTGCAGGCTATTGCTTGGTAAAACAGAGTGGCAGCTGAAAATACAACTATGCAATTCAGCAGAAGGGGTAAAAAGACCTCAGTGACACCAGAATTGGTCCTGAACAGGTCTCCTAATGGGGGTGGGTTGGAGGGTTTTTTGCATTCAAATCATCCCTTGCATCATGATTGAAAGAGTTATCTCTGTTTATCTCCTGAGCGAATGACAGACCAGGTCCTTGGAAGATATTCTCAAGTCTCAGATAGATTCACATGGTGAAAGGCAGTCTTCTCTCTTCTGTGGGTGGTGGCCCAACAGATCAGATGCATGGTTATCCTCAGCTGGCAGATACTCTTCTGTTTCTTGTATTTTTTTTACTCTATCCATCCTCTAGCTGAGGATAACACTTCATGCTCCAGTTAGTCTATTTGTCTTTAAGGTGCCATAAAACTCAAGTGTGTTCTAATGGGCTGTCACCTACAATAATTAGTCTCTATGTTTGATCCTTCCCCTTTGTCCCATTTTCTTCTTTAACTATAGATATTAGAGATTTTTTAAAAAAGCAGCTGCAAATATTTGTGTGTATCAGAGAGAGAGAGAGAGAGAGAGAGAGAGAGAGAGAGAGAAATTCTGGATTAAAGCATTAGAAATCATTGGCCAGAATCCTGTTGTTTCCATGTACTGGCTTATGTGGAACTGCATAAATTACAGCAGTGAATTACTGTGAGTTTAGCAGTTGATACTTGGGTTTCTTATTGGGCACAAGTAACATGAGTAACATTGTTACTTGTGTACAATAAGAAATACCAGCAGAAACTCCTTAAGAAGCACAAAACTGCCACTTCTTCAGTGGACCTACTCTAGTTGTAACTTACTACTGGATTTCAGTCAATGTTGTCCAAACCACAGTTTGAACAATAGAACCCAAATGTTTGTATAGTGTATATTCAAGCTTTGTAAGGTAGGCCACTTTTAGGGCTGTCATTCAATTTTAAGAAATATTGGCCTCCTAAATCTTACTCCTAAGAGCTGTAGCTGAAAGGATGATTTGAAAGCAGAAAAACAAAGAATTTTGTGACATGGTTAAGATGAACATATTTGATTTATTTGATGTTAACTTCTGTTGACATATCCTACTTCTTCAGTTCTATCTGTATGAATGCAAAATAATTCAGTTCACCCCTCTGTTTGCAAGCCATACAGTGATTGGGCCAACCTTTGGTAAAATTTAATTTTGAGATGACAGATTCTAGGGCCTACAGCCAGCATGGAATTTTTAGTCCAAAAAGGTAATGTTTCCAAGTTCTGAACTGTGCTGAGTTTTAGCTGGTCTAAATGGCAACTTCAGCACAAGGAAGATCAGATCTGAGTTGCAAAGTTTTAAATGCTAGGATTGTAGCTCAAAATCCTCATTTGGTTGGAACCCATTCTTTGAAGTGTCTTGTCTTATCCTCACCTCTTATTTTCCTCTGCAGCTGTGTTAGAAGTTGCCTACAGGACTTGGCCAAAAGCTCTTGCAGTGCTTTGTAACAAGCTAATGAATACCCCAGTGAATTCTTTCTGTATTTGTTCTTTAGGTTTGCATGAGACCCTTGCCCTCCTGACATCACAGTTAAGGCCAGACTCAAATCACAAGGAGGAAATGGTGTTCCTTAGAGACATCTTTAGTGAGAGAAGTCTCAGCTATTTAATGAAGGTAAATATTTTGGATTTGAGAAAAAAACTTTTACTTGGTCTTCTGTTATTCTGGTACTTGGCCTTGTCTTGCATTTAATCCTAGAATCTCTTTTCATTACCAGAACTAACATTGAATTTTGATGCATATAAGTAAAATGGAAATGCACAGAATTTTGATGTAGCATTTTCAATTTGATCATGTGCAGAATTTTTTATTTGCTTTCCTGTTCCCCGCCACCCAGATCTCTTGGGTTAGAGCTTGAGAAAGTTATGCTTTTAGACTACAATTCCGAGAATCCCCCAACTGTGTTCTGTATTCTAGAAGCTATCATCCAAAAATGAAGTTTCCAATCTCTGCATTCAATTGGCAAAAGTGGAGTTTGGCTCAAGTACTAACCCCAGCTGGGCTTTATTAGTTGCTGAGATAGAACTACACCAGGCATTATCCATCTGTCCTCCTGATATAGCCCTGGCTTATACATTCTCTAGGACCTCATGTTAGCTAAGAATGTGATGGTGCAGCAGCAGTGCAGGCCTGCTCCCCTCTATCACATAATAGTCAGATTCCTTTTGGAAATATACACTGGCATATGCTTAAGGGCCTAAATTGCAGCAGTGAATTACTGCCAATTGATGAGTTGCCATTTGAACTCCTAGTCACATGCCAGTTGCACAACTTGACATATGACAGGGCATTAATTTCTTGTATAGAGTGGAACCTCCATATAACACCCTTGAGAAGGGGTGCATGGGTTCATTTTAAAAATAAACACCAAACAAATGAGCTTCCCTGGTTTCTTTTGTTTATATTGTGAAAATGAAAATATTCAGCAAATGAAGAGTAAATTAAAAATCAGTTTGTTTCTAATTTGTCTCATTAGTTTCTAATGGTATGAAAAATTGAAACACTAGAACTGCACCAGCAGTTCACAGGAAAGTTGCAGGGAGGATAGAAAGAGTGAGAGCAGAGAAGCTTCTGTTTTGTTTAGATATCCATCGTGCTGTGCATCTACACCTTTTAAATTGCCTATAAAATGGGGGTTCTTTTCCTAATCGGTTTGAAATTTTCCAGGTCTCATGGCTATGGGTTGTGTATATGTTGTTTAGATGGAAAGTACTGAAATTACAGGTAATAGGACTCTGGCCAATTCTCCAGTTGGAATTGATGGAACTGGGAATAATGAACATCAGTGAACAACTGACAAATGAAAAAATGAATTTTAATGGCACTTCTTGCCAGTAAGGGTCTGCAGAGTGCTTTTCAGAGTTTAAATACCATGGCTTAAGTTAGTAACAAAACAATTGATAAACATGCTGCTGGAAGGTACTGATTGTTTGGGAAAAAATTATTGTACTGCTTTTTAGAATTTCTGTATATTAAAGGGGGTGGGTGGGAAGTGGATGTTGACTGAGAGGGAGTGACTTCTGCTATCACGAGTAGTTCCAAACATTTGGATGATGTCCATGGTCAACTGTGTTGTTGTTCACATAGCACCAGCAGCAGTGCTTGGAAATGTTACCTTTTGGACTTCTACTCCTAGACTCTCCCAATCAGCATGGTCATTGAGTCCATTAAAGTCCTCTGACTGAAGGATTTTGGAAACTCTATTCCCAAAAAGTAACTTTTCTGGGATCTGGTCAATAATGTGTTGGGAGCTGTGCAGAAGTGACATATTCTTTGACCCAGGGTCATCTACTTGAGCTCAGGGACAAACACTGTTAGTGCTGTATGTGTTCAGGGTTGCCACTTTCTGGAAAGTCAGGGAAATAGAAATTCGTCAGGGAAAGTCAGGGAAATTGGTCTGAAATCAGGGAAAGTCAGGGGAATTGTGATTAAAATATATTCAAGCAGTGGATTTTTGACCTGCTGCTGCAGGAGCATGATCTGTTCTTGTGGCAACTGGAATAGAGAAATAGCAGAATACAAGTAAAACTTAATGATGCCCTTTCCCTGCTCCACCTTTTTCTCAGCTCCATCCCCAGCAACCAGCCTAATGTGTTTGTTGAGCTCTGTCCCTGCACAATTTCCAAAGTCTGCCTGTAGCATTTGCAAAGCCAGGGTAGTTTAAACGTTTAGCAAGATACAAACTTTAAACATCTAACTGTTTTCATCCCTACCTGCTAGTACTGCATTTAACTTATATATAAATATAAGCATGTTTTTGGGTCATGCTTGTGTATGGAATGGACGTTTTGTCTCCTGCTAAAAATGTTATGTCATTTGTTAGCATTCAGAGTTTACTTGAATTGAAGTTTGTATCTTGGTGTAATTTTTGGTGCAATTGCAAAACAGATGTTGCTGCAGTTAATGTTGAAAGAAGCTGATATTAAATCTCTTACTTTGACAAATATTTTTGCAGTTGAGACTTGTGTAATTGTAGAGTGGAATATTTCATTAAGACTTTCGTTAATGCAACATGACCTATTCATTTTTTAACTTGTGGTTATATTTGAATGGTGGTCAGGGAAATTGACAAAAGTTGGTCAGGGAAAGTAAGGGAAATGAAAAATTAAAATTTCAGTGGCAACCCTGGTGTTAAAGTGCCGAGATCATAGATTGAGTCTTGGAGATAGGGTAAAAGAGGAGAATCCAATAGGAGTGGAGATAGAGGCACAGTGAGGACAGAGTAGTCCAGAAAAGGATTTGTTGATGGAGTGGAAGTGATAAAAATGGTTTCACAATCAGAAGAGGAAAGGGTTCAGATTGACATGATATATAGGCTGAGACATACAGATAGTTTTGCAAGACAAATGGACCACTGGCATATGAACTAATGGGATATAACAAAGTGTATGAAGAAGAATATAAGGAAAGAAGATGGGAACTCATGATAATGATTACTTGTTATTGTTGCTGTGGTGATGATGATGATTATGAACCATCTGCCTTCCCACATCCCCCTATATGTTAAGTTCATCGTCAGAAGTTCTTTGGTGTCTTCCACCAGCTAAGGTGTGGTGGGTGGTGACAAAAGATTTTTTCCCCCATTGGTGGCACACTTACTTTGAAATTCTCAGAGGCTGGAAAATTTGATTTTTCAGACTACATCTTCAGAATCCCAGTAACTGTATTGACTCTAGGTTTCTTGGCACTTTGGTTCCAAAAAGGTAACTTTTCCAATTTCTGGAGACACTGTTCTTACAGAGGATGATGCCCACTGTGATGCAAAGTCCTCTTCCTTTTCCCAGCCCTTTTGGATTTTGTGTTGTTTGTATTCCAATTTTTTTGGTGCGCCATTATCAATTAGCTATTTTTTAGCTTTTAAAACAAAGCAGCTATTTGATATATTAAATGTTTTCCTTTTCTAAGCATTCCTGATCACATGACTACAGAAGAACATATAAATCTTAATAATCCATGAATACTATTTCTTTATCTCGTGCCTCTGGTACTGTCAGAAATATAATAAACAATCAGCCTAAAAGAAACAGTGTCCAGCAGCACAACAACAAATGACTACCAATAGTTAAAACAAAAACATATACACAATAAAGGAAGGAGTCTGTTTGTGGTGCTGCCTTTACCTCAGCAGTAAGAAGAAGAGCTTTAAGAAGAAGAGCTTCTCATGGGGACCACCAACCCTTGAATGTTTTATGTCTTATACCTTTATGGCTATCTTCTGTTTCAGATTCATGAAAAGCTCTGTCATTATGAACGGCAGAGTCCAGTTCCGGTTCTGCACAGTGCCTCTGCTCTAGCTGAAGATGTAAGTCTCTTCGCATAGTATGTGCAGTATGTTTAGGGCTAGCACTAGAGTAAGCATTGCTGGGTACATGCTGATACCTCACATCTAGAGGGGGGCATGAACCTGAAAAATGGTGGTTTGTGATGGTTTGGGGTTAGCCACAAACCACCATGAACCAACCAGAAAACTGAATTGTGCACTGCTTCGGTTTTCAGTTCATCCCTGGTGGGGAGGGTGTTGCCTTGTTCTGTCACACCACTGTTGGGCCCCCCACTGCTTTCAGGAGCCCGGGTACTGCCTGTGTGCTGGTGCCTGACCTCCAGCTGATCAACCTGATCAGCTGAGGAGTGAATGCATGCACAGAAGGCAGTGACCGGTTTCCCTTCCAGGAGCCTGGGTGCTGCCTGTACACATGCATGCGATCCCCAGCTGATTGCCCTGGTCAACTGATAGACAGGTGCATGCTCAGAGACAGCAGGCCCGGCTCCTGGAAGGGAAGCCAGGACACTGTCTCTGAAGATGTCGACGGTGGAGGAATTGGTGCCAGGACAAGGTTGGGAGGTGACGGGGACAGCGAGATGGGGGCGGGCAGGCGTCCATTTTGTTGAAGCAAAATGAAGCACCAAGAGGAGAAAAGTTTGGCGCTTCATTTTGTTTTGGCAAAATGGGTTGCACAAACCAAACCATGAACACTTTTTTCTGGTTCATAGTTTGGTTCGTACCCATCTGTACTCTCATCCAGTAGTGGTCCCTGTCCAGACTGCTACTCTGAAGAAACTTCTGCTGAGGAAATATGGTCCTTGCCAGTAAAAGGTTTTCCAACTCATGCTCACAAGTGTCTCTAAAAATATATCTGCACTTTATTTATTTTTTAGGCTGCAAAGTCCACTGTAGGTGGTTCACAACAAAACAAGACAGTAATAACAACTTTAAATAGTAGCAACATAAACATCTCAGTAATATAAAAATAAATATATGTTAATCTATAAGCTTTTAAAAAGCAACACAAAAGCATGTAATGAAAACATTCAAGATGGCAGTTTTACAGTTTTAGCAGTTTAATTCCACTTTAACTCCCATAGCTGTGCCCTGCGGAATCCTGGGATCTGTAGTTTGGTGAGGTTCCCAGAATTCTGTGCCGTGGCACACTAGAACACTCTGGCAGAGACTTCTGAGTACCTCACCAAACTACAAATCCCAGGATTCCTTGGCATGCAGGCATAGTAGTTAAAGTGGAATCAAATTCCTATAAGTGTGTAGTATAGATATATCCTCAGTAGTCCTTGATAAAATCATGAAGGAGCTTCTAGAACTTAACTAACCACTTCTAATGTCACATGTCTGTTGGAATGGTGATTTAAGTACATAATGTGAGGTACAAAAGGGCTTCACATTTCTTTCTGTGTCTAAGAGTCACATTGTAACAGATCATGTGCTAAGTTGGTATATTTTCTCTTTAAACATACAATTTTTCTTCCTGGATTGAAATTTATAGCCACCCACAACCCAAACTTTCTTCTGTATTGTGTTAGAAACCGACCTCTGCCCCCCACACTTGCTGGTGCTGCAAAGGCAGCCCTCTTGTTTTTACTTCTTAAAGAATGAGAGTCTTACCAGACAGATTGTGCAGATAAGCTTGCTTCTTTGATGACTTCCAATTTATTGGAGACGCTGCTGTCTTTGACACATCAGCAACACCACCTCCAATCCAGCCTACTCTTTTCTTTCTATAGATTTTAGATCCATGGGGAATTGTGTCCCATGTATTGTCATTGTTCTGTCCAGTTCCCTCAGTCATCATATATCATATATTACTTTAATTGTATTTAGCCATAGGCCATCACAGTAAAACACAGTAAAACATAGGGGAATAAAACTACAAAGAGAACAATATGTTCTCTCAGTCTGTATTCTCTTTTAATATTACACACTATAATTTTCTCATCTTGGCTTCCAGGCTTTTAGTGCATGTAGAACACTCTTACAGATTGCTGGGAAGTAACTGACTACTTGCATGCAATTAATTCCTTTCCCCTAGTAGCAAGAATATAAGTACATTACAGCTTCAAGTTAATCAGGGAAAACTGCACACATTGTTCAGTTCATGTAACTTTTACAAGAGACTCTCTTTTACAATCAGTATGGCCTCATTAAATGATGAAGGGGTACTGATTCTAGTATTGGCTTGTTCTACTCCTCATGCTGCTGCATTCTCATGTTAAAGGTAAATAAATAGATTTTGAAATAATTGTAACTATACAGTAGCAATAACTGATTGTATTTTGGAAAGTGCTGAGCTTATAACTATAATACATTTTAAATATAACTTTCCGTGATCTGCCCATACAGCTTGTTCCTCTACTAAAGTGTTTTCCCTTTGATGGGCTTCCTCTCTCTCTTGCTCCTGACTCTCCCTCCCCCAGGTGCATCCATGTTTATTGTCAGGCTCACAAATATGAAACTCACTGATGTAATTCTGACAAGGGTGTTAATCCTGTCTGTAGCACGTTAGGCTGCAGGTAGGGATCTACACCCTTGAATTCTCTACATATCAAAAATGGCACATCAGACGGAAGAACTAGGCCGGAGCCCCTCTCTTTGACATTTGTTTATGGTAATTCAGACTGGAAAAACTGAGGCCCAAAGAATAAGATACAAATAGCACATTAGAAGTAGGAATTTCTTAAAGTAGAGAGCCTTTTTAAGACACTGCAAGGCTGATGGTAAAATGCTTGTTTGAGGACTCTCTACCACAGCCCTGTCCAATACAGAAGAAATCTGCTCCCTTGAAGTCTGCTACAGGCGTGATCATACAGGACTGAGCACAGCAGATGGAACGCTGGGTGCAGCACTACTCTGAACTATATTCCAGAGAGAATGTAGTAACCGAAGAATCACTAAATAACATCGAGTGCCTGTCTGTCTTGGAAGAGTTGGACAGCGAACCAACTTTAGCAGAAATAAAAGCGGCCTTGGATTCCCTCACCTCCGGCAAGGCACCTGGGAAGGATAACATCCCTGCTGAAGTGCTGTAAAGAGATCATCACCACCGAGCTGTATGAAATCTTTTGTCTTTGCTGGAGGGAAGGTGGAGTACCACAGGACATGAAGGATGCAAACATTGTCACATTGTATAAGAACAAAGGAGACGGGGCGACTGCAATAACTACCGTGGCATCTCTCTTCTCAGCGTTGTAGGGAAGCTGCTTGCCCGTGTTGTGCTGAAGAGACTCCAGGTGCTTGCAGACAGAGTCTATCCAGAATCACAGTGTGGATTTCGAGCTAAGAGATCCACCACTGACATGGTATTCTCCCTCAGACAGTTGCAGGAAAAATGTAGGGAACAACAACAACCACTCTTTGTGGCCTTCATAGATCTCACAAAGGCCTTTGATTTGGTTAGCAGGGATGGCCTTTTTAAAATACTTCCCAAGATTGGATGTCCACCTCGACTCCTTGACATCATCAGGTCCTTTCATGAGGAAATGAAGGGCACTGTAGTTTTTGATGGCTCAACATCAGATCCCTTTGACATCCGAAGCGGAGTGAAACAGGGCTGTGTCCTCGCGCCAACCCTGTTTGGTTTTTTTTTTTTTTTTGCTGTCATGCTGAAACACGCCTTTGGAACTGCAACAGAAGGTGTCTATCTCCGGACTAGATCAGATGGAAAGCTTTTTAATCTCTCTAGATTGAGAGCGAAGACCAAAGTCCGGCTGAAATGCATGCGGGACTTCCTCTTCGCCGATGATGCAGCTGTTGTTGCCCACTCTGCTGAAGACCTCCAACAACTCATGAATCGCTTTAGCAAGGCCTGCCAAGACTTTGGATTAACAATCAGCCTGAAGAAAACACAAGTCATGGGCCAGGGCGTGGACTCACCTCCCTCTATTACCATCTCCACACAAGAATTGGAGGTTGTTCATGACTTTGTGTACCTTGGCTCAACGATCTCTGACACTCTCTCCCTAGATGTTGAGCTGGATAAACGCATTGGCAAAGCAGCTACCACGTTCTCTAGACTCACAAAGAGAGTATGGCTTACTAAGAAGCTGACGGCATATGCCAAGATCCAGGTCTATAGAGCCTGTGTCCTGAGCACACTCCTGTACTGCAGTGAGTCCTGGACCCTTCGTGCACGGAAGGAGAGGAAGCTGAACACGTTCCATATGCGTTGTCTCCTACGCATTTTTGGTATCACCTGGCAGGACAAAGTTCCAAACAGAGTAGTCCTAGAACGAGCTGGAATTTTTAGCATGTATACATTGCTGAAACAGCGACGTCTACGTTGGCTTGGGCATGTCGTGAGAATGGCTGATGGTCGGATTCCAAAAGATCTCCTGTATGGAGAATTAGTGGAGGGAAATCGCCCCAGAGGGAGACCACAGCTGCGATACAAGGATATCTGCAAGCGGGATCTGAAGGCCTTAGGAATGGACCTCAACAGATGGGAAACCTTGACATCTGAGCGTTCAGCCTGGAGGCAGGCGTTGCATCACGGCCTCTCCCATTTTGAAGAGACCCTTGTCCAGCAGGCCGAGGCAAAGAGGCAGTCCTGAAAGCAGCAAAATCAGGGAGCTGGACAGGGGACAGATTGTATTTGTCTTCAGTGTGGAAGGGATTGTCACTCTCGAATTGGCCTTCTCAGCCACACTAGACGCTGTTCCAAGTCCTCCATACAGAGCACGTTACCATAGTCTCTCGAGACTGAAGGATGACTAACTAACTAACCACAGCCCTGTATTAGCTGATGCTTCCTCCGTCATATGTGAGGCCCTGAGAAATACCTCTATGTGCCCTGCCCTTAGAAACATCATACTTAAGTGATGAAGGAAGTCTGATTATTGTGGCATGAGCTTTTCTACCTCCAGCATCAAGGAAATTAGGTTGCTTTGTCTTTTGATTGGTCATCAGGCAGTAAATATGGGCTTTAATTGCAAGTCTGAATGCTCAGGCATAAACCTTGTGGAATTGCTATCAGTGACATAAAGGTTCACAACATAGTCCCATTTATTTTCTGTGGTCTTTCAAAAAACGTTGGCTCTCCCTTTTGCATATGCTTTAGGTGCTGAAGATCATAAATTCCATTCCCTGATGTCTCCAGATAGGGCTGGGAAGGATTGCTATCAGAGACCCTGATGGGCCATGGCCAGTTATTGCGGTAGATCAGTAGTTGCCAGCTTTTGATCCCCCAGATGATCTTGGATCTCAGCTCCTAGAAGCCCCACCCAGCATTGCTGATGCCCAGGGAATCAGGGAGTTGAAGTCCAACAATATCTGGGATCCCTACAGCTACTGTAGACAATATAGAACAAGATGAATACATTGTCTGGCAGCTTCCTCTTGTCCTATGTAATTTCCCAAGCCTGGGTATCTTGTAGGGTGTTTCTGTGCTTCATGAAGAGTTAGGTCCTCCTGATGTGTGCTTGCAATTACTGCTACTTCTCTGAAGTGTGACACCGGGATTAGGAGAACATTGACCTTAAAATGCAAGCAGAAAATAAGATGCTGTCTTGTGCATAGATGGGTTACTCATGCTCTTTCTGTCTTTCTTAAGGTAATAGAAGAATTGCAGACAGCACCTATGAATAATGATGAAAAGGAACTTCTCCAGCTTCTGTCAACTCCTCATCTCAGGGTAAAAGGCTGCATGCTCAATGGTTCGAGAAAAGGGGGTGGTGCAGCCCAATAATTTCCTGAATGGAGGGAGTGGGAGTTGTGTTTTTATCATTTCTTTATTAGGTCTAGTAATTTATCATTGCTTAAATCAGCAGCTCACTAACTTGGGGTCCAAGATATTCTTAGACTACAACTCTCAGAAGCCCTAGCCAGCACATCTTGGTCCCCCAAATTTGGGAATGTCATTGGAAAAGTTACATTTTGGACTACAAATCCCAGTCAGCACAGCACTAGCCACACTGGCTGGAGGATTCTGGCTCACTAAGGGTACTATTGCTTTGTGGTCTACAAACCTCTCATGCTTCAGGTCTACAAGAGCACTCCTTCCCCTCCAGCTGTGGTGGTGAAATTGCCATTACTGCGTGGATCATTTATAGAATGCTTAAAAAAAAAACCCAATCCAAAGGAGCTTGCAGAGTGACTGATAGTGCTACTGATCAAAATGCATTGTTCAGCTGCTCCGTCTTTGCTTCCTTAACATTTTTCTGAGGTAATAAAACAGAGGGAAGAAGGGAGGAGAAGTTGCAAGCAGCTGGACCCGTGGGAAAAGAAGTCACCCATGGCAGGGTGATGCACAACAAAAACATCATCTAGAGGTACCCTAAAAGACATCAGCAGCCATTCTGGCTGGTATACGAACCCCACACAAGACCGAGGTACTGAAGAACAGACATGCTACATTGACACATTTCTGTGTGCACCACAGCTAGTGGTCGGTTTTGTATTTGAAAAGTGCCAGTGGGTGCAGTAGGAACGGAGAGACGAGATGGAACTGGAGCTTAACTTTCCACTCTCTCCCATCTGCCTGCTCAAAAATGGCTTGCTTCTCTCCCTCCTATGCCTGTGAAGAGATAAAATATGTGACGGAAGATTAGGGGACATCATTGCAAACAGTGGGATGTAAGAGAAAGACAGGATGGTTGAGGGAAAAGAGAGGGAGGAATAGAGAAGCTTGGAAGAGCATTCATAGGACAGTTGTAGGGCTAGAGGAAATCTGTAATGGGAAAACAGCATAGCAATTGTCTGGTATTTGAAAGAGATCAGATTTGGCGTCAGAAAACCTTTACTGGGGAAGGAGTGCCAGAGTGGGCCGTGCAACTGAGACGGTGCTCTCTGCAGTCACTTACCTGGCTATCATGGAGCCTTCCTGATCCTTCAGATCACCACTGGAGTGGGGCCAGAAGGCACACAGGTGTGGGCCTTGTCAGCAGCTGCCCCTGGGGTTGGGATTCTCTTCCTCTGAACATGTAGCCATGTGGCTCGCCCCTAATTCTCCAGGGGAGGATGAGACTGTTCTAAAAGACATTTTAAAAGATGACTGTTTAACTGCCTGTTTCTTGCTCTTGCTGCGTACGCAGTTGCTCTGCTGCTACTTGAGTTTCTAAAGTTCTTTATGTGCTTTTCTTCCTGTGCTTTTGGTTGAGGTTGATTAGTAATTTTATGATATAAAGCCAGGAGCGTGATAGGTTTTATTTTGGGATTTATTAGCAAGTTGTCTTGGATGTCTTGTATGGTAGAAATAGGGAAAGACTTTAAAGAATCCTTGGTTTTGTGTTGTGGAGGGGAGAGAATTTAATCACAGAGCATGAATCGGCAGTCTGTCCATGTTCAGAAGACATCTCATTTTTATCATTACTTGGAGTTTGTGGCATTGAAACGAGGCAAATGTTCGTTTTAATCCCTCACTGAGTAACAGTTTTATTCTCCTCTTCATTGTGTTTATTCAAACCTACATATTCCTTTAAACCCATTGCTTCTTGTCTTGCAGCATTTGATGCAGAATATAAATGGCTTCTCCCCCTTGTTAGCATGAAACCTTTATTCTCCCACTCCAGGAGGGAGGTGTGCATTCTCCTTCCGTTTAGAGTTGAATAGGCAGATAATAAATGGGGTTTTAATAACTTTTACCGAGCGCTATAAGATATGAAGAGAGTGATTTTCAAATGAGCTCAAATTGCAGAGGTCTTTAACGGATTTAGAAAGAGACAGGAATTCAAGGTAGCACAGAGTTGTTTTTATCGAGTGGTTCAGATCATTTGCAAAAGAAACAGAAATTAAAATTGATTATGCCTAATAAAGGCAATAAGATCTTCTCCAGCTGGCTGGGAGTGGGAGGAATGGGGGAGAAGAGTGCATGTATATAACTATATGTAATTACACACATACAGACACACAGAGAGAAGTATATCGAAGAAATATATCTTTAGAGTATGAAAAGTGTGTGCTTATATAACATTCACAGAATGACATTTTTCATATGTATGTTTTGGATATTTTGTTTTACAAACACTCATTGAAATTATGGAGGAGTAGGGAGAGTTGCTTGCAGAGTAATTCAGAGTGGATTAAAAAAAGAGGTTGGGAGAGGTTAAGCATCCTTCTCCCACTGCTTCTCAATCCCTTATAATTTCCACTGGAACTATGTTTTCCTGCTTTAAAATGGCCAGTGAGCTACTGGTGTATGAATTTGTGTGTCATGTAAATTCAAGCAAAGCGTAGGTATGTGCAACTGCATTCACTTAAAAGATACTCCTGGTTGCTGGTGTCTTTGCCATGTCTGAACCAAAGCCCCTCTCTTCCTTTTTTCCTAGTGGAACTGCACATGCTTTGCATGAAGACAATCCCAAGTTCATTTCCAGTTCAAAAAACCCAACAAGGTAGCAGATAGTGGTAAAGAGAGTCTGCCAGCTGTTGACAGAGTAGACAGTGTTGGACTAGATGAACAAATAGTAACACCAAGCCAGAGTTGCAGAAAAAAATTGGTTTGTTGGTAACAAGCAAATACGATGGTGATCCAGGTTTTCTGGATCACTCCCATTTGTCCTCTTTTGACATTGGCAATGGGTTAAGAAAACCGTGAAAACTCTGTTGATTTAGTATTGTATTCGGACTGGGATACCTGGCTTGTTGCTCATCTAACAAGAGGGAATCTAAAGCCATTTTGTTGGGTGAGGCCAGAGTTTGGAAACATACGTTTTTTGGGCTCCCACTTCTAGAATTCCAAAAAGGGGAACATTTCCAAGGTAAGGGATGGGCAAGCCAGGAATTCCAGTTCACCTAGAGATGGTGAAGGTGTGGCCTTTCAGGTGGTGTTCAACTAAATGTTTGAATATTGGTTCACTGAAATGTCTATCCTCTTTCACTATTGGCTCTGCTGGCTAGAGATTGTTGCATGTATAGCCGAAAAATAGCTAGTAGGGGCTCAACGAACCATTGACAAGCAATTTCCTAGCTTGCAATAGCCACTCCTGCTGATAGCCAGTGGAAAGAATTAAGCAGTATGCATTTCTGCATTGCTTGTTGCTAAGTCGCCCACAGTTCCCCACAATTTTGGTTCATCGTTATGTGCAATTGTGTTCCACTCCCCCTCAGCAGAGTTGAAATTTTTGATTGTACCTTTATCAGAGCATGTCTATTCTGCTCACTTTGTATGTTTATAAAGTAGTGTACATATCAATGATGAACAGTGGCCTCCAAAGGGAATCTTTGTGGCACCTTGCCTGAGAGACAAAATTTGCAAAATGTTACCTTTTGAACCATAGCTTTTCAAATCCCCCAGCAGCTGAAGAGTTCTGGGAACTGCAGTCCAAAAAAAAAAAAAAAAAAAAAAAAAAAAAAAAAAAAAAAAAAAAAAAAAAAAAAAGAAAGAAAGAAAGAAAAAAAAGTAACTTTTCTAGCTCTGTTTGAAGTACTGCTGGTTGGGCACTGTTCAAATCTCTTTTCCTGTTCATACAACCCCAGATGGCCGAGTTGATGCTGGAACATCAAATTCTTGGCTGAGGTTCAGTTTTTTATTGGCTTCTAATACCTCCGTTTGAGAATTTCTAGGATGTAGATCTGTATTGTTCCCACCTATCCACTTTGCACCCCTTCCATCAATATGCATTTGCTTGTTCAGAAGTCAACTTATTCTTTGAACTGTGGAAAAGTACTTCCTTTATGCTTGAGTCCGATGCAGCTTTTGTGGCTGGCTGCCAGCTTAGATCCATTGTATGAAATATTTAATGATACCAGGCAAGCACTGATATTATGTTCTTTCTAGATTTATCTCCAGTCTAATAAAACATGCAGGAACAGCGGGGAAAGGCAATTTAAGGGAGAAATAAAGAGAGGAGACTAAAGAAGGCAGAGTTTTTGCACACGCACACACACAACATGTGCACTAGGCAGATGGTCTCTTACCAGGGTCTGGTAAGGAAATGATTGCTCTCATGACCACAAATATCTGCATTGCCTTTTGTTGCAGATGCATAAAAGGAGGTTGTTGAGGAGGAATTTTACAGATCTGGGTTAAGACATGCTGGTTATATCAGCTTCAAGAGGCTGTATTAATGATACACCTCAAAGTGTACTGTGCTAACAAAAGACTATATTAAAAAAAAATATTTAGAAGCCTCTCAAAATCTGAAGCCCTAAGTTGTAGCTTGCTTAGCTTATATATAAATCTATAGGTAGAACTAGAAAAGCCTTGGATTCTGATATCTCTATGTGGTAGTTGCCTGCAGTTCTATAAATTTCAGCCTCACTCCCTTTCTCTCGCACTCTTTTTGACTTTAGGTTCATTTTGTTCTTGTTTTGCATCGACTTGCAAGGCATTCTTACGTATGTCCACTAATGCAAACATTTGATGACATACTAGATTGTAGGATACAGTAGAATAATCCTCCCCAAGAAAAGAAGAAAATAAAAGAAAAAGATAACTGCCTTTTTACCTTGAAAGAGTATATTAAAACAACAATCTTAGAATTAACAAATGAAGTTCTGCAACAAAATGTTGCAGTATGGAATGTGTCTGCTCAAGATTCCAGCCAATCCATTCTATTCCTCTCCAGTTACCTGCCCCCTTTGAGCAGTCCCATAGTATTCCAGCCCACTGAGCAGGCTCAGTTTACACTGGGCTGTTCTACTGTATGTTGCAGGGGCACAACCCCAGCTACATTCAGTTCTTGGATGTCTATGTTTTTAAGACAGCTGTCATCGACATGGAACTGAGTAGACTGCAGATGGACATTGTTGCCCTGCAAGAGACGAGATTGCTAGACATGGGATCTGTCAAAGAAAAAAACTTCTCATTCTTCTGGCAGGGAAAACCATTGAATGAGGCCAGGGAATATGGTGTTGGCTTTGCGGTCAGAAATACTCTGCTGAGATCCATTGTTCCACCTACTGTGGGGAGTGAAAGAATCCTGTCTTTGCAGCTCCACTCATCAGCGGGACCGGTCACCCTCATTAGTGCATATGCACCAACACTGTCATCCACAACAGAAGAAAAAGACAAATTCTACGACGATCTGGCAGCTACTATCAAAAAAGTCCCTGAGAGAGAGCCACTGTTCATTCTCGGAGACTTTAACGCTAGAGTTGGTGCTGATCACAATTCTTGGCCCACCTCTTCTAGACCGTTTTGGCATTGGGAAGATGAACGAAAATGGCCAACGCTTGCTGGAGTTTTGCTGTTATTATGGTCTTTGTGTCAGCAACACGTTCTTTAATACGAAGCCTCAACACAGAGTTTCCTGGAGACATCCAAGATCGAAGCATTGGCATCAGCTCGATTTGATCCTCACTAGACGTTCTAGCCTTCCTAGTATTACGATCACACGCAGTTACCAGAGTGCTGATTGTGATACTGATCACTCCCTGGTGTGTAGTAGAGTAAAACTGCGAACAAAGAGATTGTATCACACGAAAAAGGAAGGAAAACCACGTATTGACATCAGCAAGACTCGCGATCAAAGAAAAGTGGAGGAATTTGCCCAAGCGCTTGAGGAAACCCTTCCAGACCTGGCTGATGCAAATGGGACGAATGTTCCCTGGCTGAACGATGGGAACATTTCAAGAACGCTGTTTATAACACCGCCTTGTCCACATTTGGCAAGAAGACCAAAAAGACGGCAGACTGGTTCGAAGCCCATTCGGAGGAGTTGATGCCAGCCATCAAGGATAAGAGGAGAGCTCTAGCAGCATACAAAGCCTGTCCTAGTGAGTACAACTTGCAGGCTCTTCGAGCTGCTCGTAGCAAAGTCCAACAGGCTGCCAGGAGATGTTCCAACGATTATTGGCTTCAGCTCTGCTCTCAGATACAGATAGCAGCGGACACAGGTAACATCAAGGGAATGTATGACGGTATCAAGCAGGCTTTAGGTCCAATACAGAAGAAATCTGCTCCCTTGAAGTCTGCTACAGGCGTGATCATCCAGGACCGAGCACAGCAGATGGAACTCTGGGTGCAGCACTACTCTGAGCTATATTCCAGAGAGAATGTAGTAACCGAAGAAGCATTAAATAACATAGAGTGCCTGCCTGTCCTGGAAGAGTTGGACAGCGAACCAACTTTAGCAGAAATAAAAGCGGCCTTGGATTCCCTCGCCTCCGGCAAGGCACCTGGGAAGGATAACATCCCTGTTGAAGTGCTGAAGTGCTGTAAAGAGATCATCACCACCGAGCTGTATGAAGTCTTTTGTCTTTGCTGGAGGGAAGGTGGAGTACCACAGGACATGAAGGATGCAAACATCGTTTTAGCAAGGCCTGCCAAGACTTTGGACTAACAATCAGCCTGAAGAAAACACAAGTCATGGGCCAGGGCATGGACTCACCTCCCTCTATTACCATCTCCACGTAAGAATTGGAGGTTGTTCATGACTTTGTGTACCTTGGCTCAACGATCTCTGACACTCTCTCCCTAGATGTTGAGCTGGATAAACGCATTGGCAAAGCAGCTACCATGTTCTCTAGACTCACAAAGAGAGTATGGCTTAATAAGAAGCTGACGGCATATACCAAGATCCAGGTCTATAGAGCCTGTGTCCTGAGCACACTCCTGTACTGCAGTGAGTCCTGGACCCTTCGTGCACGGAAGGAGAAGAAGCTGAACACATTCCATATGCGTTGTCTCTGACGCATTTTTGGTATCACCTGTCAGGACAAAGTTCCAAATAGAGTAGTCCTAGAACGAGCTGGAATTTTTAGCATGTATACATTACTGAAACAGCGACGTCTACGTTGGCTCGGGCATGTCGTGAGAATGGCTGATGGTTGGATTCCAAAAGATCTCCTGTATGGAGAATTAGTGGAGGGAAATCGCCCCAGAGGGAGACCACAGCTGCGATACAAGGATATCTGCAAGCGGGATCTGAAGGCCTTAGGAATGGACCTCAACAGATGGGAAACCTTGACATCTGAGCGTTCAGCCTGGAGGCAGGCGGTGCATCATAGCCTCTCCCATTTTGAAGAGACCCTTGTCCAGCAGGCCGAGGCAAAGAGGCAGTCCCGAACCCAGCAAAATCAGGCAGCTGGACAGGGGACAGATTGTATTTGTCTTCAGTGTGGAAGGGATTGTCACTCTCGAATTGGCCTTCTCAGCCACACTAGACGCTGTTCCAAGTCCTCCATACAGAGCACGTTACCATAGTCTCTTGAGACTGAAGGATGCCTACGGATGTTTTTATTGCATAGTTGATCTATTGAGAGCAACAAAATTTAGTTTAGCAGCAATTTAGTTTGGAAACAATCTCACAGTACTTTCAATTTCCACTTGGTTCAGAATAATTTGGAATATGCAGCTGATGACCAAACTAAGGTACGGCTCCAGAGATTATTTTAAGGGGGGAAAGTCTGGCAAGTTGATTGAAAAACAACAACAAAACCCTCATTTTTCTGGAAGGATAAACCCTGGGATAATGATCAATCCTATGTATATTTTTCTGTGTTAATGAGTTTTATTTCTTTGTTTTCCTAGCTATCACCTATTGTAGTCCTGGAGATAAACAAGATTAAAAAGAAACATTTGTGTTTCAAAAGGGGGCTGTATGACTTGTTGATAACTTTATTGAAACTGATGGTGCTGCTCAAACATTTGAGAGGGTTTTGCTCTTTGTTGTTAATATTCTGTGGTTTGATGATCATTTTGGATTATTTTTAATTGCATTTTCAGGGGATTAGTGTGAAAGCAGTATTCAAGGTTCATCCAGCCGCAACTAGGGGAATAGCAATTTGAAAAAAGATAACCAGTGTATAAACAAATTAAAATTCTTGTCTTGTCCTCTAGAAATAGTTTCCAGGCAAAGAGAGTGGCTGCATAGTTTTTGCTTGAAGCTCAGATCTTAAAGGGGGACTGTCTTGTTGGGAATGTATCTGTCAGAGCCTCCCAAACATTGGACTTTGGACAAGGAAGTTTGCCAAGCTCAGCTGCAGCATCTGTGTACTGAGACAGCTTGCTTGGACGCCTGCTGGAATGGAAGCTCCAGTACAGCTTTCTGTAACCTGGCACCTTTCTGATTTGTCCCTAATGTGTCTCTCCCACAAGATGGCCATTCTGCCTGTTGTGTGTGCATGCCGGGGTAAGGCTGTGGTCTAACACACTTGGAAGCGGCCATATTGGTGAAGTATACCATAAGACATTCCCATTTCCACATGCTGTGTTACTCTTTCTCATGCCCTTTCCATTTCCCCTCATCTCCCCAAGGCGATGCTTGTTGTACATGACACCGTTGCCCAGAAGAATTTTGACCCTGTCCTGCCTCCTTTGCCTGAGAATATCGATGATGACTTTGATGAAGAATCAGTGAAAATAGTTCGTCTGGTGAAAAATAAAGAACCACTGGTATGTATGTAAGAGAGGTAGGCTGTGATGGATAGAGCAAAAGGATTAGGACTAGTGATGGGCATGAAACACCAATTTGTCCCAGTTCATTTACTGCTGCAACAGGTTTTTGGCAGTTTGGCATCCTGCCTGCTCTGGCAGGCGCCCCACTCAGAAGCAATGCTCAGAGGAGGTGGGGCAAGGAGGGGGGGGTGCCAAACTGCCAAACACCTGTTGCAGCAGTAAATGAATCAGGGTGAACTACTGAATCAGCAATTTGTGCCCATCTCTAATTAGGACTTTAAGAACTGGAAAAAAGTAGACCACTGGCTCATTTAGGCCAATATCTTGCTTCTCATAGTGTCCCAATGGGAGGCCCACAGGCAGGATGTGAACACCTCCCCCGATACTTTTTTTCTGTCGAAAGGTATTCAGAACTGTACAGACTTTAGATATATAGGTAGGTTCCACTCTGCCATTGTGGCAAGAGCTATCAGAGGTTTTTATCCTCATGGAAGCAGTCTCATTTTGTTATGGAGCCATCACTGACATTTAGTGACAACTATGAATCAATTGGAGGCAGTGACAGATTTTACTTTCTTGGGCTCCATGATCACTGCAGATGGTGACAGCAGCCACGAAATTAAAAGACGCCTGCTTCTTGGGAGGAAAGCGATGACAAACCTAGACAACATCTTAAAAAGCAGAGGCATCACCTTGCCGACAAAGGTCCGCATAGTCAAAGCTATGGTTTTTCCAGTAGCGATGTATGGAAGTGAGAGCTGGACCATAAAGAAGGCTGACCACCGAAGAATTGATGCTTTTGAATTGTGGTGCTGGAGGAGACTCTTGAGAGTCCCCTGGACTGCAAAGAGAACAAACCCATCCATTCTGAAGGAAATCAACCCTGAGTGCTCACTGGAAGGACAGATCCTGAAGCTGAGGCTCCAGTACTTTGGCCATCTCATGAGAAGAGAAGACTCCCTGGAAAAGACCCTGATGTTGGGAAAGTGTGAGGGCAAGAGGAGAAGGGGACGACAGAGGACGAGATGGTTGGACAGTGTCATCGAAACTACCAACATGAATTTGACCAAACTCCGGGAGGCAGTGGAAGACGGGAGGGCCTGGCATGCTCTGGTCCATGGGGTCACGAAGAGTCAGAACGACTTAATGACTAAACAACAAAATGAATCAATTTACACAAGAGTTTGGGAACCTCGGACCCTAGCCTCCATTGTGGCCCCTCTCAGGGTTGCAATCAGTCCATTGGGGCTTTCCCAGATGGCCAGTTCCTCGCCCTTTACCACAGCACCATAATTTGGTGGTTACTTTCCTTTTGTAGAGATTTTTTCCCCATTTCAAAATACTGAAGTACCTCTCTCTTGGCTTAGTTATTGGCAGCCAGAGCTTTAAATATTCTGCTATTTTTAGTTATGTTCATCTGCATTTATTCCTGCCCACCACTGAAAGGTGGCTTCTGAAAACTTTTTTTAAATGAAATTTGGCCCTGAAACACTGAAAGAGGTGCCCTCTTGTGATTTCGACATTGTCTAATTAAGTATATCTGTTTTCTTTATTCTGAATTTAAAACCATTCCATTTTTTTTTCATTGGTGACCTTTTTCTAGTCTTAGAAATGTTGTGGGCTTGCAACCTTGATGTTCAAACCATTCACGCTCTGCCCGAGTGAAGAAGAGCTAGAAGATGGGCTGTTTAGAAGGGTCTCACTCAACACTTTCTTGTCCACTTCTTGGGCTCTGAAGACAGGGAGGTGCTTTGTGCACAATCAGGTTTGGGCTGAGGAACTCATATGACTATTCTGCACTGCTGGCCCTATCATTGGGCAGAATGTGGGAAGCTCTTTAAAAACAGTAAATATAGTGATATATGAAACCATTCATATCTGAGCAATGGTAGGGTTCCAATATCAAGAGCATTGTCCTGCTATTGTGCAGTCATGAATGGCTGGAGTTTCAGAAGAAAAATAGTTAATTGTATTTAACAAAGCACTTTGAGTATTTTTGTATCTTTTGAGACTTGTAGACTTGTAGCAAGAAGAAACACACATCACTTCAAAAGCATGTGTATTTGTAAGCTTTTGGAGAAATAATATGCACACGAAATAATGTGCCCATTTCAAAATGTGAATGTCTGAAAATATACATCTTTAAAAATACTGTATGTAAAAACACATTTGCATCTTTTAAAAAAAGGGCTACAGGCCGTGTAACCTCATGCCTCATAAAGCTTGCTAGTCTTTAATGTGCCACAAGACTCCTTGTTGCTTTTAAAGCACTTGAGTTAATGGGAAAAGTTGTGTAATTTAGGTAGAATCTGAAAATAAATCCATATGTTTGGAAAAATGTGTTAGAAAAATTCTCAAGAATTCCAAAGTCAGAAGGCGGCATAAATCTTTGGAACCTGATACAACGCAACACAATACAATACAATGTTAAGAAACTGCAAATGCAATTGGGGGGGGGGGGGAAACAATATAATTGAAATAGTTTTTTTTTCTATCCTCAGCTTCAGTGAATCTTTTGTTTAAAAGTAAAACTCTGCCATTAGGCAGAGTAAGGGAAGTACCATATATAGGTTTTTCATGAAAGGGCCGCAAATTGTTAGCTACTTAGTTGTCATTGTCATGTTTTTATTGCTTCAGATGCAAAGAGGTGCCTGTAGAATCTTCTGTCTCATGTGCCAAAATAATTTGACTGGTTTTCGGTACTGGATGGACCTTGGCTTGCTGTGGGAGAGTTGCTATTTGCTACTCCTTGCCTCAGGGACCAGAATGTTTTGGATTGACCCTGCTTTCTTGGGTGGATGAGGTGCAGGGACGCTTACATTTTTAGCAGGGACAGTAACACAGCCAGGATTTTATTACAACTCCCCCTCATTCTTTCTTTAAGACAACTTTTCCCTGCTTTTCTGTGACAGCCCCGATGTCCCCTGTCAGGTCTGTCTTGCTCCACAATGTTTTACAAAATGCAGGCTCTTTTTATGTGAGGCACTGTGGGCGTGGATGTGGGCAAGATGGCTCCTAATGGAGGATGGTCACTACTGCCATAGGAGATAGCAGCAAATGCTAGCCCTATTCCAGTGTTGAAGTAACATGCTAGTTCTGCCCCTCCGATGACTGTTTTTTCACATGGAAGCAAAAGTCTGAAGAAGACATCCTGCTTTACTTGTGGAGGCTCTACTCATCAACCAGAATGTAAAAAAGCTGGTTCATGGTTGGAATCTCTGCAAGCCTAACAAGGGTTCCTCTTCTGACAGGCATTGTCATTTGAGGAAAATTACAGAGGGGATGGGGTTAGGGTGTTCACCTCATCACATGGTATGTGCATGCTTTTAAAACATGTGAATAAGGCTAGTGTTAGAGAAATAAAGAAAGGTGGTGATAATGGCAGTGGTGGTTAATTTAAATTTTAAAAACCTTCTCATTTGCTGCAGTTTGTGCCTGCTCAAATGTAAGTCTCCCTCCAATAAGAAAGTCATCTGATCTTCTCTAGGCAGCCCCCCCCCCCCCCCCATTTCTCCACCTCTCTGTAAAGGCTAAGAAGGAGAAATGTAAGTTCACTTCCCAAAAGCTACTCCCACATCTCATCAAGGGCTCTTCAATCCACTTTTTTCTTCCTCTCTTTTTCCCCCCTTCTCTCATTTCTGTGAATATGTGATAAATTTCTTCCGAGAACATTTGGTACAGCCTTATTTATGCCCCTCTGGATCAGCAATAAATGAAGGACAGATCCCAAAAGTGTTTCCTCATACAAAATATGATTGTTATGGTTTATGGTTTATTGAATTTCTTAGATGCCTGCTTCTTTTTTAAAAAATGCAAGAGAGGCACAAGGTATCTTACAAAAAATAAAATATACAAAACTCAAAACAATATATCTTATAATTATAAAAATATACCTCAAATGTCAAATTATATGCAAGTAAGTTATGTGCTCTCAAATCAATTCTTACTTATGGCAACCTTCCCAGGATTTTCTAGGCATAAGGTTCTCAGAAACAGTTGATCAGTCCCTTATTCTCATGGTGCTCTAGCACCGTGCAGCTTGTCTTAAGACTTCACAAGCTGGCTCTTCAGTGGAGAATTGAACTACCGTGTTTTCCCGAAAATAAGACAGGGTCTTATATTAATTTTTGCTCCAAAAAAGCATTAGGGCTTATTTTCAGGGGATGTTTTATTTTTTTCATGTACAACCATCTACATTTATTCAAATACAGTCATGTCATCTTCTGGTTGCTGCACAGTGGTGCACAATGGTGGATGGTGGGGTTTCACTTAACTAGGGCTTATTTTTGGGGTAGGGCTTATATTACGAGCATCCTGAAAAATCATTTGTTGTTGTTTAGTTGTTAAGTGGTGTCCGACTCTTCGTGACCCCATGGACCAGAGCACGCCAGGCCCTCCTGTCTTCCACTGCCTCCCGGAGTTTGGTCAAATTCATGTTGGTAGCTTCGATGACACTGTCCAACCATCTCGTCCTCTGTTGTCCCCTTCTCCTCTTACCCTCACATTTTCCCAACATCAGGGTCTTTTCCAGGGAGTCTTCTCTTCTCATGAGATGGCCAAAGTATTGAAGCCTCAGCTTCAGGATCTGTCCTTCCAGTGAGCACTCAGGGTTGATTTCCTTCAGAATGGATGGGTTTGTTCTCTTTGCAGTCCAGGGGACTCTCAAGAGTCTCCTCCAGCACCACAATTCAAAAGCATCAATTCTTCGGCGGTCAGCTTTCTTTATGGTCCAGCTCTCACTTCCATACATCGCTACTGGAAAAACCATAGCTTTGACTATGCGGACCTTTGTCGGCAAAAATCATACTAGGGCTTATTTTCAGGTTAAGTCTTATTTTCAGGGAAACGGTAACAACCCCGCACCCAAATGCTCCAGCCCACTGAGCTATCCAGTCAACTATGTCAAATCATAGGGATAATTGTTGTTGTTGTTTAGTCGTTTAGTCGTGTCCGACTCTTCGTGACCCCATGGACCAGAGCACGCCAGGCCCTCCTGTCTTCCACTGCCTCCCGGAGTATAGGGATAATAAACTGGCATAATTCTAATATTTGAAAATTAGCTAGTCACATGTCCATGAACAGAGAAACATTTTAATCTAGTGCTGAAGAGACGGTAGTGTCAGAAACAGACAGACCTCCCTGGGATAAGCATTCCATGGATGGGAAGGAGACCTCAGATATTGATCTTAAGACACAAACAGATTCTGGCAGAAGATGTATTGTATCAGGTACTGCGCTCCCAAGATGTGTAAAATATTATAGGTTAAAACTATCATTTCTGGAATAGTTGTCAAATTTAGTTCTGCAAAATCTGGGGATGACTCTCACCTTAGTTATTTCTAAAGCAGTGTTTCCCAACCTTGGGTATCCCAGGTGTTCTTGGACTTCCCAGAATTCCCAGAAACCCTGGCAAGCACAACTGGTGGTGAAGACTTCTGGGAATTGCAGTCCAAGAATGCCTGGATTATCCAAGGTTGGGACCCACTGCTCTTAAGGGAAATTAGAAAATTTCATCAAGAAAAATAATCTAGCAGTGGGCTACTATCTATCATAGTGCCCCTGGAATGCTGCTGGAAACAAGCCCTTGTGGGCTTTCTAGAATAATGTGCTTAGGCTTTCTATGAAATCATTAAATCCGCTTTCTCTAGCTTGGCATCCTCCGTATGCTTTTGATTGAACTTCCCATAATCCTGAGCACCCTTGGTCACAGGAATTATGGGAATTGTTTGGAGGGCAATAGGTTGCAGGAGTGGACTTTGGGTTTAATTGTGCACGGCTGCTTATATGGACTAGACAAGAAGCACAAACTGATAGGCATCTTCTTTCCAATCTAGGGTGCAACGATCAGGCGGGATGAGCACACAGGGGCTGTGATCGTGGCCCGGATCATGAGGGGAGGAGCAGCTGACCGCAGTGGTATGGTTCTTCACATAGCAGGTGTTTTTCTCCTTTATGCTGAAGTTAGAAAGCGGAAGTACTCCTTGGATTGATTTAGGATTTTATGGGGAGTGGTGCTCTAAATAATTTCACTGGACCAATTCAAGGGCTTGGAGTGATGTTGCCCCACTCCCAGTCTTGCCGGTGTCTTGAATGTAGCACTGAACATATGTTTTGTATACATAGATCTGAAAATAGTTGAGATGCTCTTCTAGTTCTTTCCAGCTTAGCAGCTTCTTGTTAGAAGCTGACTGCGCCATTACGCAAGATGAATGGATTTTGATGATAACAGGAACAAATAAATGATTCAAGAATATTATTCAGCCTCCTCTTAGAGAGAAACCTTCAGTTACTTAGTTCTCACAGGTGAAAACTTCAATTTTTTCCTCCTTGGAAAGTGAGTTTATGAAAGTTTTTGTGTATTTCTTGCATTTTGGAACCTTTTCTGTACAAAAACATATTTTGTGTAAAAAGTATTTTGTTAAAAAAAAAAGAACCCACACTTGTATTTTATATAAAATACAAAGCTTTATGGGTGAAAATACAGAGTTTTTATGCAGTATACAACTTTTTGTACTAATACTGGTTCTGGTGAAAAGTGCTCTTCTTTTCACTTGTTGAGGAGCATGTGTAAAATCTTGCAGTTGCTGACTATTTTTGATGAGATGTCTCAGTACATGAAAATAAGGGGGTTTTTTTGGTCAAGGACAAGAATGTTTTGGAATATATCTTGTATCTTTAGTGAGCATTGCAGCTAAGTCTTGACAGCAAGAGTAAAAGGGTGGGTATCAACAAGAGGTTCTGACAAGAATGGCTTCCGGAGTGGTTAGCTTGTGGCCATGTAGAAGTTGATGAACTGCAACTCCTTTGAGTCCTGGTTAGCATATTTGGTAGTGAGGGATAATGGCAGTTGCAGTCTAGCAGCACCCAAAGGGCCATAGTCAGCCATCTGTGCAATATGTGGAACCTTTCCTGTTCTAGAAAGGATAGTTACTTTTTAATATTTTTCTCTTTTCTTCCTCCTAGGTCTTGTCCATGTTGGAGATGAACTGCGAGAAGTCAATGGGATTGCTGTGCTTCACAAACGTCCAGAAGAAATTAGCCAAATTTTGGTTTGTTTTCACTATTCCACTCTTAAATGCTAACTCACTAGGCTTTCAGTATTTACAGTGCAATATTAGAGAGGTCTACTTGAAACTAAGTGCAGTGCAGCTTTTGCCTAGATATGTGGGATATGCCCCATTGTAACTGACCTGTGAACTTTCTGGGAATCTGGTATCTTACTAAAAGAGAATTTGCATGTGTTTTTGTACATGGAAATAAGGTAGCATATGTCTACTCCTTCTGATGTATGCCTGATAAACCAGTAATATTGCAGAGCTAGTCTAATTTTCTCCCAACACTGGTTCTCCAGCATACTAAAGACCATTTTGTTGAAGGGCCAAAGTAAACATGCAGTGACAGATCCATGATTGTATCTCCTGCCATCTACCATATTTTTCCGTGTATAAAACAACACTTTTTCCTAAAATAATTAGAGGAAAAATTGAGGGTCGTTTTATACATGGAAGGAGGCGGAGGCAAAGGAGCAGCCACGCTCGGCCGCCTCTCGCAGCTGCCCATTGACTGCTGCCTCTGCCGTCCGATCGCCTCCTCCAGCGCCACTGCCGGGTCTCACCTCCAGCTCACGTTGCCGTCTTGTCCCCTGCCTGAAGGGAGCCTGCGAGTGACGCTGGAGGAGGTGATCCGGTGGCAGAGGCAGCAGCAGGAGGAGGCAGAGATGGAGGCAAAGGAGCAGCCGCGCTTTGCCGCCTCTCACTGCTATCCATTGACTGCCGCTGCCAGATCGCCTCCTCCAGTACCACTTGTGGGCTCCCTTTGGGCAGGGGATGAGGCGGCGACGTGAGCTGGAGGTGAGCCCCGGCAGTCGCGCTGGAGGAGGTGATCGGGTGGTGGAGGCAGCAGCAGCAGGAGACTGAGGCGGAGGAGCAGCCACGCTGGGCCGCACCTTGCGGCTGCCCATTGACTGCTCCTCCACCTCTGGCAAGGGTCAAAATTAGGGGGTTGTCTTATACATTGGGGGGTCGTATACACGAAAAAATACAGTATTTCTTTGGTCAGAAGTAACTGCATGGAAAAATCAGCTGAAAAAAGAGCCACTCTTTAGTGGCTGGGCATTTGCTTGACATGTAGAAGATCCCAGTTTCAGTCCCTGGCATCTGCATGGAAAAAGATCTTAGGCAGCAGGTGATGGGAAAGACCCATTGCTGCTTGAAGACCAGAATAGGTGCTACCAGTCAGTGCAGACAATATTGGCTTAGGTGGAGAAATAGTCTAACCTGGTATAAGGAAGCTACCTATGCTCTAGAATTCAGTAGTTCCAGTATAAATCAGTTTAGTTTCTTCTCTCCTTCACTGCTATCTGAATCTTAGGACTACACCCCCCATTACCCCAACTAGTAACCGTGCATGCTGATATTGATAGGGGCATGGAAACTAGCAACATGCTGACAGCAATAACTAGGAAGGGCTGAATGGTGGGACTTCTGTGTTCAGTGAAAATTCAACATATTGTGCTACCCAGTGTTTAAGACAATAAGAAGCAGTGTGGGAATTTACTTTTAAGAAGCAGTTGGTTACAGTTATAAGAATTCCATAAGTACTTAGTACTCTAGTCTTTCTGTGTTTCCAAAGTAGCTAAAATAACTACGTTTAGTTGCTTAAAAAAATCTAAACATTACAAGCCAGCGAAAACACACTTGTCTTGCCCTCCTCACCACCACCTCATCACCCAGAACAGAGTATGAGCTATAGCACAAGACAGCACTTGAACTGTGTCCTGTGTATTATTCCTCTACTACCATTTTGTCAGAAAGTCTGATGCCTGAACAGCTTCTATAGAACTCTAGAGAGAGAAAAAAATCAGAAGCCTGTGTTCATCTCAGCTGGCATTTATCCCATTTAGGGTTAATTCCAGAATGGGAAAAAACATTCCAATCATATCAGAATCCATCTGGGTATCTAGGTATATGGGGAAAAATAAGTAGTTTCCTTGTTGGAATGATTCCAGGCAAAATCAGCTTGTTTATGTCTACAGGCTTTATTTATCTGCATTGCTTTTCTGTTCTGTATGCACAAAATACTTAAGAATTCTTGAAAACATGTACAGTTTTGAGAAGTTGCAAGCACATTTCAGATGTACTGAAATCAAACTTACAGCATTGAAAAAGCTGTGGGTGCAGACATGTAAAAGACTTGCAAAAGTCTTGCAGCTGTGAAAAAACTATAGGCACAAATATTTGAAAATACATGGAAACCTAAGTTATAGAAAAATGCTTAGATTTCAGTACAAAATAAAGGAGCATAAAAGGTACAATAAAAATATTTTAAAATATGTTTTCATTATTTTTAATAATGTAGGAGCTTAAAGCCTAAAAAGGCACAATCAAGAAGCAGAGAATATATCTCTAAAACATCAAACTTCTTTAAAGTAAGAATATGAAAGAAAATGCATTGATTAGCCTTTAAGCGTCTTATAAGGATACACACAGAAAAATATTCCAAGTGCTCACCCAGCCAAACCACTTTGACTCTATGGGGGAAAATCCATCATGTCTTTGCTACTGCTACTTTGCTGCTTCATGTTACTGCTCTTTGATGTCTGGTGTCTAGTATCAGTATTGTTGTTATCTGGTGTATGTGGTATGGCATGTCATGTCATGTGTGTGTCTTTCATCTCCCTATATTTATATTTCTCTCAGTTGTTTACATTTCCCTCCAACTGTAAACAACTGAATTTTGCTTGTGTAGTAAATTGCTGATCTATATAAATGATCAGAATTTTTTTTATGGAAATCTCTATTCCTTTTACTAAGGTAGCAAATTTGTAAGGGAGCAAGTCCTTTTTTTATATTTTTTTACTTGGTCTCTTGCATTTGCTGTAACAGCTAACTGGTTCCATAGTAATTTACTTGGATATTGTTTTACTGGGTAGTCAAAATGCCATGACCATAAAGTGCTGGTGAATTAACTTGGCCAGGTACCAATTTGTTCTATCCGCATTTTAAGACTCTAGGAGTCCCCCCCCATGTTATGGTTTTCTTTCCAATGTTATGTATTTCTTATCATTTGTTTACATCCACGCTCATGTTTTAGGTAATTATGAAAGAGATTTTTTTTTGCAAGGAAGTGTTACTTTGATCCTGCTTTCAGATTTGGCTGGAGATCTGGCTGACTGTTTTGCAGTGACCCCTACTATACAGCTGTTCAAACCCCACTTTTAATGCACAATGTACATGTATATGGCTGTATTTTCCACAGTTCCCCTAGTCATTTTAAAACTCTCTATAAAATCTCAAACCTAGACTGTTTAGTGAGGCCTGCTGCAAAAGGAGAATAGTTACTCCTTCTCAAGTTACAGTAATAACATAATGATGATACTTTAGCTGTGGGAAAAGTAGCTGCAATGTTGTGAGTCACTAGCTACAAATAGTTACTTGCAATTAATTGTTTATTGTAAGTTATTTCTAATGTCTGGAAAGGCAGCAAACTCCAACAGGATATGAAACACTGTTTCTGCAGTGCTGAATGTCATTACTGAGAAGTAATTTCCAGAGAAGGTTTTTGGTTGGGAACATGACTTTCCTGCTGTCCTAGTGATGCAGAAACTGTATTTAACATGCCAGTTTTGGCACAGCATTAATTATAGAATGACAAGGCACCTTCTTCCATTGCAAAGAAGAGATGACGTGCCCAGCAACTCCTACTCAGGGGCATGGAGAAATGCAACCTTCATCCCAAAGGCATTCCTCAATGGTGCTGTAATTACCATTGAAGTTGAAGATGTATCTTCAAAAGTAAACATGAACTCTACAAAAGTTGTTCTTTCAAGATTGTAGAGTAGCCAAGGACACCTGAATCATCAGTGTTGTCTTCCTTGCTTTTAAAAGCAACAGAAAAAAGCAGGAAATATCATCCCCCCCCCCTGCTCTGGAAAGCAGAATGTTCTAGGGAACATCACTGTGGTATTTTATGCCTTAAACCAACATCTTACAAATGGGTGTGTATATCGTTATATTAGAACATTATTGTGTTGCAGTCTCTGAGAATTATAAGGAGAAGATCAAGCGTCTGGAAGAAGGGTGTTTTTTTTTTTGGGGGGGGGGTTGAATTCCCAGAATCCTCCAGCAAGCATAGCCACTAGAATTCTGTAGAGAATGAAGATAACTTTGTATAACTTATTTCTGTAGGTTCTGAAGATAACTTTCCCAAGTTGTAAGGAGAACCCTTAGCTTGGCGGTTTGGAAGATAACAGCACAAAGAAGACTCCAAATTCTGTCCTTGATGTTTCTAGTTTAATGGGCTTTAAAGTTGTCCTGTGCTTAGACCAGTGTCTGTTGTCAATGATGGACTGGATGAGGAAATTGAAGCTTAATCTGGATGAGACAGAGGTGCTACCCTGGTCAGTCAAAAGGCAAATCAGGGGCTAGGGATTCAGTCTGTACTGGATGGTGCTACACTCCTCCTGAAAAGTCAGGTCTGTATCTTGAGTGTTTTCTAGGACTCAACCCTGAGCTTGGATGCATAGATTTCAGCGGTGACCAGGAGTGCATTTGCACAGTTAAAGCCAGTGCGCCACTTGCGCCTGTTCCTTGAGATGTCCAATCAGACTAAAGTGACAAATGCTTTGTTACATTCTGTTTGGATTACTGCAATGCACTCTGTTTGGGGCTGCCTTTGATAGTGTTCAGAAACTTCATTTGGTTCAAAATGCTGCAGTCAGACTGCTGATTGTTGCTGGTTACAGGGAACATGTAACTCCCTTATTAAAACAACTTCACTGGCTTCCAATCTGTTTCTGGGCCCAATTCAAAGCACTGGTTATTACCTATAAAACCCTGGCTTGGGGCCAGGCTATTTTAAATGCATCACCCCATAGAAGCCTTCTCATGTTTTAAGATCTTCTGGGGAGGCCCTCTCTCTGTTCTACTACCTTCCAAGCTTGTTTGACAAGGATATAGGAGAGGGCCTTCTCAGTGGCTGTTCTCAGACTTTTGAATACACTGCCTCAAGAAGCCAAGTTGGCCTCCTCCCTATTGTCCTTTCATTGTCAGGCAAAGACCTTCCTCTTCAAGCAGGCTTTTAAGCAGCAAGTTTCTCAAAAATATGTTCTTTATTAACTTACAGATTTTCAAGTGTTTTTTAAAATTGTTTTTAATCTTGATATATGTTTAATTGTTTTTGTAATATAGTCATATAGTATTTTTAAACAGTTGATTGTTTTATAATTTTAGTTGTTGTTAGCTGACTTGGGTCCCCTATGGGAATAAAATCAGCAAATAAATAAAATAAAATAAAAGAAGGAAGGAAGGATGGAAGGAAGGAAGGAAGGAATAGACCAACCAGGCTATTTTGGTCTTTGTTAATTTTGCATGTGTTAATTCATAAATCTTATTTTGTTCCACATTAATCTGCATGTATTTCTTGAGAAAATCTGCATGGAAATCAGTATGCATTTAATATTTATTTTCTGGTAAGCTATCTTACAAATATCTTGTTATAAAATATGCTTTTTTCTAAGGCTTCTACTATCAATTTAAGCTCCAAAACTAGAGTGCTGTGAAATCAAAGAATAAATGAGTTTTAATGAATATGTTAGGAGACATAAATCATTTTGGTTTTTCTCCTTATTTTGTGTGTCTTTATAATGAACGGCAGTGGACTGAGCAGAGTTACTGCAGCTTCAGAAAAAGGTCCAGTTGTCAGCTGTTGTAGCACAAATGAGTGGTTTGCTCAGAGCAGTTTCTGGGAGAGGGAGAGAGAGAGAGAGAAGAAGAAGGAGGAGGAGGAGGAGGAGGAAATAGAGTGACAAAGAGAGAGAAGAGTAGCTTCCCACCCACACTGGGCATGGGCTATATACTTTTTTGACTCCAGTCAGGTCCATTATTGGTATGTGGTGCTCAAAAAATGATCTCTTAGCAAATTAGACCATGACAAAATCAAATAGTTTATTTAGACTACAGTCCCAGAATAGTCTAACAAGCATGCTTGCTAAAGAGATTTTGGGAGTTGTAGTCCAAAAGTAACTTTTGTAAATTTCTGGAGGGACAGCACCCCTCAACGTAGAAAGGATTCCTTACCCCCATTGTGCAGACTTGCATTTGAATATACGTGCATACGAAATGTGGTAGGATTTTTTTTGTTAAAAGAATCAGCTTAAATTAATCTATTAAATGCTTGCCTAATGTTATTCCTAGAACTACTTCCTAGTAGTCCTAGAACGAGCTGGAATCTTTAGCATGTATACATTACTGAAACAGCGACGTCTACGTTGGCTTGGGCATGTCGTGAGAATGGCTGATGGTCGGATTCCAAAAGATCTCCTGTATGGAGAATTAGTGCAGGGAAATCGCCCCAGAGGGAGACCACAGCTGCGATACAAGGACATCTGCAAGCGGGATCTGAAGGTCTTAGGAATGGACCTCAACAGATGGGAAACCCTGACATCTGAGCGTTCAGCCTGGAGGCAGGCGTTGCATCATGGCCTCTCCCATTTTGAAGAGACCCTTGTCCAGCAGACCGAGGCAAAGAGGCAGTCACGGAAGCAGCAAAATCAGGGAGCTGGACAGGGGACAGATTGTATTTGTCTTCAGTGTGGAAGGGATTGTCACTCTCGAATTGGCCTTCTCAGCCACACTAGACGCTGTTCCAAGTCCTCCATACAGAGCACGTTACCATAGTCTTTCGAGACTGAAGGATGCCTAATGGGTAATGTTATTCAGTAAAATGGTGTGCCCTAAATATATGTGTTGTTTATTAATGCATCAGATGCCTTGCAGAGTGACATAAATAGGTCCTCTGAACATTTGTCATTTACTGACTTGCAAAAATGAGCTAAGTGCCTCACTGGGAAGGGGAACATCCTTTCATCTTTTACTACCCAACCTGGAAACAAGAAAGCAAAATGGAACAATCCCTTTGATTGGGTTGGTTTATGAGGGATGTATAAAGCTTTCACTCAGTGCAAGAGGGAAGAATTCTCCTTTTCTGTTTTTCGTTCTCTAAGCAATGGGACCTTTCACAACAAAGGAACCCAAACTGTCAGGATTCTTATTCAGACATTTGAAAATCATTCTAAGCTTTGGTGTGAAGAGTTTCAGGTTACAAAGCCCTTCTCCATATCTCTTCCTCTTTTTCACTGTCAGTGACAGTACCTGTTTAGGAGGATGTGGCAATGTGTTGTGTTCAAAATGCGGTTTGTACCTCAATGTTTTTAAGATTAATCAGGGAAAAAAACCCTTCTAGGGGCAAGGACAGTGCATGGAAAATGGCTGCTATTTTCAGAACAGAAAAAGTGAGGCAAGATCATTGTTTGGAAAAATTACTTTTTTGCAGCTATATTTAATTTAATTTATTTATTTACATTTTTATCCTACCCAACTAGTAGTAAAGCTACTGGTCTGGGTGGCAGACACAACAAAACATAATAATAGAAAAGCAGTAAAAAACATCAAAAGAAAAAGATTCCAAATTCTAGAACCATGATAAGCATGGTCCTATGGGTGCAATGATCAAGAGAGCCATATAGGCTGCAAAAATTCATGGCAGGTGGGCCAAGAGGGATACATAATACGCACAATCCCCCAAATTTATAACTGGGCTGGCTGGGGATTCTGGAAATTATAGTTGGAAAAAAAGGTAAATTTTCCGAGGTCTGCTGAAAACACAAATGTTTAAAATCCTAGAGTTGTAAGGTTCATGGATATCCTCTGTCCTTGGACATCACCCTGCCCAATGTCAGATCTGCAGTGGAGGATGCACGTTCAGTATCCCTGACAGGTGGCTCTTCCTCCTCTATTTAAGGACCTCCAGTGACCAAGGATTAGTATTTGTGTTTTTAAATATATCTGTGCCAAGAATTGGTTTCTGCAATGTGTACAGATGATGTAAATTCAGGAAAAGAAAGAAAATTGAATTCCAAACAGCATATTGAGATGATGCCTTTATTAGGCCACCGAAAAAGGCACAAAAATGTGCAAGCTTTTGAGAATACTATCAATTAATCACTGATGAAGAGATAGTACTCCTAAAAGCTAACACACTTTTAATGCCTTTTTAATGGGCTCACCCAATAAAGTATGGATTTGAGAATTTGTTTCAAATGCCTACTTCGGCTTTTATGAATTAGTTATACACAGCTTTTTATGAACTGAATTGTTTTGCTTGCTGTCTCCTCCTCTCTTTGCATCTGCTAGGGATGAACAGGATTAATGAATTACTGCAGGACCCTGGAAAAAATCCTGTTTAGTCACTCCTCACCATCACCTTGCCTTTTACTATACCAGCATGCTTTTTATAATCATGTCAGTCTCAGAGTATGTGATGCAGAGCAATCCAGTGTCCATTAAGTCTCATTGTATTCAAAGGAATCTGTACCTAGATACATATGGATTAGACTGCAGTCATCAGCAAATTATACAAATTGACCCTGAGGGTCAAACTAGGCATTAAAGGAAATGTGTACGTACATCTTTCAATTAACCTGGAAATTCGTAGAATCATAGAATAAATGGAGTTGGAAAGGGCTTATGAAGCCATTGAGCCTAGCCCACTGCTCAATGCAAGAATGTCAGTACTGTATATCTGACAATTCCTCCCACCATGAGATTCCTCAGACTTATAAATGAAGTCCATGTTTACCTTCCATCATCAAGTCACAAAACAAAACCTAGTTGAATGCAAAATATGTAAGTGAAGAAAAATGGGTGTTAAAAGAAATAGATGTCTTTTTGCCACGTCAGGGAGGACCTCTTCTACAAATGTGGTAAGCATGTCTTTTAGTTAGGTCCCAAGGCTCTCAATGTGCTGTTTTTACACCCCAATACAAGATTCTGAACTTGTTCATAGTGAACATAGAATGGTTTCATCACTGATGCAAGTGGTTCAGTATTTTACTTTACTGTTTCATCTAGCTCGATAGAGTCTACTGCACTGTATGGTGGCAGCTTTCCAGGGTTTCAGATAAGATCTTTTCTGGCCTTTGCTGGAGGTGTTGTAGACTGAACTTCGGATCTTTTGCATACAAAATAAACCCTCTTGTACTAAGATATGGCTTTTTCCTGTTGGGGAAAATTTGCAGAATGCAAATTGCAGAACTGAACTGCAAGATGCACACAGGTCAGTGAGTAGCTGAAGAATAAGTCAACTAAAAAGCACTGTCAAAGAAAAAAGAGACTGAATGAAATTGTAATAATGCTATTGGGAAAGGTAGAGCTTGGAAAACTTGCTGCACAAAGAATAAATTGAAATCTTGTTCGATAACATTGCTGGGTGGTTAGGAGATATATAGATTTGGCTGTTGGACCAAATCTACATTTTTCTTAGCTGTGAAATGATAGGAGTGCCTTCTGTCAGGGCTGGCAGCCATGTTGTTGTCTGAGGTAAAAGACTAGATGGTACCTTTACCTTCCAGTTGCAGAAGCCAACTGTGCTAGTCTTAGAACCTGATTTCAAGATGGGACAGCCTTCTCTGCTGCACCTGAGCACAAAAAGCTGCCTTAGGAAGTGCAGGAAAGGTTGTCTGTCCTCTACAGGTATGGAAAAGCCAGAAAATGGTAGTGGCAGCTGCTGCTTTCTTAATATCATCTAGTATTCTGCCATCTCAGGCTGCTGCCTCACAGTACCTTATGTGGCATTAATACCCTATATTTCTGCCAGTGGATCTCCAGGCATCATCTATGAGTGCATCCCATGTTATTTTTCCAAAAACACCAAAGAGGTGAGTTGACTGAGAGAGACCAATCCAAATGGTCACAGTTAGCTTTATGGCTGACCATGGGATTTCAACCCTGGTCCAATTCTGATAGGCTGTTTATTATCCCATACCATTTTTTTTTAAAAAGAATGCTTGTCTGTTTCTTAAATACTTGTCTGTTGCTTAAAAACATTGGTCTTGTTTGGTTGTCTCGGAGGAATGAGCACTTAACACAAACCTCTTGCCACTTAACTAAAGCTTTCTGTACAGAGGAATGCCTCTGACTCATCTTTCTTCTGATTTCTTCTGTCTGCTGAGCAGAGGCATGTGAAGCCTAAAAATGCAGTTTGAAATGATGGAGACTTGGCAAGTTACAGCCAGTCAGTGTTATTGAGCTTCCTCCAATTGGATGCGTTCCCGATGAGTTAGCCAGCAACTCCTATTGTACTGGCTGGGAACAATGGGGTTGTAGCACCCTTGGTTGGGAAAGGCCAGTTTGGACAATAACCAAACTAGGTGGACCAGTAATCTGAGCTTTGTTGAGCAAGAGTCAAACTTCTTCAAAGTGTTTTGCTGACACAGTCTGGTTTTCCCTAAAAAGGACAACGCAAAGTTTTTTCCTTCCAGGCTCAGTCCCAAGGATCGATAACGCTGAAAATAATTCCAGCCATCAAAGAAGAAGATCGCCTGAAGGAGAGCAAGGTAAGATTGCTTGCTGGCATCTGGAAACGTCCTTCCTCCCCTGTGAGGCTGAATGGCAAATGCAGTGCAGGAGGTGGAGAAGGAAGTGTGTTGTCTTCACACAGAGCAGAGTTAAAACAGCATAATTTGCTGTTGGGAGCCAACTTAGAAGGCTTTAAAAAGAGGATTGAGCAAATTCATGGAGGATAAGACTCTTGGGGGCTATTAACCCAAGCGTCATGATGGGTACTTTATATTCCATCTAGTATTGCAGTAGCTTGAGGCTTGTTTCACTCAGAACTTTTATCAGTCAAATCTGAAGAGCACTGAAAAGAACAGGAGCCATATGTATGCGATGAATATAACTATTAGTGATGGTAATGTAGGTAGAAGTTAATGCATAGGAAGGCCCAGCTTTTCTCTGTGCCATAGGCACTCCTGATGTATGGTGAAAAAGCTTTAAAAGGCCAGCCTTGCTGTGGCACTTTTGCAAACTATAAGCCTAGAAACTGTATACTGTCTCCACCTCCTTCAAAATCTCCCCCTCTTTCAGACATTACTAAGAACAAAGCTGGCAATTTGTTCCCTGCCCCTGGACATGGCAGTTTATGGGAGGGGAAGGGAGGCCAAGAGTACTGACTTTCTTAGCTAGGTTATCTCTTCTACGAATAAAGTAGAATAAAACAAGAAAAAGTCCACTATGGCATGGTATCCAAAGCCAACTTAAGTTATTTATATAAACTATATGAGTGCCTTTTAGATGGACTGTTATGTACTACTGCTCTGATTGGGTCCTTAGTACTACTTGGGTTTACCATCTCTCACAGTTGTGTTTGTTTGTTCCTTTAAAATATTTGCATACTTCTTGTTTTAGCTTTAATATTGTCTTTTAATGATGTAAGCTGCCTCTTTATACTCACTGTTTTCAGCTTTAAATATTGTCTTTAGATTATGTAAGCCTTAGCCTTGGGTCCTTTCAAAGGAGAAAGGTGGGGTAAAAATATTTTAAATAAATAAATAAAATAAATTTTGTTACCTAGAGGGGCAAATCCAGTGAGGCAGCCCGGCAGCCCTGGAAGGGCAGCAAATGGTTATTTGTTTAGTTTGTAATTTTTTTAGTTTGTTATTGTTCTCCTTCTGCCTCCAGGGATGAGCAGAGATCCATGTGGGATCTCTTTCTTTCATGCACCCAAATATCATTTTTGGTTTTGGGTGCCATGCCCCTTAAGTAGATGGGTTGGAAATTATTGTTGTTGTTGTTGTTGTTGTTAGGGCCAGCCTGGCTGAAACCTCCCCACACCCCCAAATCAATGGTTAGAATAATTTAGGAAGGCATTTTTCTCCCTACTAAAGGAGGCAATTTCAGGGGATGTAAGGTCAGCTGGTCTGAATGGTTTGAGGGCTGCGTTTTTGTGTAACAGAACAGTTATGAATAGTACAGGGTGTACGTGGGCTCAAATAGTTTGAATAGTTTGGTGGAAGGGGAGGATTTCTATACAATGACATCTCCTCTTTTTCTTACATTTCATTTTACAGTTTAAAAATACTATTGATGACAGTGGCAACTTGGTTTTTTCTCTGGAGACTGGAAAAAGATATTTTGGGAAAACTATGATTTCCAGAAAGCCCATGCTAGCTGGGAAATTCTAGGAGTTGTAGCTTTTATATACCTGATTTTTAAATTTATTTTTATACTGTTTAAAGATTGTAGAGTTCCATACAGTAGTTCCTGCCCAGCTATTAAGAATGCATCTGGTGTAGTGTTATATTAAATAATTATTGGTTATTACAGGTGGAAATTTTTGAACAGCTCCCACTGTAATTAACATAGATTTTTTAAAAAATGTAAAAGGAGCAAAAGAGGAAGTCACCACCACCCCTCCTGTGAAAACCTCTCAAAATATATCAACCTCTACACCCAAAATAATTGAAGGAGGAATAATTATAGATATTAATTGACCATTTGTTATTAATAAATAATGAATACTTATTGTTACTACTTTAATGGTTGTATTTATGTAGGTGCAATAAATAATACCGTGTTTCCCCGAAAATAAGACAGGGTCTTATATTAATTTTTGCTCCAAAAAACGCATTAGGGCTTATTTTCAGGGGATGTTTTATTTTACAGTCATGTCATCTTTTTCTGGTTGCTGCACAATGCTGCACAATGGTGGAGGGCGGGGTTTCACTTAACTGGGGCTTATTTTTGGGGTAGGGCTTATATTACGAGCATCCTGAAAAATCATACTAGGGCTTATTTTCAGGAAAACGGTATTTAATTAATAATTCTGTTTTATTTATTAAGGAGAAAGGTAATTATAATTAGGTGCACAATTCAGTTGCATTCTTTTTTTAAAATTTTTTTGCAGTCATGTATGTGTTTATAAATGAAGTAATAAAAACACACATCCATAATAACTGTAATGGCTACTCCTGTGAGTGGGAGTGGCAAACTGAATGGTGGAGGGTGGAATTCATTCAGTCTAACCTTGTCTCTGTTGTTGTATCTATGTGCATCCCAAATTTTTCAAAACTATGGGCTAAATCTAATTGCTGGTCCCAGCGAGGTTAGACCTGTTGAATCAATGGAATTTTATATACTCATTGAATTACCAAACTCCTCTTCGTTTGCTAGGTCTGCTGTAGTTGGGGCTGAAAAATGCATTTTGCCTATTGGTTTTATTTTATATTTTTACCTTATATTTATCCAAGAATAAAAGTAGAATTTAACTCAGAGTGTGCTCTATGTAATGTTCTGTGATTTTTCTGCATTTGCAGGAAATCACTAGCAGTCCACAGCATTGGCTGTAATTTTCCTTCTTTCCCCTGTTGCCAGGTATATATGAGAGCTCTCTTCTCCTACAATCCGAAAGAAGATAAAGCCATCCCTTGCCAAGAGGCTGGGCTGCCATTTCAGAAGAGGCAAATCTTAGAGGTAGTAAGCCAGGATGACCCAACATGGTGGCAGGCCAAACGCATGGGGGACACAAACCTTCGGGCGGGTCTGATCCCTTCCAAGCAATTTCAGGAAAGGTGAGTTGGGGCCAGCAGTGGTGTGGTGTTCCAAGCCAGGGTTAGTAATTAAAAGCTCAAACAAAACTTGGGTTCGCTTTAAATGTCATAGCAAACTAGAGTTCAGTAATTTCTCTGTTTTGGGCTACATCTCCCACAATGCCCATTGGCCAAGTTAGTTGGAGGAGTTATTCTGGGAGTTATTGGTCAAAAGAAGATTTATAACAAATCCTGGGGTCACACATGTCCTCCTCCATTTCTCACAAAGGGAAGAAGAGAAGGTCAGAAGTTGCTGCTTCTGGTTTGTGACAAACCATATTTTGCTGCTATGTAAAAATGTAACAAACTATACTTTGCTTGACCCATAGTATGTCCTCAAACCAGCATCCAATACCACTCTTAAACCATGGATTTACCATCCTGGTTTGAGGGCAAACTGTCTTCTCACATTGGGATGAAATCATGAAGGATGGTTTGCTACAACCTAGAAATGGAAGTTTTTTATTTCCTCTCTGCATGTGGCATCTTTGATTAGCTACAGATATACCATGGTTGTGTTACTACCTCTGGATTGAGCTTATTCTTTCTCTCCAGATTGAATGAAGGGCCATATGGACAGAGCTCAAAGATTGGAGCAGGTTCCTTTAAGAGGCAATGGACCTTTGGATACCATGATCCTAAGCTGTTTAACACTTTGTAGATCAGACTTTGCAATTTGTATGGACTGATAGCCAGTGAAGCTGGTGCATAAAGGAAGCCCCATGCTCATTAAAATTAGCTCCAGTCAGCAGCCTGGCTGCAATTGCCTGGGCCAGAGGAGTTTTCCAAAAAGTCCTCAAGGTCAGTGTGACATTATATTCCCTGTAGGTCTCTGCTGCAAAAACTGCACCAGCTTTAATTCATTCCCAGTATTAGTTCAGAGTGTTGGTATTAACTTTGTACAGTCTGGGTGAGAAACGTGGCCCTCCAGTTGTTGTTGAACTACATCTTCCATCAATCCAAGCCACCATAGCTAACGTCGAGGGATGATGGAAATTGTACCCCACAGCATCTGGAGGAGCACAAATTGCCTATCCTTGTTTTACAGCCTTTCATAGGTTGGGGACCAGGGGTTTTTTTTTGGAAGAACTAGTGGTCTTCTTTATATAATCAAATAGGCTGCAGGGGTTGGCAGCCTGATATCTTGCAGACATTTTGGACTGCTACTCCCATAATCCCTGCCCATTAGCCATGGTGACTGGGATTGATCGGATATTTACTCTAAAGTCATCAGCAGAGGCCTCCCTTCAGGTTCCCTTCCAGCTGAATTGGGGGAAAGCCTACTTGCTAGTGGCACCTCGTCTGCTCTCTCAAAGAGCTTGTCTTGATATTTTTTCACAGGTTTGCAAAGTGCTCTTTTAAAAAAACCCACCTCTTAAGCTTTTTAACCCCCTGTGTAATGCTTTTCAATGCCATGTGGGTTATTTGCTCTACTTCTGCTGAATGCTTTTGCTCTGCTTTTCTCCTTACTATGTATTAGCTATGTTGATACCTAGCATTTCCCTTGATGAGCTCAAGATGGCATATATGGCTCTCCTCCTTACTGTATCCTCACAACAATTCTCTGAGATAGGTCAGACTGAAAGAGAGGGACTGGCTATAGATCAGCCAGCAAATTTCTGACTCAGTGTGGACTGGAACCGGGGTCTCCCACATCCCAGCCCATCACTTGAAACATTACATTGCACTGGCTGTATTATTATGATGGTTTCATGCTCTTGTTTTCATCTAGATTCCAATCCTCCTAAACGTCCTATTCTGCATTTGAGCCAAGTATTTCTGTATAACCTGAAAAGCAGGATCCTTTCAGCTGGCTGTGGCAAATTTTACACACTTATTATGAAGACTAATTCCACCCAGCCCTTAAGCCTCTGCAGCCATACTGAGTGTGCTGAAACAACACAATCCATCTCCTCTGGATAGAGAGATGCAAGTTGCCATTGCAAATTTTTCTCTTCTTAAAAATTGATTTTTGGTGCTAAGAAAGGAACCAGTCAATGGTAATAGAAATAAGTGTTCAGCATTTTGTAAACTGGCTGCTTTCCACCTTTAATCATGGGGTTTTTCTTTGAATGTTCATCTTTGGAAAGGCTCTCCTCCCCTCTGCCTGCAGCAAATATTTAATAAATACAATGGATGAGACCCAGAAGCAAAGAGTGTTGCAGTACTGCATATAGGTTTAACTTCATTTACGTTCTGTATGCACTCTGTACAGGGGTGTAGGAAAAGCCTACAGTAGAAAGGAAGTACAAAATGTCTTTCTCATCTTGTGCTAAATGACTCTGAAAATAATTTTCTTCCAGAGAAGATCTGAGTTACCCCTTGTGGGCCAAACTGCATGGGACTTGAAATATGTATCATGAGATCCCCTCCTTTGTATAAACTCAAAAATAAGTGTGCACAATCCTAGTATACTTCGGAATCAGTGTTCATCCTAGAGGAAATTTAAGCCTTCCATCTCATTTGGTTTTTATTTTAAAATTTGCTCCTTCCTTCCAGATGGGTTAAAAGAAGAAATCGAACATCTGCCAGTCAGGGATTTATTTGTTGCTAGTTTTTAAACCTCTCCTCGCCCCAGTTTTTAGATAAAATTCAGGTGGGAGGAGGTTTGAACTTCTCTGAGCTGTGCACGCTGAACTGGGAGTGGAGCTGTTTATTCTCATGCAGATTAAAGATTCTGTAGCTGCCGACTACGTGTTGCTGTAGCTTGTGCTTTGACCCTCAGATTCACATCCCTTGAACAAATGTATTGATTTGTTATACAGTTTAGATCCTGTGTCTGAATTCCTCAGAGTTTGAGAAAATTACTTTTTTGGATCACAACTCCAGAATCTCCCAGCCAGAATGCTGGAGATTTTTGGAGTTGTGGTCCAAAAATAACTCAAAGCTCTAGAATTCCTGGACATGGCATTTTCTAGGTGACTGTCCCTGAGGGAAAAACCAGAAAGTAGGGTCAGAATTCAGGCTTGAAATCAGTACCATGGACAGCTCTAAATGGAGCTGAGCAGACTTAATCAGGATAACTAGAAGCACACTGAAAAACTGCATGCACAGATGTCTAGAGCCAGCCAGAGGCTTTAATAAAGGATGTGAGTTATTCCTTAAACCAGGCGGTGGGGGTGGAGAACTTTTGGTCTGCCAGATGTTTTGTAATTAATCTTCCCAGAGATTTTGCCAGCATGGCCAATGGTGAAGTGTGGGAGACATAGCCCCAAACATCTGGAAGGCCACAAGTTCCTCATTCCTAAAACCTGTCAATTGTCTGCTTTTTTTGTACCAGCATTGGACAGAGGATACGTCTGAATCTACTGGGAGGTCTCTGGAAGATGAATAAGGATTTGTGACTCCTGTTGTTTAGCAATAGTAGCAACCACATAACTCCTGTTCTTTCTCCTGCTGAAAGGAGGAAAGCTTAGGGTGATCAGAGTAAATTTTTACAAGGAAGGACTATGTGCTTGTTCTGAGTGTTTTGTGTTCAACAAATTTCTGGGCTTAGAATTTTTTAATTCTTAAGTGTATTCTTGGGGCACTTCAGGGCTATAGTGAAAAACAAAATAAAAACAAAATAGATAGCACAAGCTTTACGTCTATCCATCCCGCTTTATTAATCCCCTGGGAAGTTATTGCTGAATGCCATTTGAATGTTACTCCTTTTATAATAAGTGATGGGACTATTTGAGATTCAGACATCTCAGTGTCTAAGAAGGTAGTTTTATTGGACCAGGAAGGAAAGCTATTGATTACTTGCTAACATGTTACTTTTCTTACGTGACTGTCTTTTGCAGAGGCACACAGGATGCATTTTCCAGGGAAGTCAGCGGCCAGAAGATTAAGACCAAACTTTCTCTATCTGCTCTTTTAAAAAAAGGAGTGAGAAAAGAGGAAGAGCGGTGGAGTGGTCAAAGACTCCATAATAATAAGGAGAGGGAGAGGGTTCTGATAGGTTCTGTAAAAGGAAGGTAGAGAGCTAGCAGCTATAAGAAGAAAAACAAAGTGCAAAGACAACTGAGCCAGTGTGACTTCATGGTTAGAAAGCTGGACAAAGACTAGGTGGACCCAAGTTCAAATCCTTACTCAGTCAGTGAAGATTGTGGGGTGATCATTCTAGCCTACCACACAAGTAGGCATGTGGAGAATATTTGCTCAATTCTTTGTTCGTCTTGAATTAGGCTATTGATCAGTTGCCTCAACAAGGAGTTTTCAAGCCCTATGAGATTCCTCACAGCTAGGAGATAGTGAGGCAAGGAGGGTGATTTTTTCCTCATTAAATTCTTCATTACTTGTGCACACTTGTATGCAGAACTAGCATCCTTTTCCTTTGAGAATCAAAATGCACAAACACAGCAAGTGCAGAAGAATGGTTGTTAAAAGAGGTACAAACAGCCCATTTGAGGCTTCAAAGTCCACACAATAAAGCAGCAACTGTAGTCATTTCACTCGAGTTCAGTTATTCGTGTTAAAAATACTATCTTGAACAGTTTTGCTTATTTTGTGAATAAATTGTTCACCTTCCCTTCTCTTGTCAAGATACTGTGGAATGCCACATTCACAGGGCGAGGAGAATAATTTTGCAGTCCTTCATCGTTGTCTGCAAGGATCAGAGAATTGAGTTTTTACATCCCTCCTCATAGGATGTTTGTGTGGATAAAACTGGAGAGGACAAACCATGTATGCCAGTCTGAGGTCTTGTGAAAAAAAAAGTTATATTGGAGAGGCACAAAATGCCTAAGTTTCTGGTTACTTAAAACTGCTTTTTAATAAAAGTTCTTTTGTGTGTGTGTGAGAGAGAGAGCCTACACTTGCCATATTTTTGCTGTGTGGTCTGTTACTTCTCAATGGAAAAAAATATGAGGGATCAGAGTCCAGACTGAGTTAAGTGCACTTAGTTCCAGTTCGAATCAATGGGAATTAAAATCTAACCTGCAGATTGCTTTACTCATGCTCTTTTTTAAAAAATAGGCATAATATTGGCAATATTTATTTGAAGTGGAAGGAAGCATCCCAGACTTTTTAATCTAGAGCACACATCTGAGAATTTAACTCTAAATGTCCCTCCCCACCCACCCACCATTCTGTTGGGTATAAAGAGCACTTCTGAGAGCAAATAGTGCCCATAGCACAGGCTCAGCAGGAAACTGGTATGGATGTCTGATCTGGATCAGAAACACTTTCTTCAAGTTTCTCCACTTCAGAATAAAAGTGGCAATTTTACAGCCACCTCCCCTTTTAAAAGTGTGAATGAAGTAAAGTATAGGGTAGGTTTTAAAGTGCCGTATATTTCGGCAGGAACAAATGAGCACACCGAACTTAATCTGCATTAACATTTGATTGAGGGCTCTCATTTTTCCTCTCTGTTTGAATGACATCGTTCTTGCTTTCGCATGTAGGCGTTTGATGTACAGAAGAACTGTCGGTGCACTACATAACACCAGAAGTGTCACAAAGCCACTCTGTGAGTCACCATAAATCTTTCTCTTGTGTGCTTGACAGCACTTGCATGTGTTCAACTACATCTAGTTCTTTGTTGAGTTCATTGCTGAGGCTTATAATATAGCCCTTTAAAGGATGTGACCCTGAGGTTATTAGGACCCTGCATCAATTATTTGGGGGAACTATAGCAGGTCAAAAAAATTAAGTAGCACGATGGGGAGGGGAGAGCGATGGGGGAAAAGACTTTGTAGTGAACTGAGATGAGAAAACCTATATTTTTGAAGTATAGCTCCTAGAATACCCTGGACATCATGGCTAATAACCATGCTGACTAGAGAATTCTGGGAATTGATGTCTAAAAACCTTAAAATTTGCCTTTTCTGGTGCTGAAGAAAATATGTCATGTTTCAGCCTGAACTTCTTTCTGTGGCATCCATAACAAGCAGCCATTGTTTGCTAATATGATTAAAGATCAAGAGAGGGAACCAGAAGAAAAGCCCAGAAATGGCCATTTGGAAACTTGCTTATAAACATGAATTTCTAAACCCCATATGCATGGCAGGCTACCCCAAGGCAATGAATAGGGCGGGGTAACATGTAATTCTCTAGATATTGTTGAATTGCCGTTCCCATGAACTTTAGCCAGCATAACCCGTGGTGAGGACTGATGAGAGATGCAGTCTAATGACATCAGGATTGACCCAGGTAGGCTAATCCTTATGTAAATGTTGCAGTTAGGTGTGGTCTAGTGTTTTGGTTCAAGCTTCTCTAGCTTGTCTTGTCTGCAGATGTGTTAATTTGTATCTCCCATCAATATAGTGGCTGGGGATCAGGGTTGCTGTTGTCCAGCATATATAGAGAGCCCCAAGTTAAGGTCAACTGTTTTGATCTACTAACCAGTTAGGTGATTTGATTAAAAGGATTTTGATTTCTTGTAACAAATGCCTCTGATTAGCATTTTTAAAGATATTTTAATGTTTTAGATTAGATTGATTTTCTAAATGTGTGTCCTTGATTAGACAGCATTATACCTTTAGTTTTGTTTTCTATTTGACTGCAGTTAGGTATCTTGACGTGGTGGCGCTGCGGGTTAAACCGCAGAAGCCTCTGTGCTGCAGGGTTGGAAGACCAGCAGTCGTAAGATCGAATCCACGCAACGGAGTGAGCTCCCGTCGCTTGTCCCAGCTCCTGCCCACCTAGCAGTTCGAAAGCATGCAAATGCGAGTAGATAAATAGGTACCACCTCGGTGGGAAGGTAACGGCGTTCCGTGTCTAGTCGCACTGGCCACGTGACCACGGAAACTGTCTTCGGACAAATGCTGGCTCTACGGCTTGGAAACGGGGATGAGCACCGCCCCCTAGAGTCGGACACGACTGGACTAAATGTCAAGGGGAACCTTTACCTTTACCTAGGTATCTTGAGCACCATTTCATGGAAAGATCCACGTTTAGTTTCTAGAATCCCAGTGGCAGGTCTATGACCATACTAGGCAGTTGTGTGTATACCTATTTCTTGTGGTTTGGTCCTAGGTAGGAGATAGTGGCAGACTAGGAGAAGAAAACAGCTACTGCTTCTTCTTTGTCCCTCTTTCTGTATATGTCAGAGTGGGCTTCCTGGCACATGAATATTCAAAATTTGACCCTTGATGCCTTGGAACATTTTGGGGGGCTTTGTTTTAACTTTGTTGCCTCTGTCTTTTTATGCTAACCGCAGATGATCAGTCTTCTGAGAAAGGTAGGTTCTCCCCATATTCTGGAATGAGCAAGCAGTACCTTTTCTATCACATAATTGGCTTGCCAAACAAAATTTGTCCCCTTGAGCCTAACCCAGAGTAAAGCAAATCCAGATTCTGAGACACCTTTTGTGACCAGACCAAATGGCACAATATGGGTATTTGTTTGCATCTCTTTTCATAATTGATTTTGCTTCCAAGATCCAGGTTTTTCAAATAACCTTTTGGTCACATTTTGACGAGGAAAGATGAGCTCTAGATAGAGATGATGGAGATGGGGATGTTTCTGGGCAAGCATCAATTCTGTGAGCTAAAAAAATAAAGAGAACAACTGGAGACTACTTCCTGCATTCCCTTGTTTCATATGATGCTTTCCAGCCTAATCCAATGAAAGTTTACCCAGCTATAAGCTCTATGATATTAAGGGTGGATGCTACTCATTAAGGCTTTAGGCTTATAGCCTATATATCCTGTATATTTAAATTTCTGTGTTGGAAGAAAAGTATAGGCACGTGAGTAAACTTCAGATGATCTTCCTTCCAAAATTTTACAACTACTGTTTTTAATCACTATTTAAGTAGGGACGATGAATCTTTCGTCTGCTAAGTGTTTTGGACTGCACTTCCCACAGTCACTTCTCATTGATCATGCTGAAGTTCAAATCATCTAGAAGGCCAAAAATCTTCACTCTTGGTTTAAAGTGGTGCTATGATATGTGATAGAGGGAACATATAAGATATGATGTAGAGGGATAGGTAAACTGGTACCTTTAAGATGCCAGACACCAGATACAAAGTCCCTTAATTCCTGATTGGCTGAGGCTTATGTGAGTGAGTAAGCAAGCAAGGAAGGAAGCAAGCAAGCAGTGGTGAAGGCTTCTGGGAGTTTTAGTCCAAGAACATCTGGGGACCCAAGGTTCTAAAGAGAGGTGAGCAGCTGTCACACTCCAGATTTCTTGACCTTCAGCTCCCAACAGCTGTGCTGGCTAGGGCCAAAGGGAGTTGTAAGCAAAGAACCTTATGGAGTTGCCCTCTTCTTCTAGAACACATTGAAGGTGGAGAGAGAGGCTCGTGCAGAAGTAATTTCAGGAGCTGAGGTCTCATGGCAACGCTGCAAATGCTGATCTGACAACACTTCACCCTGTCTATGCAGGATTGGCTCTTGGGAATGATGTGGCTGTCATGCCAAATGAGTTGGTTGATTTGCTTCTAAATCTAATTTCCTTCCTTTTCCCAGTCTAGCTCAAGTCTGGGTTTATTTGTGTTTCTGCCTTAATTCACTAGCAGTTCTTTAGCTTGATCTGGGTTTGTTCTTTCTACAGCACATTCAACCACTTTATAGGCTATGCCCTATATGATGGGAGTTGGTAGGGGAACCTCTGACATTTCTCCCTTTTGCCATCTGGGGACTCTTGTGTCAATCTTATTTAATTTTCCCTAGCTATTAATTTGTCCTGTGTTTTTTACCATGTAATTTTTTTTTGTACTAATCACATGGATTAAGTGCCTGCTGTTTCTTAAAAGCAATTGTGATGCTCCTTGGAGCTTTGGTTAACACAGCAGGTAATTTCCTGTTGAACCATGGATGTACTGCTTTCCCCCCTCCCCCTCTCTGATTTTAGCCTGCTCCTTCTAAAAAGGAATACCTCCTGTAGATGCTGAGCCTACAAGGCAGAACATGTTCTCTTTCTTTTAATATAATAACTATACAACTATACTGGATTCCCAGTATGGTGCAGTGGATAGTGTGACAGGATAGGACTCTGGAGTGCAGGGTTCAAATCCCCACTTGGCCATGGAAACTTACTGGGGGAGTGGAACTGGTAAAAACGATTTCTTAAATATCTCACTTACTTTGAAAGCCCTATTAGGGTCACTGTAATTTGGTTTCAACTTGACAACACAGAACACACATACACAAAACGACTATGGGGAAAGGAAATGGTTTTGAATCTGTCAGTAAACATGGCAGTTTCACAGTTTATTTCAGCTGCCTTTGGTCTCATTGCTGCACATTTTGTTAATGTGAGAGCCAGAGTGGTTACAGCAGCTTTCCCTAAACATTTGTTCCTCCAGAGGTCTTGGAGTGTAGCTCCGTAATCCCTTACCACTGAGCCATGTTGGCTGGGACTTCTGAGAAGTGGAGTCTGAAACAGCAGGAACACGAAAGGCTCTTTCTCTCTGCCCAATTTGGTGCTTTCTAGTCATGCTGGATTGTAACACCAATTGTCCCTATTCCCCAGTTGGATTAGAGTACAGATGGGCAACATGTGGGCTATGAGCTACATCTGGCTTCCTAAGGCTGTTTTTCTGGCTGCCAGAAATCTACCACCACTCCCACCCAAGACTGTGCTGCCAGGATTCAATGATAAATTGTACAGCTGAATTTCAACAGCATCCCAGGCTGGGGAAAAACACGTTTAAAGTGCGTGTTTTGCTTGTTTTAAATGACTTATAGTAGTTTCCAGCTGCTGAGTTTCAGAAACAACTAGGGAATGCTCATTGAGAGTAAGGAAAAATCTTGTTTTAAAAAATTTACACAAGGTTGCCACTGAATGTTGTTGCCAATCAGGAAAACTTAAATTGTTCAAATGGTTCTTTAGGTGGTGGCAGTGAGGGCCTGTGCAGCTTGCGGTGACCTGCCAGGGGAACAAAATTGGTGTCTTGATCCATTAGAATTGCATATCCCTGGACTAGAGGTAGGAAGATCTAGTTTGAAATCATCACCTAAAAAGATGATGGATGTTGCATATTGCACTAGAAGAAAAGCAAACGGAATTAACAATGGCAATATTTGAAAACAACAACACAGTGAGGAAATATTTAAGCATTCTTGGCATTCTGTTGCCAGTCTTAATGGCCTCAAGGTAGCCATTCGTGAGCAAAGACACTTGAAAGGAAGCTTTGAGCCAGGAAACCTCAAAGGAAGGTTAGAATGAGAAACTGTTGAGTTGCTGTTCCTCACCAAGATAAGTTCTATTCCCTGTGGCTTGAATCAATATGGAGGTGTGTTTTTTAAAAAATCCTGCATCTGTGCATTAATTAACTCACATACCATCAGGACCTCTGTGTTATCAGCAGTTCTGTGAGCTCAGTGCTAATAATGTCACTGTTACAGCTTATCCTCTCTATCACCTTGCTGTTTAATGTCTACTGCCCTCCCTCTTCCTCACCTAGCTCAGGATATCACTTCATTTATCTGATGAAGTGGGTTCTAATCTATGAGCAGGTACGCCATAATGCAAGTGCCCATTTTTAAAGTATGATGGGGATATTTGTTGTTGCTTTAGCTGTTGTACCACCCAGTATCTCTGCCCTATCCCAAGACCCCCAACATACTCCCCTGAAAGTTTCAAAAGTTTTATGGAAAAAAACCTGAGGGCTCAAGAGTTTCCCTTGTTCCTTCCAGGACTTGGGAGGCAATTGTGCTGTATTTTGGGGGCCCACAAGCACCCCTACCCTCCACTGATGTTTCCCTAAAATATGAAAAAGTTGTCCGTTAGAAGGCGCAAGAGGGTTTTTCATTTAAAAAAAATTCTGTAAGAAAAAGATTGGGATTGGGGTGTCACAGATATGGCCATCCAACATTCATGGAGAAGCATGTGCTAGAAATGGGCATGAACTACCAAATTAATGGTTCATGTTGGTTTGTTTCTTGGCTGAAGAGGTGTTTGGTGGTTCTCAGCTCTGCCTCCTCTGGCGGGCAGTCATTCAGAGGAGGAGGAGGAAGAGAAGGAGAAGACGGGGCTGGGAAGTGCCAAATTCCTGTTCGATCGAGAAACAAGCTGGCACAAACCATTGGTTTGTGCCCATCTTTTAGTGTGTACAGCATCTGGCCTTCTGAAGATTGCCCATCCCTGCTTTAGCCCCTAGAGTAGGACTTCTGCATGCAGGGTGTATATGATCTACCACTAACCTGAAGCCCCTCCCAACCTCTTTCACATACTCACATGTAACAACAGTACCTCTTTTTGGCTCTTCTCTTATTGTCCCCTATTTTCCTACTAAAGCACCCAAGGTGCAACATGAGACTTTTTGTCTGCTGAAATTGGCACAGTATACTTTCTGTTTTGTTGATACTTTTCTTCCCCTTCTTTCTGTTATTTTCAAACAGAGGACTGTGATTGTGAGGGATACTTCAACGGACAGTATATAGGTGAGAAACTGTTGGTCTTGAATCCAAACTGGCTCATATAATGCAAATATATATACTTGCATATCACCTTGGGCATTTTAGGGGATTTGGTTGAAAAATATTGCAAATACATATGGAGGAGTGGGATTTAATTTGTTAGAATGCAAGAGTAACTGAGAGTGTATGTAAGAACATTAGAGCTGTCAAGCTAAATCCAATGTTACAACAACTTTTTGCTTGTGTAACAGGAATTTCTCTTTCCTTCAACTCCTGCTCAGCCCTTGTAGGTTTCTCAAGTATGCTCCTCAGCTTTCTGGAGCAGATTTAGGGAGCTCAGATGAGATTGCAAAGTTAGAATTTGATCTGCCAGCAGTTTCTGCTAGTTCTACTAACAGAAGAGCACAACTGGCCAGAGACAGAATCTGATAGAGGCCAGTCTGTTACAGCAAACAGGTTGTTGCATCTTTTTTTTGTCTTCCATCCACTTTTGTTTTCCATCGGGGGGGGGGGGGGGGCTGAAATACCACTGATATATGTCAGTTGAATACATCAGTCTTTATCATACTGCAGCTCAGTGTTTCTTTACTTGCAGGCATTTGGCAGGGTGCAATTAGATGACTTTAAAATATGAGCATAACTGCTATTTGATTATCCCTTTACTTTGTCATTCTTCGCCAGAAGTGTTGTTTTAAATTTCCAATGTATTGTATTTGTTTTTTTATTTTATTTTAACTGTTTGTATATTTTAAGTGCTGCGTGACATTTTGTGTCTTTTCCAGAAAAAGGCATTCAACAAATGCGGTTGATGTTGATGATGATGATGACAACGACAGTGATGGTGCTCATGATGATGATTATGGGTTTTTGTTTCCCTTTGTTTTGTTTTCTTGGTGTTGTAGCTGGCTTGAGGCGGAGTTTCCGGCTCAGCCGGAAGGAAAAACAGAATGGCCAGAATGAAGTAAAGCAAGTTGAGCAAACCCAGCCCTTAGAACTCCTCACATATGAGGAAGTCACCAAATACGAGCAGCCGCCGGGAGACAGAAAAAGGCTGGTGGTTTTAATTGGTGAGTTGGTTTGTAGAAAAAGAATACAGGAACTTACAAGCTGGAGCTTAAGGTCCAGTTTCCCCAAAGTTTTGCTGTAGTAAAAGAGCTTCTGGATGATTTTAACAAGACATGAGTTGCCATAGGGACAGGAGGTGAATTTCCTTTACCCTAAGGGTCAAATCCAATTTCAGACCAGTTCTTGGGGACACATTCCAGTGGTAGGCAGTATATTTTTTGTTTAAAGCTCTGGCTGCCAGGAACTAAGAACTACGTATTGGGACAGACTATTTGCTCCATTACACGAAATAGAAGCCACATTATTGTTTCCTTATTTCTCTTGCCATGCATACATCTACCGAGCGCTTTGCTCTTTGTCTTTCCGTATTTTTGTTACTCCTGAAGGCACAGTTTATTTTGTTCTGGGGAAGAAGTTTAGTACTTTGACGCTTGTTATGCAGTTCTGTTTCCACATCAGAGCCTCCCAGTTGGAAGCTTGTAGGTAGCATCATTACATATTTTTGGAAAAATATCTGCAGAAGAGAAGCTCCAGCAAGGAAGTGGATTTCTAACAAGGATTTCAAAGAGCTCTCAAAGAGAAATGCTTCTAGAAATGTTGCTTTTAAAAGTTCAGTTTGGACTTGACTTCCAGTAAGCCATGGTCTCCTTTGCTTTCCTGCTATCCAACCACAGCCAATTTTGGGTGAAACTTTTGCCCTATCTGGAAAAGCCCTAACTCTTAGGAGAGACACACATACCTTTCAGAATGGGTGTGTGTGGGGTTATTGGTAAAAAACCTGGGAAGCTACCAAATGATACTAGAGAAGGAGAAGCTACCAAATGATACTAGAGAAGGAGATGGTGTCCATTTGGGTAAGCCCATATAATCAGTTTGGAACCACAGGAGAATGGGATTTGTACCCCTAGGTTCCCCACAGCTTTATAAAAGATGCCTGAGAGAAATCCACTATGTGGTGAGACGGCTCCGTAGGCCAAGAACTCTTACATCTCTAGATGTTTTGAATTATAGATTCCACAATCATTTACCATTGGCCATGCTGAAAGAGGCTTCTGGAGGTTGGCTCAAAACATCTGGAGAGCCAAAGGTCATAGAATAATGGAGTTGGAAGGGGCCTTTAAGGCCATCAAATCCAATCCCCTGCTCAATGCAAAATCCAAATCAAAGCAGATCTCACAGATAGTTGTCCAGTTTTCTCTTGAATGCCTCCAGCATTGAAGCACTCACCACCTTCTGAAGTAATTGGTTCCATTGTTGTACTGCTCTAACAGCTAAGATGTTTTTCCTTATATTCAACCTAAATCTGGCTTCTTGTAGCTCCTTCTTGTAGCTCCTTTCTCCCACTGTCCTATACTGTGACCTCAATCAGGGGCCCCGTGCTTGCTGCTTGTATTGTGCACAGGGGATTTTCTTGGTAGGTAAAATGGGGGCTTTCTTCTCCCAATGCAAATACAAATAGCAAAGGGATTATTACACTCCACCCCCATCCATGCACGCTGGACCAACATGGCATCTTTTCAAGTTTGCTCCTTAGAGTAAAACAAGGAGAATCATAAGTGCATACCTATTTTGTAGTTTGTATTCCTTTTCTTTCTCCCTTTTTAAATGGTTTCTTCTGCAGAGCACCTGTATGCCTTATGTTCTGTCTACTGATGTTCTTTCTCTGACCTCTCAGGTTCCTTGGGGTCCCGGCTAAATGAACTCAAGCAGAAGGTGGTAGCTGAAAACCCACAGGAGTATGGAGTTGCTGTGCCACGTGAGCATCATTTTAATGAAACCTGTTTCTCCCTGTCCACCCACCCATCACCTCCCTCTAACACCTCCATAACATTTTTCTAATGTGTTTGCTTGCCTTATGTATGTCCAGTCAGCTGTTAACATTGTTTTCTGATTGGCTTAAAAGCATAAAATGATAAAATAGAACTCAGTAGTATTAAAAACCAACAACCTCAATTGGAGTGCAGTAGTTTCCAGGAAAGAGAAGAAGAAAAGCTAATAACTTGCAAAGGTACACTAAGCTGGACCAGGTTTAGGTGCTCCACAACTGAACCAACAGATGAACATACCACAGTGCCAACTCTACTGTTAGACAAAGCAATGCAACTATTTCAGATGGCGGGTGTTGGGGGGCAGCAGCAGCAGGCCCTGCATGTTCCTCCTGAACCTCTTAGTCATTCTCCTCTGTTGGATAACCTGTTGGGTGCCCCCTGTAGTAAACTCTTATTCCCTAATTTGACCTGCTGTCCTCACCATGTGGTGGTGAAGGCTGTTGTCCTGTCACCAGCAATGAAATAAAAGTTGGCTGAGAGTCACTAAATTTCTGTATAGGGTATTGAGAAGGGCAGCTTGACATCTTGAGCAGGCCCTGTTTCTTTTCTGCCCCTTGTTCCTTGAAATAACCCTCCCAGGTCTCTGAAAGCCCTACAGAACACCAGGGATTTCTACTGAACGGGGTAGATTATGGTGTGAAAGAGCTCTCCCCAGCCCCTCCGAACTGGATAGAGGCAAGTTTCATGGGTGGAGCTCACTGCTGTTGCTACTTTTCCTGCTATAGTTCTCTTCCTGAGCTCCCAAACTGAGATCTGGCTCTGGAAAAAGTTTGAGTCCTATGTCCAATTAAGCTTTGGGTTGTTTTTTTTTGGGGGGGGGGGGGAAGTGTATGAAACCAGAGAAATATTTCAGTGGAAAATAATTTCCTAGAGCTTGAAAAAGTTCCTTTTGTGAACTGTACCTTTTAAAATCCCCACACAAAGAGTTGTGGTTGAAAATGTACCTTTCCCAAACTCTGGCTGTTGCTGAAAGAATTCAGACAGCTATGTAGGGTGATGGAGGAGAGATATTAATCTGTAAAAGCAGCAAGATCTGGGAGAGAGGAGAAATCAAATGGAAAATTCTCAGGTGCAAAAATGAATTGCTTGCTGTATCTCTTCATTCACACACAACTTTCCACGCTGGCTGTGGAGTGAATGTATGAAACTGTATTTAGATGATGGATGAGTTAACAAGGTAGCCATCCATGGCATGCGGCAGCAAGAATGATCATGAACCTCAAATAAATTGCTGTGTCTGTAGGACGCAGGGGCTGATATAGCCTGATCCCCTGCCCATTTCAGGCTTCCTATTTCTGATGATTTGGGAGCTGTGCAGGTGGGTCCTCTTCTCCATTGGGATCAAAAACACCATTTCTGTCTCGAAGGGTCGTAGGTGCACCTGAGCCATTTGCGTCAGATGTGCATGCCTTTGCATGCCAAAGGAGAACTTCTGCCCTGTGGGAATCTATTCAGCCTATTTGTTATTATTTTTGCCATCAATGTTTGCCTTGTCCCATGGGCATTTTAAACAGAGTGCAGTGGGCATGAAAGTGACGGTTCTGCAGCCAAGTGGCTGTCATCATGTGCCTTGCTATTCCCATTGGGATCGTAAGTATTGAAAACGATCCTTTTTAAAAAATGTAATCAATCAGTTGTTTAGGTGTCTGACTGCGGAGCTAAAGGTTGGGAGTTTGATTCCCCACTATGCCTCTAGAAAGAAGAGCCAGCCTGTGTGGCCTTGGGCAAGCTGCCCAGTTCCACGATGCCCTCAGAAGAAGGGAATGGTAAATTACTTCTAAGTATTCTCTATCTGGAAATTCCTGAAAAAAGAGTCACCATAAGTCAGCATTGACTTGACAGCACACTGTTATTATTAGTGTGTGCAGAGCAAAATAGATCTGAGTGACTCAGGCCAGTGAGCCAAGCCAGTAGTAGTAGTGAGCTGCAGAGCTGTACATAATGTGCCAAGTGGAGAATTTCTTCCTGGTCCTCACTGACAACACCCAAGTCCACAAGCCTCTCTCAACAGGTGTAATGAACAAAATTTCTGGTGTGTTGCAGAGCAAGTTGGGAGAGGGAAGGAAGGAAACGGACTGGACATTCACATGTTGTTAGATGTAGGGTGTGCTTTTTGAAACTTCCAAGACAAAAGCTGCAACCTTTCTCTATCAATTCAGGATCAGGTCTTGGGATGGGAAAATCAGTCCCTTTCCTCATGAATTACTCAAACTTTACATTTATAACCTTTTCCTGCTCAAATATGAACAAATTTGTAAATGTAGGTACATTCTTCCAAAGTGAACTAAAATGACATTCCTCTTTGGACCGGCCATGCATTAGGTAAAGTTTCAGTCTGTTAGTTTATCTGTCCCCAGTTGTGTTTTTCTGTCATTGTTGTTAATCGTAGGCGCTTTCCAACCTGCATATGATGAAATTTGCAACATTTTGTATATGTTTATCAAAAAATCTTCACCCAAGCTGATTTGGCTTGGGGGTTACAATACCATGGACAGCTTCCAAGGATCTCATTAGCCAACCCAATCAAAGCCAGCAAGGAAACACTGATGTTCTACTAGTAAATTATGATATCTTTAGAGCTTTGGAAAGTTTTTTTTGGAAGGGGTGTACAGTTCCTACAAGCCACTACCAGCATGGCATTGAGGGATTCTGGACGTTATAGCCCCCGCCAAAAAAGGTCACATTTTCAAACCCTGTATCCTGACCAAACCTCCCTCCCCCCCATAGGCATTTTGCAATATTAAAATCCAAACGCTTACAACAATATATTATAAAAAGAAATGCTCCCTCTTGAAAAATAAATTATAGAGGCAGTCAGTTGACTGGAGGCCAGTATTTAAAAATTGCCCAATCCCATCAGATGTTTGAGGTTATTGGTTGTCTTTTCTTTTTAACCTTAAAATAGTCCCCGTTTTGCAAACTTTGGGGTTTCTCAAACCTGCTGATTCCTCTCTTATTGGGCATGGATAGTGGCATGTGAGTTATGTTGGAATTGGCACTCCAGCAATGTGGTAACACTATTAACATCTCTGTGTTAAGAAAAGCAAGGCCCTGGTGGTTTTAAAAGGTTTGCTTCTATTCACATGCAATGTCTGAAGAGTTTCAGTGGTGCTGAGAGTCAACACAAGCCCTTCCTTAACTCTGTATCCTCTGGGCAGAGTTCAAATGGACAAGTCAGAAGCCTATGATTTCTTGCTTTGGGCAGGAAACAGCTATTTTTTCAAGCTGATCTCTCCCTCTCCCTCTTTCTCTTCCTCCTACTCTCCCACTCTCTCCCCACCTCCCCCCTGTGCCTGCTTTGAAAACATATTTCTTAACTTAGACGGTGTTATTCTGGAAAGTTCACCTTCATTGTTGTTTCATAAGCAATGTTCTTGTCGGTTAGGTGAACTGTCCCAAAATTGCAGCTGAGTTTGCAAGATGAAAGGAATACAGTTGACTCCCCTTTGCACTTCATTTGCAAGTTAATTAAGATACATAGAGCTGAGCAACAGAGCTTTGAAACCTGTTGAGGGAAGCATCTTAAATAGGTTTCCCCCCCCTTTCCCATTTTCCACACATTTAGATTTGAGTTCTAAATTCATGCCAGATTTAAGAGGATGAAGCCTTGGTTTTGTACAAAGGCAGCAGATATGGAATTTTAGCAGGGGGTGGAGAACTTCAGATGTTGTTGGACTCCATCTCCCATCCACCCCAACCAATATAGTCAGTGGTCAAGTAGATGTTGTGAAGTTGTGGTCCAGTGACATCTGAAAGGCTACTCTTTCCTCACTCCTGAGTTAGGACTTTGTAACAGAACCATTTATACTTTTGGATCAGGTCAAGGTTCATTCAGTGCAGGGGTGGACAAAATATGGGCTGCAAGTGGGTGACATTCAAACCCCAAAGAGGATTTTGTGGACTCCATTGTGTTGTGCTTCTGCAGACTATGAGATCTGTTGCTACACCTTTCCTGCCTCCTCACCCGCAAACGTAATTTCTTCTTTTTTCTATCTTTCTTGCTTGCTTTAGCATATTTCTGCACCACAGACAGCTGCAGCAGTTGTTGCTGAATTTAAAAGCAACTTTGGCACCAAGTCTGGTAGTGGCAAACTTGGTATGGTCCTGAGGGTTTCAGGGGGAAGGGTCTGATGTGCCCCCTAAAAACATCAGGAATTGGCCCAGTTGCTGATGCTGCTCTTTTCAACATTCATCTTTCATTCTTCTTTTGAAGAATGTTTTCTAGCTGGGGAGCAGTTGGCCAAGGAAGTCCAAGTGCTCATTTTATTATTGTTTTAACATGTACTATCCTTTTATACAGTGGAATTGTGCCTTCCCCAAGCTAAATATTTTTAGCATTAAGGCAGCAGATGCAAACTCTGTTTTATTCTGTAGTTATGAGTGCCTCGTGTTTTGAATTTATGCACGTACTTCATATACTTAGAGTGTGTGCTTTCTTACCTCAAGATTAGCACACAGGTTTTTGTTTGTTTGATCTAACGTATCAGGAATGTAGAATAGCAAGAGATAGGTTCAGGAAGAGAATAGTTAGTTGTGTGCGTCTCGACAGAAATAATATACACATGCCATCCAAATGGAATGCATATGAATGCTAAGTTCAAGTTAGTTGCATGCATCACAATGGAAGTAATATACACATGCCATCCAAACAGAGTGCATATGAATGCTAAGTTCAGGATACAAAATTATTTTAGTTACACCACAGTTTGGAACAGGTTTGAGCAAAGTGCATCCTTCCACCGGTTGTTGTTCTGTAACTCCCATTATTTCTCACAATTGAGTTTGTGACCTTCCAGATGTTGTTGTACTGCAACTCTCATCCCTTACCATAGGCTTTGCTGGCTACTGCTGAAAACAGTTGGAGTCTAGCAATATCTGGAAAGCCATGCATTTTTCTGCAAGGTATGTCATATGTAAACATAGGGCTTTGTAGACCCATAATTCTGTAAACTTGTCTCCTTGTATTTAAAGCTAGGTTAGCTGCTAACCAACACATCTGGTAGCAGGAAGTTCTAGACATAACTCAATGGTTCATAGGGTCTCTTCCAGCTCTGCAGTTCCAAGATTATTATTAACAGATGATGATTTCTGAGTTCATTGGGCTTCAATCCAGGGAAGTGTGCTTCATTGGAAAAGGTGCTGTCTCCAACAGAGGAAGCTTTTCTAGATCTAATCTTCTGGCTTGGATCATAACCTTTATTTCTGCACTATTTTATCTCCACAGTTCCCTTGAAAATCTAGAACAGTAGTCTTGAGTCCCCAGATGTTCTTAGACTATAACCCCCAGAAGCCTTCACCACTAGCTGTGATGACCAGGATTTCTGGGAGTTGCAGTCCAAGAACATCTGGGGACTCAAGGTTGGGAACCACTGTCCTAGAAGCAGGGAATCCCTTAAGCAATGTGTGGGATATGCTACAGGACAAGTGTGGGTGAGGACGAGGTGGGGAGTTGGTGGCCGTTTCCTCCTGTTTATATGAACAGAGGAGTAGCTTAGGATACAAGACACTGTGTGGGGAAATTTTCTTTTTTGGACAGTAAGTTCCAGAATCTTGAGACCACCATAATCACTGACCATTTGTGTTGGGGGCTTCTGGAAACTATAATCTAAAAATATTTCCAAACCATGATTCCACTATCTTCTATTTTGCCCAAGCTAACCATAAATTCTATTGTGATGGAAAAAGACTGACATTCCTATTAGTCTCCATGTTCACAATTTTTCTGTTTTCTGTTTCTGTTATACATGTCCACATATCAGTGGTTCTTTCGCACCAGAAGGAGGAATTTTCTATATTGGATTGTTTTTGGTACAGGTTCCTTCTCTCATATTTATAATCTAAATCTTTATACATTCTGTGAGTAAATTCTTTTGTTATGTGGCATCAAGTCACTTCCAATACATGGTGACCCTATGAATTAGAGAACTTTTGAAAGTCCTATCATCCACAACCTTGCTTAGGTTTTACAAACTCAAGCCCACATCTTACTTTAATGAGCCAATCCACCTCATATTTGGTATTCCTCTTGTTGCCTTCAACTTTTCTCAACATTATTGTCTTTTCCAGAATCTTGTCTTCTCATGAAATGCCCAAAGTATGATAGCCACAGTTTAGTCATTTTTGGTCTGAGGGAGAGTTCAGACTTTGATCTAGAACCCAATTTTAAATTTTACTATGAGATAATTTTCCGTAGGTTTCCCTCCATTATTTTCCTTTCCAACCTCTTGCCATCTATATAATGGTTCCAAATGGCTTAAAATTCTCTTCAAATGTTCTAAGCTTTCTGTCTATTCTATATATAACACAATTAGTTAATTTGTGTCCAGCTTAGAGCTTCATTTAATCTTAAAATCAGTAATTACTTATTTTTGAAGTAATCCTTCTGTTTAATTAATTGCTCATGCAGTCTCCAGGCCTGGGGGGTGGTTTAATCCCCCTTCCAAATCATTGATGTTTATTTTGTAGTTCAACTAAGTATTCTAATCCAATCATTAAAATTAAATTCTCTATAATAGTGGCTATTATAATGGCTTTAAATAATCTTTAAACTTCTTTGACCCTTCTGAACATCTCCTTCAATTTTCCCTGTAACTTTTCTCCTTCTGTAAAGTTTCCCCTTTTGAAAGTAATTATAACCATGATAAATATCTAGAGCAATTTATATACAGCTTTGGCTTCTCTCTGCTGGCAGTTTAACACTTTAAAAAAAACCCATGAAAACAAAACCCAACCACAGACTTTTTTGGGGTCGGGTAAGCATTTCTTGCAGATAGGCTTGATTCTCCATGAATATTGTTATTGTTGTTGATTATGAGTTATTATGTGCTTTCTTTTTAATTTGTTCAAAGATTTTGCACATGTATACTCAGAAGCTACTGTGCTGTAGAAACTGCACTTGCCATATTGTTGACATACATATAGGGTAGGTGCAAGATATTTTGCTACCTGAGGGGAAAAAAAGATGGTGTGCTGGCCCAAACACGAGCATATTGGACTAATTGATTAATCTTATTTAACATGCCGGATGTGACAGCAGGTTTCAACTCACCTGAGAGCAACAGGCTAGCTTAGGGCAGTCTGTGGGTGATACACAGCGCTGTCTTCCAACAGAAGGGAATGGCCATGGGGCTGCTCCCTCCATATCATTTATCATCTGGTACCTAAGGCGATACTTTACTGTGTTTCATAGTGAGATTGGCCCCGACTATTATAATGTGTGTCCTTTGAAGGACCAAGGGCCTAAGGAGTAAGTTTTGCCAAGTTGAACCAGAAGGACCTATTCAGAGAGCACTGATTAGCCAGGACTCTGTGACATCACAGCATGTCCTATGTGTTTTCCTGAGCTGTTTTTCAGCTTGAAAACATAAAATTCTGCTAGGAAGGCTGCTATTCAGGCCCATCCCTTTCTTTCAGCTTCACTGGGGCTGCCCTAACTGCTCATTCCTTTGCCATCCAAAACCAATGCTCCCTTTGAACAGGGTCAACCTTCTTCAGCTTGGTGCCCACCAGAGATTTTGGAGTACAGTTCCCATCACTGGCCATGTGGCCATATTGATATACTCTAATCTTGGCTTCCTTTCCTTTCCAGATACCACAAGATCCAGGAAGAGTCATGAGAAGGAGGGTGTGGAGTACAACTTTGTTTCGAAGCAGTCATTTGAAAGCGATATACAGCATAACAAGTAGGCATTGCTTTGTTGTGCTGATGGAAATGGAAGGCACGTCTCAGGGCCAGGCTCGCATCACAGACGCTCTTTGATGTCAGTAGCGCTGCCCTATTTGCTATGCTGATGGAAGCGTCTTTAATAAACTGAGGAGAAAAAGTGAGGGGAAATTGGGTTTTCTTACATTCCTTGGCCCAAATAATTTTTGGCAGCTATCAGTCAGTTACTTGCTAGCTGACATTGCACTGACTAGATATAATCCACAATAAAATCCAGCAGAGTTACACATGTTGTTAACACCTGTCATGATCTACAGGCACATTTCTTCCTGGTCTCAGTGAATGTGTTCCTTTTTTCCACCTCACAGCTGGTTCGGGGAGTCATTTGTTTAAAACAGTTTCTGCATGAAAGATCAATCCTTATTAGAACAGAGGGAATATTAAAAGTGTTTCTTCCCCACTGTGAGTGCCACCATCCCCATCCATGGTGTGGCAGTGGGGAAGCCCTCTTTGGCCGTAGCTTCCATAAAGTCAAGACTCCTGAAGCTGCTGGAAATAGATTTTATTAATGTAGGGGAACAAAGTACAAGAAAAGGTTGGGTTCTGCACCACATCCCACAAGTTCACAGAGGGGCTGAGTTAGCTTCACTAGCTCCCTGCTGAGTTTGATCTTTACCTGAAGCTAAGCTCCACTAACTGAGTTTGGGCTACCCACAGTCCATAGTTGTTACAGAGTCTTCCAAACGGCCCCGAACCAACTAATTCCCTTCAGGGAGGGCTTGTATTGCTTTGTGCTTATTGGCATGCAGGTCCCTCTAGTCCCTCCTGCTGATGCCTCCCACATTCATTTTGGTGCTTCCTCCTCCAGCGCATTTGGGTAGGGGTTGGGTGCCCTGCCAGTCAGCATGGTCCTCAAAGGGTTGGTGAGAGGGCCAGAGTAAATGGCAGGCTGAAGATTGGCACACCACGGCCACACCTTTGTCCCTTGTCCCTTCCCATTTGGACCTCGACCCATTTCCAGGGATTCTGGACACTTAACATGCCCTCCCCCTCCAGGAGGCAAAACACTGAGTCCAGTTCTTCTTCCAGCTCTCCCTACTCTTGCAGATCCTGTAGGATTTTTTTATGTGTGCGCATGTGGGTCTGGTCTCTGGGTGTCTGTGTGAATTTCGTTGTATGTATATACTATGTATATACTTACAATGACAATAAATTTATTTGATTTGATTTGATTTGACATGAATCTTCCCCCTCCTCCTCCTCTTCCTTTATATCAGACTCCCACCTCTTTGCTTAGGGCATGGCGTCCACCTCCTTGCCCAAATGCAGCTCATCCACCACCGGCTCCTCTCTCCCATTTGGAGTCTCCGTTTCCCTTTCTGTGTCCTCCTGGGTCCCCAGTGCTGGAATCTCCGTTGGGCTCCCCAGGGGGCATAGGACTAGGGTAGATGGCCTGCTTAGGGGTGCCTGGAGCATCTCGCTCATACCCACCCATTCCCCCCCCCGCGCCAATCATGGGCTTTTGTGTTCAATGTATGTGACTGTTGCTATGAGCAATTTGCCACCTCAAAATAAGCAATATGTAAGAGTTGTCATCTTTGTGTGAAGTTGGATTGTTGTCTCTGCCTAAATGGGATTTAGATGTCTAACCCTTTATACTCTTGACAGCAGTGGAATGTTCAAAAGCGGTTTTGTTGATCTGTTATTGGCTGTAGGAAACAGTAGCTGAGCAGATTCCTAACTGCCAAGATGACTGAGGAGTAGCTAAGCTGACACTAGGCAGCTAAGTCCAGTCTTTTCCCATCCTGGAGATACTGGACATTACTTTGAATTATCCTCAACCAGACCTAATCTGGCACCAGAATAGTGGCAGTGCCCCTGGTCTGGATGAAGTTTGGATCTGGCATACCTTGGCTCCTCCATTGTTCTGCTGCTTTTGTCCCTCTTTTGACTGTTCTGGTGGCAGATCTTGGTGGGCACAGCTGTTCAAATCTGACAGCAGAATGGGTGAAATGGCACCCTTGGAGGGAGAAGGGGCTTTTCCTCTCACCACCACCACCCTGCTTGATCTTTGAGTTAGGAATCAGCCTGCGGCACATTTCTGTTGTTATCTATTCTGAGCTAGGTGTTCTTCTGTCCTTTTCTCCTCCCACACTAAATTCCTTAAATCTTCTCAGGTTTGTAGAACATGGAGAGTATAAAGAGAATCTCTACGGGACAAGCCTGGAGGCAATACAGTCTGTCATGGCCAAAAATAAAATTTGCCTCGTTGATGTCGTGCCTGAGGTAAACTGTCAAATATTTTTGTTGCTGTGGTTTTCTTTAGTCTGTCTTACAGATTTGTTCTTTAGAGGCCTTCCACCTACAATTTGCCTTCTAAGAAAAGAAAAAGGGGATGTAGAGGGATGTCCCTCTTTGAAAAGAACAGGGGTTTGGTGTTTTTTTGCTGTGTAAATTGCAGTTGTATTGTGGAACACCTGTCCTCCTCAGATCCATATCAGAACTTCAGCAGGGTCAAATGCAGGGTCCCAGACCCTATTCTTCAGGCGAAGGTCCCATACTGGAACGGGCCCAGCTAGTCAGTCCAGAGGAAGGGAGAATCACCTGGCACTCAAGGACAGGATGACTCACAACCAAACTGTACACTAGAGATGGCTTGTCATTAAAAGAGTGAATTGCTTTAGAGGGGAAAACATATGATTGTCACAGCAGCTGGAGCTTTTCACATTTTTTCCTGAAGTTTGCAAATTAGCATGCTTTGGTTATGATTGGCCAATAGGAGGTAAGCACAGGTTGCATTTTCAAGTATGATCAGTCAATCACAAAAGTCTGCCTAAATCACATTATTCGTACACTAGAAGACTTCTGCTTCCAATGATGGGCAATCCATAATGTATACTTTGGCTTTCAGTGTTCTTACCCTTAATCTTAACCAGAGCAATTCAAGGCACTAGTTATTTTTTAAAGGATCTGGATCCCAAATATATCTAGGAACACCTTTACTCATATGTGCTTCCCCAAGCATTTCATGCTGGTGGGAAATACTGGGATGTGTTGTCTTCCTGAAAGTGGGTGGGTTTTTTTGTTTGTTTTTTTGGTAGTGTTGCTTACAGTATGAGATCTGCAGATAGGAACCATTTGTTGAAAACTTCAAATGTGTTGTTGTATGGTTTTAGACTATAACGATAACTCCTAAAATTCTTCAGGCAGCATGGCAGGTGAAAGTTCTGGAAATAGTGGGGATTGTAGTCCAGAATTTTTTTAGATTAGGCATCCTTCAGTCTCAAGAGACTATGGTATCGTGCTCTGTATGGAGTCCAGAAATACAAACCTGTATAACTACATAGTTGAAAAAAGTGGGAATTAAATTAGTCATGATTAACATTCTAGTGATTTGAACTGGTTGTCTGAATAAGGCTGAAGATCCAACACCACACATGCAAGGAGGTCTGGTGAATCACTTCTCTGCTTTCTATTCTTCAGACTGAGACTTTTCATTTAGGAGGTCCATGTAGTGAGGCTGCTAAACTGTTAACTTTCTCAAATGTCACCCCTTCCCCTGCTGTTGTTGCTCATGTGATGATCTTTTAAAATTTCTCTAGCTGATGTTTTGGTTTCAACGTTTGATTGATGAAGGAGTGCATTTTACAACAAGTGCTGCTTGGTGTAGTTGATGTTCTTGTTTTTGCACTAGATGAATTTTTTAGCTGTTTGTGTTGCTTCAGGTGCTGTTGTTTCAGAGAAACACATCTAATACGTCAGAACAATAAATCAATAGTTTATTAAAAGAGAAAAGTGTCTTGTACTAGCCCTTCAGATGGATGCCTTTTGGCTCTTCTCCTTCCTCAGTGTTCAACTCCTCTTGCTATGTTCTCTCTGCATCTCCTCCCCCCTTCCCAGTTTGTCCCCAGGCACCCTTTTTCCTGCCTAGGACCCATAATAGGTCTTAGAGATGGAAAATTGGCTCTCTGGACTTTTTTTGGTCCCCTTGTTATCTTGATTTCAAATCACAAATAGAGATGGGCACAAACCTTGGTTCAGAGGTTCGTGCCAGTTTGTACGTGTGGCACCACAGGTGCCACACATTCCCTTCCCCTGCCTCCCCAACTGGATCCCCTACTCACCAGCCAGTACATGCTCCTCTCTTCTTTCTCTTTAGCAGTTCAACCAGTCTCTGGCAGAAGCATGGGCTTCCCTGCCCCGCCTCCTTGGCTGATCGCCCACTCGGACAAGGAGGCAGGACAGACAAACCTGTTCAACCAGGTGGACTGGTTGGCAGACTGGTTGAACAGCTGAAGAGGAGGAGGAGAGGAGCATGCTCTGAATGGTGAGTGGGTCATTGGCCAGAGAGGCAGGGGAAGGGAATGCTGTGCTTACGAACCAGCATGAACCTCCAAACCAAGGTTTGTGCCCATCTCTAATCACAGATAGTAGTGGCATCTCTCAGCTACCACAACCCGCTGCTGGCTGCTGAGAATGCAAGCAGAAGAAAAGTAGAATCCCATCATTAACTCTCAGCTGACACCATGGGGAAATGTGGTAACACCGTTCATGTGTCCTGTTAGCAGGGGCAGGCAAGTTCAGAGGGTCCAGATGCTAATTTTCCACCCCCACTGCCCATCAGGATCTGCAGCACAACTGTAAATAGAATGCACTGAATAATAATTGGAGGCAAGGGGGGATGAAAAGTTCCTGGGGAAAACAGAAAGACTCCTCTGTCCACTGCATTTGGAAGGCAAAAGGTGCACACGGGCAGAACCTCTTAGAGGTCAAGAGAGGCCCAGGGCACTTTCATTTTTTGAAGAAGAAATACCAAAATCATGGAATATTTTAAATCCGAGGCTCTGTGAATGTGAGGCCTGGGCCAAATGGCCATCCTGCCCCCACCCCTGTGATAGGCATAGGGGGAATCACCCCAATCCCAAGGAAGCAACTGTCTTCAGGGAGGAGCAAGGCATTTCCTGGATCCTTTGTTGACCAGATTAGACCTGTAGGGTGGCAGTTTCCCTCTCCTGTTCTAGCCTAAGATATCTTTTAAACCAACCTGCAGACTCAGCTCTCCACATTAATCTGCTGTTCACACATATGCGTACCCAGGGCACCCTACAAACATGTCCTTATTTGTTCAAGGCAGTGCATTTAGGAAGAAATTAGCAATGCAGTCTAAGGAACACAGCAGCAATCACTGTGACATTACATTTTTACATGCCTGTGAAAACAGGTTTTGTTACATTGCCTTGGAGCAATGCAAATACCAACTAAATACAACAAATGGGATATATTGAGATATAACTTATATGCACTTGGAAGTTCATAATAAAGAGACATGCTTCTCAATATCTCCCTTTTCAGAGAGAGTTGCAATGGCTGCTTCCAACAATTGCAAGGAACAAATTGGGGGTGACTGTTACAACACCATGGAGATTGGTGGATGATTTAGCTCCTAGAGAGTGGCAGTGGGGAGAGAACTTTCAGTGGTTTTGGTGGTAGGGGTGCTGTGATCCTTTTTCTTTTTTTAAAAAAAACATTTATAAACCATCAGCTCAAATTTTGGTGGTGTGGTGTGATGGAAATTCCAGAGCTATTGCATTCTAATTCCCTTTTTGAGTTCCTTTGAGAAGGAAACAATACTTAAAGATCTTACATTTTTAGATGCCAGCGGTGATGCTGGCCTGGGGATCCTGGGAGTTGTAGTCCAAAGAGTCATATTCCCAAGTTCTGGAAGGATGATGGCAGCTGAAGATTTCACAGTTCTGCTGTTGTTATCAAGCCATTAAAACCACACCCAAAGCCGACACTTTGTAGAAGGGTAAAAACAAACAAACAAACAAACAAACAAATCTGAATAGGGTGGCGGGATTCCCTTACTGCCATGTTAAGCCTCCTTACTGAAATAGACTCAATTATTTGTGCTGCCCCTTTATTTTTGCTCTCAGGCTGTGAAGCACTTGAGGACGGCGGAGTTCAAGCCCCATGTTGTGTTTGTGAAGCCTCTTGTCACAGAGAAGAAGAAGAACGTTCCGACATCTCTTTCTCCAGATGACATCTTTGTCCCTCTTGTAAGGATTGCACATGGAAGCTGGGATGAGGGAACCTGTGGCCCTTCAGATGTTGTTGGGACTTTATAGGGAATATGTAGCCTAATGGGGCTAATGGAATTTGGGAGTCATCAGGACCACCAATTCCTCACCTGTTTGGTTCACACAAGTCTGGATTAAGATTCCCTTTCCTTGTCTCAAATAGCATGCCCAGAATCTTCTGGAAGTGCTGGCTGAGAGCCTTGTGGTCCCCCGACCCCCTTCCCTATGCAAAACAGCTTGTACCCACTTCCTCTCCCACTTTATCCTCACAATAATTCTGTGCATTATATTTAGCTATAAGAATGTGATTGGCCTAAATGCATCTAGTGAGTTTCATGGCTGATTCATGATTAGAACCAGCATCACTCAACTCCCAGCGCAGGGGTCTAACCATTATACCATCCTGTCTCTTTCTGTCTTGATTTGCAGGATGAGGAGCAGCAAGAAATGGTAAACTCAGCTGCTTTCATTGAGGAACAGTATGGCCACCTAATTGACAATGTCCTGGTAAAGGAAGATCTCCCCAGTGCATGCAACCAGTTGAAAGCCATATTGGAGAAACTAAGTACAGACTCCTTTTGGGTGCCAGTCTCTTGGGTCAGGGTGTAGTCAACTATGCTGTGCCAAACAAAAGAAGAAGATTTGCCTGTTTGTTGATATGCTGTAAATAGGAAGGATGATCAAAAGGGAAAGAAATGCCCAGTGGAACAGCCAGCTTCACTCGGATGAGCAGCAAAGGGAATCCACCTGGGAACTTGTTCTGATGAACCCTTTTACCTTCACAGGACTGAAAAGCCTTAGAAGGTAATGAAAAAAATCACTGCAAGATACAGTGGTGTGAGCCATTGGAGAGTGGTCTTATCTCACATTCCAGGTATCTGGGTGGAAGCCTTGTTCTTTTCTTTTCTCTGTAAAACTTGCAATCTAGGCTTGAAATGTGGCAGCCTAGATAAAGGGTGTATCCAGATGGAAAGCTTTTAGCACTACTAATTACAAGGCACTAGGCATCTATTCTGTCTTTTTCTCCTTAATAGACATTTGTTTCTGAAAAGTTGGATGGAGCAGTGTGGGAAAAGTGGGAGGGGCACAACTGGAAAACAATGTCCTCAGCTCCTTGCCTTCCACATCCCATAAAGTCCTGTGTTTGAGGCAGGATGAAAGCTTCATCTAGAATCACCCAAAGACTAGATACTGAGGGAAATGGTACAAATTTTGTGTTACAAGAAAGAGAAGCTTCATCTAAGATGCCAGTAATTAAAAATAGATGAACAATCAATTCCGTTGAAGAGTTATATTTTCAAGTAACAAAATCAGAAACTCTCTTTTTAAAAACTGGTTGGGCAGATAGAATTGAGAGAGGTCTTATCCAGATGGCGATCGCTCATACTTTTGCCAAAGGGAAGCTTTGCAGGGGAGAGCAGTGAAATGTTTAAATTTCTGCCTCAAAATTAATCACAGTGTAGTCAGAACTAATATACTCTGAGTCATCAAAATAGTTTTGGGATCCCTCTATTGTATCTGCTAGTTGCCCAAAAATGGCCTTTCCCAAACTGCCGCTCTCTGGATGTGTTTGGCTACACCTCACTTCATCCCCTGGCAGGGGGATGATGGGGACCTTAGCACTTGCCATATGGGAAGGTGCTAGTTTGGGGAAGGCTGTCCAAAATAGCATGCTGAATCATGTGCTTACACTACTAGAAGTTTTCCCTTTTCCTAACCAGAACACCAGAAATTCGAAATGAGCAAATTGCCCAGAGATCTCTAAAGTACAGAATATCTGAGCAAGAATTAAAATGCTGAGATGTTTGTGGAGGCCAGCTACTTACTCTGGAAAAGTTTCTGTTTAGTCCAGTGGTCTGAATTTGTGAAAACAGCATGAGGATGAGGACAGGGAATTGACAGGAAAATTCCTGATCAGATATCACTGTAAATGCATCACATCTTTTCATAGGATCATAGCAGAGCCCATGGAGGCTGGGGGATTTTGGAAATTATGGTCCAAAAAATAAAATAAAATAAAATTTCCTGGTTCAGAATCACAAGTGTCAGTTGGCAGGAGTGACATCAATCCAGCATTAATCCAGGCCTGTGGGTGTCTTGCACACCCATGAAATTGCATGTGTATGCCTTGAACTGGATGCAGAGCTCAGCATTTCAAAATGCATAGTCTTTTATTTTTTAAAAGCAAGACAAGTTTCTGATTTTTATGGCTATGGAAAATATATGTGTTTGTTGCTCTTTTTTTGTGGTCTTGGTAGAAAAATAGAAGCTGCACATGGCTATTCTAAGGTGTGGTGCACAAGAGCCCCTATAGCCCATGAAATGCATAGTCACCTTATCCTCAATCTCAGTACACTTCCTATTCCACCAGTCTTTGCTACTTAATTCCACAAAAAACCCAAAAACAAAACAAGCTGAGATCTTGGAAGCAGACTAATTTATGCAGTGTAAACATGTACAAGCAAGTTGTCTTCATTTGCAGACTTCTCAATGCAGAATGCAGGGGTTTTGGCACATTATGTTGCTTTGGTGTTTGTTGTTCTGTATCCTCACACCAACCCTTCATGTGCACTGTTTGCTTGGGTTTCTCCCAGCTCCTGGAAAATCCTTTCTGAACTTACGTTCCGTTGTAATATTTTTCTGTGTTGTATTTCTTTGTAAGAACTGTCCCAATGAGTAAAACTTGGCACTGGCTGTTTTTCAGCCTGTTAGGTGTGTCAGCCAAAACCTGTATCACAAACTTTAATACTGAGTGCTTAATGTACTTGTTATTTAGATTAGTGGCTGCAAAATTATATTGACAAGAGGTTGAACTCACTGGTTCATTGGAGTTTGATCAGAATTTCTCATGGAGAAGATTGCCAATACCACGCCAGCTCCCCCAAAAGATAGCTTGGAAATTGAGACGTATTCTCAATGTGGATGGAAAATAATTTCAATAGTTTTGAAATTTTTGCTGAAACTGTCCATTTTGCACCTTCCAAGATTTGTTGCGAAACAGAGTGCACCCTGCCTCAGAAATCTGCATAATATTGCAGCTGGTGATATGTTTCATATGTGCAAAACCCTGTCTACAATTTAGTAATATGAATGGTTAATATGCGTATAGTTGAAAAAATTTGCACGGATACACTTTAGTCAATGGGAAAATGTGTACAAAACATATGTTAGGAAGAGAGCATAAATAAATGTGTGCATTATAGAACATTTGTATAGAAAAAGAGCATGAATTTCCATAGTGGGGGTGGAGGTGGTAACACCCCAGCAGAGTCTCACAGCCTGGTGTCAATAAAGGATAGGATGGGGTTGTAGATGAGATTTAGACTGATGCAACAGAATCAAGCCAGAGACATTTTAATGTCCCTAGAACTAGAATAGAATGCCAATTATTGGAGGCAAACGGTGAGGTTTGAGCAGAGAGTGGGGGAAAGGAGACTAGCCCAGCCAGAACACAAAGCTGGAGTCTTCTGGAAGCTGTAGTCTTCTTCTTTTTCTTTTGAAAGGAACTTTTCCCATTTTCAGTCCGACAAGTTGGGCCAAGACCCTGCACACAATGCACTTCCAGCAGGAATTAGACATTCACTTGATATGTAGTGTTCAATTCCCTCTTGCCTTCCCTTAATTGAGGGTGTATAGAGGTGAGGAGGATCTTGCTTAGAATTCTATACGTGGTCAATGGATGTTTATTTCCTCCCAGAGTCACCAGAATAGCACTCTTTCCCGAAGCCATGTATGGCTAGAATGCTTATGGGTAGGCAACCTTGTGTCTCCTTGGGTTGTAGTTCAAAAAGTCCCAGCAGCTCCAACCAGCTTGACCAGTGGTGAAGACTTGTGGGAGTCATTCAAAATGTCTGGAGGCAGCAGGTTGTCTACTTTGGCTACATTGGTTCCAAATGAGACTTTTAACCTAAACTAAATACATATTTTGGGAATAAGGTACATGTCAGGAAGGGAGTACAGTACTCCACCATCATCAGTGTCCTCACATAAGTGATGTGTTTCAGGAAGAAATCTGATTCTATCCATGAAGGCTGCACGTACAGGTAGAAACAAGTGAACATGAAAAAAAAAAACACCCTCTTCAGATTCAACACTTCCACATGAAGAAAACAACAGTAGAGGAGGCAAGACTAGGGACACAATTCCCCTCTCCTTGCATGTGGGGTACATGCATGAAGACAGCTGAATTGTATAAAGCCTCCTCATGTGTTGTGTCCCAAGTAAGAGGTCCTCTATTACTGATGAATGAAGTGAAACAGAACAGTGAAACAGGCCTATTAATGAAAGTCTACCTTGGACCTTTGATATAGGATAAGAATTAGGTAGCCCTCCAAATGCTCTTTGACTTCAGTTCCCATCATGGCCATTGGTGAGGGATGGTGGGAATTACCACCGAGCAAGATCACAAGGGACTCATATTCCCCAGGCTAGCTCTAGAATGTGTCCTGAGTTTTTGAGAAGCAGGCTGGAATTCCAGACAAGTGCTACTGTGTCCTTTCACAAACAAATTAATACAGACAAGGTTATTTTAAGGAAGAAAATTGGGGGAAATCAGTTATTTTCCTTTTGTAAATATTTTACTTTGTGATTTAAGTGAAGCAATGCATAGTATTTCTTTGAGTTTGTAGATTCAGTGCAAGAGGTTGGGTCCAACCCCCCCCCCCCCATGGCAGACTATCTGGATGAGGAATTCAGAATTCTATTTACATGTGCTTTGTCTTTGATATCCTTTTTAAATTGTTGCTCCTGAAGTAAATGCTTTTATTCTGTCACCAGATACATGCTGCCGCCTATTTAGCTTTCTTCGATTTCTGCACATTAGCATTCATCCATGAAACATCTTCATTTTTCCATAGCGTGATATTCTGACAGTGTGACCGGACAGCACATGTTTTATGCAAGCAGGCAAATCACTGGAGAACAAAAATGGATCAATCTCATGTGAGGGAAAGACTTATGGTGAAAAAGGACTATGCTGCCATGACATCAGGTGTTTTCCAGGGCCTGCTTTTAGGTATGGCTGCAAATAGCACCCTTCCCCACCATCGTGGTGCACAGTACTCAAGCTGATAAAATTATTTTGCCACTGGAGGGAACAGATACCTCTCTTCACTTATGTGGCAGTAAAAAATACAATAATAGTGATAGATAAACAGAGCTAGAAAGCTCATTTAAAAGTCATTCATCCCCGTTATTCATTATATTATTTGAAAAAAACAGCTCATTGCAGAATTTAAAAGTACTGTAACTCATTGCATTGCCTCATATTTTTGTTAGTGTTCTTTTTAAACCTTAGGATTGGTAAATACATGACAGCAAACCTAAACTTGAAAAATTCCGGCACATAAACAATAACTGGAAGAGGTAGCTAAAAGATGTTGCCCTATCCCAAAAGATAGCTGGATTCCACTTGTGTTACTTTTGGAAAGCAATAGGAAAGGCTTTAAAAATATATATATACAGTTCCCAGAATCCCACAGCTACTGGAGTCACTGAGCATGCTGCTGACTATTGGATTCTGAGTTCAGCCCCCTCTCTCAGATGTTTCCATTTCTGCTTCGAGGATGTGACTTCATTAGACCTTTGTCATCTCCCAGGTATTTATTTATTTATTTTTATTTATATACCACCTCATTAGTGCAATGCACTATTCTGGGCAGTTCACAACATGAAACAAATAAGTAAACATATAACTAAATAATAAATGAGTTAAAACAGTAAAACAATTACTACAGGTTACTATGTTGCTTATAACTTATTTCCAAATGCTGTAAATGCCTACCATAGCAATGTGCTGCCACTTAATGATATTTAAGGTGAATTAACTTAGTTTACCCAGTGATGGGCCTGGCTTTGATATGATCAGCCACATACACTTACAATACAGAACATTGTAGAGCTTCCTGGTATACCAACAAATGAGTGTGTAAACTTCCTCCTAAGGTTCTGTGTGTTCACTTCTTAGTTATGGTGCCAAAGCGCTCCATGAGGTGAGAAAGAGTTGGCACCCTTTTCTCTCATAAAACTAAAGTCAGTGCTTCCAATAGAATGCAGATATGCTACATATCTGTACAGTTCATGCTGCCCTGATGCAAGACTGTGGAAACTGTAAAAACAAATTGTATACTTTTATTTGCTTAATCAGTAAAGCCCACTGAACACATTTTGCTGCCTGAGGCAGAACAGCAAATGGTGCCACTGGCCCCTTTCTTCCCATGTTCCTACCACATCAGTGTCATACTACCAAGCCAGCTAAGTTATTTTGGCACCTGACCTCTGAGGTAAAGAAAATGTCTTCTCCCTAGCACTACGAATACAGAAATGACCAGCAATTTTCTGCCCTTCTGTGACACCTACAATCTGCTGAGCAAGGCAGCAGATTTCTCCATGTCATGATAGCGCTGGCCATGCAAGTTGAACTGCTTTAATACATGAAGAGCAGACTTATCCTGCTCTTGTTAGTAGGATACTACTACCCTATCTACTCAGAAGTAAATCTGATTAAGTTTAGGACTTAACCTGTGTGTGTAAGATTGCAGCCTTAGGCAGTTTGTTTCTCACTGGCAATGGGATTTGTGTGTGTGTTTTGTTGCTTTGGGAACCCACTGCTAATTGTTCAGCTGGCTGGATAGCTCAGTGAGTTAGAAGCTGGAAGTTCAGTTCCCCACTATGCATCCCAGAAGAGCCAGCCTGTGTGGCCTTGGGCAAGTTGCACAGTCCTAAGGTGCCCCCAGGAGGAGGGAATGGTAAACCACTTCTGAGTACTGTCTCCCTAGGAAACCGTGGAAAGGCTTGCCATATGTCAGAATTCACTTGACAGCACTCAATTATTATTAATAATTGTCCATTTTGTTTAATCTATCTTGTTTTACTGTTGTATACCTACCCTCCCCCCATCGTGTACAATGAAAAATCCCTCTTCAAATTTTAAACAGTTTTAGTTACAGACAGTATTGACAAGAACATATGGCACAGAATAATTTTGAAATGAGCAGTGGCTCTCTGTTGTTCCTGATTTAATATCTTTTATTTATAACATAAATACATCACTGTGTTGGATATAGTACTGGGCCTGAAACAGCAGCTAGCTCTCCTCCTTCAAATAGAGCCATTGCTTGATCATTGCGAAGACTCAGGCAGGAGGAACTGAACAGCAGCAATCCAGCTGTTTTTGAGAGCTTCTTGAGCCAGGAACTGGTAGGGAGACATAGACACATGCTGGCTCTCAACGCAGTGTTGAAATGGTAACAGACTTAATCCTTTCTCAACTAGGCCTTAATGGTGGCTGAACACAAGCTTCTGTCTTCTGACTTTGAAGGTTACTTCTAAAAAGCTGTGAGTTGCAGCTGTAGTTCTGAGGCTCATGGGGCTGGAGGAATCTGCTGACTGGGGGTGAGAGCTTTTCAGTACAAGATAACTACTTTGGCCTAACACATGTTTTGGACTTCAATTCCCAGATGCCCCAGTTATCAGAGTCAATGATGAGAGATTGTGGGAGTTGTAGTCCAAATGTTTGAGGGCCAAAGCCTCCTCACCTCTCCTATAAAAGGAGGTTTGCCCAATATATTTGATGTGATCAGTAGGAACCCAGAGACAGACCTTGTGGATCTTTTCTGGTTCTGGCGGCCCAAGGTCACCCAGTGAGTTTCATCTCCAAGTGAGGCTTTGAGCGCAGGTCACTTGGCTCAGTTTAGTTCTATAACAATTAAAACACACTGGCTCCTGGTAAGAACCTTTCTAAACACAAAACTACATCTTCATGAGCCACTAAGAAGAGCCACTTTGTCATACATTGTGAGACTTGGAGTAGGTCCTGCCCATGACATGGGTATTGAAGTCTTAGCTTTTTGGAAAACTGGTGGACAGATTAAAAATCCCTGAAATGGACCTGTTGAGTCTCACAGTTTGGGTGTCACAACAGAGGAAGCCCTAGTCCATGCTCTTGTTCCTGATTTTCTCAGATGTACTAGGAATGCACCATACCCAGATCTTTGAGGGTAGGGTTTCCTATGAAAGATATTGACAACCACTGAGAAGTCCAACAAGAGAGGAACATATTTTTGTGCCATGTTTGCCACTGATTTGTAAACACACATTATCAGTGAGAGTAAATGTCTGCTCTAAAGACTGGTGAAATCTGAACAGAACCAGGAAAGCAATTTTCTTTAAAAATGAATTTTTTAAAAAAGGCATCATAGATGCTTCAATACTTCATGGATCAAATGTGCAAGATCTGAGATTGTTTATAATTTGCCCATTGTTACAAAAAAAAAAAAAAAAATTCCATCTTGGACTTTTTGGTTTTTATTGTTTTTAAATTTGTAAACCGCCCAAAGTAGACCCTTGGTCTAGATGGGCGGGATAAAAATCTAATAAATAAAATTAAATAAATAATAAATTTCATAAGAATTAAGGTAATAACCATCTACCTCAAAACTGGTGACAGTATTCCCTCAAAAAAAGAAAATCTATGATTTCTTGAGCAAATAAGATGGTCTCTATTGGCTGCAGAAGATGAGTAAGAAGTTACGTGAGCATCCATGCAGTGATGTTAAGAAAAGAAGAGGTCCCTTCTGGTTTCTAGATTGTTTCAATTTCACATCAAAGTCAGACTGAAAAGGAATAATTCTTTGCAAAAAGTATGACAAACATAATAGCAAACTGCAAAATGGTAATATGTCACAATAAGAGGACCTTCAAAAAAACTCCATGTCATTTTTGGTCAGTCTTCTGCCACTTACCCTTTAGCTGCCTATTTTAGCATCACTGACTGGCCACTTACAAGCTTATTCACACAGGGTATGGTATGTCCATAAAATATTTCATAAGCTTTATCTGTTTTTTTAGGAAAAAAATCCCATGATTCAACCGTCTAGCTATGGATATTGGATCCCTGTGCACATTGGCTGTTTTCTTATGTTCTATCTCTGTGCAAATGCAGAAGGGTAAAGGCAGGGCAAGAATGCCATGTAGCTGAGGAGGGCCAGTGAAATGCTATATTCTTTGCATAATGGATCAGAGCCGTTATCAGACCTGGCCCTTCTTTATGCATGAAAAAAAATCAAAGGAGGACTGAGCAGAATGTTTATATACAATTAAACTCCTGCATGTAATATCTCAAAGTCACAACATACAGTATTGACATGTCCTTAAGTAGCAGGCATTTTTATACTTGCACAACATTTTCTTCTCAGTGATACGACTGACATGGACTGAGTTTTCTGCAAAAATGTCTAGGGTGGTAGCTGTGTTTTCTCCCACAGCAGAAATAACGAAAAATACTCTAGTTGTATCTTAAAGACTTAAAAAGTTTTATTTGGCATTACAACCTCACACCCATGAGAATTCTTCTAGAGGTCAAATTATCTCTTGTAACTTGAATAGGATGAAGTCTCTTTATCATGACATATGTGTGAATCTGTTTATCTGTGCTAGGATATTTGTGTCACCACCCATTTGCATTTTTTTAGTGACAACTGTTAAGATAATGATGATCAAGGTCTGTATCTTTTTGCATGTCAACTTTGTATGTTCTTCTTTCATCCAAGCATCTGTATAAGTATCTGCCCGCAAAGACAACTGTGCATCAGATGACATGTGCTGCAGTGCATAAAAATGTGAGCCAAATAAAACTTGTTAATCTTTAAGGTGTTACTAACTGTTTTTTGCACTTCTTATGGCTCCAATTATTTCTTTCATGAACTGGAACAGAATCCCATAGCAAGTTAAATGTGCGTTTGGTGTGCCTTGGAATTTTCCCCAAGCAAAAAGCAGAAGCAAAACAGAAATGTTCCTTCAACACTCATGTTTTATTCTAATATTTTAATAAAGATTATCAGCCAGTCACTGACAGAGCCATCAACTAGCTGTTATGTTCGAGCAGCCCCAAATGCCTTGTTATACCTTGCACAGCCTCGCTTTCTGCAATAAATCAGAAGGAGAAATGTTAGAAAGGCATATTAGATGTGTCATCAGAGAAATCTGGACCCTTCATTGCTTTGGAGATCTTCTCTTGGGCCATGTAAACTCCCTCAGTTTATCACCCTCTGGGGACAGCTTGTGGACTGAGTGGATGGGGGCACAGGGCAAAATTGCAGAAGAGATTATCCTTTTGCTCCAGTCATGAGATCCCTAGACCTCCCTCCTCTGCCTACACATCTGTATAAAGTTTCTCTATACCCATGTCCTCCTTCCTCAAATGCCTTTGTTTGGATGGTGCTTTATACCTACTCGCGGTTTGAGATTAGGAAGCAGGTGCTGTTTCTCAGATACTTCCTTGAATTCTGCAGAGGTGAAGACAACAAAGGTAAATTTTTAAAAAAATCAGGGATGCTATTCAGTTGGTAAGTAGAATCCTATGAAATCTTCTGAACCTTGAGCCTAAGCAGGCACAAATTACCTCTCTTCAGGTAGTTGAAAGAGATTGCACACTGTCTTTCCTTTAAAGACTCACAAGGCATTGCAAGAATTTAAAACATAAGTGAATAATATGCAACCTATTGCATATGCCCCATGCCTGCAGCTCCCACCATCTCTTATTCACTGGTTAGTTTGAAGTTGTGGCCCCACAACATCTGGAGGGGCACACAGTCTCCATCCATGCTTTAAGAAAACATGCAGATTCTCCTGAGTCTTATTTGGGAATAAGTTGAGAAATGTCTCTCTCATTTGTCACACCATAGCTATCCCAGGGGTATTAACTCTTTGGGTTCTTGTAGAATCACCTAGCCTTTGCTTTCTGGGTGGATCAAAGGAAAGAAAGAAGAGAAAACAATGGAATTAAAGAGGTTTCACCCGGGCGCAACCTCTCATAATACTGGGAGGATGTGGTCTAGAACTGGGGAGTCCCTTTCAAATAGGTGATAACAAAGCATTTTCCACAGCCTCTTGTTTTCACACAAGAAACATGTGGCAAAACTTTTCCCGCAAAGACAAAGCCGGCAGCTGTGTCATTTGCTTTATTTTTCTGTGGGAGGTTTGTTGACATCAAGGGGATGTCGCTCAACTTTGGGAAGATATTTTTATTCCACCCGACAAAGAAATTAGGGCTGGCAGCTTTTTTGCAATAATGGAACTGGTGAGAAGGGGATGTGGTGGGGTGGAGGCTGCAATGTGGCGTGTGGGATTGAAACCCACTGCTTCCACTGTTGCTTAATAACGGGGTTAGAACATTTACTTCCCACACAGGAGCTTCTGAAACAGCCCCTCACTACCCCTCTTTTTATGCCCCCCCCCCAGATAATCACAACTATGAATGCTGTGGGGTTTGGGTGTGTTTTTTCCCCCCCAACATTAATCAACTATAGAAGTTCCGTTTTTAATTTGGAAATGTAAAAATTAAACGGTGCTGATATAATGGGGAAGTTAATAGAAGCTCAAGGTACTGTATAAATTTTCTCATATGTTCTCCCTTTCATTGGGTAGAAATCACAATGGTGGGGAGGTTTAACCCTTCCCTACTTCATTAGCCTATTATTTAAATCGCACAAACCCTATCTCTTCCCAGTTTCTCTGTTTCTTCCAGAAATGGACTGGGAGAAGAGATTCAGATAGCAGAAATGGAGTAGAAGGAAAATATGTTCTATTCTGCATTAATGTTCATGATATCTAAGGCATGTCATTTAAATACGTCTTGCGTCACCTGTGAAAGCTAGGGCTGTGCAAGGGCAGTGGTTCCTAACCTTGGGTCCCCAGATGTTCTTGGACCACAACTCCCAAAAATCTTGACCAGCACAGGTAGTGGTGAAGGCTTCTGGTAGTTTTAGTCCAAGAACATCTGGGGACCCAAGGTTGCGAACCACTGCCATAGGTTATGGTTCCTGGGGAAATCAATTCCATATGTGCCCAGTCCAGCTACTATAAGGGTAGCAGCTAAACTCAGAAGTAGTAAGGAAGCCCAGCAGAGGGAGAGAAATCAACATTATAGTTCCTGTTAATTAAAAAAACCCAGGAATTCTGTCCCCAAGTCCTGCACCACAGCACCACTGTAATCAGTATCAGACTGAGGCACCATTTTGCATGTGGCTCTACATGGCCCTATGCCACTGTTTTGTATCCATGTCTGCTTGCAGGCCTCTAGGAAGAACCAAAGTCAATCCTGCAACCTTTGAGACTTGCCTGGCATCCTATCAAGCATCAAGGCAAAGCTATTATATTGGCTGGTCCTTCCAAGCCTTGAGCTACTACAAGCAAGGAACTGATAATGGAGTGTTTTCTGAGAACTATGCCAAAGGATGGTCTTGCCTGCCAATCCAACTCAGATTGTCTCCGGTCATAGGTTGGCTTCCGATCTCTGATCCTCTTAAGGATTCCCTGGTTCTCCACAGTAATCCTCACGAGTTCGACATTCTGCTTCTGTCGAAATGAGCTGCAAAACCCAAACAGGTTCTATTTCACGTGGGAGGACACATGCATGAGGGGAACACCCCAGGAAAGGAGAGGGAGGAGCTTGGCTTGGGCTGGAAACCCAAGCTGGTGAAAGAAGGCGCACAGACTGAGGATCTTTAGGGTTTAGATCCAGACTTAAACATACTAAAAAGCATTGCTTGGTAATGTTACTTTATTGGCCAGTGGCAATGTTGGCTGTGGGATTTCAGGTGTTGCTGAGAAAAGTAACTTTTCCAAGCTCTGCTTAGAGTTGACTTGATGCAATCATTGGAATTTAAGTCAATGATAACTAACTTATATTCCACTGATCTGAACAAATCTACTTTTAATTATGATTAAATCTGTATTAACCGAAATAGTGGCACTAATAGCTCTGTCTTACACTAACAAATGTAAAGACATAATATACACATCCACTTAGCTGTGGCAAGTTACAAAAAGGCTTGCTATGATAATTTATACTACATAGTATAAGTTTGAAAGTAATAACCCATCAGGATATTTTGCACCTATTTTAGTGCCCTGCAATCTGGTGCTTCTTCTCCATTTGGAACACCATCTGCTTTTGGGTTTCTTCTAATTGTACAGAGGACTGGGTTGGTAAATCTCCCTCTTTTTTTTCTTGTCTTTTTCCTTGCCCTCTCCCCAAATCTGGAGAACGAGGAACAGGCAGAATTGCTGCAACTGTTCCTTTTGACAGGTGATACTATGAACCTCGCCTTCCATCTGGAAGCATCGAGGGACATTTATTTAACAGGCTTTTCAAAACCGTCACACAAGCAGCCTGCTCTTCCGTCTGAGCAGCATATCTCATTAAGCTTCCATTCCAAAGGTCCGCCTGGGAATCTAAATGCCAGACTTTCTCCAGCAGGCACAAGTTGCAAGAGAACTGCTGCCGTCTTCCATCCTCCCCTCCTCTGCCACCGAATCTGTCAACCTGCTTTAAAAATGCACAAATGAAGCTCCTGTTTGCAGAGCTTGGAAGTATGACTGTTTAGGACTACAACTCCCAGAATCCCCTATGCAGCATGGAAATGGGATTCTGGGAGTTGTATTCCACCCCCACCCCCACCACGTTTCCAACCTCTGATTGTCTGGAAGCATTCATTAATGCCTTCCAAGCACCTACCTCTTCTGTTGGTACTCGTTCCAGCAGTCAACCATGCCTGCTCCGCGATATATATCGGCTAGCCGTGCTGAAAGGGCTTTGTTTTCCCTTTCAATCAGCCCAATTTTCTTTTGGGCATCCTGGAGAAAGGGATATTTACCGTGTGAGCTCGTTGTTGTTTTAAAGATGTTATTACCACACCTTCTTCTGCACCCAACAGATAAGCTACAAAAGTCCATGTTGCCCCCAAATCAACCAGCATGCCAGTCCTGTCTTCCCGTTTCTGTTCACATGCATGATATACTCTTGTTCTAGAGTTTTGCTTTCTTATTATTACTATTTATAAATGACAAATTCAGGATTGCCTTTCTCTCCGCCTCTTGAATTTCTTCACTGCTAGCCAGTCCTATTATCGTATCTTAATGGCAAACTGGGGGCCTGTGACTGGATCTTTTATTGCAGGACCTGGCATCTGAGGCTGGTTTGGGAACCAGCGTTTTCACCCACCCCAGGCTACATTAGGCCTAGAAATGACAGGAAATGTACAAAACAATGAAACAAACAAACAAAAAATAATGACTAGAAGTGGCTGGAAATCTACTTCTGCATTTGATTTTGGGGCAGGAGATTGGAGGAATACAGATGGGTTCTGTGCTACTGCTGGAGGCCACTGGGTGTGGTGGTGGTGAAAAAAAGGATATATTTGCAATTTATTCACTTGTGGTGGGGCGGGGTGGCTTAAAAGCTGCCTGCCTCCTTAACTTTGCCCACCTCTCTTTGGCTGTGTTCTTTTAAAAATATAAATACTTGTGCCTCCAAGTGTCTTTGTTTTAATTAGAACAAATAGCTTTGGGCATGGAACGATTGCTTAGCATTTACAGACATTCTTCTATGTGAGCCATTAGGTAACCTTTTCTTAGAAGATGGTAAGTGCAGACATGCCGAAATAATGCATGGGACTGGTGAAGCGGAGGAGGGCCTGAGATAGCTGTAGTAATTGTATGACTTGGATACTTGGTGGGGAGTTCAGTTCTCCACTTGCTTCCCAGGAGAAGAGCCAGCCTGGGTAGCCTTGGCAAGCTCCACAGTCCCAGGGTACCCCCAGAAGAGAGGAGGAGATTGGTAAATCACTTCTGATTATTTTATACCTTGGAAACCTTGAAAAGGGTCACCCTAAGTCAGTATTGTCCTGATGACATTCAGTTATTATAATATTTCATTGCTATTTAGCCACAAGCCGTCATCACAATAAAAACCACAATAAAAGCAGAAAATAGCATGCATGAAACAGGTGAAGTTAACACTTATTCTTTCTAAAACAGCTGAACACTTTCCTTGCAGCTATAGCAAACTGCCATGAGATGACACTTAACAAAGAGTGGACTTTCACACAACATTTCCACTATATAGGATGAAATCCACACTAGACTAGGACCATTAAATCAGTGAGGATTTGGTGAGTTAGTTCCTCCATAAATTCTGTTCAGTGGGCTTACTCCAGTTTCAACTTATTTTAGTGTACTAAGTCACACCTCGAGTAGGCCCATTTGAATCAATGGAATTTATGGAGGAGCTGACTTGCCAGATCTCCAGTGATTCAGTGGGTCTGTGCTAGTGTGACTTAGTGAGCTAAGCAACAGGATTTCAGCCAATACCGGGGGTTGGGAGGGGGGAGAGAGACTGTAAGGGAAGGGAGATCAGGAAGAGGTTGAGCCAAAGAATCCAGAGCTTACCTGGATTAGGCCTGCCTGAGTCAATCAATCTGATTCACATTTACTGAGCAGTAAGAATCACTGAACCCAAGGGGGTTTATTTTTAAAATTTTAATTAATAATGAAATGAAAAGTGCATTTCATACACAAGCAAATTAATGCTATAAGCATGTAAGCATAATATACAAGGAAAGGATTGCCCTTAATAACATATTGCTTAGCATTTGAAAAATCGCTGAATCTTGCTCATGCTTCCTCAAAGATATTCAGGCCCACTCCCCTTCTGTTTAACGTGAATCCATTAGGCATTGCTTTAGATGTAATCAAAAGATCCCTTTAAAAATCTCTTAATACTAGCAGCCAGAACAAAATGGAATAACAGTGCGTTTCTTCCTGTTTAGAGTTGCCACACCAAGAGAGGCAAAGAAGACGGTTACTAGAAATTGTGCCTTCTACGTCGTGGCCCCATCCTTATGGAACGGGTTCCCAGTAGAAGTACATCAGGTCTCCTCTGTCCCATCCCTTAAGAGGATGCTAAAGACTGTTCTATTTCAAGAAGTGTTTAAAGACAGCCTCCCTTAATTTTAATCTGTGTCCCCTGATTCTGCCATCATTTGGGGGACTCTTTAATTATCATTCATTTAATGTTGGTTTGTTGGGAGGATGCATGAATTATTGCTATATTGTTTTGTTGTAAACCGCTAAGAGCAGTGCTGAGCACTAAATCAGTGGTATATAAATATATGGAATAAATAAATAAATAAATAAATAAATAAATTTTGTTAGGAAATCTCTCTTTCTGTCCACTTCTGCCACATTCATAATATTGGTCAGTGAATCCACTAAGGAGAATATTTCCTAAAACCCAAAAGAGAAACCATCAAAATCTAGATATATCTCTATTTTTCTTTTCTAATTTAGCATCTTAATTACATGGGCTACTGGCACAGGTTCATTTGGCGTCTCCGTCCTCTCTTCCTCCACAATCTTGGGGAGTTTAAACTTCTGAAGAAAAGAGAGTACGGAGACTTCATTAGCTTTTTTCTAAGACTAAAAATCTAAATAATATATATTTTAAAAACATCCTTTACTAAAGCAAAAAAGTGTGCTGCTTATATACCAACCCCCCAGCAATTTAAGCACTCTGTGGATGGTTTAAAATTTAATTGTTCAGGCTACACATTGCCCCCTCCCCTGCCAGTGAGCTGGGTATTCAATTTACCAACCTCAGAAAGATGGAAGGCTGAGCGAACCTCTGGCTGGTTACCTGAGCCTGGGATCGAACTCAGGTTATGAGCAGGGTCTTCACTGCAGTACTGCAGTTTAACCACCGCACCACATGGCTCTACTACGTCTTGTTTAATTCAAACCATTTTTTCCTCTAGCATGGTACAATGCTTTTCAGATTAAAACAAAACAAAATTAAACAACACAAAAAAACTACCAAATGGTACATTGACATCTTGTGTCACTTGTCCCTCTTTTTGAAGAAACACTGCTTACTAAATAGCAGCTTCCTCTATACTAATTTTCCCTGACCTGGTGTCCTCTAGATATTTTAGAATAGTGCTTCCCAACATTGGGTCCTCAGATCTTCTTGGACTACAATTCCCAGAAATCCTGGCCAACAGAGATAGTGGTGAAGGCTTCTGGGAGTTTTAATCCAAGAACATCTGGGAACCCAGATTGAAAACCAGTGTTTTAGACCAATGACTCCCAACCTTGGGTAACCCAGGTGATCTTAGACTGCAATTCCCAGGAGCCTTCACCAACCTCTGTGATGGTTCGGGTTTCTGGGAGCTGCAGTCCAAGAACACTTGGGTTACCCAAGGTTGGGAACCACTGCTTTAGACTACAGCTGTCAGCCTTCCTGGTCCATTGGCCATGTTGTTTCAGGCTGATGAAGATAAAATCTGAAACATCTGGTGGACAGGGAAGACTTCTCTAAATGTTTAATGTTTCTACTGGATCCAACATGTTTATTTTTTAAAAAAATACTCTTTTGTTGAACCAGAAACATGTACCTTTCTGCTTTAACTTTTGAACTTTCATTTAATGTCAAACTTCCTTTATTCCTGAACTTATTGTCAAGTCAAATGATAACTGATAGCAATTCCACAGAGTTTCTGGCCTGAGCAATTGTGCTTGCAAACAAAGCCCAGGCTTGCCTCCTAATAGCTACTCATCCAACAAAACAAGCTCATTTGTAAGCTAAGGGGAAGGAGGAGAAAGCGTATGCGATGATAATCAAATATTTTTCAAGTATTTAAAGAATTCCCACTTCCAGCAATGGTTATCTGGATTGTCTAATTTTAGTCTTGGATCTTAAAACAGTCAGATCCATATCTGTACTGCCTTGACCTCACTGCCAGAAAAGTGGAATATAAATGTAACTAATACATATACATGTACAGTACATGCATAAGTACATTCATTCAGTCATACAGATAACAGCTTTATGAGCCTTTCATACTGCAGCTTTACTGACATCTGATTTACAAAGTAACTATGGATCAGTCTAGGCTGTAAATGCTGAAATATGCGCTAGGACAAGATACAGTCACTTCATGCTGAGCAAATCTTAGGAAAAATCACTTCCTTTGGATTATAGCACCCAGGATCTTCCAGTGTTCTTGTGGATAAACTTGCACTTCCTAGCCCAAACACTATGCTACTATACTATCATATCAGTAGTATAGTAACTAATTGTTTCCAGCTAGCAATTAGCTCCTTTTCTCAGTAACAAACATGTAAGTACACTATGTGGGGTGGAGGATTCTGGAAGTTGCAGTCTATTAATGTACCTTTCTCCGAGTTTTTCTTGTCTGACCATTGGACATATCAAACACTAGTGTTGACTCTATACCAGCCACAGCTGTCTAAAGTCTCCTGTTTGTTGTTATGCTCAGTCAAGTTAGAACTGGCTTATAGTGACCCTAATAGGGTGTTCAAGGTAAGTGAGGTATTTAAGGAGTGGCTTTACCAGTTCCCACCCTCAGTGAGTTTCCATGGTTGAGTGGGTATTTGAACCCAGGCCTCCTGAGTCCTCACAGAAGCATTTACTAGCTCTGCCACTTAGGTACTTTCACTAGAGATACCTGGGGCTGGAGCTGGGTTTCTTCACACACAAAGCACACTGTATACTCTGCTCCCAAGATATGGTATCTCACAGAATAACAAATTCTGCATTTATGGAGTTGCAGAATACAAATAATTCTACTCATAGAAGCCCAAGCAAACCATTCTCAAGTTTCCTTGACATGCAGAGAAGCAAGTTGGCTCATAACAGAGAAGCATAATCTCTCAAGTCATATAGAGCTTTATGGGGCATAACCAGCAATTGGTATGGAGTCTTGAAATCCAGAGGTAACCGGTCAAACTATTGAAAGAGTCATATGCTCCCAGCAAGAGTTCCTGGCTAATCTTCTGTAGTTTCCAAACCAGGCCCAGCCAACCATTACTGAAGCTTCCAACACTTTCCAAACACAACCCAACATGGAGCACATTGTTGTAGTTCAACATGGAATGTCACATACTTGTATCTTGGTGACCTTGAAGTAGCGGTGAGCCTTGGCACTTGGTGGTTTATTATCCACTTGAGACTTTGCTGGTGAGAGAAGAAGGAACATTTTTGGGAAAGGACAAAGGTAGATTCACACAAGATCTGATCTGCTAAAGCACCTAAGCTCCTCTCCACTCTAAGATAATGCATACCTTCTACTGACTTCTTCCAAGCTCTTCTGAGATAAACACAGCTTAAAAACATTATCTTTTGGGTCTACAACTCAGAGAATTTTTTAATTTTGCCTAATAACATGACCAGTTTTGGTAGTAATTTGATACATTTTGGTTGAAAGTAACAAAACCTTCCAAAAGGTTGATGGATGTGTGTGTACATAAAGTTAGTGTAAACCCTTCCCCAAACAAGACATGCCAATAAGATTTATGAAGAAGTCAGTGCTTAGAAGGTTGGAAGGGAGATACAAAACTTACAGTGCATCCATAGCAGCAAAGCGTTGTTTGTTTGATAATAAATAACTCACGAAATGAAGACAAAAATAAGAAGAACTTCAACTATGGCCCTGTACCATTTGTAATGTTGAGTGCTATGCTGACAAAGGGGTTTCTCGGTTCTGCTGTTCTGCAGGTATAATGCTTTCCTTACTCTCTTGGAGTGAAACCTCATAGCCAGTATTCCTCTTGAGAGTCCAAATTAGAGTCAACTCCCAGAATCAATTGCTAAATAGCAAATCAACCATTATGTGAATCCCACGGAGGATGTCACTGCTCTGGATTTGATTCACATCCTGCATTACATTTGAAATCACAGTCAGTGCTCACACAGAGGCTACAGATTCATTCGGAAGTTCGCTGTTCATACTGAATCTGATCCAATTCACATTCCAGCCTACACACCCCTCTTCTTTCCTTCCTTTCTCTGGTCCCACTTCTGCTGATCCTTTTATGGAGTTTAAATATGGGAAATAATAATAACAAAGATCCAGTGATAAGGCGGTAGGGTGATCTAGCACTAACCTCATATATGTAAGACATTTTAAAAAAATAAAAAAATATTCAGAGGGCAATTGGGAGAGGAAAGAATGTGGGGGCATGTTCCCCTGGTCCTGAACATCATGCCCCAATTGCCTACATCACCAAAACACCATCTATAGACATGTCCCCATCTTTATAAGAACATATCAGAACTAACCACACATGTGATCACTAGAACCAATCCAAAGCAAGTCTTCTTTCAATTTACTAATATCATGAAGTGGCTTAATAAGCAAGCCACTTCAGGATATTGGCTAATTAATCACTTTCCCTGGTTGGCAGAGGGCAGGGCATGTGAAAAAAATATTTTTGCCTGTATGTACACTATTGCTGATGCACTACATCAGATCTTTTCTTTGCCTCACTTTAAAGGGTTGGTCGAGAAACTGCCCACTGTCGAATCCACAGTGATGGCTTCAGCTGTAGGGAGTTTCTCGACAGCCCTTTAAGAGAAGGCAAAGATTTTTTTGTTGAAAATTAATAACTGATGCAGCATATCAGCAATAGTCTATATATACAGTCAACCCCCCCTCCACTTCCCCTGCCCTCTGCCAAGCAGGGAGAGTGACTAATCTGCCAATATCCTGAAGTGGTTCACTTATTAAACCATGATATTGGCAGGAGCCATTTCTGTGTGAATGGTCTGGCTTGATTCGATCATTCTAATCAAGCCCAGCTCTTCCCCAGTAGCCCATACTAGCTTACTCCCTGCTGCTAGTGTAGCCACACCCTAAGATTTAAACTGTCCCCCCCCTTTTTTTTTTTGAGCTAGAGTGCAGCTGTGATGTGTGGTGCTCCCTTCAGCTTTTAGTGTTTCTTGCAGGGTTATTGTGGGTTTCACACTGTATTCAACATTATTTTCTACAACTGCAATGTGAATTGCCCTGGGAATTTTAGCAAAGTGAGAGGCAGCAGAGAAAATGATGCCCTGATTTTCAGCAGGGTGCATGTGGGCTAACTATAGATCTTTGCATCTATATCCCCATTTTGAAACTATGATCCTGAGCATGCACATACCTGGGAGTCATCCTAAATGGAACCTGGGGAGGGGGGACTTATTTGAAAATAAGCATACATAAGATTGCATTGTACGATTCAAATACTTAAACAAGTTTAAGATCACAAGAAGCCTACCCAATTCTGTTTTGCCATGGCGAGAGAATTCACCCAGTTGGGACTGTTTCTTTCCAGAGGTGAGTTTATGCCTAGAATTGGCAACAACCACAGGGAATGTCAAGATTTCTAAGCTGCTCATTTTGGTACAGCCTTTTGGTACCAGGTCCCAAGAAAAAAAGGCAAAGCCTAAGGAATCACCTTCTGAACTACCCCTCCCTGTTGCCTGAGGCTTGTCATAGATGCCTGGCTGTGACATCATCAGTTATGAAAATACCACAAGAAGGGAGGGTTGAGTGTGTCATGCAAAAACCCATAGCCTTTAGATGCAATGGGCTGACCACCACAAGCTGCTTCTGGTTGACTGCTTGTTAGAATTACACCTTGCTTTTTCTCCAGTGAATTCACACTCTCCTCTTCCCTAGTTTTCTTGCCTCAACAACTTCCTTGTTAGATCAGCCAGACTGTCTTTGCGTCAGGGATCTTGGCAAGTTTTTGGGTCTGAGTCCCAAGTCTGAATCCAAGTCTTTGGTACCAAGTCCCAAGTCCGAGTCTGGTGCCAAGTTCCAAGTCTGAGTCCAAGTCTTTGGTACCAAATCCCAAGCCCCAAGTCCGAGTTCCTATTAAAGCCAAGCTTTTCCCCCACAAAAAAGGGATGGGTGGCTGGATTCTGAGTCATGAGTTGAGTCCAAGTTATTGAAAAAACAACAACCCTGAGCTGTGTGACTCGTGTGACTTAAGTCCAACTTGACAGCGAGTCTTGTGATTCGACTCCCCATCCCTGGTTTGTGTGTGTATGTACACGGGGGGAGGGGTATGGTCAAGATGATGCCTTGAGAGTGGTGGTGGCTTAGCAGTGGCTTAAAATCTGGATCTTTTAAGTCCCATTCCTAATTAGTACCCCCACACTGCCTGGGAAATTTGCCCTGGGAAAGTTGACTTTTGCTGTGCTGTGTCAAAGAAACGGTCCACTTCATTCTAGGTGCTGTCTACTGAAAAAGGCTATCAGGGACAGGAAACAACTAGAGCAGTGGTTCCCAACCTTGGGTCCCCAGATGTTCTTGGACTATCATTCCCAGAAGCCTTCACCACTAGCTATGCTGGCCAGGATTTCTGGGAGCTGAAGTTCAAGAACATCTGGGTTACTCAAGGTTGGGAACCACTGAACTAAAGGAAGACCACTTGCCTGCTTATGAAAAGGGCTAGAATAACACCCTCAAAGGCTAGTTATGCCATCTGTGTCTGGAGAAGTGGGTTGCAATCCATTAATGTTGATACTAAAATAAAATTATCAGCCTTAAAGGTGCTACTGTGCTTCATTTTGTTTTTGTTGATCTAGTGCTCCAAACTTGTTGGATGATTGCCAAAAGATAAATCTAGTTTCTACTGTACTTTGGGATAAATTTGCCCTTGTTTTCCCCCTCATTCAGCCAAAAGATCTGTAAAATTCCTGTTGCAATTACCATCCCAGAATTTTACCGGTAAGTCCCTCTTTTGCAGACTACAGCACATTCACCTTCTAAGAATATGCTGAGTTGACAGGAGAGACAAAAACTGGGTCTTAGAGAAATGTGCTCAAAGTACAAAAATGGTTTATCTGAACATTTTCTGAAGATGCCTATGTTAGTGATCATCGCAGCATTCTGTGATATTGCCCGCCAGCCACCCCTGTTGTGTCCCTGTTGTATTTCTTTTCCCTCCAGCTGCTTTTGGAGGCATTGGGTTAGATCCAGATTTATTCAAACTCAAGAGTGTAACTGGAGAAAGAAGGGAATGGTAAACCACTTGTGAATACTCTCTACTTAGGGCCATCATACATCAGAATTGGCAGATGATAACGATGATGGTTATTGTTGTTGCTGTTGTTTAAGACTTACAGGCTGAAATCCAGCAGTAAGTTGCAACTAGAGTAGGCCCATTGAATCAGTGGTGATATGGTGAATCAACTGCTCCATAAGTTCCATTGATTCAATGGGCCTACTCTAGTTGTGCCTTACTACTGGATTTCAGCCACTGATTTCAGTGGATCTACTTTAAAAACATAAGAACTACCCTGTGGAATCAGGCCAACATTCTGTTTGCACAGTGTGACTGTCTGGATGTCTACAGGAAGCTCCAAAAACAGGACAGAAGGACAAGATTGTCTTCCTGCTCATTGTCCCAGCAACTGGTACCAAGAGGTTGCTGCTTCTACACTGGAGATAACAATCAATGTCTAATGTTAAATTTCCCAACCTAACTGTAGAGGGCCTGCAATTTTCTTCTGCTCCCTCTCCCTCTGCAGCTCTCCATTATGTCAAAAGAGTTTCCCAGCCCTCTAGAACAGATTTTTTAGGGTGCTTTGGGAGATGAAAGACAGACACAGGTTGCTGATTTTATTAGATGCAACAAGTTTAAGTGTACGACCGAATTCTGGCTGACGTATAACCAGGAAACCTATTAAATTGATCTTGTTTTATTTCTCTACTTCTTTTTTCTATTCTGTATTCCACCTCTCTATAATGCACCCTAAATGCCTGACTTTGATAATAATGAACGTATGGTGGGTTGCATCTGAGGCCCTCTTCCCTCTCTGAAGGAACTTTTTTATTTTGGAGAAAAGGAATGTTTCGATACAATTGGGTGCAAGTAGTTTTAACATCTATAACAGTAGTCAAAGAAAGGAACCAATCAGATAAGCAACAACCCCCCTCCCCCAAATTAACTGTCCTTGCCTCCTTCACAAGCTAAATTGTGGCCTGTTGAATCTGCTTTCTAACAAAAGACAGAACTGGGAGTGGAGGGGACATGTTATGCACATGTCACATGTAGTTTGCCCAGATCTTTGCAGGACTTGAAATCTCTCATGTGGGAGACTAGTGTCACCAAGTCAGCAGATCTATTTCACATTTTAATTTTAAATAGAGCTAGCCAAGGCACTGAATCTGTTTTGAAGACATGAATTCAGCACCTTGAAGAGCTCCTGTAAAGTTCAGACTAAGACATGGAGTGGATTCACCACCCAGCTGCAACATCAGAATCACCAGCTTCCATAGGCTGGGGATGATGAGAATGGGCATCCACCACATCTGGAAAACCCCAGGTTGACAGAAAGCTATTGTGGGGTATATCAAGTCTATGAGGCTGCGGGGCCCTTTGATTCATTTTTTATTATACTAAAAATCATGTAAAACTCTCCAAAAGATGTGCAACAAAGATAGACATACAATGGTAATAATAAAAGAATTTTTACTGAAGTTCCCATAGAAGGCTCCAAATGTTTAAAAAATGTCCATGCAAAATTGTCATCTATATGCTGTGCATTATGTTGACAGACTTGAGGTGCTAAATCAATCAGAAAACAGAAGGTGGACATTTAACTTTCCAATGTTGTAATATAAGTCTTTTAACTACAGTAGGGGCACAGAGAATCCATTTTTATGAACCACTGCAAGGAAGTAGACACGTTATTTAAAAGCTCATAAACATCATCTATAAAAGTCAAGAAAATGCTCCAGAGTGAAATTAATACAATGACTTCCCTATCCTCCAAAGAGCCAGTGATTGAACATGACCGGAACATATGTTGAAGGGATACATCAGGTGAATTGCAATGCCAGCAATTAGACAAGTTACTTACACACAGGTGCCTTTGTGACATCAGCCCTAGCTTTGCCTAGAAACCAATATATCCCTTGAAGGACAAGGGAAGAAATATCTCAGGACCTGACAAGGATTGGTGTTTCTGGTTCCTGATGTCACAAAGGAACTTGCTTTCCAATTGGAAAAAGTAGATCTAAACCTCTCCAGATACGTTGGACTTTAACTCCCAGAAACCGTGGCCAACATGGCAGGGATTTGAGGAGCTGGCGTCCAGAAAGAACCACCACTTTAAAACAAAGAAGCCACGGGAAAATACTACTGCTGGAAGGGACTAGAAAGGAGAGTTGGGGGGGGGGGGGAGTCCTAAGAAGTTAGAGTAGAAAGAAGCCTGGATGCTTCAGTCTGGTTGGAAAGAGGAGACTGGAGTTTTCATTCAAGCAAAATGCAATCCATTCTTAAAACCACATTTCCATAAAGAGCTAAACACATCTGTGTAGTAGGCATCCTTCAGTCTCAAGAGACTATATGGTAACGTGCTCTGAATAGAGGTCTTGGAACAGCGTCTAGTGTGGCTGAGAAGGCCAATACGAGAGTGACAACTCCTTCCACACTGAAGACAAATACAATCTGTTCCCTGTCCAGCTCCCTGATTTTTCTGGTTTCGGGACTGCCTCTTTGCCTTGGCCTGCTGGACAACGGTCTCTTCAAATTGGGAGAGGCCATGATGCACTGCCTGCCTCCAGGCTGAACACTCAGATGTCAAAGTTTCCCATCTGTTGAGGTCCGTGTATACTTTATTAATAGATATGAACCTGGAAACACTGTTCAATATTATATACATTTATCTTACAAAATGGAAAAAAACACAATTATACCCATTTATTTCTCAGCATGCAGTTTATTGCATCATCTTAAGACTTGCTGTAGTGCACTTACTCTGTTTCTCTCAGGCTTTTAAATAGTTGTTAAATTTTTATTTCAGGGCTTGCTTTTAACAATGTAATTTAATTCAGATTTAATATTGTACCTTGTTGTCTTTTTAGGTCTATCTGCTTAATTCATATAGTGCATTTCCACCCCACTCCCCTTTTACATTGGGAGAAGGGGGGAATGTAAATAATTGAATAAAGTCGGAACTCCTTGCTCTCAAATGAATCAAGAAGCTTCACTGGCCTTCAGTGAAATATTCTCTACAACATTTCCTTGCAGTTTGTTTTTTGTTTGGCAAAGACTTAACCTTCATGGGAGGGGGGATTTTTTGTACTCTCTTGCCTCATACAGCGCCTAAATGATCATATATCAAAATCCACACTGCAGTGAAAAAATTATTAATTTTTTTTTGCAAATAACACACAAGTTGATGCAAAATATTTAAAACACAAACAAAACAGACATTCGTGTTGCACAGAGTTTGGATCAAATGGTTGATGGTGCTGAGCTACTGCATCTTTTAACCTGCCTTCAAGAATCTTATGCCATGCTGTTGTTTTATTATTTTATTGTGTTTTTTTAGTTGTACAATTTGTTAGCTGCCCTGGACACACCAGTTGGCCCTGAATAAAAATCTTGGAATTTATTTGTTTAATCACACTCTTACCCATTTTTTTCTATTTAAAATTGGATGACTTTGTAAACATGGCTCTGTGATAGTATGGTTATGACTTAGACATTACTCCTTCCTTTGGCCAGACTGAGAAATAAGAATAATCACAGAACTGCAGAGCTGAAAGGGAACCTATGGACCATCAAGTCCAGCTCCTCTCAGAGAGGCACAGAGAGGAACTGAACTCCCAACCTCTGGCTCCATAGTCAGATACCTAAACCACTGAGCTATCCAGCAGTTCACAGTTTTATGGCAGAACACTAGCTTTGCATGAAGAAAGTCTCAACTTCAATCCTTAGTATCTTGGGTGGGTCTAGAAAAGGCTTTTTTGGGGAGATTGTCTGACAGTCAGTGTAGCTCAGCTTGCTCAAGCTGGCATCCAATAGTTTCCATCAGAGATGGGCATGAACAGGTGTTCAGCATTTCCCAGCCCCTCCTCCTCCTGGCAGGCACTCACTCAGAGGCAGCGCTCAAAGGAGATGGAGCAGAGAAGCCAGGCTGCTGCCTCTGAGTGGGGCTGCTGAAGTAGGGCTGGGAAGTGCCAAACACCCGTTCATCTGATGGACAAATTGGCATGAACCACTGATCTGGTGGTTCATGCCCACCTCTAGTCCCCATCATTCCAATCCATTTGCTGACTGGGGATACTGCACATTGTAGTTAAGGCATGGGCTTCGGGAACCCTGTTACTGAGCTAGATGGTTCAAGGGCAGCTATGAAGGCAGGAGGAGAAAGCTGTGATTTGACTTACAGAGTTCTTCTTGAACATACAAAATACTCAGAGTCTTCTGTGAAACTCCTTTACTTGTGCATTTGTGAACAGATATTGCAAAGATGCCATAAACCTCCAGTGCTTTCTTGATTAGAGGAAAGGTGAGCAACTGTGGCCCTATGGCCTGCAAGCTCCACAACCCCTCACCATGCACCATGTTCCCTAGGGCTGACTGGGAGCTCTATCTCTGAAGGGCCACAACACACCCACCCCGGAGTTTTGTTTTGCTACCCTTGGGCATTTTCTCAACTTGGCAAAGGGATGAGGGGAGCAGGCAATAATATACCAACATGGCCATCTTCTTGAGAGAAGATAGAAGGCAGGAATAATGACAGGGCAGGAGGGACGCGTCAACCTCTGAGGTATCGTTGACCTGAGCAACTTTTATTTGAAGATGGTTGGGTTTCAAATAAGAGTGCAGTATGCACCACTGCAGGCATCAGCTTCTTTAAGTCCTTGGTTCTCTGCCAACTTCACCCCCTCCCTTCTGACATGCCACAGTTCTGGAGTCTGCAGGATCCTTACGACCACTTCCTCAAAGGCTTCTTGGACTCCATCCCTCATTTTAGCACTGGCCTCTATGCAAAACAAGCAAACAAACAAACACACAAAACATCAAGAAACATCCTTCTTTTTGAACAAAAGATAGTGCTCTCCAAGCTTGTGGTGGGCAATTTGCATCCGGTTTTCCGACTATAGCTCCCATCATCTGTCCATAGATATGCAGGCTAAGGATGACGGGAGTAGCACTACAGTGGTACCTGGACAACCACAGGTTACCCATTCTTGCTTTACGCCCCTCTTGTGTTAGGTCCACTTTGAGCAATCATTTTGGGTCACTACAGCGTGCTTGTGGGGACTCCCTGAAACATTAATATAAGGTGAAACCTCAATCATATCAACTCACAACGTTCATCCTCAATTCTCTAAGCAGTTCCCATTTTAGGATGTTGCAGTTCTTTTTCATATCTTAGGACATTAGGGTTGGGGATGATGGCAGCTGTGTTCCATAAGCTGTTCTTCTCCACTCTTTACCAAACCCACAGCACCCCTTTCACAATATTCCCCACATACCCACAAACAGCATGGAGTGTTTCCGAGCGAACAGCAAGCCTTCCCGTCTCTCTACCTCACGGTCAGGCTGTAGAGAGGGAGAGAAGGCTGTTAGATATGGGTGTGATTGGAGGACCATTTAAAAAACAGCAAATAAATGTGTGTGAGGGGAGTCAATCTCCCTCGTTGCTGCAGCCCCCAAGCACCCTAAAACCTAATTGAGAGTGCTTTGGGGGAGAAGATCCAAGGGCTGAAGGAGGGAATAAAAATCCTGAGATACTCCCACCAACATCATGATCCAGGCTGGGGGTCGGAATCAGGTTGGCCATGGACTTTATGCAGCCTGGCAAAGTCCCAGGACAACCTCCACAAACAATGTCCCACTACTTGTTTTTTGTTGAATCCAAAATGGAGAATCCCCTCAAAAGTCCTCATTTTAAGATTATTCTGCCACCCCCTTAAAAAATCTGAAACAGTCCTCTTTTAAAACTGGAAGTGACTCTTGTCACTTCCAGTTTCGAAAAGGGACAGTTGCAGACCATGGAGGTCAAGGGGAGGTGGAAAATACATTGGACGTGGGCACTCCACATTTACATCATCATCATCATCGACTCAGAACTGCAGAGCTGGAAAGGACCCTAAAGTCCAGCCCCTGTCAAGGAGGCAGAGTGGGGAATTGAACTCCCAGATACCTAAACCACGGAGCTATCCAGCAGTTCCTACCCCTGGCTTAGGTCAATGTTGGAGAAATCAATGAAAAAATCAATAAGGAAAAATAACCAGCTCATTAAAATTTTCAAGGAAGTCCAAATATTAGGATGTTGTTGTTATTGCTGTCATTATATTATAATATATATTAATATATCAGCTTTATATGTAAAATTATTATGATGGCTTCAAACATACAGTCTTTGGAAAGGCCCAAGATGTTCCTGAGCCTCATTCTGAGGGCACAGAACAATGTCTAACCTCAGAGGGGGAGGATATATGGTTCCCCCTACTGTGTAATTATATCATACTGAGGTTTCTATTACCCTTTTACAAATTATTCCCTGCCATCTTGCAGAACAGAAGTTCCAGGGATGTTTTGTGTTTTGTTTGCTGTTATTTTAAGCATCTTCCTCAAACAGTAAAAAGAGTTATTGTTTCAAAGAACATTTGTTGGATATGCTGAAATTCTCCAGACGAAGAGGTGGCCCAGGGCCATTTACCTTAGAATAAGCCAGTACGGGTGAAGGTTCAGACCGTGTTGGGATTGAGAAATGAGTTTCAGGGTGTTTGCATTTCAGGGTTGGTCTGTTCGTCTAAAGGGCCCTGATATTTCAGAGGATTAAGTTGCTTCTTAAGGGCACCAGCTTACTCTGCCAACAGGAACAACTCTGAGGCAAAACAGAGCTTCTTGGGAGTTGTGCTCCAAGAATTAATCTTGGTTTGGACTTTGTTCTGTAGAGAATGGGTTTATAGCAAAACAATAACAAGCCAAACCCCCAAACCATTTGCCAGAGAGATGCTGAGAAAGAAAAAAGAACGAACAAGAAAGGCAGCAGAGAGCCGAAACAGCGGCGATGCATCTTTTTCTATCTCCCTCTTGATTCTGTCTTGATTGCTTTTTGTATTGGGATGTGGAGCCTGGAGCAGCAACAGAAAACAAGAGCCTCTCAAAAGGGACAAGACTGGCATTGGAGGCAGACTAAACAGATTGGCTGCTAAGTAAGAAAGGGAGAAAGACAGAGAGCCCAGCTGTTGCCAAAGAACCTGAGGTACAGAGGCAGCTGGTGCCTCTGGTGAGGCGTAGGAGGCAGGCAACAACAGGAGCAAACAACCGGCAGGCCCCTGCAGGCTCGGATAAGGCTCCCAAGTGACCCAGAGAGGAGGAGGGAAGGTAATTACCGGCAGCCTTTTGAGCTCTTTTGCTGTAGCTATTAATGCTGTCCACACACTTCAGCTCTACCAGAGGCTGCCTGCAGTCTCCATTGATTATCAGCAGATCTAAAATGTGACTGGCATCTTTTATCAGAATGTACACCTATAATCACTTGAAGAGCCACTTTTGCACCACAGCACATTGACCATAGGGAAGTCTTTCTCCCTACTTTTTTAGCTCTTTAATCCATTTTCTCTTAACACTTTTTTTATACGCATACCATAGCTCTCTCTTATTCGTTCACTCTCTGTGAATCTGTCCCTGTTTAACCCCTTGTATTTTTTTCCTTCTCTACGCCACTCCACATCTCTCTGTGCCCAACTGCAACTTCAGCTGTTAGTTACTGTTTTCATTTCCCCAGCCACTGGATTTCTTATACAGTAGTCCTATATGTCCGTATTTGCTTTATGAACCTCTCTCTGCACCCCCCCTTACCCTCCTGTTTGTTATTTCTCTACCAAAGGGATTTCTGCATGTCTACCTCAAAGTTACTCTGTCTCCTCATGAGGAGCTGGAAAAAGAAAAAGACCATCGAGCTGTAGTCCCAGAAGAGGAGTTAAGCATCTCTTCTTTTGTATCCCAGCTCTCATTAACTCACACCAACCCCTCTTTTTATATGCAAAAAACATACAACATGACAATTGTACTTAACTGCACCAGGGGAGTGGGGGAAGGGTAATTCTCTTTCCTTGAGACCATCATCCACTTAGTATTCACTCAGTGCAGATCTCAATTAAGACAAACTTCAAGGGATCAGGTGTGGCTCTTGGGAGCTATCAGGGACTTCTGTGATACCTGGACTATGGAAGGACAGATACGTATATGGAAGGAAGGAAGATGGGGTGAAATTTGGTCTGGAACAGCCATGTGGCCATCAGATGCAGACCATGATCAACATGATGATCTAAGACAGTGACTGTCAACATTTGGCCCTCTAGAAAGCTTTGACTTCAAAAGGCCCGGGTGACAACATAAATGGTTTCTGGTGCTGGGGGTCCAAAGCACCAAGAGAGGCAATCATTGACCTAAGCAATACAGGATGAGAACTGTCCTCAGTTTTTGGCTCTCTGCTAAACAAGCTAAGGTCCAACAACTAACCTCATCAATTTTGTTGCCCACCAACATCTTCACAACATTCTTCTTTGTATACATCTCCAGCTCCTCCAGCCAGCTCTCCAGTGCCATAAAAGTCTGTCTCCTGGTGACATCATAAACTGGACAGGAGCCACAAAGTAAGCAAACAAATTGTTCTTCACCAAGATGCCTGTGCACAGAACAGCACTACAGTATGACTGGGAGGGAGAAATAGTCACCCCATGTTTTCCCCCAGGAAATCTGAAGTAATTAGACTAGAGAGCCCCATTGTTCACCCTTTGTTAGGCAATGAAAGTGGGAAATGTTGATTTAAAAAATCTTAGAACTGCAGAGATGAAAGGGACTCTATGGATCACTGAGTCCAGCCTCTGTCAGGGAGGCACAGTGGGGAATCAAATTCCCAGCCTTTGGTTCTGCAGCCAGATACCTAAACTAAGCTATCCAACAGTTGCTAGTGCAGCCCTCCTCAACCTGGGTTCTTCCAGATGTTGTTAGATTATGAAACTCATTGCCCATTGGCCTTGCTAGCTGATGGGACTTATAGCTCACAACATCTGGAAGGATCAGCTTTGTGCTGTTCTAGTATGGTATGGGAGCAGCTCCCTACGCTGGTTTGTATGCATACTAGTATGAATGAATGCTGCAATCAGGCTGGCTTTTAAGTGTCATAGGCCCCAAACAAAGCTATATTGCTGAGTCCTTCCCAAGAGTTATGGAGGAAGGCATGCCTTCCACATTTCAAGAACTCTTAATCAGGCTGGATGTTACATAAAAAGGAAAAGAGTGAACCTGGCTTGACCTTAAAACCATAGTTTGCATTGTTCTGCATGTCTGAAGATGGAGAGTAAGAAAAGGTGAAAGAAACAGGTGTACAAAAACATGATGTTTTGGACTGTGCCAAAGTGGGGAACCTGTGACCCTCCAGATGTTGGCCAGTGAGGAATAATGAGTCACAAGTTCCCCACCTCTGGATCTACTCTACATGTTGTAGATTTGAGGTTACATTGAGTGATATGCACAGGGGCGGATTACCCATTTCTGAGAATATAAAATCATTTTTACATTTTGCAGATGGATACAGATGCTCATTTAATTTTTATTTATTTATTATTTTTACTCAAAATATGTGTCACCTTTTTCTGCAACAAAATGGTGCTTACTCTGAAGGAAATGTGCAGCAAATGCAAAGCTCATTATTCCTACCATCAGAATTGTGTTATTTTAAATACGTTCAAAATGCAAAACCATGTAGGTTCAGACACTGCCATAGCAAGCAGGCAAACAAGAGTTCTTTGGGGGTGGGGAACAAGATGGCTGTAACATATTCAAGTGGGAGATGGCAGCAGGTAAGCAAAAGGCGAAAAACATCAGTTCTGTGCTTTATACGTAAACTAACATACAAGGCTGCTGAAAACAGTCCTGAATGAACACATAATAAAAAAAAATATATTTTTTTAAAGTAAGAAGAGCCTGGGGAAAAAAACATAACTTTCCAAAACCTGAGGTGAATTTTTTGGGAGGTGGTAGCATGACAAGTAATGCTTACTTACTACTTCTAAATATTCCTAGCTGGTCATTTCAGGGAATGTTTGGGTCCCCGGGGGCATTTGTTTCATTTTTGAAAAACGATTTTAAAATATACCAAAAGTTAGCTTTTCCAGTTAAGTTTCTGAGCATTGTCTAGAAGACCATGATGTTTAGAGTAAAAAACTGCCTAGCCTTGGGGGGGAAAAACCCATAACTTCTCAAAACATGAGGTAATACTTTGGGAGGTGGTAGCATGACAAGTAATGCTTACTTATTACTTCTAAATATTACTGGCTGGTCCTTTCAGGGAATATTTGGTCCCCTGGGGACAGTATTTTTTTCCTGGAAAAATGTACTACCACATACCAGCACATCCAGCAATGTATAACTATAATTGCCACACAGAATGTGGTTGTGTGAATGTCACAGGCACACGGACAGCCTGTAATTAGGGCTGTTGAACCATCCAACTTTTAATCTTGCAAGCCCGAATCACTTTGGGGAATTTACAAAACTCAATCCTCTAACACAGCCCCCTAACACAACCCCCTGGAGGAATATTGTGGTAATGTCAAAATGCAGCAGGGAGATCAATATGATTAGGAAAAGGGCCTCCTATTCTATAAAGGTCTATTAATTTTATGCTTTAGACAATGGCAATTGGAAATGTATCAGAAGCCAAGGTAAGGGGGCTTGCTGCAGCTTTTATATCAGAAATACTCTGAAGAAATACAACACTCTTTGCCAAGGGAACAACTATGGCTGCCAACCAACAACTTAATGGCGTGGGAGCACACAACATGATTAATTGTTGGTCTTTGTCTGCCAGTGCCAGCTACCTTCGAAGGAAAAGAAGTACCTCCATTTGCCTCTGCCTTAATGTGTTTGACTTCAGAGTTGTGCTAATTCCCACCCTACTCTGTCTGCCACCTACCTAAAATTACACCTTGAGCACCTCTGTAATAGCTAGGAGTCAGCGTTCGAAATCGCTCCTGCCCTGCGGTGTCCTGTGAGAAGGAAACAAAAGTGTTTAGAACCGAAAGGTCATTCAAAACCCTGGAACACAAATATTATAAAACTAAATTAATGTTCACAAATATGAACATTCACTTCCAAATATGTGTTCTGGCTTGGAGGGCATTTCCAGGGGCTGGCCTGAGAAGCCTACAGCAAAAACCAATGACACGGTCCAGATGATAAGCATTGATGTGTCCTAGAAATATTTTTATTTCTGTTTTAAAGGAAAAGCTCTAGTTTTACTGCAAGGTTTTGCAGGTACACCAACATAAATAACATTAAATGTGAAAAGGGCATCAAGATAATTTCACTTCTGAAGTATTACGCAGTAGTCATTATGTGGTTTTTCTGTATTATTTTTAATGTATTCCTTCCCTCAATGCTACTACCAGGTATGTATGAAGCTGTACACTCTCACTCATCAGTAGACTTTGGGAATCCTGAGGTTTCTGAATTCCCCAAAAACTTTATGAGAAAAACGTATGAAGGAACCAAAGTATCCGGAATAAATGAAAAACCTCTGAGCATGCTCAGTTGCCACAGAACACTGAGGACAGAACTCGATGTAATAAGTAACTCCTCATCAGAAACGTCAGTTGCAAATGACCTTGTTTTGTCTCATAACGGATCTTTGGGAACTAAAGCAGGCTTTATTTGCAAGTCTGATCCCTTAGGTGATTGCCTAAATCATGTGTCTGAGGACATATTATCTGTACAATATCATTTGGCTCTGAAAACCCTGGGAGATGAGAGAACAAAACAGAAAGAAAGAGGAAAGGGGGAAATGAAATGGGAGTCTGCTGGAAAAGGACATGGCTAGCTGGAGCACCAAACAGCAGTACCTCATGATGTAATAAGTTTCACTTGTAAGTTAACAAAAAGGATTTCATAATAAAATCTTGGTTCTATATACTGTACTTATGGTTTGGGTATAGAACTTTTATATTCCACTTTGTGGGAAACTGAGAAAGCCTGCCTTAGAGTGTGTTCCTAGTCACTGAAGTGTACAGAGCCAAATAGAGATGCAACCTACAGAGGGAGTGAAAATAGGTCAAAATGCTATTGGCTACAGTGTCACCATCCACTGTCCCTAGGGAATGACACAGATCCAGCAGCCCCCAAACTAGGTCTCACGGACCTCTTCAGAACACCTGGCTTACCCCCAATCCCCAATGTCAAAACTGTCTTACATTAAAGTTGTGACAACAATAAGCAAAGCGAAACTGCGTGAATGGCCACAGCGGGTAAAGAAGATCCACCAGCTAAAACCTACAGGTAAAATTTCTTGTCAGTTTTATCATTTGATTGATTGGACAGCAGTGTAGTGCAATGCATAGAAAAATACATGAAATTTGGCACGGGGATGATCAGATGCAGAGTGATGTGACCTGACATGGGGGAGTGAATATATAAATGAAGGGGGGGCTAGAGAGAAAACGTGGCCTCCCACCTCCACTCAGAAGGGCTTCCCTGCCTCCAGCAAACCAATCAGAAATCTCAGTAGCCAGGCAAGTCTGTGTCCCAGAGGATTCAAATGACTCTGCCAGGAAGCTGAGAACACATTTTCTAAAAGCAGTGTTCCAATTTTCTGGTCACCAAAAGTTCCTCAGTTAACTTGTATGGAGCTGAAAGATATTACGACCTATTAACCTTTTGTGGAGAGTGTTCACTTGTGGAAATTTATTATTTATGACATTTTAGCTTAATTATTTATTTGCTTAATTCACTCTTTAATAGTCCATCTTTCTCCCAGCTCTGGATTCTAGGCAGTTTGCAACATAATTAAAACACACACACAACCCTCAGATATAACAAAGCACAATGCATTATTATAATATTAAAACACAATTGAACAGATGATACTATTGAAAAAACAAGATGAAGAGCAATTTAAAAGCACGTCTGATTAAAAAAAAAGGATAGCCATCTTTTTCCCATGTTAAAAACCCTTCCCTCAGCGGCTAGTATTAACAGAAACCTAGTGGGACAGAAGATCAGCAAAAGGACAGTGGGAAGTGGGCCAGCCAAGCCTCCCTAGGAAGGGATATTCAGTGTTGACAAGGAGATGTGATCCTTACCCATATCGCTAGCTGCAGAGGAAGGTCGCGAACCACCATCTTCTTCACTTTAAAATCAACACCTGGCAAGCGAAGAGAGAGGGAAACATATGGCAGTCAGAGCGAGACACACCAGTCTCCCAGCAAGAGGTCCAAGAGCCTGTACTGGTGGCCACATCAGCGGCAAACAAGTTCAACAGGTAAAGCTTCCCCCATATCTTTGTGCTGGAAAATGCTGCTCCAAATGGAATGCCTGCTGATCAAGCAACTGGTAAAAGGAACACAAGGCCCATGGCAATTAGTGAGCTTAACTCGACTGTGACTGTTCAAAATATTTCTACTCTGCCTTTTCACAGCACAGCATACAAGGCCAATGTGCTATCGTGGTTACTGTGATGTCTCGCATTTGGGAGATCTGAGTTGTCAAGGAGCCATGAAGTTGACTGGGTGACCTTGGGCCAGTCATGACCTCTGACTATGACCTACCTCGCAGGGGAGTTGTGTCCAAATAAAGCAGGGAGAAGGAAAGCTACGAACACAGACTTTAGCTGGCAGGAAGAAAGATGGGATGCAAAACACAGTGTATATATAGAATTCAGTGGATATATGTTTGTGCATTAACTGGAAAGTAAGCTCTACTGACTTCAGTGGAATTTTCTTTTGTGAAGACATATATGGAATGTCACAGATGCAAAGCCCTGAACCAACGGCAAATGGGAAAAACCTGTGGAAAAATGGACTTTTGGATCACCCCCAGAGGGAAGGTGCCAGAGCCAGATCACCTCATAACAGTTACATGCAGATGTAACTGGAACCAGACACCAGGTCCATATACAATATTAAACAGAAAAGAACTCCCTTGAAGTGTAAATACACCACGTCAGGGGCTTCACACATTCAAGGCAGTTTCCTGTAAACATCCACGGCATGCACTTCAAAGTCTTTCTTTGAAGTTGCACACGCATTCCGAGGTTCTCACACAACACGTGCAAGCCCCCATGACAGAGACAGCTTAAGTATGCAGCTGGTACAGTGAGAGAAAGGAGGAGTCCAGGAGATGGAGACAGAAGAAGAAGGAGACCATGTTCCTAAGACAGAGATGTCAGAATGGGACTGAATGAATCTGAACCAAGGTAGAGCCGCCATGAGGAAACCTCTTGGCAGATAGGACTCTAGTTAGTGAACAGCAACTTCTTAGCCTAAGCTTGCCTGTAGTCTGATTTATGCTTTGCCTGAACCTTGAAACGTAATCTTTGGAAGTGTGACCATTTCATACCCTTTTGCCTTATGCTTTTACCTTTTAATAAAGCTTTTTCTTTTAGAATAGATTCTTGGTGTGTTGAATCTGTTCTTGCAGAGCTATGTGGTTAATTTGATCCAGAAAAGCCAAGCTATTTGACTACACTGTAAAGGTAAAGGTTCCCCTTGACAATTTGTCCAGTCGTGTTCGACTCTAGGGGGCGGTGCTCATCCCCGTTTCCAAGCCGTAGAGCCAGCGTTTGTCCGAAGACAATCTTCCGTGGTCACGTGGCCAGCGTGACTAGACACGGAACGCCGTTTCCTTCCCACCAAAGTGGTACCTATTTATCTACTCACATTTTTACATGCTTTCAAACTGCTAGGTTGGCAGGAGCTGGGACAAGCGACGGGAGCTCACTCCGTCGCGTGGATTCGATCTTACGACTGCAGGTCTTTTGACCTTGCAGAACAGAGGCTTCTGCGGTTTAACCCGCAGCGCCACCACGTCCCTCTTGACTACACTACTTCTGTGTTAATTTATTTCTTGAGGGCATGCACAGAGTGCTGGAGTTTTACACTCAAGTAATTAATCTGTAATTAAGTAAATAAATCACGTTATTTCATAAAGGGGACTGGTGGGAGTGAGGAAATTTTGGAAACAAATAAAAGGCAATACCATGCTGGGAAAAGAGGAGCGGGCTGGGGTGTTCCCCCTCTGGTGGTCAGTAAAGGCTCAGACCCTAGGGGTGTGAGTATCGCCAGAAACCCATCCAAGACCAAGATCATCCACACTCTTGTACTTCCAATCACCATGTATGAAAGCTGGACAATTAAAAAGGTGTCAGGAAAAAATGTTTTTGTTTGAAATATGATGTTGGAGGAGAGCTTTGTAGATACCCTGGACTGTCAGAAAGACAAACAAGTGGGTCCTACATCAAATCAAGCCTGAACGATCTCAGTTTCAAAAGGTTGAAACTGAGGCTGCCCTACTTTGGGCACATCACGAGAAAGCAGGATTCTCTGGAAAATAAACAATGCTGGGAAAAGTGGAAGGCAGCAGGAAAAGAGGAAGCCCAAATATGAGATGGACTGATTCCCAAAGGAAGCCATAGGTCTGACTTTATGAGCGAGAAGCAAGGCAGTTGAAGATAGGATTTTGGAGATCACTCATTCATAGGGTCACCATAAGTCAGAGGTGACTTGATGGCATGAAACAACAAGAAGTTGCTCCAAACTGACACAGTGAAAAGCAAACAAGACACACTCCTACTTTGTCTTCTGGTTGGCATGAGCCATGCAGGGTTGGGTGTAGTGTGCCTCCACCATAAACATTACTCTTCTGATCTCTGGTACCTCCAACTCATCAGACTGGTGCTGATCAAGCAACTCTAGGTAAACCTGGGTCCAGATGACCTTCTCTTTGTTAATGTTTCTAAGCTCTACTCTTTTAAAGTCTTCTTCTAAAAGTGGGGCAATGCCTAGAATGCAGCATGGAGAGCTGCAGCTTGCACCGTTCCTCTCTGCTTTAAATCTAATCTATAACCCTCATTTTAAAAGATAACAGTGGTTATATTAGCCACATGAGGAGACTGGTTCATACCTGCAGGCAAAGCAGCCTTTGATCCAGCCTGTCTGAACAAGCAATTCAAGTTGTTGCTTGGGCAAGAAAACATTTAGGGGTGCCAGAGTTAACTCTGAAGCAGAAAACACACACATTCTTGTTTGACTATTTGCAATCCTTAAAATGGCTTACGGGCACATTATGTTGAAGCTAAATAGATCGGAACGGTGCCTGGGTGGAAAATGACATGGACAAAACCATGTAAACTTGAGTTTTGAAGGAAAACGGATTAAAGAAAACAGTTAGCCGGATTAAATATAAAGCCAGGCCATTGTTAAACTCGGGGTATATAAAATGAGACATATCCACAACAATGATCCAGCCCACAAGTCATGACCTTGGCAGTAAAACCACTTTCCTACCAACCCAGGCAAGCCATTCTTCACGGGACCAGTAGACTCTTTATCTAAACGTTTCCAAGACAGAGAAGAGCAGTTTGAAGTGCTCAGTTCACCCCACCCATGATTCCGGATGTAAACAATGCAGAGGGGACTCTGTGAGGAAGCCCAGATGCCAACGCAGGTGACAGTAAGGGAGTTCAAAAGACAGAGGCAACCAGCAGTGCTCACCAATGGTTGGGTTGAGGTATGGCTGAAACTGGTTTTCAGTGAATCTCAGCAAGAGGCTGCAAGAGGGGACAAAGAGAAAAAGGGTGAGCAACATGGAAACACTTCTGATGTCTTTTCCCTCTGTGTGTTCTAGAGTGACATGCCAGCCCCTTCTTCCTCCATAACCCCCCCCCCCGCCCCCGCTTTTCCATGTACCTGGATTTCCCCACTGAGCTGTCTCCAACCAACAGCAGCTTCAGGGTGGGGAGCCCCGCTATGCTCTCTTGTGCCATGGCGAGCCCTGGATCTAGCAGAAAGAAAATAAGGGCACCACCCCAACATCTGAGCCAGAGACACTGGAAAGAGACAGACAAGGAGGAGTCAGAAGATGGATCATTCTCTCCACAGTAGGAAGGAGCAAATTCTTATTGGGAGAGGCACAAGGCTGCAGCCTAGGAAAATAAGTCTGAAGAAAAGATGAAGAGGGGAAAATAAGACTCTCCCCTCAATATATATATGGATTAGAACTGGTTTCTAAGCATATAGAGATATTTGCAGTTTGTTTCCTAACCTGAAGCGGGGGGAAGGACTCTGGTTAATCAGTGGAAACTGAAAGGCACTCTGCACATGCTCAGAGGTACAGCCTCTGTGTAAAAGCGTATAATTTTATACAACCATATAAAATCAGAAGAGGTTTCAGGGTTGAACTAGTGCTCATTTTTGTGTGCAAAAGAGGGAGAAGTCAGACAAAAGTTTGGCAATACTCATTTTCTTATGACTGAAGATAGGGAATTATAGGTTGTTGGAGGTTTTCCAGGCTGTTTGGCCGTGTTCTGGAGGTTTCTCTTCCTAACGTTTCGCCAGTCTCTGTGGTCGGCATCTTCAGAGGACAGGAGTTAGAACTCTATGTTCTGGAATTATAGTTTATCTTGGATCTATCTGTGATAAGGGTTTGGACTGGAACAGGTAAATGGTCTGTAAGAATAACAGAGACAGGCACCTGGGCAGGTGTCATTAACTATAGTCGCTACACCACTTACTCTGGAGTAAAAAGGTGCGCATGAAGCCAGTAGGGGAAAACGCAAGTGCCTGTTTTCTCAGAAGTTGCACTGAGAACAATATACAGCATTTACTTCCAAAATAAAACAAAATGCCTAGGATTGAAAGTTTTTCTCCAATCAAATGAGCTGACAACTCCTCCCACCACTCCCAACTCTGGTAGGAGAATAGTTGTCTGTTTTTTTAGTTTATCTGAAGGACCCTGAGCTTAAAAAAAACGATTCTAAGTAAGGAATAAACCCCAGTGACTGGCTTCCACAACAAGGGGAAGAGGATCTGCGTTTTGTTCTGATGGCTCGTCCAGAAATGAGAGCCCACGATCTACTTTAAAACGGCTCTGTCACGATTCCCAGACACATCTCAGCCAAAGAGCTCGGGGTGGCGGTGGTTCAAAACCGGCCTGAACGGAGAGGCGATGGCATTTCTACCTTACCCGACCGTGAGATCTAGAGGAGGCGGAAGGTCACGGCTCAGGTTCAACTGAAGCCAAGTCTCTCTCTCCCACCCACCCCTCGCCCGCCGGTGTCAACACCTAGTTTCAATACCAGGCGTCACCCCCTCTGGGTCGTGTGAGGTGCCAAGGCAACGCTTTTGACATTCTTCGTCACCACTGAGTACACAGAGCCCGCCTCAGCACACCTGACATTTCCAGGTAAACGCTATTCCTGGCACCTGTGGCTTTAAGTGGTAAACATCAGAATTTAATTAATCTGGATTTTTTAAAAAAACAACAACGATGTGGCCGGAGGGTAGAGCAATCCAACCAAGCGAGGTGAGTTCATCCGGAGTAAAATACTTTTAAAATGGTAAAGATAGCCTCCGGATCCCGCCGGGGAGGGCGACGTGAGGACCCCGAATGGAACTGGCCAGCGGCGGGGTCCTTATGGCGGCCGATCTCTCCTGGCGGCGCGCCCAGGGCGCACCACCCGATCGGGCTCCGTTTCCTCCCGGCCTGCTTGGGAGTCGCCGGCCGCCGCACACCAGCTGATCGCAGCCCCTCCTATCAGGCAGGGCCCGGGGAAGGGAGCAGGGAGGCAGCCCTGCCCATTCTCGGCGGGGCGAGCGAGCCATGTCAGAGTTCCAGATTTCGGTGGAGGAGCTCAACGACCTGCTGGCCAACGGCAGCGGCTGCTACAGCCTCCCCAGCGCGCACAGCAACGAGGTGCTGCCCCGCATCCACGTGGGCAACGCGTGAGTTTCTTGCCTCCCCCCACCCCGACTTCTCCTGGCCCGGGAGGGGGGGACATCCCCCCTCCCCCCCCACACACACTCCGCTTCGGGCTGGCTGTAGGCCCGGGGATTAGCCAGAGAGGAACCGGATCGGACGCCAGGGGTAGTGGGGATGGTCCGGCGGGGTGGGCTACAAAAGAGGAAGGGTGCTGGTTGAGGGTGCGAGATGATGAGGGGCTGCTTTATCCCGGCTCTCGCCCTGGGTGGCCCAATCGCAGGACTACAGGCCATCCTCCAGTCATAGGCTTGAAACCTACCCGGGTTCCTTCTCTTCGTGGTTTGTACAATTGACTTGAAAGGTATTTCTTTTAAAATCAGATTTATAAAGCCCAACTTTTTTCCTGAGGCCTTTTTGCATTGTGCCCTGTTTTATTTTCTGTGCTGGGAGGCTGTTCCCACTTTACAGATAGGGAAACTGAGGCCAGACGGGCCCACATTAAGGTTGTAAAAGTCTGGATCCTTTTTTAGGGTCTTACAAAATGGGTTCAGGACATTATGAAAGTGAGGGACTGGGACGAAAGCTTGCGGGTTCCTAGATAGCCAGGAGTGTATCTGTTCTGCATGCTTACCCCATAGACTCTCTAGACCTCTTTGAATTACTGATCCTGTAATTGCTTCCTGTTCCATATGCTATATGGGGCTTCTGGGAGTTGGAACCCAACCGCTTTGGAAGACCGTAGTTTCCTCATTTAAAAGATCTACTGCAGCGGTGGGCAAAGTGTGACCCTTCAAATGTTGTTGGACTTCAACTCCCATCGTTCCTCACCCCTGTGCTGGTTTAGGCTGCTCTGGATTGCAGTCCAACAACATCTGGAGGACAGCAATATGCCCACCTCTTTTTGTTGTTGTTTAGTCGTTAAGTCGTGTCCGACTCTTCGTGACCCCATGGACCAGAGCATGCCAGGCCCTCCTGTCTTCCACTGCCTCCCAGAGTTTGGTCAAATTCATGTTGGTAGCTTCGATGACACTGTCCAACCATCTTGTCCTCTGTCGTCCCCTTCTCCTCTTTCCTTCACACTTTCCCAACATCAGAGTCTTTTCCAGGGAGTCTTCTCTTCTCATGAGATGGCCAAAGTATTGGAGCCTCTACTCTTCTACAAAAACCCAGTGTGCAAACTGCTGGATAGCTCAATGGTTTATATACGTATCTGGCTGTGGAGCCAGAGGCTGGGAGTTGAATTCCCCACGGTGACTCCTTGACAGGGGCTGGACCTGACCCTTCTAGCTCTGCAGTTCTAAAATTATTATTATTATTATTTGATGCTGTCTTATATTTAGTCAGATCATTGGTCCATCCAGCCTGGTACAGTCTGATTGGTTGTGATTTCCTAGTAGCTCAAGTTAGGGAGAGGTCTCAATCCATAATCTTCCACCAGATTCCTTTTAATGGAAGATGCCCAGGGAATAAATCTGGGATCTTCTGCATAGGAAGCATATGCTCTACTCAAGAGATATATTGTGCTACAGTCATACTTTAAGAGAAATGCATTTTGTATCTGCATCTCTACTTCAAATGTTTGATGGCAGGTGAATAAATATCCTGGATGGAGGCAATAGAACCATGCTTGTAAATGAAAATACAGATATATTTGTGTTTCAATAAAAGGGACAAAACTGAAATTCAGTGATAGATTAGTCAGGCCTTTGGCCAGCTGGTGAACAGTTTGGCGTCCTGATCCTAAACCTTCTTTCTAAGAAATTGGGTCTTGTTCATTGCACCGGAACCTGCTTCTGGGTGAGTTTGGTGGTTTCTTTGATGAGCGCCACTTATTATACAGCATTTTTTTTTTCCTCTCAGTTGCAAATTGTAGCAGAAAGCTTTGCTGGCTGGAGTGTAAAATTGGCTTTAGTTTGGGCCTCTCATCTTGCATTAACGTGTTCCAAGTCTGTAGAATTTCTAGGAATTCTGGCCACCACCTGAGAGAATGCTTTGATGCAGACTTCGAAGACACAGGGAAAGAATAGATCCTGATCCTTTGAGACATATTTGCGAAGAGAAAATTCTGCAATTCGTTTAAAAGGTAGTTTGCAAATGAGAATTGCCTTCTGCTTCTTTTCATGATACACACTTTAGAAGGCCTTTGTCCTAAAAGAAGACTTCTCAAACGAACCTTTGCCCTGGTCTTCTGTCCTTGTGGTCTTTCCCCCCACCCCCCTTTCTGGTAGTTAAGTTTGAAAAGTGTCAGCTTGTTACTGCAGTTTTGAAAGCGTCTCATGGGTTTTTATGAAGCTCCGTTATATAGACTCGTCATGTTAGTTTGGCCCTAAGCTTGTTTTGGCTCTGACAGGCAGTTGTCTTCTTGGGCCTTAAGGAGGGGGTGGGAGATCTTTATTTGAACTCAGAAGGCTGGGAATTGATACAGCGACTGGCTGCATGCAAAATGTTTGCTCTTGCCACTGCACTATCCAGCCTCCCCTCATAAAGTCACATACAGTTCGAAGAAAGAAAAACTGCTAGGGTGTCTTCTGTGGTCAGAAGAAACTATGGTATTCTGCAGGCCAGCTGGCTTATTGACGCAGGCATATTTTGTATTTGCTAGGCTGTGGCCTGGATAATTTTTTGTGGCACTCAATTTCTCTGTCAAATATTGATAATAATCTTAGAACTGCAGAGCTGGGAGAGACCTTATGGATCTTCGAGTCCAGCCCTTGTGAAAGAGGCACGGTGGGGAATTGAACTTCTAGCCTCTGGCTCTGTACCCAAAAGCCTAAATCACCACAAAATAAAATAAAATCTAGATCTACATATGAAGCAGAATGAATATCCTGAGGTATTAGAAAAGAAAGCTGGGACAAAACTGGGATGGGATGGGATGGGGGCATTATTTTTGAACAGTCTCCAGTGTGTGTGAGTGGAACATACATCTCAGACTTCTTGGGAGTAGAACATACCCGAAGCAAATAGATTTAGCCTGACTCCTTGGTCTTTGCTATGCTAGTTCCCCCCCTGGCAAGGAGGGTTTTTTAAAAAATTAACATGGAGGTACATTATGAAAAGAAAGGCATTTTTTCTTCTGCCAGAAGTGGCATGGTGGCACGTCCACAGCGTCACCTCAGAATGGTTGCTCCTCGTTCTGTTGCATGTGTAGACCAGCCCTGAGTTAGGTCTACTCAGGAGGGGCAGAGCCCTTCCCTGGCTTCGGGCCTGCATGAGAACCAAGAAGAGAAGAAGTCTCCAGCTCCCTGTATACGTTTTTGGTTTGAACGGAGCCTTTGTAGAAGTGGCCACCACCTCCAGGTGCTGGAACTAGGGAGAGGGAGAGGTGATGTATCTCATGCACATCCTTCCTGTTGGATCTGTTCTGGGGTAGGGGTGGTGCTGGTGGCGGTTGTTTTGGTGGGTCTCTTTATTTAAAAAAGCAGCTCCATAACTCAGACTCAGATCAGTGGTGCATTATCGTTTCAAAAGTTTCCACACCAAACACAATAGTCCCAGTGCGGATGAATGAACACAAACTGGACATTAAAAAGGAGGCTCAGTGACACTAGCCAGAGAGTATTTGCTCTCCTTGCATGATGCTTTTGTGCTGTTTCTAGAGTTTAAATGGCACAGCTTCAAAAACTCTGGAAGCTGCCTTGTAACTGGGCCAAATCCTTTCTCCCTCTGTCTAGCCTAGTCTTGTCTTAATGAATACTGACTCTCTTGCCTTTCAGGTACAGGTAGTTTCAACCATCTGTTGAATTCCACAGAAAGAAACAGATAGGGCTTTCAGAGTCAATGAGATATTCAGTGCCACTCCCCAGTGAGTTTTCATGGCCAAGAAGGGATTTGAACCCAGGTTTCCGAAGCCCCAACCTGTCACTCAATCCACTACACCACACTGGGTACCTGAACCTTTTGACTGGAGATGCCAGGAATAAAACCAGAGACCTTTTATACTCAACATGTGTACTTATGCATGCCTAAGATACAGTCCCACTGCAGAGAACCTTGACAGAGCAAGAAAAGAAAAAACAAAAACATTATCATACATCAACCATTATGATTGCATTTCTCCAGGCTTTAACAAAGTGCTTTCAAATGTCTCTCACAAAGATTGAAATTTTACTTTATTTCCTTTATATTTTATTTGTGATTGTGACATGAGTATGACACCATCAACCAGGATGGATCGTTTTGCTTCTCTTCTTTCCATCTTGCAATTATTCTGACCTATCCTCGGGGGGGGGGGGGGGCAGAGAAGTGCTCCCTGTCTTCTGTGGCTTTATGCATTTGCTGAAAGCTTGTCCTGCCACAATTTATCCATTTAGAGTCTAAGCTCCTCTTTAAAGCTCCAGATGTAGAAGAGGTTATACCTTTATTTAGACCACTAAAAATCAAACATTCAACACAAGCTTTTGTGAATAAAATTTGCTTCCCCAAGTATAGGGTATAAAAATTATGAATGAAAGTCCCAAAATGGTCATGGTTAAGCCTCATCTTGAGGACTGTGTCCAGTTCTGGATACCACACTTCAAGAAGGATGCTGACAAATTGGAACAAGTTCATAGGAGGACAACAAGAATGATCAGGGGGCTGGAAACCAAGCCCTATGAGGAAAGACTGAAAGAACTGGGCCTTGAGAAAAGAAGACTGAGAGGAGATAGGATAGCACTTTTCAAATATTTGAAAGATTGTCATACAGAGGAGGGGCAGGATCTGTTCTCGATCATCCCAGAGTGCAGGACATGCAACAGTGGGCTCAAGTTACAGGAAGCCAGATTTCATTTGAATATCAGGAAAAACTTCCCAACTGTTGGAGCAGTACGCTAATGGAACCAATCAAGAGGTGGTGAGTGCTCCAACACTGGAGGCATTTAAGAAAAATTTAGACAACCACTGAGCAGATATCCTTTGATTTGTGTTCTGCATTGAGCGGAGGGGTTGGACTCAGTGGCCTTATAGGTCCCTTCCATTATTCTGTGATTCTGTGGCAGGGATCTGCCAGGCATGTTGTGTAAGGTGAGCTGAGAGCGGGTTTCAACCAGTTTGGGAGTGGGTGTTTTTAGTTCAAGATGGCTATACAGTTGGGCTTGTGGAAGATTTAGAGGGATAGATGTGAAACCACACAAGGAAAACAAAAGTATACTCAGAGCCTGGAAAAGTTACTTTTTTGAATGTTGTTGTTTAGTCGTTTAGTCGTGTCCGACTCTTCATGACCCCATGGACCAGAGCACGCCAGGCCCTCCTGTCTTCCACTGCCTCCCGAAGTTGGGTCAAATTCATGTTGGTTGCTTCGATGACACTGTCCAACCATCTCATCCTCTGTCGTCCCCTTCTCCTCTTGCCTTCACATTTTCCCAACATCAGGGTCTTTTCCAGGGAGTCTTCTCTTCTCATGAGATGGCCAAAGTATTGGAGCCTCAGCTTCAGGATCTGTCCTTCCAGTGAACACTCAGGGTTGATTTCCTTCAAAATGGATAGGTTTGTTCTCCTTGCAGTCCAGGGGACTCTCAAGAGTCTCCTCCAGCACCACAATTCAAAAGCATCAATTCTTTGGCGGTCAGCCTTCTTTATGGTCCAGCTCTCACTTCCATACATCGCTACTGGAAAAACCATAGCTTTGACTATGCGGACCTTTGTCGGCAAGGTGATGTCTCTGCTTTTTAAGATGCTGTCTAGGTTTGTCATCGCTTTCCTCCCAAGAAGCTCACTAGGCATCCTTCAGTCTCGAAAGACTATGGTAACGTGCTCTGTATGGAGGACTTGGAACAGCGTCTAGTGTGGCTGAGAAGGCCAATTCGAGAGTGACAATCCCTTCCACACTGAAGACAAATACAGTCTGTCCCCTGTCCAGCTCCCTGATTTTGCTGCTTCCGTGACTGCCTCTTTGCCTCGGTCTGCTGGACAAGGGTCTCTTCAAAATGGGAGAGGCCGTGATGCAACGCCTGCCTCCAGGCTGAACGCTCAGATGTCAGGGTTTCCCATCTGTTGAGGTCCATTCCTAAGGCCTTCAGATCCCGCTTGCAGATGTCCTTGTATCGCAGCTGTGGTCTCCCTCTGGGGCGATTTCCCTCCACTAATTCTCCATACAGAAGATCTTTTGGAATCCGACCATCAGCCATTCTCACGACATGCCCAAGCCAATGTAGACGTCGCTGTTTCAGTAATGTATACATGCTAAAGATTCCAGCTCGTTCTAGGACTACTCTATTTGGAACTTTGTCCTGCCAGGTGATACCAAAAATGCGTCGGAGGCAACGCATATGGAAGGTGTTCAGCTTCCTCTCCTGCCGTGCACAAAGGGTCCAGGACTCACTGCAGTACAGGAGTGTGCTCAGGACGCAGGCTCTATAGACCTGGATCTTGGTATATGTCGTCAGCTTCTTATTGAGCCATACTCTCTTTGTGAGTCTAGAGAACATGGTAGCTGCTTTGCCAATGCATTTATCCAGCTCGACATCTAGAGAGAGAGTGTCAGAGATCGTTGAGCCAAGGTACACAAAGTCATGAACAACCTCCAATTCTTGTGTGGAGATGGTAATAGAGGGAGGTGAGTCCACGCCCTGGCCCATGACTTGTGTTTTCTTCAGGCTGATTGTTAGTCCAAAGTCTTGGCAGGCCTTGCTAAAACAATTCATGAGTTGTTGGAGGTCTTGAGCAGAGTGGGCAACAATGGCTGCATCATCGGCGAAGAGGAAATCCCGCATGCATTTCAGCTGGACTTTGGTCTTCGCTCTCAATCTAGAGAGATTAAAGAGCTTTCCATCTGATCTAGTCCGGAGATAGACACCTTCTGTTGCAGTTCCAAAGGCGTGCTTCAGCATGACAGCAAAAAAGATCCCAAAAAGGGTTGGTGCGAGGACACAGCCCTGTTTCACTCCGCTTCGGATGTCAAAGGGATCTGATGTTGAACCATCAAAAACTACAGTGCCTTTCATTCCCTCATGGAAGGACCTGATGATTTTAAGGAGTCGAGGTGGACATCCAATCTTGGGAAGGATTTTAAAAAGGCCATCCCTGCTAACCAAATCAAAGGCCTTTGTGAGATCTATGAAGGCGACAAAGAGTGGCTGTTGTTGTTCCCTGCATTTCTCCTGCAACTGTCTGAGGGAGAATACCATGTCAGTGGTGGATCTATTAGCTCGAAATCCACACTGTGATTCTGGATAGACTCTGTCTGCGAGCACCTGGAGCCTCTTCAGCACAACACGGGCAAGCAGCTTCCCTACAACGCTGAGAAGAGAGATGCCACGGTAGTTATTGCAGTCGCCCCTGTCTCCTTTGTTCTTGTACAATGTGATGATGTTTGCATCCTTCATGTCCTGTGGTACTCCACCTTCCCTCCAGCAAAGACAAAAGATTTCATACAGCTCGGTAGTGATGGTCTCTTTACAGCACTTCAGCACTTCAACAGGGATGTTATCCTTTCCAGGTGCCTTGCCGGAGGCGAGGGAATCCAAGGCCGCTTTTATTTCTGCTAAGGTTGGTTCGCTGTCCAACTCTTCCAAGACAGGCAGGCACTCAATGTTATTTAATGCTTCTTCGGTTACTACATTCTCTCTGGAATACAACTCAGAGTAGTGTTGCACCCAGCGGTCCATCTGCTGTGCTCGGTCCTGGATGATCACGCCTGTAGCAGACTTCAAGGGAGCAGATTTCTTCTGTATTGGACCTAAAGCCCGCCTGATACCGTCATACATTCCTTTGATGTTACCTGTGTCCGCTGCTATCTGTATCTGAGAGCAGAGCTGAAGCCAATAATTGTTGGAACATCTCCTGGCAGCCTGTTGGACTTGGCTACGAGCAGCTCGAAGAGCTTGCAAGTTGTACTTGCTAGGACAGGCTTTGTATGCTGCTAGAGCTCTCCTCTTATCCTCGATGGCTGGCATCAACTCCTCCGAATGGGCTTCGAACCAGAAGCAGGCGTCTTTTAATTTCGTGGCTGCTGTCACCATCTGCAGTGATCGTGGAGCCCAGGAAGGTAAACTCTGTCACTGCCTCCATATCTTCCCCTTCTATTTGCCAGGAGGTGATGGGGCCCGTGGCCATGATCTTAGTTTTTTTGATGTTGAGCTTCAGACCATTTTTGGCGCTCTCCTCTTTCACTCTCATTAAGAGGTTCTTTAATTCCTCCTCACTTTCTGCCATCAGAGTGGTATCATCTGCATATCTGAGGTTGTTGATATTTCTTCCGGCAATCTTAATTCCGGCTTGGGATTCATCCAGTCCAGCCTTTCGCATGATGTATTCTGCATATAAGTTAAATAAGCAGGGGGACAATATACAACCTTGTCGTACTCCTTTCCGAATTTTGAACCAATCAGTTGTTCCATATCCAGTTCTAACTGTTGCTTCCTGTCCCACATATAGATTTCTCAGGAGATGGATAAGGTGGTCAGGCACTCCCATTTCTTTAAGAACTTGCCATAGTTTGCTGTGGTCCACACAGTCAAAGGCTTTTGCGTAGTCAATGAAGCAGAAGTAGATGTTTTTCTGGAACTCTCTGGCTTTCTCCATAATCCAGCGCATGTTAGCAATTTGGTCTCTAGTTCCTCTGCCCCTTCGAAATCCAGCTTGTACTTCTGGGAGTTCTCGGTCCACATACTGCTGAAGCCTACCTTGTAGGATTTTGAGCATAACCTTGCTAGCGTGTGAAATGAGTGCAATTGTACGGTAGTTGGAGCATTCTTTAGCACTTCCCTTCTTTGGGATTGGGATGTAGACTGATCTTTTCCAATCCTCTGGCCACTGCTGAGTTTTCCAAACTTGCTCGCATATTGAGTGTAGCACCTTAACAGCATCATCTTTTAAGATTTTAAATAGTTCGACTGGAATGCCATCTCCTCCACTGGCCTTGTTGTTAGCCATGCTTTCTAAGGCCCACTTGACTTCGCTCTCCAGGATGTCTGGCTCAAGGTCAGCAACCACACTACCTGGGTTGTCCGGGACATCCAGATCTTTCTGGTATAATTCCTCTGTGTATTCTTGCCACCTCTTCTTGATGTCTTCTGCTTCTGTAAGGTCCCTACCCTTTTTGTCCTTTATCATGTCCATCTTTGCACAAAATGTTCCTTTAATGGCTCCAATTTTCTTGAACAGATCTCTGGTTTTTCCCTTTCTATTGTTTTCCTCTATATCTTTGCATTGTTCATTTAAGAAGGCCCTCTTGTCTCTCCTTGCTATTCTTTGGAAGTCCGCATTCAATTTTCTGTAACTTTCCCTATCTCCCTTGCATTTTGTTTCCCTTCTCTTCTCTGCTATTTGTAAGGCCTCGTTGGACAGCCACTTTGCTTTCTTGCATTTCCTTTTCTTTGGGATGGTTTTTGTTGCTGCCTCCTGTACAATGTTACGAGCCTCCATCCATAGTTCTTCAGGCACTCTGTCCACCAAATCTAGTTCCTAAAATCTGTTCTTCACTTCCACTGTGTACTCATAAGGGATTTCGTTTAGATTATACCTGGCTAGCCCCGTGGTTTTTCCTACTTTCTTCAGTTTAAGCTTGAAACTTAAAACATCATTTTTTTAATGATGCCGCCCCAAATCACCCAGCCAATATGGCCATGATCAAGCTGATTGGGTTATACTGGGAGATACAGTCTCCAAAAGTGTACTGACACACGTAACAAAATGATGCATTGGGTGCAGTGCTCTAGTTCAGGATGCCAGCCAGCTGTGTCTTTTTCTGAGTTATTGGATTTATTACATTTTTCTCTGTCTCCTCCCTGCATTTTTCTCAATATTCTTTGTTATTAGTCCATTAACATCCTATGTTGGATCCACAAATTCCTGTTCTGTGCTATTCTGATCCATGCCAGTCCTGCTGATATTTTAAAATCATCCATCCATCTAGTTCGTGATCTTCTTCTTCTGATCAAAGGTCACTGTTGACATATATCTTTATTCCGTTGCCCATCTACTTGGCTCATGGCGTGGCCCTGCCATCTCCATTTTAATGAGGCTAATGAGAAATTGTTCTTTTACATCTATTATTTTGGTATTTTGTTGATTTCTGGCTTTGCCTATTAGTCTCAACAGTAAGCAGTCCACAGCTACTGAACATTCCCAGTCATTATGATTGTCTTCTGGTTTCCTTGCTTAACATTTTCTAGATATTTTTGGATTTTTGCAAACCTTTTCTTAAACCCACCATATCCCTCTTGTGTGTGGATAATACTGTGCTGACTATACAAGTATCTGGAGAATGAGTTTGCTGTTGGTTAATAACAATAACAATAATAGTGTGCCATCTAGTCAATTCTGACTTATGGTTATCCTTTCTATAGTTTTCCAGGTAGAGAATACACAAGTGATTTACTGTTTCCTTCTTCTTGTGCAGCTTACCCAAGGCCACACAGGTTGGCTCTACTAACAGGAGGCACAATGGGGAATCGAACTCCAAACCTCTGGCTCCGCAGCCAGTTACGTAAACCATGAGCTCTCCAGCCAGCTCATTGGTAAATAAAATTACAAAAGTACTCAAGTCTTTTGGGCATGAATGAATATTTAAACTGATAGGCCACGCACTTAACCACAAACCATGCTGCACTGTTCTAACCTAGACCTAGATATGCTGTCCAAAAATATTACGTTATATAAACACAGTTCTGTTATGTATGTATTTTCTTCATTAAAACAATACAATGTCTTTGGTGCTTATCTTCAAAATTCGGTCAGTCTGGTCATGAAGTACAGTCGCTCTATTTGGTCAGTCAGGATAAATGCAGATACTTGTCTTGAGGACTGTGTCTGTACTTATAGGCTCATTCAGATGTAATTCCACTATGTTCAGCGGGCTTACTCCAGGGTAGGTTGTTAGATAGTAACATTAGCTTATTTGAAACTTAAGAAGCAGCTGAGGTATTTATATGTAGAGTTCTCACAATTTTTAATCAGCCGTACAATGGTTTTTGATAACCATGGTTTAAAACCCTAAATCTGGTTTGAGCATTTGGAAATACAGCCAAACCATGGTTTTACCTCTTTCCACGTTCAATTTAATCAGCACTCCAGGTTCCAGATTCAATGATTCCTGGTGTCAGAACTATAGATGTTTGATTTGTCAGTTTAGACAACATGCTGAAACATAATTTCAGGGTGGATAAAAATCAATGAGTTGTGTTTTTTTAAAATTGATTTAAATCACAATTTAAATTAAAAATCTGATTTTTTTAAATTAAATCGTCCAAAAATCCAATTTTTAAAATTTAAATTGTGATTTGAATTGATTTGATTTAAATCAGTTCCATGAACTGAGTACCTGGCTACATGGCATTTGTCTTGCTCTTTGGTCTGCTCCGGGGAGGGGCTGGTTTGCTCCTTTTGCTTATGACCAGAAAATGTAAGTGCCAGTACGAACCAGCCCATCTCCAGAGTATTTCTACTTGCACCTTTCTGGCTCCCTGTCGGAGGGTACTGTTTTTTAGGTGCTGATAGGATCGTTCTGTTTTGGTTTGATTCCAGGATGTGTAGAGATGGGGATATTCGTATACGAATGCAAATACCCCCATCTCTAGAACTTATTGCTGAGACTGAACCAAAGTGGCTGGCTGTCTGTCCCTTAGGAGGAGCCTCTTAATAATCTTGCCTCTTAACAGTCTTGAGAAATGGAAAACTTCTGCTGAGCTCTTCTTTGGAGGGCAGGGAAGTGGAAGTTTTGCATTTATTTTTAATTGTTGTTAATGTATTGGTTATGCCCTGAAATGTTTTTTTCAAGTCCTATCAGATTATCACTGATGTGCTTGTGCCAGTTAACAAACCATTAAAAAGAAATGCAAAACCTTCTCTCCCCACCCTTCAAATGAGAGCTGGAAGTTTTTCAAGACCTCAAGACCTTTGAGAGGCAAGATCATTAATAAGATTGTTAAGAGGCTTTTCAAAAGGGACAGCTAGCCAGCTGTTTAAGGATCTTGAGAAATCTTTCCTTTTAAAGGGAAAGAGTATTTCCTTTTAAAGGGAAAGAAGATCTTGATTGGGCTAAACAGGGTCACTTGAGATGCAGTATAGCATCCTGACCTGAGACTACCCAATCCTTGCATGTGGATGCAAGGATCACACCATGCATCTCTATGCAACCTTATCTGACCTAAAGCAACCCTATTTAGCCCAATCCAGCCTGCTTCAATTTACCTGTCTATCCAAGCCCTGATTTTAATTTGCTGATAGATTGCAAAATGTACCTTTTCACTTCAGACCTCACACTAAATTGTGATTCAGCTCCTTTAACTTTATTTTGACATGATGTCTGAATTTAGACTATGAGATAGATCGACTGTACTTCAACCTGCCACCTTGATTTGCCTAATATCTCACAGTGAGTCTGTAATAGAGGTGTTTAAACCCTGATCTTTTAAGACAGTGGTTGCCCCACCTCACCAGCTCTCAGACAAACCAAAACTGGATTAAATATTGGTGAGCCTCAGTGATGTATCATACAAAGTCCCTTTTCTCCTATCTGCTATCTGACATTGATTGGTACTAATATTGACAAGGTCGTTGATATGGGATTGCTAGCTAAGCAAAGCACCAATGAGTTCTATGCATTTTAATTAATGTACTTGAAATAAAAGGTCAAACTTCTTTCAGCTAGAAGTAGAGGATGAAGAACTGCAGCATCTGCAAAAAGGAAAGGAAAGAGGTAAACAATCCAGGGAGGATTGAGGCAACAGATGCTGAAACAAAATTAAAATATAAAGATTACATTAGGGTATAATGTGAGACAGTGGAAGTTCTCCTGAAGGTCTCCTACAGGGCACATCACAACCTTAACAAAAGACTTTCCAGGCACCTTTATATAATGTATATATAATTAGGCATTTAATACATACAAATATTCATACACACATACAGTACACATTTATGAGAAGAGATCTGAATGGAGCAAACTTCGCTCAAGCATGCTCCTTGGAATGCTGCATCATCATCATAGCATTGTTCCCACTTGGAGTGACATCAAGGCTTTTTGTTGTAAAAAAGAAAAAGAGATGTCTTTGGTTCATATTTAGACATAAGATTAGACATTGTATTTCAAAAGGAACTGGTTGTGTTGTTCAGTCTTAATAGCCCACTTGCCATTATAGTCAGTGCTTTAGTCATGTAATTAAATTATGTAATTGCACATTATCCACATGTTGAGTTGTGGCTGTTACAGGCCAGGGAAATACTCTCTGGTTCCACCTTGTGGGAAGCTTTGATATTACAAGCCAATTTTGGCTCTGCAGCCAGATACCTAAACCACTGAGCTTTATACAATAGGGACTTTGTTTTAGTCTTTCTTGGCTAAAAGAAGTTTGTTCAGTGGCACAGAAGATACAGTAAATGAAAGAATGGGGGAAAGGAAAATATCTCAGTTTTTAATATGATGGCGTGTTAGACTCATGTAGGAAGACTGCTGTAGGAAGTAAAGGTCCTGAAAAAAGGTCGCCATAAATCAGAATTGACTTGATAGCACATCATAATTGTCATTAAAAACCAAACTGGAAAGTGAAGTTACATGCCTCTTTCCATTGAAACAATCCATACAATTATTAACATTTGCATTACTCACATTAAGACAGATTACATTACCTCTGTTGTTGTTTAGTCGTTCAGTCGTGTCCGACTCTTCGTGACCCCATGGACCAGAGCACGCCAGGCCCTCCTGTCTTCCACTGCCTCCCGGAGTTTGGTCAAATTCATGTTGGTAGCTTCAGTGACACTGTCCAACAATCTCGTCCTCTTAAACCTCGTAGGTTTAATTGAATGCAAATAATATCAGCTTGATAACAAAGGAAATCAGAGTCTAAGGGATTTAACCTTTCTTTTCCTTCTTGCATTCCTAACAAGAGTTAGTTCTGTTTCTGGAGCTGGCATTTGCTGAAAGAGAAAATCTGTTTCTGCAGAATGTCCAGTCAAAGATAGTTCCAGTTCTCTAGCAGATACTTTTCCAGTCAAAGTGCTGATAAGGACATGGGAAAACCCAGGTTCAAATCCCCACTTGCCTATGAGGTTCACTTTGGGCCAAGTGTCTGTTCCTTGGCCTACCTGACAGGAATACTGTTAAGAAAGGGAGCCCCAAGCTGCTTTTGAGGAGAGGCGAGATAAAAATGTTCTGAATAAACTACCGGAACTTAAGGTCCTTTGAAAGATTTTGGCACCAACTTTTTAGCTTGTTGTTCTCAGGAAGGAGAACAGATTGAGAAAAACGAGAGCTCTTTTTGTGCCAGTTGGCTGTAGAATGTGAAGGGGGGGGGAACTCTCCCCCAAGACGCTGTTAGACAGCAATTCCCATCATCCCCAGTCTGCCTGGCCAAAGGTCAAAAGATGGGGGTTGTTGTCCAGAACATTTGGGTGGCTTCAGGTTGCTTATCACTGCTGAAGGATGTTCTGTTTTAATCTTATTAATATGTGGGTTTTTCCCCTCCCTCTGCTGTGTTTTTTTTTGCTTCCCCCCCTTCTGGTTGATATAGTAATTAATGCCTGTTGGGATGAACTTTTTAATTTCTACCCTGAGGCAACATATTCTGTCTCTTAACTAGTCAAGCTCTACAGCATAAAGGTTGCTGAGGTTTCTTATAACTGGACACAGGCAGTTTCTTTGCTAGCGTAATGTTCCACTGAGGGTAATGTTGATCCTGCAGCTAGAGTAACATTATAAGGCTTGACGCTGTAGCAAGTTCCATATTTGGACCAGGCCAGTGTTTCTAGCTTCCCTTGGGAATGGCAACAGAAGAAGGCCTCCTTCTCCTCTGGAACTGTTTGTCGTCCTGGATCTGAACATGAGAGTCTTCTCTAAATTTGTCACAAATTTTTTTAGGCTGTATCAATGCCTCACCATTCAAATGGTGCAAAGAACTGCAGTTGGAGTTGGTGGCAGATTTCCCCTCCTCTGACTGGGTTACATCCACTGGTTAGGAATAATTGAGCACAGTGCACCCTCTGAGTACACACACACACACACACACACACACACACACACACACACACACACACACACACACACACAGAGAGAGAGAGAGAGAGAGAGAGAGAGAGAGAGAGAGAGAGTTGCACAGAGTTGGTTTTATCCTATTTTGATCTGCTGTCATAACCCTGTATTTTAATTTTTTTTATCCTGTTGTAATATTTGTCTTAAGATATTCAGTGGAAGCTACCTCTAGGGTTGTCAAACTGGAGGGCAGAGGATTAAAATATAATATTTAAATGTTTCGAACAAATATACAGTTGTAACTCTGCAATCCTAAATTCTGCAGCCCTAGGGAGGAATCCCCATTGATGTTTGAGCAATATAAACCCTGGTTTGCTTCTACACTGGAAAGCACATTCTGCAGTTTAGAGTCTAAGCAGTGTTTTGGGTAGACCATGGTTTGATAGAGTGCTGTCTAAATGTCCGAAACAGTGAAAGAGGCTTTCCCCCCATTCAGATAAAACTGTTACATTGCTATTAATACCTCTTCAGTTAATGGGATGTACCTTTATTCTTGCGCTTTTTTCTTAACTCTTTTAGTTAGTAGTGATCAACTGAAATGTTAGATCCAAGTCGTGCTAATTGTTAAGTGGCACACAGAGGGAGAATAACACACATACCCTGCATCTTGGTGTGCTTACTGCCCCTACACGAATTGCATACAGGCACCATGTTTCTGCATGCATCTGCATTCACAGGAGGATATGTGTGTATGGTTATGAGCTGAGGTTATGTTTCTCACCTCCTCCTACCCTGTTTCCCCAAAAATAAGACCTAACCTGAAAATAAGCCCTAGTATTATTTTTTAGGATGCTCATAATATAAGCCCTACCCCAAAAGTAAGACCCAGTTAATTGAAACCCCGCCCTCCACCATTGTTCAGCAACCGGAAGAAGATGACATGACTGTATTTGAATAAATGTAGATTGTTGTACATGAAAAAAATAAAACAACCCCTGAAAATAAGCCCTAATGCATTTTTTGGAGCAAAAATTAATATAAGACCCTGTCTTATTTTCGGGAAAACACGGTATGTATTCATAGCCAGACTGATGTTTTCACTGGATACCTTTCCTGGGTACCCCTGCCTAGTCAGATTTGGTTACTAAAGAGAGAGCTTCTGCAGTGGTAGCACCTTGGTTGTAGACCATCCTTGACAGATAATCTCACTGGGTACCTTCTTTGTATTCTTTGTGGCACCGAGGAGAGATCTTCCAATTCTCCTAAGCTTCCTAGTGACCTTAATTTCAGCTTTTAAAGGCTCCTTGACTTTTGGCATTTTTTAAAGTCTGTGCTGTTAGAGCTTTTCGGACTGGTTTTAAAAATGCTTTTTATCTCTGCTGTGAAATGTGGAGTTTGAATTTTAATTGTATCTTTTTTTAAAAAAAGATTAATATTTCAAATGGTTTTGACGTGGGGGCCCTCAGAGAACCATTTGTGGGGTAGCACAGACGTATCTTAAATAAATAAATACATAAACATCAGTGTGAGCCCACAAGACAGTGTGGATCTTCTGTCTCCTCTCCCCGATGCCCTTCCTCTGGATATGCAAATAGATCCTAACCAAAAAGCTGCTTCATCATTTTGGGTCTTGTCAATGCAGCACTTTTCAGTGGAAGAAGACATGACATTTGATTCAAGCTTTGTGGGGTTTCTGAACTTTTTTTAATGGTAACTGGGGCTGTGTTCCAAATTCTTGTCCCTTCCTTGGCACCAGCAGTTTGTTCTCTGGGAGTTTGTGGGGAAGGCCAAGGGAATGGTTTGATGAACTTGCTGCAAGGGCATGATGGGCGGGGGGTAATAGAACACCATCTTAATTGTCTATTCATGGTAATTGTATTCCAGCGTATTTTAACTGTATTCTTTATTTTAATTTTTTTTAATGATTTTTAGGTTGGTTGTATTCAACGTTCCCTCTAATTTTCAGCCCCGCTAGGCGGGGCTCCAACCCTCTCTCTTGTGACTCTGCCCCCCTGTGCAACTCCGTTGCCTCCATGCAGTGTTCCATCATGACCAGAACCAAAGGGGTTGGAAACACTCGCTGTGGGTGTGTGAAGGAGGAGGAAAGCTGCGCGGAGGGGGTGGAGTCATGCACACATGCAGTCGCTCACTTTAGAGGGAACCTTGGCCGTATTCTTTATTTTAGGCATGTTTACAGTGTGTTTCTTGTTGCAAACCACCCAGAGTGGCCTTTGGCCAGATGGGCGGTATAAAAATGAAACAAACAAACAAATTAAATAAATAAAAAAATAACCTGAGAGTCAGATATGCTCTAAAGGCTAATTGGCTTGATCTTCGGCATCTCTTCCTCCTCCCTGCTTGTTTTTCCAATATGCCACCATGGGACAGATTTGCACCGCAGAAGGGTGTTTGTGAGAGGGATGGTTTGTAACGATGAACAGGAAAGGGAAAGCACACCACCACAGCATGTTGGGACAGTTCCGTTGCTGGGCAGAGTGATGTAAGAAGTTGGGAATACGGAAAACAACAACTGTCGAAAAGAAACTCCGCGTGGGGTACTAAACAGAATATCCAAGAATGTAAAACTCAATACAATTAACGTAATTATTTATAACTGCACAAGCAATAGTGTATAACTCCACCGTAAAGTAATATATAACAAATAATATAACCAACTGTAAAGTATTGCATACAAATCAATACATATACACTCCTACGTGCTCCACATTAAGAATCCAAGGTGCACATAGTGTATTCTTATGTCAAATGTCCATGTTTAGTTCCTGATAATGCTTGGAATAAACCGTCTCTAGTTCCCGATAATGCTTGATATAGGCAGTCCAAAATGTACAATGTCAATGAGCTTCAAGCTTCTTATTTCTGATATACCACTTTGCTCGTTTTGTGGTCCTTTATCAGGAGTCTTCAAGTCTTTAGAATAATCTCTGAAACCCCTAGAAAAGAAACGGAGACATCCTCATTTAGGAATCCTCCTCCTATTAAAGTGGTGTCGATCCAGGTTCTCAATAACAAACACTCCCAAATGAGCCTCAAGGGAGTATTGTTATTACTTAATGATGGAGTTATACACAATTGCTTGTGCAATTATAAATAATTACAATCTTTATGTTAGATACATTCATTGTATTGAGTTTTGCATTTTTGGATATTCTGTTTAATACGCCATATGGAGTTTCTTTTCAACGGTTATTGGGCAGAATGAGGCAGGCTTCTCTGGCAGCAGAGAGAACTGTATGCCACATGGCCTATTGTCTGCTACATAAGCAAGTTGGTTCCCCTCAGGTGCAGTGGAAGACTCTGTCCCATAGCTCATATTCAAGAAAGATGCAGCTGATGGCCTAGTCAGTGCTTGCCAATGGAATTAGATCAAGTGCTGAGCTGACGGTGTATGTGAAGATTTGCCATAAGTCTGGCTTCATTGGCTGCTGGGAGGCTGTAACCTGCAGCCTTGCCAGAAAAACATAGGCTTGTAGAGTTGAAAGGTGACCCAAAAAGTTATCTAGTCCAACTGCAGACTAGACCTCCACCTGGGTAAGGAGAAGGCCAGCTAGACTGTAGCCATCAACCAGAGAAGGGACAGCTGTCGGAACTTCCCTTCCCCCTTCCATGCTGGAAATAACACCTACTAGGATTGAGACCAACCTGGTCCTGTCTGTTGGGCTGAAAAGGAGCCAGCTGCTGCTCGCTTTCCTTCCCCCTCCACACTGCATTTGCTTGTCCTGTCACTGAGTTGAACCTGTGGTCAGAGATTGTCTTATCGTTCAGTAGTTGTATATTGCTAAGAAGCTTTATCTGTTTTGTAGGCATTAGATCAGAAATGGGCAACTTTTGTGGATCTTGAGCTGAATGTTGTCCTCCGGAAATGGTCAAGGCTATTGCTGAAATTCTGTGGCAGCAGCAAAACCAGTGCAACCCCCCCCCCCCCCAAACTACAAGCTGCATGTGTACTATGTACCTATGGTGTTTTTTTTTTTTACTCCTGTGTTGCTGAGTTGCAGTGGTGTTAAGGTTGTATTTTGGCTGGCGATGCAAAACCAGGCAACAAGGCACAGATTGCCCATCCCTGAAGCTGAGGCTCCAATACTTTGGCCATCTCATGAGAAGAGAAGACTCCCTGGAAAAGACCCTGATGTTGGGAAAGTGTGAAGGCAAGAGGAGAAGGGGACGACAGAGGACGAGATGGTTGGACAGTGTCATCGAAGCGACCAACATGAATTTGACCAAACTCCAGGAGGCAGTGGAAGACAGGAGGGCCTGGCGTGCTCTGGTCCGTGGGGTCACGAAGAGTCGGACATGACTTAACGACTAAACAACAACAAAATGGTGGAGTATTGGTGGTTGATGGTTAGCTCCTTATGCCTCCATGGATTTCTGTTTCTTCACCCCGATGCAGCAATTGTTCAAATGTGGAATAGACTTTCTACATGTTACCACAAAACCACACACACACTCCCTCAAAGAATATTTCCTGCAATGTAAGCTCGTGGTGGGAGGGCATGATCTGTGATGGCTTGCAAGAGGAGGAAATGGAGGGGAAAGGAGCACTTAAATGCAGGGGTGGGGGCACTTACAATGCCTTGCTGCCTAGCCTCGTCTGGAGCCTGCTTTGGTGCTAGTATAAATTGTTAACATGAGTTGCTTTTAAAAATAAGATTATTGAGCCTGAAGATAAACTAAAAATACAAAGTAGATACAATTATAGAGAGCAAAGTAAATGAAGAGCCGGGGAGGCAGTTGCCCTTTAGTGAGCTAATTGAAGTTCAAAATTGCTCCAAGCATGCACTTTTTGCATTGTGCAGGATGCTTATTTTGGGAATAGAACATCAATTTGTAAACTGTTGGAAGTTCAGCAAAGCTAGACAACCTTGTCCTCAAAAACGAGTCCACCAGTGTAGATTGTTTCTCCCCCTAAAACATACAGCTGCAGAGGGTAGTCCAGAGAGGAGTGGAGTAGTCTAAGGCTTAAACAATTTTAATTGTTTTTATTCCACTTGTTGTGAGCCGCCCAGAGTAGTCAAAGACTAGATGGGCGGGATATAAGTATAATAAATAAATAAATAAATAAAAGTAGAGGCTACAGTCACATGCCTGATGGGTGGCTAAATTTTCCTTTTTTTACCCATACATAAGTGCTTCAGGCCTGATCTGAACAAAGCCTTCTAAATACAAGAAGGTTTCCCTGCCAATTGTTTTTCTTCCTTAAATTCCTTCTTTAAATTCTTCTTCCTTACATTCACCTGGAAGAACTCCATTAGCACTCATTGACATTATCTTCTTTATAGGCACCCCTCCCCTCTCTCTGCGTGTGTTTAAGTTAGGAGGAAAACCAGGTAGGAGGAAGGATTTAACCCTTCCTTTAGCTGGATATGATAGACCTCATTTTGGCCAGCTCCTGTGTGCCAACTTGGGAGTACAGTTGAAATACATGCAACTAATTTAATGAAGTGTATAATTTAATTCTAAATTTTACTCATTTGGAGAACCAAATGAGACCTGACAATTGTGGCTAGTATGCTGCATTAAGTGAATGTGTCCTTTCCTCCAAATTCACAGAGAATCCCAGAATCCCTTCTAGCATACAGGAGGGCAGTAGCTGGGAAAATGTCTTCGAAAGAATTCTCTAAATTGAAAAGACCTGGTACAGGTTATTCATTCAGAAAACACCCCCCCCCCCCCTATTTAATTTAGTTTCCCATTCCCTACTTTTTTCAGGCCTGATAGAACTGAAAGCAAATGTTTGCTTGTCTTTTAGCATCAGTATTTTGAAAGCACAGAGTTACAGTAACCCTGTTCAAAATGCTGGACGCTTGGACAATGGAGTTGGACAGTAAATCTTCCATAGGTTTAGGTTTGCCCTCCACATATTGTTGATTTGGAGCTCCCATTAGGCCTCATCTTTGGCTATGTGGTTAAAACGGATGGGAGCTGTATGTTCCTTCATTGCTGCTGCGCTGAATAGTTTTGGATGTCTGACTGCCATATGGAAGTGTTTCCTTTTTTGGATGATAACTCCTGTGCTGCTTGGGGATTCTGAGAACTGTAGTCAAAAAAGTAACTTTTCCAAGCATGGGACTCGTTCACCACATGTCAAACCAGCTTATTGGGTCAAATTAAGTAGCCAGAATTCTATGGTCCATTTATGCTTGTGTAAACTCCGGGAGGCAGTGGAAGACAGGAGGGCCTGGCGTGCTCTGGTCCATGGGGTCACGAAGAGTCGGACACGACTAAACGACTAAACAACAACAACAAGGGGAAGCTGCGCAAGTCTTGCCTGCCAGCTGCTGGCTGTAAGCAGATGCATGCCCAAGAATGCACCTCATTAATGAGCAACAATTTGCGGTCAAGACTTATGCAGTGCAATTTCTTCTTACATAAGTATAAGTTGAGAATAGGATTCAGGCCAATAATTCTTACTCCACTTCCCCCCCTCCCGAAGTGCCATTATGCTGTAGTGCCATTGCTCTTGCAGCTGAAAATGTCAAAACATGCATCCCAGGGGATGTCAGCAAGTTTTGGGGAATCCTGACAATTTGCAAAAGTACAGTGCATCTTGAGGGGCAAAAACCCAACAACTAGTGCAGTGGGAATAAAAGGCGACAGCCCCATGAACTGTAAACCTGCCTGGTGGCTGTGAGATTTTGACTATTGTGGGTAGGGATAGAAAGTCAGGATGGAATGGGAATAAAATAGAGCAGTGGTTCCTAACCTTGGATCCCCAGGTGTTCTTGGACTAAAACTCCCAAAAGGCTTTCGTCACTAGCTGTGATGGCCAGGATTTCTGGGAGTTGCAGTCCAAGAACATCTGGGGACCCAAGGTTGGAGGCCACTGCAATAGAGTTTCCTTATGGAGGACGAATGGAATGGAGTATCCTGTTGAAGAGAAACTGATAGGAAATGGAACAGATTAAATGTGGAAGAGGAATTGAATGCAATAGCTGGAAGGCTGGAAGGCCTGTGAGAAATGCTCACCCCTTGTGAGCATAAAAGCAGTAACCAGACAACCACAAATACAAGCAGCACTCTTTTATTAAAAGCACTTTTGCAAAAGCGGCTGTCCTAACTGGGTAGGCACACCTATCATTACAGGTAGCATGGTATTTATCCCTTACTCCCGGCCGCATGGTCCCTCCCTTGTTTCCCCATTGGTCTAGGTACTCCAAGGTGTACAGCCTATCCGATGCGCCTAAACTGATCACAGGAAGTCCCGCCTTTGTTTACATCTCCCACTCCTCTCTTTACCTGGACCCCAGACTCTTATTTATTTCTCTCCTTATTTGGTATATGTTCCCTTTCCTTAACCTCACTGCGGTACCCATTACGTTTCTTCATTATTAACCAGGTTCATTCACTCAATCTTTTTGTCAGTACAATAGGGCACCTCCCGTATCTGTATGTTCTCTATTGGCTTCCCGGACCTCCCCTAAAATTCCTAATGTCAGCTACATAATTAACGAATGCATGTACTAATTGGTTACAGAAGCAATTACTTAATCACTATGTCTCTACAAGATCCTGCAAAATTCCTCTATTTCTCACTAATTCCTCTATTTCTCACAGGCCCACTCTACACTGCAAGACTTTGTTGAAGGTCTCATCTCTGTTTCTCTAGATTTCAAAGCCCATAGATGCAACAATTTAATAGAACTTTCCTGAGATTCTCTTGATCTCCTCTGTTCTTCCCTACGTGACGGATTTCCCCCCCCTTTTCACAGGTTCATAGCAAAAAATATTATGCGCTTGCAACGCTTGGGCATCACCCACATCCTGAATGCAGCAGAGGGCAAGTCTTTCATGCACGTGAATACAAATGCCGAATATTACGAAGGAAGCGGCATCACCTACCACGGCATCAAAGCCAACGACACCCAGGAGTTCAACCTCAGCCGTTATTTTGAGGAAGCAGCGGACTTCATTGAAAAGGCGTTAGCGCAGAAAGATGGTAAGATGTCCTACCCAACTTGGAGCCTCCTTCTTCAACTACAAAGACTAACAACTCTCACTGTTGGTTCTGCTGGTTACAGCTGATAGAGGCTGAGGTCCAAGAACTTCTGGAGGCAGGCAGCAGGTTGGGGAAAGCTGATTTAGAACAATAGACTGGAATCCTGTTGCTTAGCATAACAAGACACAACTAGAGTAAGACCATTGAATCAGTGGGGATTTGCTAAGTCCATTCCTTTGTAAGTTTGGTTGATTCACATGGGCCTATTCTAACTTTGACCAAACTCCGGGAGGCAGTGGAAGGCAGAAGGGCCTGGCGTGCTCTGGTCCATGGGGTCACGAAGAGTCGGATACGACTTAACGAGATTAAACAACAAAAATTCTAACTGTGACTATGGTAAGCAACAGGATTTCAACCACAGTGTGGAAAAAAAATTAAGTATTTAGCTGCCTCAGGAGGAGACTGAGGAACGTGTGGCTCTTGATCTTCATGGACTACAACTCCCATCATCCTCACTTGGTTCAGTCAACTAGTGCTGATGGGAGTTGCAGTCCAACAACATCTGAAGGGCTGATGTAGTCCTTTCTTGTTTTGGATCCTATGATCTTTCCCCTTGTTCATCTGTATGACTTTTACTTTTTCGGCTGTGCAGAGGAGTGGGTCGTACAATGTGTGGGTGGGAATCAAAGCCAGCGCAGGAAGCTTAACAGGAGACGCTTGTAAATTATATTCAATTTAATCTCTGCCCAGAAGTATAGTTTATTGTCTGCTTGCAGAAGATAGCTTTCAGTTAGCGGCTGGTGGTAGATTCTGTGCTTTTTTTGTTTTGGTGGGGGAGTGATAAATGCTGTGAAAGTCGAGCTTTGCATTTCAGCTTCAGCTTCCTGTGGCTTCACAGCTTGTAAAGCAACTCCTGCTAATCTCTTCATACTACAATTGGGAGGGGAATGAGAACAGAGGATGTTGATAGCAACTCTGCACTGTTGCTGTATGGATTTTGTCCTTCTTGGCCAACCCAGACTAAAGGATTCAGTGTGGTGTGAAGGTTAATGCAATTTGAGTGAAGTGTTCAGCATTGGAAGACCCCTATGAGAATTCCAATATATTAAAGGTTTGTAGTAGGGTTAGGAGTGTGGTTGAGGTCAGGGTGAAGGACAGAGCTTGGAAATAATGTGTTTGATTTAAATGGGAGGAATGCATCTAATCTTAAGAAAATAATGTTTCGAAAGCAGTTTTGAAGCATTAAAAATATTACTTAAAAATTATTCTTTAGATGCATCTGTTGGCTTGTCCTCCCGTTTAACACATAAAAGCTCTGCTCAAAGATAGGCTTTTATATATACCTTTTGTATTTCTTCACCCCAGTGAGAATTCTAGTGTTTAGTTCAGTGGGGCAAACCAAATGATAAAGAGAGGCAATCTCTACTCTGCCTCATTGTTTGCTGAAACATGACACAGGACTCTTTTTGTCCCAGTCTGTTGTTTTTGGCTCGGATTTTTAAAAAAAATTAAGACCATTGACCCAAATCAATAGGTTTGTTGGGACAATTTTCTTGGCTGTTTGTTGTTTGCAAAAACACAAGTGCACTTGGCAAGTGGCTGAAACTTGTTTACTATTGTTTATTTGACAGTGATTCAGAGTACCCATGCTAGGGGACTAGGTCTGTGTGGAAAACACCCCATTTTCGGGGCATGAAGATTAAAGTGGTGTTACATCATCTGTACTTCAGTACCAATCCTCCAGTACCAATCTGTACTGGAGGATTGGAAAAGAGCAGGACGGTTCCTCATCCCACAACATTCACCCATACATGGGCTTCTTTATATTCCAACAGCGTCAGGAGGAGAGGATTCCATCACAGAAGCCAAAATGGGCTTGGCCGGGTGTGGGCTTGATGCCAAGATACGGCTTGGCTGCCAGAAAGGCCTGCATTTTTTAAAATGGAACCATGTTCTTTCCCTGCTCCTTCTGAGTGTGTGTGCAGTATTTAAACTTTAGTTATTAAGGAAGGTGTCGACATTGCAGTGGAATGGGATTGGATTCAAGAAGTTGCTGTACTCTTAGATTACAATACCTATTATCCCCAGCCAACAGGCAGATTTTCTGGGAATGATGGAGGCCATAGTCAAAAAGTAACTTTCCTGAGCTCTGAATTCTGGAGATATTGTAGAAGGGGTTGCAAATGATTACCCTACTCGATGTGGATTGAGGATTTTCTTGGTGATTCTTCCAGGATGGCAGACAAAAAAGCTCAAAGGAGATCATGAAGGATTTAATTGTTGTGGATTTAGTTGGGAGGTGGGAAGAGGAGAATTGTCCTCCCACTCCTCCCCACCCCAATATGTACACTCAACATTCTTGTTTGTGTGCTGCACACATGGGTTTCTGAAGGAGGTTTAGATGATTCACCTTTTCTTCCCCATCCAAATATGTGGAAGAAATTTGGTTTTGCTAGATAAAAAAGAACAGATGTACTGTAGCCCCATTATATATATAAAAAAAGAAGTTTGAGCTCTCTCAGGAAAAAGCTCTCTGGATGGAAAAGTTAAAACAGCCATGTAATCTTTGTTGGCTGTTCTTTTGCATCACATTGGCTGAAATCCCTTGACTTAGCGAAGTAAATCATAACTAGAATAGGCCCATTAAATCAATGGGTTTATGGTGAATGAACTCCTCTGTTGATCCACAAACTCAAAATCTAGCTTTAATTTACACTAAAGTAAGCTTCAACTAGAGTAGGCCCATTTGAATTGATGGAAATTATGAAGGAGTTGATTCACCAAATTCCCCCTTGATTCAGTGGGCTTACTCTAATGTGACTTACTGTGCTAATTAAAAGGATTTCAGGCATCAGCTGGCTTTTGCAGAGCTTGGGGAAATTCTCTCCCCCCATAGACCCTTGGAGTCTTCAGTTTCCAGAATCTCCTAGACAGGATGGTCAGTAGCCATGCAGGTGGAGGAAGGGATACCTAAAAAAGTAACTTTCCAAAAGGCAGAGAAGAACTTTGGAGTGGAGCAGCAGATGTTGAAAGCAGAGATGGCTCAAGAGATTGTTATCTGAGGGAACAGACAAAAATGACAATTCTTCCTTCCTCCAATTTTGGATACCGAAACAAAGTGAACCAGCAGTTGAAAGTAACTTTTTAAATCGGAGCATGTCCTCCATTGTCCCTGAAGGGCAATAGGCCAACATAAGGGCAGCAGGACAGGCCATGTGGCATACAGTGGCTCCCCCCGATACACCCACCCACCATCTGCTTCTTGAGATGGTTGCTTCACTCTACTTGATGGTAGACAGAAGCTGTTTCTCCTCTTGGTTGGGGGAGAGTTAGGCACCCTGTCTCCCATGATTTTTCTTTTCTTTTCAAATCCATCCAAAAGCAAAGCGTGCTGCTTATATACCGCCCCATAGTGCTTCAAGCACTCTCTGGGCGGTTTACAAATTAATTATGCAGGCTACACATTGCCCCCCCAGCAAGCTGGGTATTCATTTTACCGACCTCGGAAGGATAGAAGGCTGAGTCAACCTTGAGCCGGCTACCTGGGATTGAACCCTGGGTCGTGAGCACAGTTTTGGCTGCAGTACAGCAATTTAACCACTGCGCCACAAGGCTCTTGTTGCTTTATTTTTCATAGTCTGCTTCCCTTGGCATTAGGATCCAGTGTCGTGTTGATATAGGCATAGATATTGACTTTTTATATAGAAAACTTGTTTGTGTATACATGTACCATAGGTACGGGTATAGGTGTATATATAATAATAATTATTGTGTGCCGTCAAGTCAATTCTGAATTATAGCAACCCTTTTCAGGGTTTTCTAGGTAAAGGGTATTCAGAAGTGGTTTACCATTCCGTTCTTCTGGGGGTGCCCTGGGACTGTTCAGCTTGCCCAAGGCCACCCAGGCTGTCTTTTCTGGGAGGCTCAGTGGGCAGTTGAACTCCCTACCGTTGGCTCCACAGCTAGATACCTAACTCCCTGAACTATCCCGCCAGCATGTGTGTCTATTGGTGTGTGTGTAGACCTGGCCATGGAGCTATGTGTGAGAGAGATGGTTTCTCTTTTTGTCCTGGATAGCTCATGAGCCTTGCAAACGGTGGTATAAAACATGTCCTTTCTTGCTCCTTTCTTCTTTTCCTTTGCATGTTAGGCCGGGTGTTTGTCCACTGCCGTGAAGGCTACAGCCGCTCGCCGACACTGGTCATTGCTTACCTTATGCTCCGGCAGAACATGGATGTCAAGACTGCCGTAAGCGCTGTCCGACAGAAGCGGGAGATTGGCCCCAACGATGGCTTCCTGAGGCAGCTCTGTCAGCTCAATGAGAGATTGGTGAAGGAAGGCAAGCTGAAGAAACCGTGACAGCTGCCTCGTGGCTCGGCTTCTCTGCCCGGCTTCCCAGAACTCTGTTCGTTTTTTTTGGTTGACAGCTCCAACTGCCAGGCCATGCGAGGAAGGCAAGAGGAGCCATCTTGTTTCTTCTGCTGTGGGCAGGGATAGATCCTGTTCTTTTTTCTTTCGGTAGGCACCAGAGAGTCGCTGCAATATTGAAGTAACTCCTAGAGGTGGGCTCCTAGCACCACCAACAAGGCTTTGGCTTTTTTTCTGTGCCATTATGTTGGAGTCTGCCCAGTGTAATATTTGTGTGTGTGCGCACGTGTGCGTGTGGGTTTTTTTTAAAAGCACTTTGTATCACGACTGTGAATGCTTCTTGAAAATTTCACGTTGCCAGGACTCTCCCAAGTCAGCTGCTCCTCATTGACATCCTTTCATTTGTGGTGTTCTGGGCCCTCATGCAGACTATCTTGTGCTGCTCCTGCTGAAGTTTAAATGAGGGCTTTTTGGTTTACACATGAAGAGCCAAGGGCTATCCCCCTGCCTGCCTGTTAATATGTGCCAAAGGCACTGGTTTGGGAGAGCTGGGATTGGCTCCATGTGCTTTGTGCAGAATGTCCGCCGGGGCTCTTAGTTGGAGTACCCCTAGTTGCCAAGCAGCCCTTGTGTTGCCAACACACCAGAACTGCAAACCTCAGGCACTAGCCAGCTGGATTTGACATGTGACTCCTACACCGTTGGCAAATCAGCTGCAGGTTAAACTCCTGATTTGCTTAGTCCTTAGATATTTTCAGCTCATATAGCCCCATCCTGTTGAGCCAGGCTCATTTGGTGCACTGTCTCCTCCCCACGTAATTTCCATCTATCCTACTGTTTGTAGAAAGGTAGAATGTATGGGTCGGAGGCACCTCAGAGGTCATCTAGTCCAGCCCCCTGATTTGTGGAGGAATCAATAGCTACACCTCCCCAACAGATGGCTATCCAGCCTTTGCATACAGACTTCTAATGAAAGAGAAGCCACCACTTCTCAAGTTCTCTGGTCTATGATCAAATAGCTCTTGCTATTGGGAACTCCTTCTAACATTGCTCCAAAGTCTGCTTGCCTGTAATTTCCACTCTTTAGTTCTAACTGTGGCCCTCTATAGGCATAGAGAACAAATTGGCTCTGTTTTTTCCATGACAACACTTCAGATATTTAAAGCCAGCGCTCAGTTCCCTTCTTAATCTCCTTAGCTGAGATGCTGTGCAGCATTATTCTTGAGGCAGGAGCTCCCCAGCTGTGTTTTTCTTATGGAGAAACCAGACTGCCACTGAGAATATGCAGCAGGAACAGAAAGTTGGTTGATGTGAGTGCAAGACTATAAGATTGCAGAGGGAACAGAGCAGAACACCTGAAAAGTTGCAAATTTGGCCCTTTCTGCTTCACACTTATTTTAAAAGAACAACACCAGCACCGGCACCCATCTCTCCCTCTCGTGTTCCCATCTGAAATCTAGTCTGAGATGGGATCATTAGCACTAACTTAAATAAGCAGAAGCATTCTCTCTCACTCGCTCTCTCGTAACAAGGTAATATTTTCTATAGCTCGTGTGTTTCATATGAATCTGAATATATAAAATACATATATAGGAAAATAATATATATATATGTACACAAGCAATGATGAAAAGCCATTTGAAAACATGCCGTTAATGCAAGTAACATTTTATATATATTGTTGATATTGCTGTGTTCAGGTTTTCTGGTGTCAAAAGCAATTTCTTTTTTTTAAAAAAAGGTAATGTGGTTGAGTTCTGGATTTCTGTGGTCATGGCCATCTAGGCCATTGGTTCCCAGCTTTGAGTAACCCAGGTGTTCTTGAACTGCAGTTCCCGAAAACCCTGGCCAGCACAGCTGATGGTGAAGGCTTATGGGAATTGTAGTCCAAGAACACCTGGATTTCCCAAGTTTGGGAACCATTGATCTAGGCTGTGTAACTATGGTTGTCTTGGTAGGCTGACGCTCCCAGGATTTCAGCTCTGGTACCACATGGTTGGTATTTGGACAGTGTTTTCCAGTATTCAAGATGCCTACTGGTGATCTCCTGTTGAGAACTGATAAGAGCTGTTAACAGTCTCCTGCTGCTTGATTGAACTTCGTTGATAGTAATAGTGATAATGTTGAAAACCTGTTTTAGAGGTTTAATTGGCATAATTTATTCTGGTAACATGAAATCCAAGTTTGTGGTAGAGATGTACGTTTTTTGTCAGAACCGATTTATGATGCTAACAGGGCTTTCAAGATAAGTAAGATATCTAAGGAGTGGTTTTACCAGTTCTCCAGTGATTTTCCATGGCTGTGTACGGATTTGAACCCAGGCCTCCTGAAACAGTCTCTAACACCATCCACTATACCACACTGGGTATCCAGAGATGTATGACATCTTCTGTATTCCTTATTTGCTGTGTGATAATGTTGCATTGAAATATCTCAGAAGGAATTTCTCAGTGATCATTCTGAGAAATACCTTTTTCTTAATGTCACCCTGCCTTCCCAAAGAGTGACACCTTTGAATAATTTTTGCAGTGTGGGCTATTTTATTTTTTTAAAGCCACAAGCCTCTGGAAAAATGCTAGGTCTACGGCAAGGGTGGCCTGGGGTCCAGTTTTCTGTCCTCAGGATGTTCTGGAGGCCACATAGATTATCAAACATTCTGGAAAAGAAAATGAAACCTGCAATTGCTAGAAGTCAACTTCAAGTCAACTTCTAGTTTTGAAAAAAAATTATAATCAGCATTTTGGGATGTTAAATGGTGCAGGGAAGGCATGCCATATTTAAAGGGTGAACTGCTGTTGAAGGCTTTCACAAGGTACATTGTACCTCGTCTCACCTCCTGGAACAGGAGGTGGGCAAATGGGATTGTATAGTGCCACAAAACTGTGCCACCAAGATATGTTTGGAGAATTTCTTCCCCCCGAGAGCGGCTGTGGTTTAGGTATTTGGCTGTAGAGTTACAGATTGGGAGTTTGCTTCCTGTGAATAGAGCCATCTCCCTGTGGCCTTAGGCAAGCTGCCCAGTCCCAGAGCGCCCTCAGAAGAAGGGAATGGTAAACCACTTCTGAATATTCTCTACCTGGAAAACCATGAAAAGGGCCACCATAAGTCACAATTGACTTGATGGCACATGATTATTATTATTAGAGCAAGCATCCCCCAAAATCGCCCTTTCTGATTTGCTGTCCACTTACAGAGAGTTTTAGGTGGCAACTGATGCTCAATTTGGCTAGCTGAAAACCACACTGAGCCTCTTAGTGTAACAGTTTTTAATATTTGCAAATCCTGTAGCATAAGTTTATACAGTTTCCATTCTGCAGATGGGGAACTGAGGCTAGTAGGTAGACATGATATTCTAATGGCAGCCATATTAATCCAGTTGTGCAGATTTAAATAACTGTCCACAATCCCGGGGGAAAGATGCTAAAAATAGCCCGCGCACATATATCTATTAAAACTAGCTAAATCCACAACACTTGCAGGAGGGACAGTGAAGAATTGGATTCCCAACCGCTGTCTCCACAGTGAGATACGTAGCTCACTGAGCTGTGGGAGAAAAGTCGCTGTTATCTCTGATCATTGTTGATCAGAGATAACTGGAATGTCTTCACTCAGCCGACTTCAGCAGGTGTTAGTTGAGAGCACTTTGTTTTTTTCTGCTGCTCCTCAGGATGGGGGTGGAGAAGTAAAAGCAAAAGAAAAGCGAGGTCTTGCCCAAAGCACCAGGTAGAGACGTTCTACCAAATGGTTTGGTCAGGGAACTGGTAAAGTCAAGAGATATGGCAACACTCCTGAAGTCTGTGAGATGGCTTGAGGTGCTTCTGCTCTCCCTCCAAATATGGTTTTGCACTCTTAATTTGGATTATGCTACCCAAATTTTACATGCAATGGTCGGGACTGCTACTGTCTGCTCTACGTGTTCATTTGCATGTTCTCATTGGGTGGATGTTGGAAGAAATGATATTTACTTGACTGAATGGATGAACAAACCATTCAAAACTAATGAGCTTTGTAGGCATCTAGCAGGAGCTTGGTTGGGGTGGAGAGAGAGACAGCATGGGTGATTTTATTTTTTTTAATTTTATTTATTTATTTCATTTATACCCCGCCTATCTGGTCAATTGTGACCACTCTAGGCGGCTATTTGATTTGACCAGATGTTTTGACCTACAGCTTCCATCTGCCTTCATCCAGAATGGCCAACTGGTAAGGGGCTGCAAAAGGTCTAATCCAGAACATATTAAAAGGCCAGTGTTCCTCAGCTCTGGCTTAGGTTTTTTTGCAACAGTACTGCAGCTAAGTCAGTTAAAGCTCTTCATTGAATGGTCTTATCAGGGAAGAATACAGTGTGGGCAGAGTTCTAATTAAGACAGTGATGTGCATTACTTCAATATGTGCTAAGTCAGGAGTTTCCTTCTCAGAATCCTTTAACTGCCTAATGGAATCCTTCTCATCCTTTGTCTGCTTTGAAGTTACTGCACAGCCTCAAGTAAATAAAAGCTTTCAGAGGCATTTTGTTTTTGATACACCAGGCAATGCACAAAACAGTTGTGGTGAGCAGCCTGTTTGTACGTGTATTGTGCTAAGAAGTTGTTATGGTCCCCAGCATGAAAAAGGTTGCCTAGATGAACATGTCAGGTTGCTGTGTTTAAAGCCAATTCCAAAGTGGGGGCCGTAGGGTCAATTCTTAGGCATCAGATTTCAAATTTCACCTTTAGGATGTAGATTAGAATCTCCTTCCCAACCTTGTTGGACCAAGGATTGCCAGTGACTCAGCAACACCTCATTGCTGTATATAGAAATGCATAGTGCCTTTTTGATTGGGAATAGAGACATAATAGTACTTACAATGGAGTAAAGATGTTAACATCACCTGTGCAGGACTATGAACTGAGGAAATACTCCAACTACTACATAATAGGTACTGCCCCAGTCAGTGATTCAAGGTATCTTATCTGATAAGGGGTTTGTCACCTTTCTGTGAGTCTGTCCAGACTGGCCATTTTGGTGTGGGCTGGATTGGGCTACTGAGGGTCTGTTGAGGTCAGGAGGAAAAGTGATATGCCATTTGGCATACTCTTTCTGTCCCAACAGCAAACGACCCCTTATAGCCCAATCAGCTATCAAAGAAGTGCTTCCCCAGATTGTCTGCGGAGGGTCAGGGGAAGTGAAGAAGTGAAAAGATTCTCTCCCATGTCCCCTTTCTCTCTCCCACTGGTGTTGTTGTTCTGTTTTCTCACCATACCCCCACTTCCCTTCCATCCTTCTCCTTCCACTTTTTCTCTCACTTTCCCTTGGAATCTGCAGTCAGGAGGGCAATTGGAAGCGGAGGCTGTTGGAGGCTGCTGTCTCCTCGCTAAACAATGAGCTAATGAATCATGCCAAAACTGGCATGCTGCTGGGCCAGAAAGGTGTGTGACAGCTCTTAAAGGGTAAGGATGGCTTGATCTAAGTAGAAACATGTGCAGACACAATCCCCTCCCCAATCCAAACCATGCTATCAGTGATCCATATATCATATCTATATGCCAGTATGGACACCCGTAGTCTCTGTTCCCAGCTAAAAAGGAGCCCTGTGTTTCTATACAGAGTGAGAGGAGTGGATCCTGAGAGATTGGGAATCCTTTATCTAACATTCTAACCTGTGTCCTGGTGTTAAAATGAAACCCTTTTAACTGAAGGCAGCTCACGTTTTAAAACTTGTTTTAAATAGAGCAACCTGGCATATGTACCTCGTTGTGATTTTTGGAACTGTTATGTTTCTTCTGCATCACCCGCAGCTCTGTAATGCCCAGCCTGATGAAGACTTCTGTAGGAATCAAAAGCTGGCTTATCTTTGTGATCTTTAGTGATTTAATAAAGGTATCACCCACCCTTGTCTTCAGATTTACCTCTCTGAGGCTAGTTCCAACGTATCCACTTGGGGGCACCATTTCTCATCTCTACACAATTTCCAGTATATCTGTATGCAAATAAAGGCAAGGGTTTCTTGTTATTTTTGTTCTGCATTTTAGTTTTCTTTCTATTATCTATCTCATCACCACTCTGCAGCTTCTCTGACTGTCTATGCTTTTCATCTGGGCCTTAACTGAAGAATGGCCAGTTGTGGAGGCTACTGGCTGTCACAAGGACTAACTGACACTTTTCACCTACCTCAGAAGTAAGGTGAACCTCATCCACGGGAATTCCTCAAAAATTTATCCTTTTCCCAAATCCTTTTCAAGGGCAATTTCTTTTTTCTCAGATTGAATGCAAGTCGTTGAAAATCCTCATGGGATAAATTTTTGGAACAGTTCTAATTTCCAGGAGACACATAGAAAATGCCACAGGTACTTATTTATTATTTCAGCTGGAAAAAAACAGCCTTTAGTTTAGAGCATTTTTAGTCTCCATGCCCCAGCATCTCACATGAAGTGATAAGCACAAGGTGGTGACTAGCCCCAGAGTGCCAGAGAATACATGGCCATGGCCGTTGGCAGACGCTCCATGTGGTGGAACAAATTGGGTCATACACTGCATAAATTTATTCATTTATTTTATTGACAATATTTTAAACTCGCCTTTCTCCTTAAAAAAGGACCCAAGGCAACTTACAACAATTAAGACAGTAGTTAAGTTAGTTACAATGAGTATACAATACTAAAAGAATCAACGAGTGCAATACCAAAAAACATAAGCAGTTTCAAAACACATTCATGCACTAAGATACAACAATCCATTAAAAAACAAAACAACAACAACAAAAACACCCTCAGCAGCCAGTCGCTAAGGGAAAGCTTGCCTGAAGAGAAAGGTCTTGGCCTGCCTGCAGAAGGACAGCAAAGATGGAGCCAGCCTAGCTTCCCATAGGGAGGGAGTTCCAGAGTCTGGGAGCAGCAACAGAGAAGATTTTTTCCCATGTCCCCACAAAACATATCTGTGATTGGCTATCCTGAAGCCAGAGGTTCCAGATGTATTGGACAACAGCTCCTATTATTTCTGAGCTTGTTTGGCTGGAGATGATAGATGTTGTAGTTCAACATGTCTAACAGGTGAAAACTGGATTTAAAGCATCTTTAAGGAAGAATGAAGAGGGGGGAAAAGTGTTACTTAAGTATAATTTTTTAAAAAATTCTATTGCCTGTTGCTCTTGCTGTATGAAGTACTATTTTTGCAGCTACTGTCTTTGAACGCCAGATGGTGCCATAACTCTTTCTGGATAGCAGAAACATGCTATTTCGTTTTCATTTAAAAGGTGGATTATTACAGGTGTGTGCGTTTGTGTTTTTGGACGACCCCCAGAATTCTAAATTGTACTCCGAAAACACTCTCTGAATTATCTTCATTTTAAAATCACTTTCTGTCTTACCGACAACTCTGGCAACAGGCTGCCATGTGCTCAAAAATCACTGCTCTCGAGCTGAAGAGGATCTATGGCACAGATGCTACTGTGTATGTGGCAACACTTGCAATTCACACTAATGTGGCCATAGTACCAGATTCACTCAGCAAATATACTGGACTTTATAGATCCGGTGGAGCTACTGCTGTGTATAGAAGCCTCCTTGTACATGATGGATGAATTCCACGACTTGTCACTGGAGGCTTCCATTGGTATGGCTGCACCTCTGGGTGGAGAAGTAGGACTTTATGGGTGAAGTGGTCTATGTTCTCCAAAGCGTTGAAATTGCAACATAAGTCTTTGGTGGGGAGACAGCCGTCCTTAGCCAAGTGATCCCAAGTGTTCTGTGGCATGGCTGGCATGATGGAGGGCATAATGAAGGGGCAGTGTATGTGGGTGGGTGGATTCCATAGGGGGAGAATAGCATTTTATTTTTTTTGCCTGAAGTGGTGGCCTAGGCCAGCAAGCTAAAGCACCTGCTCCACTACAGGTTTGCCTCCTTGTGGAAGAAGGAGGAGTATGTTCTAGCAACCCTCTTATCCCCCTCCTCCCAATTAAACACTGGCCAATGGATTTTAAGCATCAGCCAGAGCAGAGGACTGCCAACCAACTTTCCATCAATGCAGCATCTAGTGAAGAAGGTCCAGCTAGCATGGAGGGGTCACACAGAGCACGAAGAAACTAGCCATGTTCATAGCACCCCAAACCGCAGTGCCAGCAGTAGTATTCTAAAGTCCAAGCCCCTCACCCCTGAAACAACAGGGCAAGCTTTCTGGGACACTGTCTTGACAAGCATGGCAGGGACCTGTTCACCAGAAATACCACCCCAGAGGAAAGACATGGCAGAGGCAGAGGTACCGGTATACATGCAGGAGGCCTGCAAGCCTAAAGATGCCAATCCCTTGTTTTACTGGGATGAGAAGGAATGTCTTTGGGGAGATCTGGCCAGGGTGGTCATGGGACTGCCCAGCAACTAGTATGCCCAGTGAGAGAGTGTTATCTTAGGCAGGGAACACTGTCAGTTCACACTGCTCATGCCTGGAACCTGGATCTGTAGAAAAACTTATTTTCCTTAAGGTCAACCTACCATTGCTGGGCTTCCCTGAAGTCTCCTTTAAGTAAGAGAGAATGGCACACACTCATCACTGAACTAGGTATGCCGTGCTTCCGTGTGCTGCCCCTTTCATTCTTTAATTTGATATGCCCAAGATTATGCCCATTCACTCTGCTCTCCTTGCCCCATGCTGTTGGCACAGTTCCCACCTAGCACAGACTATCTGCTGCTCCAGTCTGCCTGCCAGTGCTGTCCAGGGTATCTGACCACCCTCCAATGTGCCCTGTCCTCTGCATCCCAATGCTGCTGGCATTTCCTGCTGGTATTCCTACTGTTCTGGGTTCATTAAAGTCATTTCCTAATACATAGGCACTGCTGGCTGTTGGTGTTCACTTTTTTTTCTTTCTTTTTTTGGTGGTGCAATCACGGAAGGTGTCAGAGGAAATCCTTTAAAAATGTTTTGCCTGTGTTTTTTTCTAAATGGGAAACGAATGACTACGTATTTAGTATTCATGTTGACTGTAATGGAGTTCTGGATATCCAGGAATTCTGAATTTTTAAAATTCCAAATCCCAAATCTGAAGGGCTATAATTCCAATTCGAAATTCTGAGTTTGAATGTTGGTGCTATTGCCCATCCCTACAAGTTTTGTATTCTCTAATCATTCTATATCTTGAAATTAGAGATGAGATGTTTGTATCATCTCCTGGGGGAGACAAATACAAATATTGCCACCACAGGTGGCTGGGCCCTTTGGACCCTCCCCCCAGAACCCTCCTGGTCCACTCACTGGGTTTCACGTGGTGTCTGTGGAGACCATTGGTAACATTGCGCCAATCACTGAACTAGCCCAGCAGGCGCTTCCTTGTCTCCCTGAGCTTCTGACTACTAAGCAGCTTGAGTGCGGAGACTCGTAATCGCACCTCCTTGCCAGAGTGGGCAGCAGCACAGGGAGGTGGGGGATTGCTAGCCACACTACTTCCATGAGTGGCACGATGTTACTGACGACGGCCCTGCATGCCACACAAAGCCCGGTGAGTGAACTAGAATGGTCTTGAGGGGAGGATACGGAACTCTGTGGCACCTGTCCTGCCGCGCTTCATATTCATATCTCCAGGGATATGAATAAGAAGTGCCTATGTTTACTTGGAACACACATTTTCACCTCTAGGTGTCACTAGTGCGCATAGTCTTTGCATGCAAAACCTCTCATTTCTTGAACCTGGGCATGACTTCATTGGCCATAATTCATCCTACAGTTTATTTTGGGCTGAACACAGATGATTTTGTATTCTTTCTCTATTCGTATCAGAGTGTTGTACAATTTAAAATTATGGATGTATATGAAATTTAGGTAAAAATTTAAAAAAAACCAAATTAAATGTTAAGATAATTAAATTGTTTTTGACCAGAAGTGGGCCACTCCTATAGTGTTAGCTCAGCCATTTGCTAGGTCTTCTTTTGTACACTTGATGGGGCATAAATGCTGTGTTGATTGAATTTCTCCAGTCACAGAAAATTTGTCCTGTATCCAAGTAGCCGTATTTAATTGATTATTAAAACCTGAGAACTATGTGATGTAAAGCTCAATGTGGGAAAGGATGTTTGTTGCCATTGGATTGACATCACTTTTGTCCACTTTCTGTCAGTGTGCTCACTTGATCTGTCGGAAAGGGGGTGCTCATGGGTGCGCTCTCTCTCTCACACACATACACACAAACACACATTCTTCAACTCAGCACTGGAACAGAGCTACGCTAGCACACTTAGGAGAACTAAATAAAGAAAAAGAGAAAGGTGTAAATGGCCAATTAGCACATTGTTAGCATTTTAAGGCAGCTTCTGTTGTTGAAGCTCTGTGCAAACCCAGCTCTCTGCCTCTGCTTTGCTGAACTTCTTCAAATTATCATCTGGATGGCTTCAGCAATTTACTCAGGGAAATCTGATATGATGAGCTGCAGATCACAGGAGTTCAAACTGTATGTTCCTTGCTGTGTAGTCACAACTCTATGGAGTGCATAAGAAGCATCACTGATCATCATCAACACTCTTGATTTCTTAAAGATTTATTTTTCAATGGGTTTTAAAAGGTTTTTATTGTTTTAATCACTCATTTTTATGTTTTTAAACTGCACTTTAAAATTTAAAGGAGAGGCGTTTCTTTCCGTCCCACCACCATCACAGGTACATTTGGTGAGAACAGGAAGGAGGGCCTTTTTGGTGACTGCTCTGAAATTATGGAACTCCCTTCTGAGGGAAACTAGACTGGCTCGCTCTCAATGAAGACATTTTGGTTTAAACAGGCCTTTTGCCACTGATCAGGATGTTCTAACAGCAGGTGCTGTTTTTCGTTATTGTTGCATTTAAAGGGCATTCAACCACATTGATTTATTGTTTGTTTTAATCTGAAAATCAATTTAAAGCTCTTAATATTGTGATTTATTGTGCATATTTAATTGAGTCTGTCCCCCCCCCCCCCCCAATTTGTGTTATAAGGCATGGTACATCCAGCCAGGGGAAAGGATGTAATATAACATGAAGTAAATATATATTTTCCCTTTTACAATATAAAGCCTCAATGGAAAAGATCAAAATACCTGGTGTGAAATACCACATTGACTCACACAATTTGCAACTTATGTCTTCTACCCAACCAACCACTGCCTCTCTATTTTGGTGCCATGTATAAATATATAAACATTTACCATGTAATCTTACTCTTATGTCTGAGGAAGTGGATTTGATTCACAAAAGCTCACATTAAAATATAACTGTCTTAAAGATGCCAAAACATTTTTGTCTTTTTTATTTTTATTTTGTTTTTGCCTGATATAAATAATGTTTCCTTCTATTCATTTTATTGGGAAGCCATCTTGAGACTTATTTTCAGGTAGTAAGGTGGGGTATAAATTAAATCCATTGTCATCATCTCCATCATCACCCTGTTATGTTTAGTATTAACATTTTGTCCCACCTTTAAAGTGTTTTCCCCCAAGTCACTGCAGAATAAAATAGCACAAGAACAAGAACAATTGTAATTTCAAAACAAATCGAACACCTGAAGAGACATCAGCACACTATGTTTAAGAGTCAACCTTGCAGCTTCTATTTCAAAGGCCTTGCAGGTTAAAGAAAAGTCTTCAAAAGCGAGTGGAAGAAGGGTAGAGAAAGAGCTTGCTGAACAGAGCTGTCTGGAGTTTTGAAAAATAATTTCACATGTGCAGAACCATCAGCAGGAAGGCTGCGTTGTGATAGCTTGCCAGTCTTGCCTGTGTGTCATGGTGAGAAAATGGCTGCTTTCACCACTTAAAAACTGGATATTCCCCTAGTCTTGCTAGCCTGTGCTAACCAACCAGGTGCCTGTTCAATGTATTGGACTACAATTCCCATTGGGTCCATACAGTGGGGGTTGGTGTTGTTTTATTGGAACAGGAGCAACTAAACCAGGGTTGGGCAAACAGGGACCTGTAGGTGGCCTCTGGAAGCAGGCCTCATCACCCCCACGAAGCTATTTCTTTTTTTGCTCAAAAAGTTCCCTTGTGCGAGAAGGCTTTGCTGTTTATGTTCCTAACACTCACCAGTGGATTTACCTTTAGATTTTGGCCCCTTTTAAATCTGGGCATCCTGGGTAAAGGTCCAGTGGCCCCACCCTATAGTCACAGCCATGCCTGAGTGCTGTACGTCCGTGGCATACCCAGTGCATGCTTTATGCCATGCTGTCTGTGGCTGTTCTTCTGCTCATTCTTCTGAGTGTGCTCTGGACTCACCCCCAAACTCCTGTTCTCATGGGCTGTAATCCAGTAACATAAAATTACACTACATAAGTCTCATGATGCCATCAGACGTGGTCCAGGAAGTTTCCTATCCCCAACCTGATGAGATTCCTAACCTCCCTTAGGATCCCTTTGGTCCTGGGGAACACTTTCCAAAAACAGTTGTAACTGGTCTTGCCATGGCTGCTGGGACTACCAGCAGCAATTTTCAGACATTTAAGACTTACTGCCCCATCCTGCTGTCCCCAGGTTCATTAGAACGATGAACTATGACTCTGGAGGTTGGGTTCAAATTCCCACTTACTCATGAAACTCATTGAGTGACCATGGGGCAGCCATACTCTTTCAACGTGGCCTACCTCAGAGGATTATTATGAGGATACACTGAGGGGGAGGAAGCCCATGTATGTAGGTTTGACTAACTGAAGGAAATGTAGGATATAAATACTGTATACATATATACATGCATAATTGTGATTGGTGAAGTAGAATTCAGTTGCCAGTTTAGCTGGTTTCTATACATAGATTAGGGAGGAGACTCGTTCTTCACCTCAGGCAGCAACATTTATGGTGATGGCCCTATTCCCATATAATGTGTGTAGATATTGCTGGCTGCCACTTGCTTGGCAGCTGATTTTCTTCATCCCTGGATCAGCAGTCTGAATAGGAACTAGCAGGGGGATTTGGGGAGTTGTAGTTCAAAAAGATTACCTTCCCAATATCTGGTAAGGAGCTACCATCAGTAGAAACCCAAGGAGATATAATAAATTTCCTTTGTGTGTGTTCCTGCACACATGAAATGAGACATTTTCTGCCGCACAAAGAGTGTTCAGGGCGCCACATTCCCTCTGGAATTCTACAATTAGCTTCTCGGTGTGAAAACCTCTCAGAAAGAAAAACTGTCTAGCAGGAAAAGGAAACGAGGGTGATGGAATGTTTGTTTAAATGTTCAGGTCAAGCTGGCTGGTGATGCTCCATATCAGTGCCTGGTTTCCTGAGAAGCATGGGCCGCAAACAGGAAAAAAAGGCAGGAAAAACAAAGCCAGATAAACACAAGAGAAGGAATTTGTCTGGTGCAAGGTGAGCAAAAGCAAGAGAAATGTAAGAAAGAAATGTAAGTGAAAGAAGCGTCAGATTTAGGGTCCCATCCAGGAATATAGTGCAGACAGAACACTAAATATTAAAAAAGATTGCATTGGAGGACAATTGTGAAAGACTGTGTGTGTGTGTGTGTGAGAGAGAGAGAGGCTGGGAGTTTCATTCCTTACTGTCCAACCAAGAAAAGCCAGCCTGTATGGCCTTGGGCAAACTGCACAGTCCCATGAGGCCCCCAGAAGAAGGGAATGGTAAACTAATTCTGAGTACTCTCTACCTAGAAAATCTGGAAAAGGGTCACCAGAATTGACCTGATGGCCATGAAGGCTTAACTCATCCTACATATTCTACACAAACACACCTATTGACTGATTTTTTTAAAGTAAAGGCCAGAGTTTGGAGAAGCAAAGAAAGAAAGGTGTTTGCATCCTGATAATAACTTCCTTAAACTATACATCACACCTGCAAAATATCCCATCCAGATGTGGGCCAGATATTCTACGTTTAAATACATGTTTCTGTTCCCTATTGGTACACTAAACACAGATCTTTGTAATTTAAATATATATATATATATATTAGTCACCCACTGTCACCTACAGATATATACAGGTGACAGTGGGTGACTAAAATATCTGAGCAGTTAATGTGTTCATAAACATCCCATAATAAGATAGTTTATCAGTGGTATTGTCAGTGGTTTAGGTTCCTGGCTGCAGAGCCAGAGGTTGGAAGTTTGATTCCCCACTGTGTCTCCTGTAAGTAGAGCCAGCCTAGGTGGCCTTGGGTAAGCTGCACAGTCCCAGGGCACCTCTGGAAGAAGGGAATTGTAAACAACTACTGTGTGTTCTCAGACCTTTATTCTGATCCAGTAGAGCTTTTCTTATGTTGCTCTTAATCTGTTTATCCTCTCCTGCCATCAAATGGACTTTCTACTGGAAATGATAACACATAAATCTCCTAAACTCAGGCTAGAAGGGATTTGGCATGTATCTGTATCACACAATTACAGTAGTTTGATTCACCTACATTGCCGTAGTTCCATCGTATGGAATCTTGGGATTTGTAGTTCAGTAAGATCCTCAACATTCTCTGCTGTAGTTCAGGAGTGTGCACTAGAGCTCCCAGCAAAGAACTCTCTCACCAAACTATGAATTCCAAGATTCCATACGATGGATCTATGGCAGTTTAAGTGGAAGTAAGATACTGTAACTATAACTGTGTAGAGAGGATACACCCTGTAGGGCTATAAATGTGTAGTGTAGATAGACCTTTAGGGTATATCCACACCACACAACTGTAGCAGTTTGAGTCCCCTTTAACTGTCATGACTGCAACCCCAGGGAATCCTGGGATTTGTAGTTTGGTGAGGGGCTTAGACTCTTCTGCTCATAGTTTGTGGGACTGCACTAGCAGCTCTACAAATAACATGGAGGTGTTGAGTACCATACCTGGGCAAGGAAAAAATACAGTACAACCCAAACCTCAATCCCAGAGGTCCTTGGGATGACCCAATGGCAGTTAAAGTGGTATCAAACTGCTATAACTGTGCAGTATAGATGGGAGACCAGCCAGGTTGGCCCTGGAAAATGAAGGCAATTTCTTGTGATGAACACACAGAAACTGATCTGAATATCTTGCATGCCCTTTCAAACATGGTGCCCTAAATGTTTTTTGGACCGTGGTTACATCTGATCCTCAACTATTGGTAATGTTTGCGACCCTATGAAATATATAGTAAAAAAAAAAAAAAATATCTAGTGGACGCCAGGTTGGGAAAGGCTCATCTTAGATATGCCCATGTCCCTAACAGGGCTTTGTGTGGCTGTTGCAATACAAGAAGAGGAATGGAATAGGGGTACATTTGGAGACACATGTGCTGATCACAACAACCCGCACAGCACATCTCCAAGGAGGGTTTGGAAATTTAGGCAGTTGTTTTGATCCACAAACAAGTTCTAGTAGTTTTTGCCTCTATCAGGGAGTGGGTCTTTTGTAAAGTTAATGGGTCTTAATTGCCCATTTTAAATTAAGCCACAACAAAATCTTTTGCATTACCAAAGATTTGAAATATTAGCTTTTTGGACTACAAAACAAAAAGCTGTGTTGGGGCATTTGGGAGTTGCACTACCCCCCCCTAAAGTTTCCATGCTCTGTGCATTACACGAGGGGTTGCTCACAACTATTGCTGTGGTGAAAAGCCACCCCTTCTCCTCACTATTGTGAGAGCTGCAACTAATCTCAGACAAAACAAAAAGGGGTGTGCGGGGAGAGAATAAATCATTCCAGTTAATTAAAAAAAACAAGTCCTGGTGCTTTGACACTGTGAATCTGGCCCTATTATAGCAGTTTCCATAGAGTCTGCCTTGTTAATGTGCTGCAGCAAAACAACAATGATCCACTGGCCGCAATCCTTTTCATGTTTGTGTAACGTTTGCAAAACCTGCCATGGCTAACTGTAGCTAATTGGTGAAGCACAGAGCACATCCTGGTCATGTGTCTGATCATATGCCCAGTTTTGTGACAAATATGCCCCAGCATCTCATCAATTAGCCCTAGCAAATTATGCAAACCTTATATGAACTCCAATAGGATTCTGGCAATTACAATATAAAAGTTTTGTGGAGTCCAGTCCAGTCCACGTCTTCAAAATGATACTTCACAGAGTATCATTTTAGAGAGGTGCACTGTATGTATACTATCTAGACCTCTTACATGAGATTCCACACAGTGGGTTATAATCCAAAAAACCCCACAATGTAATACATTTGTCAGACTTAAAGATGGCATGTGTCTCTTTGTCGTCTGGCTCTATTAAACCAGAGAGAGCGAGAGAGCGGGCAGGCACGATTTCTCTCTCTCTCTCAATCTGTACTCTCTAGTTATCAATTACCTGATCCTTCCAATTATATAATTGGAGGGCTAAATCCAATCTAGTCTAACTAGAGTAAATCCATTGAATCAATGAGTTTTGTAAATGAACAGTTACTTGATTTCAGGTGGAGTGTGTAGTCCTTTGCAGTATTAATTACCAATAACTCCAATTGTTGCATCTTAAAGTCTAATCAATTTTATTTCCCATAAGCTTTCATAGACTGCAGCCCACTTCATCAGCTGTGTGATCCTTATTGCCAAACAAAATGAAACCTCTCTCCAAATCAAAGTTGTTACTGTTTCTGCTACCACAATTTCTTTGCTAGTTGCATAAATCCCCATTCATACAGTGGGTCTGCTCTACTTAGGACTAACAAATGCATTTACTTATTTGTTTATCTGATTCATAGCTGGCTTTTCTCCCAGAACTGAGTAACTAACAGAATAACTAACAGACACAAACAAAACCAAAATCGATTACAATATGGGAGGGGGGGGGAAACACGATTTAACAAAGATTAAGACTTAAAAGCGTTTGTACCCAGGACTGGAGTCAGGAAGTTATGCAGATGAAGTCTTAAAATGTTGAAGAAAGCTATCTGAAGTGTGGGGGGAGAAAGATCGTTTTGTTCTAAGTGAAAACAAACCTAAATCTATAAAGGAAATTATCCTTGACTTGTTTGTTTCCTGCCCCCGCCCGCCCGGTCTTTGGCTTTCCAGGCCAGCTCCCTTTTCCCGCCCACTCAATTTTGAGAAGCAAGTGAGAAAAGTGAAGGCGAAGAAATAAACATAAGTTGCAGATGTTCCCCCCCTCCCTCTCCGAATTCCTGTCTCTGTGTGTGCAGGCAAAAATGGGCATGAATGGGCTTTTCCCCGCCCACCCGTCCCCACATACTACTCCCGGCTCCGCCCGCTCGCCTCTCATTGGCTGGCTGGTTTCGAAGGTGGAATTTAAAAAGGAGAAATGAATGCGGGCCTGAATTTAGGATCCAGAAAGAGGATCGGGAAAGTGGGAGAAGAAAAATAAACAGACTCGCTGTTTCCAGGCTTCACAGCGGAACCTCTGCGGACATGCAGACTTCTCGGGCTCTTTGCTCTTTCTGCCTCTTCTTTTTCCAAGCCGTCCTTCCCTCCGGCCGAGGGTGGCAAGTGCTTAAAAACGACGCCACAGAGATCGTCCCGGACTTCCAGGAGAACACCGAGATGCCGGAGGAGCCACCCTATGTCCAGAACGAGAATGAGACCATGAGCAACAGGGCGCAACAAGGGGAGAGGTACCCCGCGCTTCCTTTGAACCGGATGGGTAAGATGCAAACAGAAAGATACCTTGACCCTAATAGGGGTTTCATGGCTGGCTGGATAGCTCCTGGATAGCTTAGGGATCTGGCTGTGGAGCCATAGGTTGGGAGTTCAATTCCCCACAGTGCCTCCTGGGAGAAGAACCAGCCTGTGTGGCCTTGGGTGAGCTGCACAGTCCCAGGATGCCTCCAGAAGAAGGGAATGGAACACCACTTCTGAGTGCTCTCTACCTACAAAACCCAGAAAATGGTCACCATAAGTCAGAGTTGACTTGATGGCACATGATTATTAATAATAGAGTTTTCAAGGTAAGTGGGGCATTTAAGGAGTGGTTTTACCAGTTCCTCCAGCCCACTCCCCTGAGTTTCCATGGCAGAGTTCAGGAATCCAACCTAGGGCTTTTAAATCCCCTGGTCCATTATTCTATCCACTACACCCCACTGGGTATATCTAGTTATTATTTATAAAATAATCATATTCTGCCAAGTCAATTCTGACTAATGGCAACCCTTTTCAGGGTTTTCCAGCCTGGAACTGTAGTCTCCAAAAGTAACTTTTCCAGGCATTCCATGCCACCTTTGCTCCAGTGTATTGAAAGCTACACTCTTTTCCACTCATAAGAAGTGTTTGGCCAGGCTGAGAGAGGGCGATGAACTCAAGGTCACCCAATGTGTTTTCATGGGGCATTGGGTGACCTTGAGGCATTAACCTGGATTTCCTTAATCCTGGTACAAAACTGCAACATGGAGCCCTATACCATGCATTATAACCTGGGAAAGGATCTTTCTGCTATGGGATAGCCCACATAGGAAAATGCCTTATATCAGGTCAAAGGAGTTGTCCATCTAGCCCAGAACTGGTGACTTCATCCCCAATAGGGCACCTTCCAGATGGGCTGTGCTGGCAATGTGTGTCAACCCAGCGGTATGTCTGCTGGAGTGGTGGGAGCTCTCGGCCAACCCATCAGATGCTGCTAGGCTGGGGAAGGCTATTTTACCTGAACTGGTAACAAGTCTCCAAAGTTTCAGGCTAGGCTGTGATCTTTCCCATTGACTGGAAGACAAGATCTTGTGGCAGGGACTGTACTAAATGCATTATGACTAGGCTTATGGAGCGAGTATTCCTGAATTGCACACACCCTTTGCCTTATGATCAAACACAACATAGCGTGTCTCGTGTTTGCAAGGGAGTTTGCCATCTAGGCAGCAACCACTACCAGTGGCTAATTAATGTTAATCCACGTGCTTTTAGATTATGACCCTGAGAGTTCCACATGATCTCCCAGCCAGAGAAAGAACATTAAGGTAGAAGCTGCAGCCTTCTTTGTGAACAGGCATGTATCTGTCACTAGAAATAGCAGAAGAGGGCTCTGAAATTCCGGCACTTCTTATCTAGCAATTTTCTATTGATTAGCACACTGCTTTTGTCACACGCAGAAGCCTAAACTTACTCAATTGAGTTTGAGCAAATGACTAGAATGTTCCTCAAATGAGCTGTGGTGCCACCCCCTTTCCTCATTTACCAAACCCGTTTTTCCTTTCATCAATAAATAACCCGTTGTGGTTCAGAGTGCTCTAGCCACACAACTTTTCAGGTTTAGCGCTTGGAAGCAACACATAAGAAGGAACAGCTTTACCTCTAACATGATTCTTCTAGGATAACAATGCTACCAAGTTATTCCTTTTAAAAGAGACTTAATAAGTAGCTCCATTTTAATGATAGAATAACTTGTTACCTCTGAAAACAGCTTTTGAGGAGGTGTTTCGGTTGGGATTTGGGGTGTTTTATCGATTTTTTAAAAACTATACTTTCACACTGTTACTACAAAATAATGTTTTACTGATGAGGTCCTTTAGATTAACGGCAATGTGTTCCTTTTTAAAAAAGTAACATTCCATGCTCTATCTAGATTATGGTTCTATTTCTTGGATTTTGTTCTTGTACTTCTCCTTAGTTTTCTAGTCCCCACTTTGCCAGAATAGTCCATTGGGGTATCCTGTCTTGGCTCCCTTCCAATATATATTTTGAACTTCTTGTTTTCCCAAGCCTGGGATTCTTCCCAAGCCTACTGATGCCTCCCCATCATGTCTGATGCCATTGTGGTCACATAACCAATGACATTCACTTCTTAGCATCAGAAATATATACACTGATGTTTTAAGTTACCTGTTTTAAGTTATCCAGGCATTCAACTCTTGCTGATTCTTTCTCTTAACTGCCTGCCTGCCTGCCTTCCTTCTTGGGAAGCTCTGCTTCTCTCCCACCATCCCCTGTCAGGATCAAAAACATGGTCCAGATGATGGCTAACGTGGATGCATAACTGTACAAGGCCAGTACTAAAGACCTTGGTTCATCTTCAGCCACAGCTGAATCAGAAGGTGCAATCAGACTGGTGCAAAGGCACGTACCTGATCACACCAGAAAGATCACTTTAGGAGGAGTGATCTCCCTTAAAGCAACCCTTTCATCTGTGAGGAATTGTTCCAGTTCAGCCCCAAAGGGTAATAGTTCTACCCAAAAGATCCAGCTGAGACACAGATCAGGATCAGGCTGGAGTGCATTTCAGCTTACATCATATGATTGCTGGTAAACAGATTGTATCGGACTGCACCCTAAGTAGTCCAACTTGTAATCTATTTCCCATGTGATTACACCAGAATCTCCTGCCCTGGGAGCTCTCCCAGGTGCTGCAGAGTTTGACTGAGGGCAAATTATGATTATGCCCTTTAGCAGCCGACTTGAGGAAACCCAATCTCCACCAAACATGGAGGGATTGTAGAGGAGAGTCAGAGAAAGCTTCTCAGCTATTTTGGTGTCTCTAGGTGCCTGCCCCCCCCCCCCCCCGCTTTGTAGACAATTGAATTGATTAATCAAAAATCGCTAAAAATTCATCGATTCGTATTCATGGGGGGCATTGATTCTTACAAACATAAATCGAAGAATTAGCGATTTTTGAATGAATTTGATTTTGAATTTTTTAATTTGGGCCCATCTCTGTAGTAAACCTGTTTCTGGGTTCTAGCATGTCAGAGTGCAAAAGGGTTCTAATTTAGTTTCCCCTCAGGTTGGTGGTGGGCAAAAGGCAGCTGTCCATATGTTATTGAACTGCAGCTCCCAGCATACCTTGTCACTGGCTATGCTGGCAAGTACTGCTGGGAGCTGCAGTCCAACAGTATCTGAGGGACCATACTTTGGCCTAGTTGTTGTTCTTTTCAACGTGCAAGGAATTGATTTGAAGAGAACTCAGTTGTGCGAATCCACTGCCCAGCAGAGCCATATCTAAGGCCAAGCAACTGGAGCTTTGGCCTAGGGTGCTAAAATTCAGAGGGCACAAAAGTTCAGAAGTGAGTCTCAGAAATATAAATAGCCATATCTCCCACTTTCAATGGAGTGCTCCACAGGGGTCGCCTGAGCTCTTGCACTTCTTGAAGCAGGAAGCAAAGTGCTGTTTCCATGACATTGTGCCACTATGGCAACCCCCCCTCCAAAAAAGAGAATGTTTATGCTTTTAAAGGGAAAAAACAAAAACCAGGGTGTTCTGATACATAGTGGTTCCCAACCTCGGGTCCCCAGGTGTCCTTGGACTAAAACTCCCAGAAGCCTTCACCACGAGCTGTGCTGGCCAGGATTTCTGGGAGTTATAGTCCAAGAACGTCTGGGGAACCCAAGGTTGAGAACCACGGTATACCACATCCACCTTCTGCCCTACCGTACAGTTATAAGGTCTGGCATAGCTGTAGCACACATGACCTTCACCCAAGGCAGGGAATTGGTGGGAGATGCTGTCGCTTTGCCCAGGGTCCCCAAATGGCTAGTTAAGCCTCTGCTGCTCAGTTAGATGTTGTCTGCTTTGAGGAGAGTCTGCATATGTTGTTTGTCAGAAATTGGGGCCTGAGAACTGTAACGTGCATGTGTCTTACTTTACAAGAGGGCGGCTTTCAATTTTAAAGGGTCCTACATTTGAAAGGCTGGGCTGTCCAAGTCCAATTTAAAGACAAAGCATCCTAAAGAGAGAGAGAGCAGGGGCCTTGAAGTTGCCCATCCACAGCAGTGATTGAACAGCTGACTAAGCACTTGTAGTCCAGAAAAGTAACTTTCATAATTCATCTCTAGCCTACTAGGAAACTCCGTCTCCAAGCACCAGTCTTTATGTAGCTGAAATGGTACCATCCACATGCAAGCAAGGTGTCAGCAAGCTTGTGGCAAGCCAAAGGTTTGCAGATGTATAAATAAGTGTATGGCAGGAACCATAATAGCTTTGTTGTTTTAATGTATATGCCACCCCAGAGTTCTAAAGCAGTGTCTGGTCATTTTACACCATAATTATGCAAACAACACTTTGCCCCACAACAAGCTGGGTACTCAACTTTACCAATCTCAGAAGGATGGAAAGCTGAGTCAACCTTGAGCTGGCTACCTGAACCCTTTGGATTGAACTCAGGTCATGAGCAAAGGCTTGACTACAGCACTGCAGTTTAACCACTGCCCCATGAGGCCCCTGAGCTCTGTGAGGACTCAGCATGCTCAGCAAATATAGAATTCTGATCTGTTCATTAAGAGGAGGGAGGAAGGAAAACCAGGTGGAGATATGAGGGATGGTGGAACATGACATCCTCAAAAGGGCATGACTGTCTAACTGAACTCTGAACAGGAGTATCCTCCATGCTGCGTAAATTAACTGTAATTTCATGTCTGTGCCAGACTGCTTTGCTTACTGTATTTTAAAAAAATTCCCCAAGTGATAAAGCTGGATTAATGTATTTTATTATAGTATGTGTATCTTGATGATGTGCTCCGGAAAGAAGTCGGGATAGTTTGAGTGGTGCCTCCTTTGGCATAAGATGGCTCTGACAGCACCAATGCACCTCCAATCTGTAAATGCCTCATCTGTTTCTTTTTTTAGAACATCTGGAGTTCAGCTGCCGGGAAGTATACTCTACCCGCTATGTTACCGAAGGTCTGTGCCGCAGTGTTAAGCCAATAAGGGAGTTGGTATGCTCGGGTCAATGTCTTCCATCCCATCTTCTCCCCAATTCAATCGGCAAAGGGAAATGGTGGCGGCAGAATGCTCTGGATTACCGCTGCATCCCGGCGCACAGCCGTTCTCAGCGTGTCCAGCTGGCCTGCCCTGGCGAGGATGTTCGGACGATCAAGATCAGAACCATCACTGCTTGCAAATGCAAACGGTACACTCGCTACCACAATCGCTCCCAGCTCAAGGATTTCAGCAAAGAGACTGCCCGGCGCCAGAAGAACAAAAAGCCACACCTCTCCAGAGCCAGAGGCAGTAAAGCCCACCAACCAGAGCTTGAGAATTCTTACTAGTGGAGAGCTTTGACAAAACTCAGCCCAGAAATGGAGAATTTTATTTTTTGTTTCGACCCACCCTCCCTTTTTGATGGCACCAAGGTCCAAATGGGATCAAGTGAGGGGGGGAGGCCATGGCTACCACTGTAGCTCTCATGGCCAAAAGGTCAGAGTTGATGCAGCCAAAAAGCTATTGGACTCTCCTTGAGCGATTTGGATGAGGGAGAGAGAGAGAGAAAGAGAGAGAAGTAGAAAGAGTGGAACTGAGCATGAGGAAGCTGTTCTAAGACTGAGAAGTAGAGTTACTCAGATGTTATAAGGAGGTTGTTCGGTTCAGAAGGCTAAAGGGCTTTATGTTCTCTTCAACTTCCTTGTGCTTCTTTGATTTGACAAAGAACTAGCCTTTCTGTGTATCTACACTATACAGCTATAGCACTTTGATCCCATTTTAAATGCCATGGTTCCCATCCTATGGAATCTTGGGGTGTGTAGTTTAGTGAATTATCTGCTCTGATTTCTGGGAGAGCAATCTCTAGCAGTATGGTTTTCAACCTTTGGTCCTTCAGATGTTTTGGATCAATCCTTCAAGGTCTGGCTAGCAGCTCCAGGGATTTGGGATTGAAACCCACAACATCTGGAGAGCTAAAGGTCAAGAACCACTGTTCTAGCAGAAAAGTCTAAGCACTTTCACCCAACTACAAAATCCAGAATTCTATAGCATAGAGCCATGACAGTTAAGCTGCTATAACTACATAGTGTTGGTACGCTGTCTCTGTGAAAATAAACACTAATCTGTTTGAACAATGTAATATCCCTAAGGGTATGTGTTCACCTGCACACTCCCATTGTTGTCTTTAATGCTTTCGCTCTTCATGGATTGATCAACACATTCCCTTACATTCTGCTGCCGTTGGACTGTACCTAAGCAATGTGATTCATGCTTTCTCTCAGTGACACATATTTGCTTCTTTTTCTGTGGTCATTACTCTACATATTGTATTGTCTAGGTTTGGGGGATTCTAAAAGTCATGTGATTTTGTACATGGAAATATTGTTAGGAAAAGTGGAAAGGTGGTGGGGAAAAAAAAAAGAAAGACCTCATATGAGATGGATTGACTCAATAAAGGAAGCCACAGCCTTTAGTTTGCAAGAGCAGGGCAGTTAATGATGGGATCTTTTAGGGGTGATTAATTTATAAGATCATCATAAGTCAGAAGCTACTTGATAGCACATAAAAATAGATGCACATATATTTTATAGTCAGCTAACTTTGCTAGGGCATGTAGAATCAGAAAGCATCAGGAATGGTAAGGTAGATGGCAAGTTGGACAGCAGCAAATGGGCAGAACAACATCAAGATGGGGGCATAGGAACAAACATCATTGTGGAGGCAGAGGAGGATGAAAGAAGCAGTGATAGGTTTCCCCTCTGCAAACATCATTGCTAGTAATCCTGATCATAATCTCAGTAATTTTGGGGAACACATGATCCTCCCAATGTTGGACTATAACTCTCATCCACTTTGACCACAGATCATGCTGATGGTAGCTGATGTGAACAGTAGTTCAACACTACCTGGAGGATTGCAGGTTCCCCAACCTTGCAGTAAAGCAGGTATCTCTTTTTCTGGGGAAAAGAGGACAATTTCATTCATAAGGAGTCATGAGCTTAAAAATCGGGTGAGCTCGTGTTTGTACTGCATCTCTTGTGGCAGATGAGCTAAAACTCCTTGCTGAAGGCAAACACAATAGCAAAGCAGACCATGTGCAAAGCATCTCTGGTTTTAGTAATAATTGTGCCCCCTCCAGGTGAGAACAAGAGTCATGGGGGGAGGATCTGTAAAGCAAGCTCAGATTGTATATTGCAGATGCCTGACGAGCATGGTCTGAGTGTTTCGCAGGGCATTGTTATTTTCTGCTTGCAGAGTATATATTGTGAAAACTTTCTCAAGAATTTGGCTAATCCCAAACTCACTCTCTTCTTAAGGAAAAGGGCAGACAAGTTTCTAGAGCTCTTTGCTGCAGAAAATGGGGGAAGTGAGTTAGAATAATTCATGTGGTTATTGCTGAGCAGAAAATTGAATCCAGCTGTCTCACAGTGAGAGCCAGTGTGGGTATCCTCATTTTCCACATTGTGGTGTTTTTCAGATAGTGTGATTTACAATTCCCATCAGTCTTAGTCAGCATGGCCAATGAGCATGGATGATGGGATTTGTGGTTCAAAACAATCTGCTTGAGGAAGGCTGTATGACTATTTTAGACCTATTCCTAGGGTTAATCCAGGAAGCTTAGAGATGCTATAACTTGTGCTGTTATTAAAAGCATAATTAAATCAGAGAGAAAAGCAAGATAGGAAGAATGTTTCCTTGTGAGTTTCTGTAATCAGCAGCGTCAAGGCTCTACCTATCCTATAGTTAGAAGAGATCAATTGAATCAATAGTTGAATAGTGAGTCAACATTTATGTAAATCCTAGTGATTCACTAGAACTATGAATAGGATTTTGACCATAGAGGTTATGTGACTTATTTCCTGGACACCTTCTTCCCGAATTCCAGATGTGTGGTCACATGCGAAACATGCACTGTGCATGAGTCTAGAGAATCTGTCTGAACTCAAACTACCACCTCCATCATCCCCTATCATTGACTAGGTTGGTAGGGACTGAGAGGGTTCAGAGTCCAACTACATCCAGTGGGTCAAAGGTTCCCTGCTCTTGGGCTACAATGTGTGGTTAATTGTTCTCTGACATGTTCCACATGAGAGCCTGGATCACATTATGCTTTGCTGCACATACTTCTGCCATGATGTCTTCAATATAACAATGTTTGGACAAAGACAAATATTTTCCTTTGATTGTTTCTTTTTAACCTACTCAGCTCTTGTGCCAAAGGCTTAATCCTGCTTTAAAAATCACAATAGGATTTCCTGCTTGGGATGTAATACCCTCTAATACAATAGTCCTGTCCACTTCCAAAGAAAATGAGAAGAATATCAATGCACTTTTCATATGTTCATGGGCTCTCCTTATTATATTATGATTTTCTTGTTCCATAACTGAAACCTGGCATGTGGAAAAAAATTCTACTGCATGCTAAAAAAAATTTAAGAAACAAAACAGCCTTTATTAAGCTTGCACCCTCCAGATGTGATGGGCTATAACTCCAATAAAACGAACCAGCAAAGTAAGATCGGCTGGAGATAATGGGAACTGTAGTCTGATATGTCTGGAGGTCACCAGGTTGGAAAAGACAAGAAAGATACATTCTTTCTGAGTTCCTTTATAGCTGTGCCTTTGAGCTTCAACAATTGTCAGCCAGCCTCCTCAAATCTTTAGGCTGAATATTTCAAACTGCAAATTATACAGCCCAACATTTGCATCTGGGCACATCTGTTCTCAGTAGCTCATGTCTCACCATTTGCTTCTACTCAGAAGACATATGACCTTTTCTACAGCTTCGGTGGATTTTGTTTCCAGTTGATGGACTTGATTGTGGAAAAAAAGTTGACTTTTCCTGAGATTTAAATGCTATATTTATTTTTGCTGTAAAAAGTATTTATACTATATGTTTCTTTGTTTTTCTACATCTAGCAAACTGGGCAGTCTTGCTCTCATCATATATAGCCAGATGTTTCAAAGATATACGTATATATCCCTAAAGGTATTAAGTTAATAAAGTCATGTCCATGGAAAAAGAAATCACCCATTTGTTTGCTTGTTTCTTTGCCATTTGGAACACAAATGTCACAGGTTCAGAAGGCTGGGGGAAAAATGGGCAGTCATCCAGCTGAAACTGTCTGCCGGGATTAGAGATGTGTGAAAAACCAGCTCCAGGGGTCGTTTTAGGGAGTGCAACCCCCTTCCTGTCTGCGCAGTCCAGAATGGACATGGATTAGATGAACTCTACCTCCTGGAATCTGCATGGAACTGGACGGCTATGAACGCATCTGATAAAAATGCACACAGTTGAAAAGTATGCCTAGAACAAAATGTATACATTTAAAAACACAGATTTAAGAGTGCTACAGGTCATTGGGAGAAGGCATGCAAGCAATGCCCATGAGTTGAGAAATATGTGCAAAATTGTACACATTTGCAAAAAAAAAAAAAAGGGGGGGGGGGGACAGATTTCGGGCCACAAATAACAGTGGAGAGACACAAGAAAGCACAGACCAGATACTGTGATAGGAAAGAAAAGCAGCCTACAGAGGCATGTGACACAGGCTATCAGTGTGGGCTGGATAGCAAAGCTACTGTATTTATCCAGCTGAATAAGTAAACCACCTCACAGACCACAGGTATTCATAGGAAGCTGTCTTTTACCAAGTTTCCTGTGTTCCAGTGTTGTCCACTCAGATATTAAAATAATCTCTTCAGGGACTCTAGAGGGCACCATGTGTTCCCAAACCTTTTTGCTGGAGTGATCAGTGGGGCCGGCCCTACTACATGGCAGAGTGCAACAGTTTTTTCAGGTGGCAGATTCTCTGTTGGGGTGGAGTATAGCAGAAAGATGCTGGTGGACACAGAGATGTCTGTGTATCACCTGCCTTGCCTTGTGCTGTCTAAGCCATGCTATTGTCCTACTAGTGGTAAAACAAGATTGCCCTGCTTTCTGGACATTGTCTACTCTTGGAGTGGGAGAGGGGCATCAACCTACCTCAGGCAACAAAAAGTCTTGGTCTGCACCTGGATATCTGCTAGTAAATCTGTGACCTGAAGGCTTATGATCTTTAACTGAGGTATAGACAGCCCTTCCCTATGGAGAAGGTAGAACAGACACCATGGCCTGAACCAAATGAGTGTTTATGCATGTGTAAGTACATTGGTTCAATTAGTAGTTAATTAATTAGCCCGCAACTGAATTCCTAGTAGTGTTCTCAGTTGCCTGCCTTGGCACACATCTGGAAATTTGATCAGAGGCTCGTAAATTAATGGCTATTCAATACTCCACGTTATGCCAATGCACTTAGGCAGGTGCAAACATTCACTGTCCACAAGTTGTCACCAGTCAAAATATGTCAAGAACTAATATTTTTCTGAAGACAAACAGACAGATCCAGTAAGAAGGAAGGATTTTTCAGACCTGATTCCAGCAGGATGAATTAAATCTGAAGGCGTAATACACAACTCATTTTCGAGCAAGGCCCACAGAACTCAGTGGGACCTCCTCCTGGGTAGATACATATAAGAAAGTCTTTGCTCAGCTCTCCTATTGACATCATTGGGATTTTAAGGTTGCAAGTGGCAAGGAAGTAGAGGCAAGATAAAAATTAGGAGAAACCTAAAGATCAGAGGTGTTCCACAACAGAATGGAGACTGTGTTACAGGTAGTGGGTTGTCTTCCACTGGAGGCATTTAGGCAGTGGAAGTGAAAGTTAAGAGTGTGGCTGGACAAGGACTCAGGAGACCAAAGACTCAGCAAAAGTGAGTGGCCTTGGACCAGTCACATCCTATCAGCCTCACCAACTTCACAGCATTGTTGTGAGGAAGAGAAGACTCAAGTACACCACTTTGAGCTGATTGGAGGGAAGGTGGGATATAAATGTGCCAAATAAATAAATTAATATGCATATACATACCTATGTCTATACATACACAAAAAGTAGACATCCACCAGTTAAGAGTGCTGTAGTTCAGGGATGAATAACGCACAACACTTGGGCTACATGATCCCAGCCTCTGCTTTTTGAGACCTGGACCTACTCAGCTGCCATGGCCAGATAAAAAATGGAGTTCAAAACAAGTCAGTCGTGCTGGCTTGTGGGGATTTTGGAAACTGTAGTGCAACACTTCCCCCTCCCCCTCCCCCTGCCTTGGGCTTTCAGGTAAAGGACTTTCTTCTGTCCAATAAGACAGATGCCCACCCTATGTTTTCTGTGAGATGTGATCTCTGTGTCTCTGTCTTCCTTCCTTCCTGCAAATTCTTCCTCCAAACCCAACTTTTCTCCTTGTTCTGGGGGATTTTTGGCAGCTGTAGTTTTTAAAAAATCCACAGGATTGCTTCTGAGCTCTGACCTGAGGCTTTCTCTTCCATAGTGAACGGCACTGCAGTTCTATTTAAATTCTAAGTTTCTTTCTGTAAATCAGCATATGTACATTTGATGCAAACTCACAGCCATTACTGGTAATGCATTTCCTCTTTCTGGTGAAATAAATGGCCACCCCATTTTTATCAAAGCAGATCAAATGTTGGAATTAGATTCCCTCCCAAGGAGCCATTGCTTTTGAAAGGTAGTCACTTTTGTTCTGATCTGCCCACAAATCTGAAACCTAAAGGCCAAGCTTTGTAGTTTCTTGAATCCTGACTACTAAGCATAGACAGGGCTAGACCATGACAAGACCCTGTCCTTTCAATCCACATACAGAAGCGACTAGACTAGCAGATGAATCTTAGAGTCCAATTATATGAAGTCTCAGCTTAGCTTTCGAAAGCTGATCGTGTATTTTCCCTCCATAAATATAGATTCCTTAAAAACTCCATGCTTGACCAATCCGGCTTGCAAACAGAGTCCATGCTTACCTCAGGATGACCAATCACAATTTTAAAAAGAATGAAAGCTAATTCACAACATGCAGGGATTAAAAACAAAGTCCTGTTCAAATAAACGAATATTCCTACTTAATGAAGTTTCAAAAGATATGCTAATGATATTGTCTAATTTAACTCTTATTTCAATACTGGCAATGGTGTATTATCTTCCACCACCCTTTAGGGCAGTCAAGCAGATTAGGAGGTGCAGCAAGACAGGATACCAGCAACATGCAGACAATGTTCCTCTCTCTAAGAGAAAAGAAAGCCCAGAAGCTCAGGAAGAATGGGTGAAAGCACTACAGCTGTTGCCCCTTCCATCCCAGCATGCACTACTTGAAGAGGTTCCCTCTCTGCTTAATGGTAGGTCCAGCCTTGAACTCAAGCAACACTTGTTTGTGCTAAAAAACTCAACTGTTTTTGTAATTGGGTTCCTTCTATAAACTCTCAGGCAGGGTTCACCACACAGGTCTGCAGTAGATTGGCCAAAGAGATCAGGGAAGATTGGGAGGCTAAATTCTGCTTTAAAATTTATTTGTTAATGTCATAAGCAAGTCCAGTGTTTTTTTTTCAGAATGGAAGGAAGGATCAGCCAACAGGGTGCTGTTGTTGCCCAGGGCATGTCCAAATGTGTCCACAGTCCTCATGTTCTTCGGGGAGGCTCCTTCTATGTCCCCGAAGAGGATTGGGCAGCTACATGAAACACAATGAGAGGGGTCCCCCAGCACATGGTAGGGAGTGACAAATGATAGTCCACAAATATGTGTGGTTAGGTATGCTGCCACATAGTAGATTCCAAAAGTACACCAAAGTTTGAAAAAGTTACTGTTTGGATGACAACTCCCCAAATCCCTCACTCGTCCAAAGACTAACTTTTCCAAACTCTATTCTCAGTGTTCAGAAAAGAGCACTCTGTGTAGACCACACAGGCCTTCTCTTCTTTCTTAATTATCTTCATACCCAAGACTAAAGACTGGGATAGGCAATAGATGTCAGAGCTATTGAACCTGTCCATGTCCCGTTTTGAGCCTTGGAGAGCTGGCCCTCCCATTCGGCAGAGTGGGGCAATCACCTCAGACGGCAGATGCAAAGCACCCTCTTCTCTGGCACTCATGGACTTCCTGGCTGTTTCCCAGCAAACTAACCTGTTGCCTCAAATGTGGTGAGAGATACTATCCAGTCAAGAGTGCTGGAGAAAGATTTGCCTGCAATTCCAATCCATGGGGAGTGATCTTGTTCTTTGCTTCAGGCTGCAAAATACTTTGGGGTGTCTGTGTGGGGATGTGGGGCAACCCATCCTCTTTTTGATCTCTCTTTTGCAAGCCTCTGCTATTACAATCTAAGCCAAACCGGGGATACTGTGATCATCACCCAAGAAGTAACTTTTGAATAACTTCCTTTCCTTTCCTTTCCCAGCTAGACCAGTCCATCCATGTTGTTTCTGACTTTCTCCCAACAAGCTGGGGCCAGATAGTTTTGTTTACATGGTGGGTTCTCGAGCCCCTAAGTCAAACAGCTAAGGCCTTTAGTGCTTTACCAATTTTTGTAGTGCTTGTGAAGTGAGGTTATTTCCATGGCTTAAAGAAAACAGATCACTCCTGGGCAGACAAATAACACAATGAGGTCATGCTACATTCAGAGTCTTTCGGTGCAGAACACCCCCTGCGGGAACAGCCTTGGGACAGCCTGGCTCCTGCAAGACTATTTGTATCTAATCTCTCTCTTCCTCCTTCCCTTCCTTCCGCTTCTCTGCTTCCTTCCTCCTCCCCTCTGCTGTGAAACACAACACAACCCGTTTCACTCTCATCGCGTGGAATTAACCCAGGCTTGCAGAAAAAGCTCGGGCTTTGGTGGTTTATTTTTTCCCTAACCTCCTTAAGCCTGAAATAAGTCTCCAATTTGACATAATTACACCCTCATTTTCAGGGGTGAAGCTATTTGTAGGGACTTCAGATTGGCTTCTTCTCTTCTGACTGTGGCTCCAGCAAGGCAGTAGGGAAGGAATTGGGGGCCGAGAAAGTCAACGTTAAAACACAGAAACGGGCTTGGTGGAGTAAGTGAAAGAAGGAGCAACTAGTCCACAGTTGATGTTCCACAGTGGCCCATAATAGGGTTTCCACTTAGGGCTGGCAGGAGAAAAGCATCCCTTGGCCTGAGATTGAGGGACAAAACCTGAGTCCAGGAGGTGGCTCCTTATGAGGTCATAGAGGTGCAACAGGCAAGATTGTAGAGCAGGCGGCAGGACCACGTTTGAGCCAGCTGACTGTGGACTTGGGCATGAGTTGAATGTGCCTGAATGAACCAATCCAATGTAGCAAACCAGAGCTAAGAAAACAACAACCTACCATTTGAGGTTCCCCAGCAGCTGAAGTGGTTGCAATCATTCTTGCCACCCTCCCACACAACTGTCCCTACAGCGTATAATATGATACGTAGGGAGCTTTCCTAGGCCTGAGGTTGCTGCTGGGGCTTGTGAAAGCCTAGACACCAGTAGAAGGGGGATTTTTAATTTCAGGACCTGAATTGCTTCTTCCAGGCCTTGTTCATCAAGAAGGCTCATGAGTTTCAGTGCTGGCACCCCACTCTCTCCATTCCTCCAAATGGTACAGTATGCACTCACCAATGCTCTGCCTTGTGCCAACCCTTTCCTGCTTGCATTTCTGGTGCACCAGTTTAGCACACTGACAGATACTTTCACACTGAGCTGATGAGTCCTGCTGCCAGCTGGGAATAGGTAGAGATAGGTGTGCAAGTTTTAAAGAAAACTCCCATAGTTTGTGATGGGACAAACAGAAATGTTTACACATTTTCAAAATGTATTTTGAAACCCAGCTGTGTTGTCAATTTATTGTAAAACCACGTATCTTGCAGTTAATTCATAGCATGGGGCATTCTATGAGTCTTAAAAGGGGCCATAATAATCCAAATTATTCAGAGTATAATAGCAAGCAAAGAAATAATATAAGTCTTTAATGCAAAGATGGGCAACATGTTACCTGTAGACAATGTGCAGCCCCCAGAAGCATTTTTGCAGCCCCTGCACCAAGATGCCCATCAGTGCTCCTACTGCATCCTACAACACAACAAAACAAAATTGGAACACTTTCGATTCAGAAAGTCTCATTGTACTCACTTCACAATTTGAAGGATCCATATTGTCAAGTCTTAAACTCCCCACCCTGCAACCTAGGACTTTCAAATTTTTAATTTGTTAAATATTTTTTTGGCCACTAGAGGGTGTGAGGAGGCATTTTTCATTTGCATCATTTTGTTACAGGTCCTGCTACTTTTCTGGTCTATATCTTTTTTTCAACTATAGGGCCATGTTTGGGGGGGGGGAAAGTAAGGGGGTTCCAAGAGTTGTAGTCCAAAAGATAAAATTTCCAGGCACACAATGCAATGAATGTTCTATACATCCCTCTGCCCTCTCCTGGTCCAAGATTTGGACTTTTGGCTTCCTTTCTGTTGAGGACCAAGTAAACATCTGTGCACAGTTTTCTCTGCCTTTTATCTCAACCATAATCTTCTGCTGACAGCACCACACATTTTTTCAATCAACCTTGGAAATTGTGAGGTCTCTGCTTTTCTGTAAACATATGGGAGTCATAAATATGTCTGTGTGGTAGTTTGGAGGCCACGGCAAGGATTTAACTTGTGGGAAAGTTGGGGAAAGTGCCAGAGGAATTTGGTGTAAAGAGCCCCAACCACAGCTTAATTTTGTAGGATTTCTTTTGCACTCCAGAAAAATGCAAAGCACCCTTGAGCATGTACAGAGTCCCTTGCCATAATTGTTAAATAACCACAAATAGCTCCTGTACTTCTAAGATTGGGAGGAGGCAGATTTTCATATTTTATGTACTGAGCCCTACAAACATGGCTCCTGATTTCCAATGGATTTTATTAATTTACTGGATAACTAACTGTTAGAAGTTAAGTACTGTGGTTGGCCAAGTTTTATTTATCTGCAGTTTATTTCTTTCTAGTTGCAAGGGCAAAAAAACTCCTTAAATTTCTGAATTAAAATATAAGGTTAAATGTCTGGACCAGCTGTGTGTAGGTCCAAAACCGGCAGCTGCAGCATGCTGAAGTCAGTATCTAAAAATAAAAGTCACGAAAACTGGGAAAATGTGGACTAGAATGAAGTGTAAGCTGTTCAGAAGTTTCCAGCAGTTTCTGACTGAGGATGCTGTAACAATTCTGACCAATCAGAAAGTGGAGCTGGGACACATTCATGGCTGCAATGGAGACAGAAATGCTGGGGTCGGGGGAGAGTGGAGTGTGTGAGAGAAGAAGCTTATTTACTCTCCCCCCAACATAATTCTCTTCTGCCAACTATGAAGGTGGATAGTCTCTAAGTATATAAGTATGATTTATATTTAGTTCAGGTTCTGAGCAGCAGCAGTCAGTATTCCATAGTATTTGCTGGCTGATGTGATAATCTTTACAGTGGTACCTCAGTTTACAAACGCCTTGGTTAACGCAATTTTCGGTTTACGAACGAAAATCCATTGAAAATATTGCCTCAGTTTACGAATTTTTTCTGCAATACGAAGCAAGTTTGCATTGCGCCTGGGAGGTTTATAGCGCCGCCCCCGTGCATGCATTCCTATGGGAAACCGCGTTTCGATTTGCGAATTTTTCGCATTACAAAACGTCCCAGAGAACGCATTAAATTTGTAAACTGACGTACGCCTGTATTTTGTCAATATTGTCTTTGTTTTCAGTGTTCAGGACGTTTGTACTCTTGCTGGTTTTTAGCCAAAATGGCACCACCCATACTCAAGAGTGATATTTATCTGAGGCCCTGGTCACACAAGGAAAACGTTATCTAGTTATCCCCCAGTTAGTTTGTTAGTTTCTTTTCTGGTCACACGGCACAGAGTTGAGATCGAGACACTTTCCCGGCCAGTGGTGTAACTGCAGAATATTTCCCCATCGCCAGGAGGGTTGTGTTATTTTGTACCTTTTTTGTATTGATGCAATCCATACTGGGATAGCCTGTGCGCACGACCTGCCCCACTTCTTCTCAAAATTGAAGCCAGGAAGGTGGCTGCCATTACTGTGGCACACATATTAATTTTTTTAAATTATTTTTCATGCTTGATACATCGATATGTTGGGGAAAGTATGTCACTGGGTGGGTGGGTGTGTGCCACCATTACTTTTTTATTATTATTTCTGTGGGAAGATACATTGAACTGTTGGTATGCCAATGTCACCAGACAGGGAGGTCATCACCAGTATTGCTGTGTGGATATCCCATGACCATTGTGTGCAATGCCCATCTGCAGGAGCAGCCTGTGCAACAGAGGACCCTTTCCTAAATGAACAGGAAAACATGGGGCTGAAATATGGCACTCTGTACCCTGTCTCTTTGAGTGCATAAAACCCCAGCATTCAGGCCCACCCACAAGCAAATGGAAGCAGGCTGTTTCCCAACTGGCTGATGGCTATTGTGAAAGAGAAGGTAGGAGGTGAGGAGTGAGAAGCGCAGGGGGTCATCCTGAACAAACAGACCAAAACAGAGTTCTCTTAACACCAACATGTGACTGGCTAGACTACAACTACAGGGGCTGCAGGGCCGATTTCCATGTGAATGGAAGGAGCAATCTAATCACGCCCCACTGTTCCAAGCCATTCCAAAGTAACCCAGACTAGGTCACTCCCTATTGCTAATGTAGCCATACCCTGTGTCTCTGCCTTTCTGCAGCTACAGCTACATCTCCCAGGTGGCCATCAACTACATAGAGATAAGAGGTGGAAACAATTCATTCAGGATTAATTCATTCCCCCTCATTAAATGAAATTTTAAGCAATATGTTTAAAAATGTAGTTCATTTAACCACAATAACATTATCTGTTTGAATAAAAAATTAAGCAAATACTAAAAAAGATAACAGGAAAATAATGAGCAACACAGCAGGTAACAAGTTACTCTCTCTGCATTCAAATGAAAAGACAATTATGTCACTTGTCAAACAATGTAACCAGATATGGGAACAAATTACTTTTAAAAAGTTATCCCTTAACCCCAACTTGGGGCAAAGGAAGAGTTGTTTATGGCTGTGGTAGGCCTTTGGCCATTGCAAATATGTGTTGCTCTTGATTGCTAAATTACTGCAGTGTAAATTACCTAAAGATCTAGATGCAAATCCATCCCTTCCTTCTCCTGACTTTGGAGTTTGAAGGGTGATTTCTGAACTCTGTCTCAGTCTTTTCTTTTTCCCTTCTGCTGTTGAGGAAACCTTGAGTCCAATATATGGAAAGCAGGCCTCTTGGCTTTTAATTATTTTCACTACATCTCACCTTCGTTAGATCTTACAGCTCAAGGCAGCTTGTATGGAATTTCCGTGTGGTCAGTGGTCACTCCTCCAGATGCTGACCTGACGCTGACCAGCTTAGCTTGGGTAGTGTAGTGGTATCACATGGATTCCTGTCAAGGCCTGGGACCTTTGGTTTTTCCGGCACAAAGAAAACCCGGGGTGTTCTCCATCATTCTGGTCTGCCTGCTATGGCTTGCCTGGCCCATCTGCTAAAGTGACACCCATGAACTCGGTCTACCACGGTGCGTTGTTATTACCTAGTGATTATTACCCAAGGCAGCATCCTCTGTCCTCAGCAATACTTCCCATTTGCGTCCTGGAGAACAATTTGTTGACCACAACCAGGCTTCTTCTCGACTTGTTAACCCACAGGAAGAAATTTATAGTGACTTCTCGTGCCTGCGGCTGGAATCACAGAGGATGTGGGCAGCTTAGGCTGTGTATCAACAATGGGGAAATAGTTCTAGCCCTCTTCTCTTTTCACAGAAATCTGTTTGAACTTACGGGCTCTGTCCACATGTATGCATGTGTGAACACACACACATACACACACATACAATTATTTTCCAATGTTCAGGCCATGCGGTTTGGAAGGAACCATCTCGCTCTGAATTCCATTATACTTTCCAGGGAAAAACTAGAGACGTTCTTTTCTTTTAATTCCGCACATCTTTCCCCAGCCCATGCACATCCACATGAAAGGAAAGGTCATGAACATAGGCTTCATCAGAGGATCAAGCCTTCCTCACTGGTGCAATCAATATCTGGAGGCTGCTTAGTGTTCACTGCTGTTCCAAGGTGGCCTCTGGCACTAACAGCCACATGGAAAGGAAAGGACACAAAAATGCCTAATAGTCTATGATAATTACACAATTGCCACTATAATTCTCACAGTCCCTTGACCAGCATCCTGTTTGGCTTAATGATGAACCTGACTCAGAAAATGGTTAATTGCTTAAAAAAAACCCACACTCTTTAGCCTCTTTTGAATCGCTGTAAAAATGGATGAATACATTGACACATGTGCAGGAGTGGATTAATTTGACGGGGAATTCTTTTTTTTTTTTGGAGCGGCAGGGAGTTTTTTTATTCCTCCACCAGAAGTCCATTTATTTTAATTCGGATGCAGAATTGACTCATTTAAACTGATTTCCCCTATGTGAACACCTCTGTCAGCATTCATCAGCCACTTGCCCCTGCTGCTGTTGTGTTAAAAGCAGGCGGTGATGGTGGAGGAGAGACCTGGCTGCCAAGCAGTCTGTAGGAGCCCCCTGCTGCTCACTTGTTCACCCAAGTCATCTTCCATCCCCAGAGTGGGGGTGCAGTGGGGGGACAGATAAGGCCGGATCAACCCAAGGAGACATCTCTTCACTGAGCTGGTGCGTAAACCCCAGAGTTGGTGGCTGAAAGGCAGGCAGGCAGGCAGGCAGGCAGAATGCCATCAATGCTGCCTCTCTTTCCCCCCCTCTGGCCGGCTGGTTTTAGCCCATGTCTCCTCCGCCTTGGCTGTGCGCGTGTGTGTTTTGTTTATGTGTTTGCAGAGTGTGTCAGCTGCCCATTGCTACCAGGCTCTCCTGCACGCATCAGTGCTTGCAATGTGCCACTATACATGTGAAGGCTTTTCTAGTGCTGGCTTGTTTGACTGTTTCCTGTTGCACTTCCCTCTGGGCACACACACATACACACATTTACACATAAACACCTGCCCGCCTGCCTCTCTGAATTCCAGCCTTGGTTGGGTTGGAGAGAAAGCGCATGCAACTGGCAAGGGTGTCCCTTCAAAACACCAAATTAAATGTTTGTTTCTCAAGGGAACACAAACTGTGATTCAAACTCCATATGATGCCATGTGGCTTAGAGTCAATTTAAATTTATACCAATACATATTCCAAACTATTGCTTTAATGTAAACAGGACCTCACTCTCCAGTAATGGCCATGGCCGCCTACCCTTGTTCACTCTGCTGACCTTGTATCCCAGCTGGGAGGAGGGATTCTGGGCATCATGTTCCAAAAAAGTAACTTTTCTAAGCTCTTTGTTTCTCTCAAGACGTTCTTCAGCATTTAATTTCAATGGTTCTTCTCCTCAGTTCCTACAGAGTCGACTTGCCATTGAGTAACAAGGTTTGCCTTCTGGTGCATGTGGAAAATAACTTCCTTTCCATTTGTTTTCGATGAGTCTACAAAAATTCCCACATTTCTTCATTTACAGGATATTACAAACGTTTAGCTCGAATCCTGCTGGTTTACATGACTGCACGAGGCAACTGCACCAGAGATGTGAGCTGTCTTCCCGGCTTTCATCATTCACAGGGTATTCCCCTGATTGCACAATTCATTCCTTGGTCAGATGTGAAAAGCAGCCTTGCAAACTTCAAAGACGCTTCTGTGGATCCCCTTCTGCATGCAAAAAACTTCAACATGACATTAGCAAATAGGGTTGTTTTTTCTTCTTCTAATTATTAGTGTGGGACAAAAGCAAAACTGTCACCTTTCCCCATCTCTTAATACACACTTCAGCAAATTAATCTTGCCTAGATGCACTGTGAAGACTTAAGAAAGAAGCAGAAAAGCACAATGTCTCTTTTGTCTTTTCATTCTGAGAATGCATTACAGAATCCCCCAGATACTATAGTCACTAATATCACTGGGGTAATTGGGAGATGGAGGGTGGGGTTTGTGCTCCAAAAAGTAATGTAAAAATTAAAAATTAAGCTCTGGGAAATGGCACTTCACCCGTTCCCTTACACACTTCCTGAAACAACTTGATTTGGCCTCAAGTGTGAGGTGGAACCCTTGTTTTTTTCTAGTACGGCCACATTCCGTACACTAAAAATGAACAGAGTCCCAGCAGAATGGAGGCTTATATAGCCAAATTGGCACCCATTCCACACTGGAGGGAAGTAGCCCCACCTAAACCTTTAGAGAAACACAAGTAATCTTAAAATGGAGGGGATGATCCCAAAACAGCTCTGGGAGGATTGAATATCCTGAACCTAGAGTGTTGACTGAAATCTGGAAAGAAATTGTGCACCCTTTAGATGTTTCTGATACAAGTCCCATTATCCATAAACATGGGTGATACTGTCTTGGACTTATGGGAACTGTAGTCCAAAACAAGTCTCAAAAAGATGCTGAGCTGTCAAACCCTGGAGAATGATGTAGTTGTCAGGCTAAACAGAAGCATTCCATTCAGCAACAATTTGCTTCTCATCAACCTTTAAAGTAGGGAGACACTTAGTCTTGGCAAGCCAGGTTGGCCAAAGTTAATCTGCTTTATTGTTCAGGAACATCTCTCCGGTTTTCTTCTCCTGGTAAAACTGAAAATACAAGAGGTACAATGACTTACATGTGCCAGGAAGCCTCATTCTCACATATGGGACATGAGAATAAGAAATTTTGTCTATTATTATGTCAAATAGTCAGGCTAAGTTCTATTACTGGAAAGAAAATAAGCCTTTGGGAACAAGGCTCATTATTCTCATATTATAATTATTACTTGTGATTACTGATTTTTTATTTTTTTATTTTTAGAACACTCTGTCTACATTCAGAGATACTGTTTCTTTTCTTTTTAAGTTGTACATTCTGGGACTGAGACCTCATACAGTACTGAAATCCAGTTTCATAGCTCCTAGGCTCTTTTTGCTTAAGTGAAGTCCTGGCGACCACACAGGCGCACTCAGCCTCAACTCCTGTGGCCGAGGAGGCATCTTCACCACACAGGAAACACATTCGTTCTCAATTATTGGCTAGCTAACATGCACAGTTTTGGCCAAATGTACACAGTGCTCCATTTTAGGCTAGTATGAGTTCCTCCTTGCTTTCCAGATTAAAGCTTCTAGTGGAAAAATGCAGCTGCCAAAGCTGGCCCATCTTCTTTCTGGCTTGTGCAATTATTGGACTGTATGTGTATGTACCCTCGTCAGACTTTCTAAATGGAAATATGAAGGAGCAGAAGAAGTAGCAGAGGTTTAGGCATCTAGTTGGCCTGGACTCCCTTGGCCTTGCAGGACTGGGCCCTTGCTACCTCTGGCTGCCCCACCCCATCCTCAAAATCAGCCACCTGGCTTGGAGGAGAGAAGGGGCTTTAGAAGGGTGTGTTGTTGTTGTTTTTTAATTGTTATTATTAATTGCCATCAGGTTACATAGAGACCCACAGTGGATCTGAGGGAACAGGAAGGGGGGAGGGCGTTGGAGGGGGCAGCCATTGAGGTGGTGCTGGGTAGGGGAAGGAATGGTGGTGGGGGTAGAACATGCCCACGTAGGAGAAGAGAGGTTAGATATCTTACATCTATCCCCTCTTCTAGTCCTACCCCCAACCAGATGGTATCAGGTGACCATATCAGCAAACCCTCAAGCCACACGGTGCTGTTGATGAACGCCAGGTCAGTACAAAATAAGACTGCCCTCATCCATGATGTAATTCTGGATGGGAGTGCTGACCTGGCGTCCATTACTGAGACCTGGGTGGGAGAGGAGGGTGGTGTTCCCCTCTCCCAGCTGTGTCCGCCTGGGTACTCGGTCCAGCACCAATGTCGCTCAGAGGGTCGGGGAGGGGGAGTTGCTATAGTTTATAGGAGTTCTATCTCCTTGACCAGGCTTCCTATTCCTTTGAGAGGAGGTCTTGAGGGCCTGTATTGTGTGTTGGGCTTGCGAGACAGATTAGGGATTCTGTTGGTGTACCGCCCACCCTGCTGCGTACCAACAGTCTCCCTGCCTGAGCTGACGGAGGTAGTCTCGGACCTGGTGTTGAGGACTCCCAGGCTGTTGGTGCTGGGGGACCTCAACATTCATGCCGAGGCTGCCTTGACTGGGGCGGCTCAGGACTTCATGGCTGCCATGACAACCATGGGGCTGTCTCAATATGTCATTGGCCCGACACATGAGAAGGGCCATACCTTGGACCTGGTTTTCTCAACCAGGAGCGCAGGTGGAGGAAATCCCGCTGGGAGTCTGATCGAACACGACTTAGAGCCCATTATCGGGCCTATTTCGTGGCGAAACGGTTGGCAAAACGGCAATATTTCTCCAGCCGTATTGCTTCCTCAGAATGTCATCCAGCAGAGCTGTTTCGGGTGGTCTAGGATCTTCTTCAACCGGGAAATCCGGTGGAGGTCCCGGACTGCTCATCAGCTCGCTGTGATGAGTTTGCCATTCATTTTGAGGGAAAAATCGCTGAGATTCGCTGTGGGTTGGACTCCACCATTACTGCAGAATCAGAGGATGTGTCCAGTGTGCCGTGCTTAGGTCAAATATTAATGGATGAGTTTCAATTGTTGAGACCTGAGGATGTGGACAGGGTGCTTGGATCTGTCCGTTCTACCACCACTCCGCTCGACCCTTGCCCATCTTGGCTAATTGGAAGATCTGCCAGGGGGGTTCGCACCTGGGTCCAGGAGGCCGTGAACGCCTCTTTGAGAGAGGGAGTGGTCCCTACCACCTTGAAAGAGGCGGTAATTCGGCCACTCCTTAAAAAGCCTAACCTGGACCCAAGGCTGGTGGTTAACTACTGACCAGTGGCGAACCTCCCTTATTTGGGCAAAGTGTTGGAGCGGGTTGTGGCCGGGCAACTCCAGGCGCTGCTGGATGAAACGGATTTTCTGGATCCATTTCAATCGGGCTTCAGGCTGGGTTTTGGTACGGAGACTGCCTTGGTCGCCCTGTACGATGACCTTTGCCGGGAGAGAGACAGGGGGAGTGTGACCCTGTTGATACTCCTGGACCTCTCAGCGGCTTTCGACACCATCGACCATGGTGTCCTTCTGGATTAGGAGTTGGGGGCACTGCTTTACGGTGGTTCCGCTCCTTCCTGGCTGACCGTGTCCAGAGGGTGGTGCTGGGGGACAGTTGCTCTGTCCCATGGCGTTTATGTCATGGGGTTCCTCAGGGCTCGATACTGTCCCCCAGGCTGTTTAACATCTACATGGAACTGCTGGGAGAGGTCATCAGGAGGTTTGGGCTGAGGAGTCAGCAATATGCTGACGACACTCAGCTCTACCTCTCGTTTTCCACCAATCCAGGTGAGGCGGTCTCTGTGCTGAACTCGTGTCTGGACCTGATAATGGACTGGATGAGGGTTAATAAATTGAAACTCAATCCAGACAAGACGGAAGTGCTGTTAGTGGGTGCTTCGCTGGACAGGCTGGAGGGCCATTTCCCTGCCCTGAATGGGGTTACACTCCCCCTAAGGGACAGGGTCCGCAGCCTGGGGGTGGTCCTGGACCCCAGTCTAACTCTGGAAGCCCAGGTGGACTCGTTGACCGGGGCGCCTTCCTTCAGCTGCGGAAATTGTACCAGCTACGGCCCTACCTGGACGAGCGGAGTCTCATGACAGTTACACACGCACTGGTAACATCTCGTATAGATTATTGCAATGCGCTCTACGTGGGGCTGCCTTTGAAGACGGTCCGGCGACTGCAACTGGTCCAGAATCGAGTTGCGCGGCTGGTGAGTGGTGGGGCCGCTAGGGGACATATCAAGCCAATTCTGATTAAATTACATTGGTTACCAGTTGCTGCCCAGGCCCAATTCAAAGTGCTTGTTTTGACATATAAAGCCCTAAATGGCTTGGGCCCTGGATACCTGAAGGACCGCCTCCTTCCATATGAGCCTACCCGGCAGTTAAGATCTAGCCAGGGGGCCCTTTTGAAAGAGCCGTCCCTCAAGGAGGTAAGAGGGATGGCTTGTAGACAAAGGGCCTTTTCGGCAGCTGCCCCCAGACTATGGAATGCCCTCCCGACTGAGATTCGTCTGGCGCCGACGTTGATGACATTTTGGCACCAGGTCAAAACCTTCCTGTTCCAGAAGACTTTTAATTGAAATAATATCAACTGTGGGTCCTGATGGCAATTTTAAGAGTATCTATTTTAATTGTATTTTAATTGTTGTGTCTTTTTATTATATTTTTATTGTATTTTAATTGTTGTAAGCCACCCAGAGACCTTTGGGTAGAGTGGGCGGCATATAAGTTAAATAAATAAAATAAAATAATAAAATAAATAGTTATGAAGCCAGAGGTTGGGAGTTCAATTCCCTACTGTGCCTCCATGACAGGGTCCTGTGATCCATAGGTTCCCTTCCAGCTCTGCAGTTTGATGATGATGATGATGATGATGATCACACAACTTGGCAGATTGTACTCAGTTTTGGGACACTCTTTTTTTTGGGACTACATCTCCCCAAATCCTTCACTCTAGCATGGCCACTTTTTGCAAGATTAGACTATATCTCTGTTGGATGCTGGTCCTTTGGCTCCATCTTTTGCACCTCAAATATAGCAGATTCTCTTCCAGAAACCTGTTGTCTGCACATCATTTGAGTGTTCACACTACTGAGAATAATTTCATTTTATATCCATGCTCTATTTCCTCCTTTGTTGCCACAAAATGGGAGCTGGAAGAAAGTGGGGTGCTGTGTCTCAAATTATTGATTCTTTATAAGTCTATCCATAATTCTAAATATGACAAGGGTCTGTGGCAAGACTGAACCATTTCTGCACCCTGTCAGAGCCACTACATTTTAGATGTATGGTGGAATCCCCCACACATTTGTTATAGTGGGAATGCAGGAGAAATTCATCAGGACTTTTTTTGTGTGTGTGTGTGATCTGCCAAAGTTGGGAGGAAACCAAGCTTATACTGGCATACCAAAATCTGCACTATTCAGAATTTGGCAATCCATTCTGAAAGTTTAAAAAAAGTGCCCATGAATGCATGCATTAGGGGAAACTGAAAAAATGCCCTCTATTAATAAAAAACAACTTTTCCAAAGTGTGCACAAGTACAGAAAGTGCAGAAAAATATGTGTATTAGGAAAAAGGTCGGCCAAAGGGCAGATTAAAGCCTGGTCCAGAGTGTGGTTGCTCAGAAATATGTCCTCTGGCAGGGTGCATATTGTTTGGAAAGAGAATCATCAATCCTCTAAGCTTCCAGGGATGGCAATTCTATTTTCACTTCTTTGACCCCTACTGGCGAGGTGAAAGTTCATGAGAGATCACATGATTCCAATTCCTGCTACACATGCATCGAACTAGTCTATTTAGAACAGATCAAGGCAACTTAAGTTATCTTAATTCATTAGGTCCCCTTGAATTCAATCCGTTGTACATATGACCAATTGGCCAGGTGACTAGGTGACCTCTAGAACCAAGCCACCAGTTTGCCTGGGCTATGAACTCTCTTTGTGGAAGAACTGGGAGGGAGATGGCAAGAAACAGCCACTTCCACATTGAACATCTTTCCTCTCTTACTCTCTGGAAAACAAAAGGGGTGTTGCAGCTTTGCCAGCAGATCTGAAAAGCAACCTAGCTTCCAGTGGGACAGTATAGGAGAGACAGAACTAGAGTGGAAGCCAATATATATGTGTGTAAGAGAGAAAAATGGAGAGCGGGCAGCAGTGGGTGGTCTAAGGGTTTGGGTTTGACATGGGTTTGACTGAAAACACATTTGGAGATGCATTTTGGGAAAAGGAGGGGGTAGACCTCCCACAGAGGCTTCCTGAGAAAACCTGTATGGAAACAGTAATTCTCAAGCCAAACGTAAGATGGAGTCTAGGAGGTAGCACTGGCCAAGAGGAATTTCAGCCCAAGTCTGTTTTCCTTTAAGCCCCTCTTAGACCACAGGACGTTGGGAACAGCCAGGGGCTTTACCAAGGACCCATATTCACAGCCAGGTTTTGTAATGGCGGGAGGCTTTGGAGCAAGAGCTTGGAAATGTGGCCATCTGATTTCTCCAGTGAAAGGGATTGCATGCGAAGGATGGTTTGCCACTTTCAGGATTCTCTCCTCCCCACTTCATCTCTAGCCTCCTTCCTAACCAGCCCTGGGCCTGCAGAGTTAAAGGACAGCTCACTTTACTCTTTGCCCTCTGCCATGGATGAGCACTGGGAGCCAGCACCCTCTTCTTCCAGGAAGAACTGGGACAGTTTTCAAAGCCCTGGTCCCATTCACAGCCAGACTAGGTGCAGATAATTGGCTTTTGAATGCTTTTACTAACACAACAGACCTGAAGGAAAGCTTTTTCCTTCTTGACTACAATTCCCCAAAACTTATGTAATTACTAGCTAAGGAATTCTGGGAGTTGTAGTCCAAACATCAGCAAAGGGATCCTGGATGATGGGTATTCAGGGAGTGTGTGTAAGAGCTAGCTGGATAACTCAGTGAGGACACGATCAGATGGTGATACAGCTCGCATTTTGGATCACTTGTGACATAGTCTAGTTCAAGCTATTCTCTGGTGCAGTGTTTCCCATCCTGGGGGTTGTGACCCCCAAGGGGATCCCAAAGTGTTTTCTAAGGGGTTGTGGGTCACTTTATATGTGTTGTAGGCCTTGTTTAATAATTTCTTCCTTGACCTTTCAGAGCAGGATATTAAAGTTTGTGTGTATGTGTATGTACAAGAAACAGGCCCTTTGGGGGGAGAAAGAAGCCTCTACTTTCTGAGAAGGGATGACTATACTCTTATTAAAAATGTCTTTCATGCAAACATTGTGAGGGGTGTCACAGGTCTTGGCTATTATAAAAGGGGGCTGTGACTTGGAAAAGGTTGTGAAACTGCTCTGACAACTCCATGACGTACAGAAATTCTGAACCAGCCTGACCCTGCTTCATGTCCAATCTGGACTTTTTTGGTCCAGTGGCAGGGCTATTCTTTTTCTGAAGCTGGGCTGGAGAGATGGGGACCAGCTCATGTGAGCAGGGGAGAGGAGCTTTAGAGGAGTCTGCATCCCGTGAAGAGACCCTTTCCAACATTATCCATTATGATCCTACACCGCCCTCACATCACACCCGGAGTTGGGTATTTGGCTGCAGAGCTGTGTATGTGGTTTGATCCCCCATTCTGCGTCCCGGGGAGAAGCCAGCCTGTGTAGCCTTGTCCTAGTGCTACAGTCTTAGAGCACCACCCAGAAGGGAATGGTAAAACACTCCTGAGTACTCTGTACCTAAAAACCCCTGGAAAGGGTTGTCATAAATCAGAATTGACTTGATAGCATGCAGTTGTTGTTGTTAGCAACTGTTAGATGCCTTGAGGATCATTCAGCTGCAAAGCAAGAATGTGGGCTTTAAATATCATAGGCACTATGTACTACAGCTGCCAGGTGCCCAGGAGAAACTATCCTGCTGTACTCCTCTGCTTTTTCACTACAATGTGAGACACGGAAATCCGTATGGGCCACAAAAATGTTTGCAACTGCACTGGGAAACCATGGCAGGAGTATTCAGGTCAGGGTATTATTTATGATTTGGTTTGGGTTCTTTAAAAAATGAAAAAATTAAACACTGCCTACTTCTATATTCTGTTCAGTGCCTAAAAGAAAATTGGCATCTCTTTCTTATGGGCTCACTGGGTGGTCCCCTTGGGCAAGTCTCTCAGTTCCCCATATGGAAAGCTGGGTAGTTGCAAAACCACACAACAGGTTATGTATTAGTGCATCCCCTTATTCCACCTGCTGTGCACCTGGATGGGAAACAGCAATGGAGTGGGTGGAAAAACAGTAGCCACCTGGATGTTTTTCCCTATTTTTATTTAGTTGCGGCCTTTATTCTACATGGGTAGCATTTCTATTTAGGACAGAATTGTTGAAGGGTTTAGGGTGTGTGAGTGTTGTCTGAGGGCTGAAGTGGCTCCAGGTGAGCATGTTCAGCAGAGCAGGAAAAGACACATGCAGAAGTGGGTGGAGCTATAACTCAAAGTGGGTGAGGCTTCATCCCATGTGGGTGGGACCAACATACTCAGGGCAGGGGTGCACATCCGGCATGCTTCCTTGACTCATTACAATCTCTCTCACATATACACTCATTCACACACAGAGAGAGACAGATGTGAAAATGGGTCTATTCCATTTCCCAGAATCCTACTCAACATCCTTGTCTTTTCAGGTTTTGTACTGGGTTGTGGGGCTTCCCTCCCTGCTTCCTTCATGGAAGTGTGTACATATTTTGGTATGTACTTTTCCTAACCAATCTACTTGCAATTTTTTTTTGTACACATTGTAATGCATCTTCCTCATTCACTAAAGAGTACTTGTGCAATGTTCAAGTATATGCCTGTGCGCCTGTGACAATTTACTTAAACCCAAGAAAGAAAAAGAAAACAATTAGGTACTTGCAAGTTCTTGTAATTATGAGATTCATGCATGCTTTTAATAGAGTTGCAGATCGTAAATCAGATAAATTGGTTTTTAACAATCTCAGTTAATGTCATTTCTTTTCTATTCTTAAAGCTGTAGGACTCATATGGCTCAGAAGACAATGAGGATTCCAATAACCGCCAGTGATTTTCAACATTGTAGGGAATGTTTACTCCCCCAAAATGGGAGAATCACTCTTCCAAGAAGCGGGATTTTCCTTAATCCAATACATCTTCTCTTCATGCCTCATTTGACCAAAAACACATTTTTTCCCAATTCCAAAGTGAGTTTTCCAGACTGGAAACAACTTTACACGTGGTTTTGCTCAGATGGTTTTGCTCACCGCACACTGAGGTTCCTAAGATCTGAAAATGGCCCTTATACACCCCCCTCCCCCACAAGCTTGGGCAACTTTTAGGTCCCTGCATGTTGCCCAATATTTTGCCTCATGCAAACAAGGTGCATAGATGAGCTAGAACAAGGCAGTAAATTTTTATACAAATTTCTTCCATTGCCTGGACAAGCCCGTGTCAGCCAAAGTTTTGAAGTGGCTCCAAGCTGCCACCTATTGTTGTTGTTGTTGTTTGTTTGTTGTTGTTCTTATTGCTGCAGGAGCCATTTGTCTTGTACGATGGAGCCGGGCTGAAATAGCAACAGGAAGTCGTGACCGTCTTGCATGTAGCTGGAGCCTTCTTGGGTTTTGCAAAGTGATAAGCAAAACCACAGCAAAGTAATTTCACCGGTCCTGAGGCCACCTCTCAGGGACAGTCCTCCTCCTGCTAGGCCACAGTGTGTGGGCTGTAAATGTTCTTTTCCCCCACATGGCTTGACCAATTTGAGGCATATTTTGTTTGAGGTTTATTACGATAGCACAACTGGTTGTGTTCTGCATTGGGTCTCTCTTTTTCCTCAGGTCCTGCTAAGCTGAAGTTGTAGCTGGACAGTTTCCTGATCTGATTCATGTATTTTTTTTAAAAGGGATATTTAATAGGACTTGCTGTGGATTCATGTCCCAAGACTTTTCAAGGTTGCAGATGATGCTCACATCCTTCACTTCCTTTATGCTGACACTGGCCAAGAGGGGGATGTGATAATTCATGCTTAATACCATGCTTCCTCTTCATCATGTTGTCATGTCATCATAGAGTGGCCCTTGGTCAGATGGGTGGTATAAAATGAAATGAAATGAAATAAATAAAATAAAAAATGAATGAAATAAATAAATAGCACCTCGGAATGTATTTAGTGCATTAAATGTACCAAAGATATCACAAGATCAGAATTTTGCACCTGGATCCCAAACTGTGTGCCCAGGGTCAGTCATGGTGTTCATGTCATTTAAGCACCATGTTAAGCACCAGCATGCATGGGCAATGCCAAGGAGAGAGAGCATAAGCATAAGGGTAGGCTTGGAGTGAAGATGTTCAAATACGTTCAGAAGAAGCAGGAAACAACAAGATTTAGCTGTTGTGTGATGAAGGCAGAGTGGGGGAAACAGCCAGACAGACTGGAAGTAAAATGAAGACCTAAGAAAGAAAGCGAACTCTCACACAGATGGTGACACCCGTGGGGAACACATATGAAGCATATCATTGTAGCTGGAAAAAAAAACTACACTTACGAGAATATCAAGACAGAACATGATAAGAAGCTAAGCACCCCAAAACACATCAAAGTAGTTCATCACACTGCCTCTTGTCCAATATCTTGTCTCATACACACAGGGTGCATAGATGTGCTAGGAAAGCTCAACACAGGCTTTGTATCCAGATTTCTTCTACTGCCTGAACAAACCTGAGTAACTGATTGCACTTCACAGTGATTCACTGCAAAACATAAGTATAAATCATGTGTTTTTAGAAACAAAGTAAAATACCTCCAGAACATTTCACAGGCCTAAGGCAAAATACCCCATCATCTTCTTTTCCTGATGGTGGTAGATTTTAATTTATTATATTGAAAATATTTTTTGTTTGTTTGTTTCATTAGTTATGCATCGTGTGTACTTCAAGATTGCTTTTTGAGATAGAAAATGTTGCATCAATTTAAGCAACAGCAACAGTACAAGGTTTGGAACTTGGACATGCTACGTTTTTGGACCACAACTCCCAGGATCCCCCAGTCAGCTATGTCAACTTATATCAACAAATCAATTTTCATTTCTAGTGGGAATAAGTCTTTTGTAACTTTAATTGCTCTTAGCAACCCATTCAAGACTAAGGTAACCTGAAATACTTTGTACTACAAATAAATAACAATTCATTTCTATAGCAAAAACTTATATTTCCCCCTGTCCATCCTCCACTGGCAGCCACAGAGGGCCTCACCACAACGTCTACTTCTGCACCTTTGAAACTGGACTTTAGGCACTAGAGTTGCACAACAAAAACCTGTGAAGGAAGAAAAAGATGGACAAGCTGAACAATATCCTTTGATGGATAGCATCATGAACACTCTATCTAGAAGAGGGGATGAGGAATGTGTGACCCTCCACATGTTTTTGGCCCTTTGATGAGGGGTTTCAGGGGATATAATCCAAAAAACATCTGGAGGGTTACAGCTGCCCACCCTGGAATCAAAACACCCTGTGTCCTGTTTCGATCTCTGTTGGTTTGGGGGTATGCTTTTGAGACCCTCTCCCCAAACTTGGGCAGGAGATCAAGGCAATTAGCACTGAAGCCGCTTTTAATAATGGTATCATCTCTCAATAGAGTTGCTAGGTCTCAGGGTACCAGTTGAAGTCTTTGGGAATTGCTGTGCTTCTCTGGGTCTCTAGGCAGGGAACCAAGTCCCACAGTGACCAATGTGGGAGGAGAAAGTTTGATTTTTGCCTGTGATATGGTTTTATAAGTGATTACACCCATATCCTGGCATGTACCAGGGTTTACTGGCTTGGGGCATATGTGATGTTTGCATGACAGTTCTTCCAAATAGCCTGATGGGCAAAGTACATGCACCTACCAGCTCTTTTCCTAGTCCCCTTCCTTGATTCTAGCTTTTTAGTCCTTCACTGTTGGGCCCACAGTGCTCTTTGGAGCAAGGTTGCGAGTGGAGCACCAGCATGATGACTCAGAAGCCTTCTCCTGGCAGTGGTGGGGCAGATGATCAGAAAAACAATCCCTCTCCCAACACTTGTCTGGCCTCTCTCTGACACCACAATTGTTCCATCCACTGAAATGTCAGGGAGTGAGATATGGTTGACCTGTTACCCTACCTAGGCAGGCCAGCGAAGGCTAATGGGAAATGGAATCCAACAACATCTATTGGAGACACAGGTTCCCTGGCCCTGCTTTATGAAATCGAAGAGCTGCTGGCTTTGCCAAAGACTTGTCCCACTTTTGTTGACTTTTGCAGGATATAGGGATGGGACCTCCCCTATTTTTGTAATCTTTGGAAAGGGAAGTCTTAAGAATTTCTTTTTAAAAAAAAAATATGATGGTACAATTGGTAAGGAATTGTACTGGTGCATGTTTGTGTACATTGACTGAAGACCAAATTTAATCAAAACTTGTATTACAGGCATCACCCTGCCTCATGCATTTAATTTTTCTGAGGTTTATGTGATGTCCTATTCAAACCCCTGTTTTCCCACGGCTAAATTCCTTTTTTTCTTACTCAAGAAGCTCTTTTGAGGGGAAAAGGTAGACTCCTTTTCTAACAGCACAACAGAAGCCTTGGCTGAAACTACCCAGTAAACTGACTGAATGCGGTTGTGTATATATATGGGCTTATATCATGACAGTATCATGATTTCATTTTGGTGTGACTTTTTTTGCAAGGACAGGTAGATATATGTTAGTAAAACAGTACACACAATGAAACAAGGGGCAATCAGACATAAATAAATTTTGCATGTGTACTGTGCTTTATCAATGAAATAAATATAATGAATAATGTGAAAAAATGGGAGAGAGAATTCTCTCATCACCATCAATGTGATCTGCATCAAGACATGTTGAAAAGCCTGTGTGAATAACTGTGTTCTGAGTATGAATTTGTTAAAAAAAGAAGAAGATAATTTCAAGGATCAAAGGACCATGGCTTAGTGCAGTGGTTTCCAGCCAGAAACCTTCACCTCTAGCTGTGCTGCCCAGGGCTTCTGGGAGTCACAGTCTGAGAACCCCTGAGGACCCAAGGTTGGGAACCACTGGCTTAGTAGTAGCGCACATGCTTTTGATATAGAAGGTGGAAGAGATGTTGACAAGTCTTTGGGTCTGAATCCCAAGTCTGAGTCTTTAGTACCATATCCCAAGTCCGAGTCCAAGTCTTTGGTATCAAGTCTCGAGTCCCAAGCCCGAGGTTTCAGTCCCTATTAAAAACCATCTCTTTTCCCCGGAAAAAAGGGAGGGGTGGGTGGATTCCGAGTCACGAGTTGAGTCCAAGTCATTAAAAAAAAAACTCCGAGTTGCGTCACCTTAAGGCCAACTCGACAGCAAGTCCAGCAACTCTTCCATCCCTGGAAGGTGGCATTTTTGATCCCCAGCTTCTCCCATTAAGACTGGGAAGAACAACCCCAGCATGAAATTCTAGACAGCTACTGACTGTCAGTGTAGACGAGCATTTCCCAACTTGGTTCCCTCCAGACAAGTAGGATTACGACTCCCATCACTCCCAGCTGCCGTCCTATGTTCTTACCTCAAACCTCCCTTCTGCCTTTGAAGTTCTTCCCACAATCTCATAGGCAAGCAAAAAGCAGTGGTTGCTTGACAATGAGGGGGAAATGCACTCCAGACATGCTCAGAGGCTGTAACACCTTTGTTTTTACTTCCTTTCTGTGTTTGAAACTTTCACCTGCAAAATGAGCTGGTAGCATTAACCCCTCTGAAAAAAAGCCACAAACCTGCTCTCACTTTAATTGCAGTGCTCCTTGGCGCTCCACCCAGTCTCCTGTTGTTTGGATTGCGTGCTCCTAGTTGGATAAATATAAATATAAACCCAGCCATGGCCAATTTAACCTGGATGAAATGGTGGGGGGGAGGGGGGAAGTAATTTCATGGTAAACCATAATTACTACTACAAACCAATCCCTTCATTTCCAGACCCATTTAGAGGAGGTGTTTGGCGACACAAATCGGCATAATTAGAATTCTGTCTGCTTGTAATAAATATGAGGTGATTGCTTATAGAGTTCTTGGTTTGACAGTATATAATATAATATATACATTGCAAGAGGCAGACTATTTTCGTTATGATGAAATACAGGCATGATGAATTCTTGGGTGTTGCTTGAGACAAACATGGATGGCAGTTTTCTGCTGTCTTTCAGATGTGTTGAACTACATTGCCCATCTACCTACCCAGCAAAGCCATAGGATGATGGGAGTTCTACCTGGACACGTCTGGAATTTCCCCTCTCCCTGCTTCAGGAAAACCTGTCAGTGTTGGGAATCATTGGCCTAAAGCATTAGCAAAATATTCATATTATTCTTATATTATTTTTACCTACTGCAGTCTTTTAAGGCTTGTTTGGGCACAGTGTGAAGGAGGAATTCTCTGTGGTGGCATTCAGCAGAGCTTGATTAAGTTACTTTTTTGGACTACAGTTCCCAGAATCCTTCAGATGACTGGGAGATTTTGGGAGTTGTAATCCAAAAGAGAAAAAAAAATTCCAGGGTGTAATGGCCAGCAAAAGGAAAGTTTTTTTCCATTGACATGAGACGGACTCCCTATGTTGGCTGTTGCAAAACCAGCCTTCTGTTTACCCACTTGTTTCCTTGTTATTTGGTGTTTTCAAATAAATAAATAGATTTTTGTTTATTTTTTCAAAAGGGGCCCTTTTTAATGTGAGACTCTAACCCAGAGTTTAATTTGCTGGTACATAAATTTAACACTGTATTATGGAAGGGATCGGATTTTGCACTGGGGCTAAGTGATTACTAATCAGACAAAATGTAGCAGTCTACTGTTTTCAGGGTGCCATTGAGATGGAAGGCTAAGGCTATGCTAGAAGATGTGGGAAGGTGTGTGGAGGTGGTTTATGGATTTACTAAATTACACCCTCTGCTCATAATTTCTCCTCAGTTCTATTGGGCATCAGTATGGGAAAGTTCAGGGTTCATTTAGGACTGTGGTTTCCAACCTTGGGTCCCCAAATGTTTTTACACTAAAACTCCCAGAATCCAGGATTTCTGGGAGTTGCAGTCCAAAATGTTTTCCCAAGCTCTTTCGAAACCATGGTTCACGGAACAGGCTCATTTCCACTTGAAATAAACTAAGGTTTTACGGTTCATGGGAGAACACTAAACCATAATTAACCTGTACTGTTAATCTCCCACATTAATCTCACAGTCTATTTAAACTGATCCTAATCACGCTGCAGCCTCTCCTTCTTGCATCATTTGGTATTATTTAAAAAACCAGTTTTTCAAAACCAGAAGTGCAGTTCCAGTTTTAGTTTTGGTGGGTGGCAATGGCATTTGGGGTGATCTCTATGGTCCCTTGCAGGATCCCAGGGGCAGAAAACTGTCCCCTAGCTTTGACAACGTTGTCCACCCTCACATGCTAAGGCAAGGTTTAAAGGAGGGATGGGCAATTTGTGGACCTCCATAGGGATGACTGAGGAATCTGTTTTCAGTCTGAGGTCCAATGGGTTTTTCTCCATCAAAACCTGCCAATCATCAGTAGGGCTGGCACACTTTGTGCTCTGTTAATGCAACCATTCATTGATGGTTGCAAAGAACTGAGTCCCCTCCCCCATGTGCACTTTGGAAAACATGCACCTATGAAATGTATTTATTTGTACATTTATTTGTACATCTAATGATTTAATCTGTACCCAACCTCTTCCTCTTGCAGGACCCAAAATGGCAAACGTATGCAGAGAACTGCTTAAATGAGCTTTAGCCAATGCACAGAAAGCATTCAAGCAATTTGAAAAGCACAAAAGGAGTGGGTGGATGTAACAGCCAAGAAAAAGGAGTCCCTTTGAACACACAGACACTCACAATCATGAACCAGGGTGGGAAAGTGAGAAGGCAGATAAGTTAAGTTGTGGATTATATAGATACCCATAGCTTTACCCTCCAGATATTATCGGCCTGTGCTTCTTAGCCAGAGTTTGGAAAAGTTACTTTTTGGGACTACCGTTCTCAGAATCCTCCACCCAGCATAGCTCTTGGCCATGTTGGGTGCAGGATTCTGGCAGCTGCAGTGGTCATTCAAAGGTATGATTTGTATCAAGGCTTTTTTGCTGCCCATGGTAAGAGATGTCGGGAGCTGCAATCCAGCAAGATCTGGAGGGCCACCCATCCCTGATCAAGGGTAGCCTCAGGTGGCTACCTGGGCAGTCCATCACCAGCCTTAGGATCCCTGCTGGGGTTTTTTCTCTCCTTGGCTCCTCTTGGCCATAGACCTAGATGCAGCCATTGTTATTTGCTCCTCATGTTTCTTCTCATGTGTTTAGACCAGCTTGTCAAGGGCAGCATGCAATCCATTACTCAGAAAGCTCACTCCACGTTCTTTCGGAACATCTGATTTTTTTGTTTGTGGTCATCCGCCAGGCCCACGACATGGCTGAAAATAGACACCTCTTCTCTGACCGCTGCAGTCCCAAACCATGCGCCCGTCAAACCAAAAATTATAGGTTTTGACTGCTCTGGGCCTCCATTAGTGGCTTGCAAGCAGGATTTGCAACCAATGCGAAGTTGCTGGCCTGACTGTCCCTACCTGGATGCAATCACAGGAAATATTTCTTCCCTTTCTCATTGGGCAGATCTGATGAGTGGAGAAATCCAACGGGGCACACTTAACCACCTCCTCCTAACCACCAGGTTTCTATCGCCCATGACCTGGGATGACAACCTAGCCAATAAAATTCCTAGAACTGTGTGCCCTGTTGCAAAACAACAAATAAAACAACAACAACAAAACAACAACAACAAAAGGCTTTTATGCAATTCAGCTATGGAGACAGGCCCGGCCCTAGTTGCTCACACCTCGTCAATCCCAGGCAGGCCATCAAGTGGCCCCAGAGAGGAATGACTATTCCTATTCCCAGTCACAGAGTTATCCAGATAGCTTGATGTGAAGGAGACTTGTGAAGCTGTGGTTAAATTGCAGTACTGCAGTCAAGACACTTCTAATGAGCTGAGTTTGATCCGGACAGGCTCAGATAGCCGGCTCAAGGTTTACTCAGCCTTCCATCCTTTTGAGGTTGGTAAATTGCGTACCCAACTCACTGGAGCTGCAGGGGCAATGTGTAGCCTGCACAATTAAATTGTAAACCGGAGAGTGTTTTAAGTGCTGTTGGGTGGTATATAAGCAGCACATTTTGCTTTGCTTTTGATGGGTAGGGTGACCACTTTCTCTTCACCAGAACAAGTGCATAAGAGGGGACACTGATTAGCATTAAACTGACATATGCCATGATAGATAGATAGATAGATAGATAGATAGATAGATAGATAGATAGATAGATAGATAGATAGATAGATAGATAGATAGATAGATAGATAGATAGATAGATAGATAGAAGCAAAATTATAAATAATTATACAAGTTAAACAAATTATAATTCATATCTCCTGAGTGGGAAAATCTGTAACCAGGTGACTGCCGCCGCCCAGATGCTCTCTGTAGATGAGCAACATCAAGGTCCCTGGGCTCCCTCCCTGTGGTTCTTTATCTTTAAATCAGATTTGGACCAAAGCACTCTTCAAATAAAGAACTATCCTCTCTAGAAGAGGACAGTAAGTTCTTGAACTGGCACAACCCACTTGTTCAACATGATCTACTTGTAGAGATCTCTTCAAGATCTAAGGCACAGAGAGGTGACGTGTCTGTGTCAAGACTACTGATAAGAGACTGTGGGAGCTGCTGGAATAATTATGGGAAATGTAGTCCAAAACCATAAACCAGAGGTTCTCGACTCCAGTGAGAGGAAAGCTATCCATTTGTGAGGAGACCAATCTGTGGAGAACTGTACTGTACTGCCTGAGAATACAGAATTGGATCAATTCTACACTGTAAATTGATATGATAGAGGTTAGAAAAATTACTTTTTACAATTATGAGGCAATACAGGGCAGAGCAAGGAGCTACAGTTTACCCCCAGGGAGGAGCAAGACCCAATGAGTCCTTGGTAGCCTGGCACTTGTAGGCCAGTGATTTGAATTAAGGAAAAGGGAAACTGAAAGTAACACAGTCCGCTGAGCTGTTGAGGCCAAAGGAGGGGGTGCGGTACAACTGAAGCCCCCAACAAAAGCTCTAAATTTCCTCTGGATACTCCAACCTCTGAGGCTCTAGGAAGGGATCAGATTGAGGTTACCATGCAATATATATATTCTCTTGTAGGTGCTCCCTTGGCCATTTTACAAAGCTGTAGGACAAAGAGAAAGACTTGTGTTGCTTTTAGATAGTCTTTTTGTGTTTTGGAATATTCTTTTTCTTTATTCTCTCACTCTGCTTAGTTTACTAATCTTTACTGAAATATTATTATATTATTAGGACTGAGTGTGCATAAGAGGTTGTGGAAGGATGATGGCTGTGTGGGCTTCCAGTGGATAGATCATCCAGTGTTGGGGCTGCACAGATTCTCCCAGGCCTTAGCCATTTGCACTTCAGCCAATTTTTTTTTTGAAAACTGAGACTTGGAAGGGCAACAATGAAGGAAGTAGGAAAGTAGGAAAGTAGCTTTGGAAGTAGGAAAGATCCTAAAGTGTAAGGATTTGTCACTGGAGACCAATACCAAGAGCATCCACACTCGGCTGTTTCTGATCACCATGTGTGGTGAGTGAGAAAGCTGGACAGTAAAGAAAGCTGACAAGAAAAGGAGGAGCTTTGCAGATACCCTGGACTGTCAGAAAGACAAACAAGTGGGTCCTGGATTCAAATCAAGCCTGAACGATCTATGGAAGCAAAAACATTGAAACTGAGGCTGTCCTACTTTGGGCACACCATGAGAAGGCAAGATTCTCTGGAAAAGACAACAATGCTGGAAATAGTTGAAGGCAGAGAGTTGGAGATCTCTCATTCATAGTGTCACCATAAGTCAGTGACTACTTGATGGCACATAACGACAACAGCAACACATTCATAGGATTTTTCTGTTTCTTAAAAACAGAGATCTGGAAATCCACAGACAATGTCACTGAACTGAGGTTGAAGCAAGTCAGAATGCCTCCTTGAGGGTACCGGTTAGTTCATGTCTGACCTGTATGCCTTTTATACAGGTACAGAGCAGACCAGAGGGTTTCACACGTTTCCTGTACTCACCAGACCTTTTCTTCTAAGCTTTCGTTCCTATGACTTCAATCTAAAAAACGACCAAGGAAAAATTTTCAATTGTTGTGGAGCAGCGCCACCTAGAGACCATGCACAGAAACACTCAAATGAAATAATGTTAAGCTTGATTACTGGATTCAGGTAATGCAGTAGTTCCCAACTTTGGGTAACCCAGATGTTCTTCATCCCATAAACTCTGGCCAGTACAGCTAGTGGTGAAGGCTCCTGGGAAGTGCAGTCCAAGAACACCTGAGTTACCCAAGACTGGATCTACTTCCTATTGCTAGAGGAATAGGCCCTGTTAAGCCCTAGCCAGCATAGTCCGCAGTCAGGAATAATGGGATTTGTAGTACAACAGCCCCTGGAGGGTCACAAATTCTGCTGTGATAAACTGTACCTAATGGGAAAAATTCATTGGGGGTGGGACCAGAATTCTGAGAGCTGTTGTCTGAAAAGTTACTTTTCTTATCATCACTACTCTGTGTCCCTAAAGTGAAGGGGGTGGGCTGTGCAGTGTGTTTGTTGCTTTTGCTGCTGTCCAGCCTCTGTTACCTGAGGCAGCTGCTTTGCTCTGACCACTGCTAGGACTAGCTTCGGGTAACAGATGCAGTAGTAGCCCCTTCTTGGAACCTTTGAAAGCATTTCCCTTTGCCTACGGTCATGCTGGCTGGGGATTCTGGGAGTTGTAATCCAAAACAAGTAATATTCCCAAACTCTGGCCAATGTCCATGTAAGCAATGTAAGTCTCTTCCACTGCTATAATAAAGTGGAATAAAGAGGGAGTGTGTGTCCTCATGCCCTTTGCCTCAGGCTGCAAAATGCCTTGGGCTGTCCCATAGTATTATTGCAGCCTTGGAAAAACTGGGTAGCTAGCAGGGACGTTGGCAAGTCTTTGGGTCGGAGTTTTTGGTACCAAGGCCCAAGTTCAAATCCAAATCTTTGGTACCAAGTTAAAAACAAGCTTTTTTTTCTCCAGAAAAAAAAGGAGGGGTGGGTGGTTCTTAGTCAAGAGGTAAGTCCAATTCATTGAAACCACCCCCAAGTCGAGTCCAGTCCACCTTACGTTTGGTGCGAGTGAAGTCCAACTTGACCGCATGTTCAGAGACTCAAGGCCCCATCCTTGGTAGCTAGCTATTCTGGAGTCTGCAAGGGGCTTTGACTTGAAGGGAATTCTGGTCCAGTAGCAGTACAACACTGAGCACCAGCAGTATTGGAAAGGAAAGGATGGTTATGGCAAAGTCTTAGAAAGAGACATTGTGCTGTGCCTTAGTCTCTACATGCAATGGAGCAGGGTTGTTGCCTGGAAAAATAAAAGTGTACTGGCAGTGATGACAATAGTGTCAGGTCCTGGATCAAATCTTCTGTGGGCAAAAGAGTTCTGCTCACAGAAAGTGGCTCTGTCTGTTTCTGAGCTGGGAGACTGGAGTTTTATAAAAAATAACTCCCATAATCTCCAGTGGCCATGCAAGCTGGAGGATTGTGGGAGTTGTAGTTTTACAAAATATAGTTTCCAAGCAGTATGGTTGAGAGGAATGTAATGAACCTTCTATTCTCTAAGAAATACTCTTATAATAGGAGTCCTTTTTGCTCCCCATTATACTCATGTTTGACTGTTCCTTAGATATGAATATTCATTATATAAGAATTTTAGAACTGCCGAGCTGGAAGGGACCCTATGGATCATTAAGTCCAGCCCCTGTCAAGGAGGCACAGTGGGGAATCGAACTCCCAACCTCTGGCTCTGATACCTAAACAACTGAGCTATCCAGCAGTTCATATAAAAGGTAGCTTCCTGTTGGGATGTCATGACTATGAAATTCTAATTGCAGCCTAATCCTCACCTCCCACTTAGAGGGAAGCCCACTCTAAGTTTTTTAGTTGCTGATAGATCAATTTATCAATTTCAATTATTTTCAGTACAAATTTAACCATCTCCTCGCTGGTAGGAATGAAGCCAGATCCCAGTGCAGTCAAGCTACTAAAAGATGTTTCAAGAGAAATGCCAATGATACTAGAGTGCATTGTCCTAATAATTCAATATTAAATAGGGAAATAAATCCAATTTCAGTTTTACATGTATGATGAAATAGTAAGCCTCTGTACGTAGAAATAGGTTTCTTTAGGGGTCCCTCAGTCCAGTTTTTATGCTGCGAGAGATATATCTTGATTTAGTCCAAAGCTATTTGTGCCCTACATCCAAATCAGTTTGTAAAAATGTGGAGACAAATTACTGAACAATCAAAATGGCTATAGCATTTTTTGGTTTTGTACTAATGTACATAAAATGTGGAGAACTGATCAATTATTAAGCGGGGGGGGGGGGACCTTGAAGTTGTGCCTTGGATTGAATTGTTTCAAACCAATTCAAACCAATTGAATCTTGGGTTTAAACTTAATATATAATTGTTTTTTAAATGATATTTATATAGTATTTTAAAAACTGATGCTTGTTTTATCATTTTAGTTGCGAGCTGCCTTGGTTCAGAAAACGGAATTTGTCCAAATCCAGTGCACAGCCCTGATTGGATACCAGGAAGCCTAAATTCCAGGATAGTTCAGTGACTGGTGGCTACATCTTGTCTCCTATACCCTTGGACCAGTCGCAGACTCTCTTCTAGCCTGGACTATCTCACAAGGTTGTTCTTGAAAGGATAAAAGGAGGGGGAAAGAGGCACATGTATGTCACTGGAGTCCACTAGAAGAACGGAGAGGCATAGAAGTAACTTAATAAATAAATTATAAATACGCATGACCAGAATAAAAAAATCTGATTTCAGGAAGCAAGTGTTTTGCTGTTGTTGTGATGTGCCACCAAGTTGAAACCAACGTACAGTGATCCTAATAGGGCTTTCTAGGTAAGTGTGATATTTAAGGAGTGGTTTTATCAGTGCCACACTCCCAGTGAGTTTCCATGCCTAAGTGGAGATTTGAACCCAGGCCTCCTGAGTCCTAGTCCGTCATTATATACACTACACTACATTGGGTAGTTAGCATGAGTTTAGAAACTGCATAAACAAAAAGAATACAGTGGTAGCGTAAAGTTTTGCAGCTTTGTTGTAGCATAAACATTTATGGAGAAAAAGATGCACAATAACAGAGTATTGCAGGAAAGTTATTGTCTACTGCTGTTGTAAAAATCTTGCTTACTTTGCAAATGTTCACTTGTTAGATTTTTAATACCCTCATTGAAATTCCTTGGACATTTCATCCAAGCTGGAACGTCCAAAGACTTCTCAAGTTTCACCGTAAGTGAAATTCAGTGGCAACTCTAGATCATTCCCAACCTACGACTTGAGATCCTTTAACTGGAGATGCCAGTGATCAGTCATCTGGGCCCTTCAATGATTTTAGCTGCAGCATTTGTTCTGTAACCAATCTTTTAAAGTCTCCCACTACTTAATGAATTTTTAAAACTAAGCAGATTTTGTGGGACGCCAAAGCTTTGAAAAATTCCATTTTGAGACTACAGTTCTCAGAACATCCCATCTGGCTTGTCATTGTCCAAAAAAGGTAACCTTTACCAAGCGCTGTTGGACAACAGTGCCTATCAGCCCCACCAGCACAGCCAGTGGTGGAGGACAATGGGAGTTGTGGTCTAGCAACATCTTAAGGGCTCCAGGTGCTGAGGCCCTATATTGGATCATAGGAGGTGTCCACTTCAGGAAGCTGATTTTGGGTTTCATGGTAAGGCATCAAAGATTATTTAATTCTCTTTTTATATTTTAATTTATTTATTTTACTTTATTTTAGTTTATTTATTTTACTGCTCCTTTGAAGTCTGCTACAGGCATGATCATCCAGGACCGAGCACAGCAGATGGAACGCTGGATGCAGCACTACTCTGAGCTATATTCTAGAGAGAATGTAGTAACTGAAGAGGCATTAAATAACATTGAGTGCATGCCTGTCTTGGAAGAGTTGGACAGTGAACCAACTTTAGCAGAAATAAAATCGGCCTTGGATTCCCTCGCCTCCGGCAAGGCACCTGGGAAGGATAACATCCCTGTTGAAGTGCTGTAAAGAGATAATCACCACTGAGCTGTATGAAATCTTTTGTCTTTGCTGGAGGGAAGGTGGAGTACCACAGGACATGAAGGATGCAAACATCATCACATTGTATAAGAACAAAGGTGACAGAGGTGACTGCAATAACTACCATGGAATCTCTCTTCTCAGCGTTGTAGGGAAGCTGCTTGCCCGTGTTGTGCTGAAGAGGCTCCAGGTGCTTTCAGACAGAGTCTATCCAGAATCACAGTGTGGATTTCGAGCTAATAGATCCACCATTGACATGGTATTTTCCCTCAGACAGTTGCAGGGAACAATGACAGCCACTCTTTGTGGCCTTCATAGATCTTACAAAGGCCTTTGATTTGGTTAGCAGGGATGGCCTTTTTAAAATACTTCCCAAGATTGGATGTCCACCTCGACTCCTTAACATCATCAGGTCCTTTCATGAGGAAATGAAGGGCACGGTAGTTTTTGATGGCTCAACATCAGATCCCTTTGACATCCGAAGCGGAGTGAAACAGGGCTGTGTCCTCACGACAACTCTGTTTGGGATCTTTTTTGCTGTCATGCTGAAGCACGCTTTTGGAACTGCAACAGAAGGTGTCTATCTCCAGACTAGATCAGATGGAAAGCTCTTTAATCTCTCTAGATTGAGAGTGAAGACCAAAGTCCAGCTGAAATGCATGCAGGACCTCCTCTTTGCCGATGATGCAGCTGTTGTTGCCCATTCTGCCGAAGACCTCCAACAACTTATGAAACGTTTTAGCAATGCCTGCCAATATTTTGGATTAACAATCAGCCTGAAGAAAACACAAGTCTTGGGCCAGGGCATGGACTCACCTCCCTCTGTTACCATCTCTACACAAGAATTGGAGGTTGTTCATTATTTCGTGTACCTTGGCTCAACGATCTCTGACACTCTCTCTCTAGATGTTGAGCTGGATAAACGCATTAGCAAGGCAGCTACCACGTTCTCTAGACTCATAAAGAGAGTATGGCTTAATAAGAAGCTGACGGCATATACCAAGATCCAGGTCTATAGAGCCTGTGTCCTGAGTATACTCCTGTACTGCAGTGAGTCCTGGACCCTTTGTGCATGGCAGGAGAGGAAGCTGAACATGTTCCATATGCGTTGTCTCCAAAGCATTTTTGGTATCACCTAGCAGGACAAAGTTCCAAATAGAGTAGTCCTAGAATGAGCTGGAAGGACAGATCCTGAAGCTGAGGCTCCAATACTTTGGCCATCTCATGAGAAGAGAAGACTCCCTGGAAAAGACCCTGATGTTGGGAAAGTGTGAAGGCAAGAGGAGAAGGGGACGACAGAGGATGAGATGGTTGGACAGTGTCATCGAAGCGACCAACATGAATTTGACCAAACTCCGGGAGGCAGTGGAAGACAGGAGGGCCTGGCGTGCTCTGGTCCATGGGGTCACGAAGAGTCGGACACGACTAAACGACTAAACAACAAACAAGAATGAGCTGGAATTTTTAGCATGTATACATTACTTAAAAAGCGACGTCTACGTTGGCTCGGGCATGTCGTGAGAATGGCTGATGGTCGGATTCCAAAAGATCTCCTGTATGGAGAATTAGTGAAGGGAAAGCGCCCCAGAGGGAGACCACAGCTGCGATACAAGGAGATCTGCAAGCGGGATCTGAAGGCCTTAGGAATGGACCTCAACAGATGGGAAACCTTGACATCTGAGCGTTCAGCCTGGAGGCAGGTGGTGCATCATGGCCTCTCCCAATTTGAAGAGACACTTGTCCAGCAGGCCGAGGCAAAGAGGCAGTCCCAAAACCAGCAAAATCAGGGAGCTGGACAGGGGACAGATTGTATTTGTCTTCAGTGTGGAAGGTATTGTCACTCTCGAATTGGCCTTCTCAGCCACACTAGATGCTGTTCCAAGTCCTCCATACAGAGCACGTTACCATAGTCTCTCTAGACTGAAGGATGCCTACACATTTATCTTACTGTCAGGGAATAGATGAGAGATTTGAGAGATTTTCTACCTCAGATGTCAAAATAATGTTACTAGCTGTGAGTTGGAGAACAAGATTACAGAGAAAGAGGAGAGTGAGCCATCCCCTCGCACGTCTAAAGCTGAAGATAGCAGCAGTGATGTAGTAGAAGTGACAGAAGAAGTGAAAGGTCTAGATGTAGAAGAAAAAGGGGAGGAGCAAAAGAGAGAGAGGAGGAGGGTGGATGTTTTCTTCACAACGGAGGAGAGGGAAAAGACAGGGGAGACGAGGAAGGTGGTAGTTTGGGAAGAGGAGAAGAAAGAGGCAGGAGAGCCACAAGTGTTCAAAATACCGGAGAAAGGGAGTGTGAGGGAGGAATTACAAACAACAGCAGGAAAGAGAAAGAATGGGCAAGAAGTAAAAACACCTCTGGAGGAGTTGGGTCCGGAAGAATGGACAGTTTTAGTCTTATCCCCGAGGTTGAGGTCCCTGGAGGAAGGTCGTTCGGCAGGAACCTATACCACCGAACCAGAAGCCGCCGGAAGGGGATTGGGCTCGCCACCCATGTTGCAGGACTATATGTGCAATAAGGAGTGGCTCTCTGAGGAGACCCACGGACCAAGAGAGGTTCGGACCATCTCCCCGGTAAAGAAAGAAGATTCTCGTTATGATTTGTCCCTTTCATGGACAGAGTTATCTGTGGACATTTATTTATTTATTTTATTTATTTAACTTATATGCCGCCCACACTACCCAAAGGTCTCTGGGCGGCTTACAACAATTAAAATACAATAAAAAAGATAAAACAATTAAAATATATACTCTAAAAATTGCCATCAGGACCCACAGTTGATATTATTTCAATTAAAAGCCTTCTGGACTCACATTGGCCCTGTTGGCCCTCCTGAAGTAGTTATAGATACTCCTGTTAGTTCTGTTAATAAAGGTTTTATTATAAAAGATATGACTACGTCATTTATGACCGCCAAGAAGAAGGAACTGACACACACTTGTAATGAACTGTCACACTAGCTTTAGTACTATGCTTCTTAACTTATGAGGAACTGGGTGATGTTTGCTGCTTTGCCATTGGCAGGACAATATCGTGGGTTTGACCTTGGTTCCACTGAGTGCACAGTTAAACTATTCATTGTTTATTTTTCAGTTACTGAAAAATAAACAATAATCTCTCTCTCTCTCTCTCTCTCTCTCTCTCTCTCTCTCTCTCTCTATCTTCTGCCTCCAATTAGCTGTCAGTGTGACATATCTGGATCTTCTCCTCTGAACTTTACTCTCATACCAACAGTTTTGTGTTGTAGGTGGTAAGGTTGGAATACTGTGACTGGGACAAGATCATACTATGAGTTATATGGCACAATCTTTACAGGAACCTCGTTACTCATAAATCCTAATCCAGCACTCTCATGGCCGCACCACACTGCCTTTCTGTGTGGAGTTCACTACTGCTTGGTGGGAGCTGCCATATTGGATGGCTTTCAGCAGAGCTGGGGAAAATGATCTTTTCTGGACTACATTTCCCAGAATCCCACAAGTTACTGACTGGAGGATTCTGAGGTTTGTAGCCAATAAACAAATAAACTTTTTAAGATCTGACTTTAGAGGGGAATGCATCAAGTTTATGGCTGATAAATTTCACCATGTGAAATCCTAATTCCAGAATTTGCGGCAACATGCCCCTGAATAACTATCAGTTACTGGAGAATAATAGTAGAATAAGAGTATTACATTAATGTCCTGCTTGTGGGTAGGGATTTTCTGACTACAAAGCTCATATTATTACGTTCTTCATTTTAAATATTTAATGTGTTAATATGTCATTGTTTAATTGCTGTTAAATTTTTTATATGTATATGTTGAAGTTATTTTATATTTGTAGTGGTGTTTATTGTTTGACTATGTTGTGAACTGCCCAGAGTGGCCTTGGCAAGATAGGTAGTATAATAAATAAATAAATAAATAAATAATTGGTTCTATGTGCTAGACAGACACCTTAATATGGCTCATCTGGGAGAAAGGCCTAAATTGGAAGGCTTTGAGGCCTAGCTGGGCCTTGTTCCACCTAGCTTCCTGTTCAGAAGGAAAGCTCCCAGCTAGCGCTGGGCCAGGAACAGGAAACCTGGGTACAGCTAGGCCTAGCTGGGCCTCAAAGCCTTTCAGTTTAGGCCTTTCTCCCAAATGAACCACATGTAGGTGTTTGTCTGTCAGGTAGAACTCCCAAAATAGAGAATTATAGAATTTATAGTCCAAAAAATAAAAAAATAAAAATCCCATCCATACTTGCTGGTATAAGAGATGCTTGTCTTTGACCAGTGCAGGAAACATGAATGTTGGAATAGGTAATTTCTGTGCATGATTGGACCTTGGGGAGGACACGTTGTGAGTTATGGTGGCTGCATGTCCCATAGTATCAGGGAATTAAAAAATTACAACACAGTTTCCAGAGATCCTGAAACCTGGCCACTTTAGTGCCTCCACAATCTCTCTTCTCTCTCTTCTAATGTGCCCCTTGAAGATCGTTACAGTTTCTAGCGAGGGTTGGAGGCCAAAGCCATTGGGTTTTATGTGCCAGGCAGTCCCATCAATTATCTTCATAGTTTCCCATTAGACATTTCATTATGTCCGCTTTTCTTCCTTTTCGTTCAGAAAGACAGGGAATAATCTAAGGCTCTCGTGGCAGAAATGATTTCTCTGAAGTGATGGCATTAATGAAAGTGACCCAGATGCCTCATGAATCAAGTTAACATCACGATATTAAAATAAAAATAATAAAATCTGGATTTTCTTTTCTTTTTTTATGCTAGAGTGATGATCTTCTCAAATGTATTTTTAGCAAATGTTCCAACTTTTAAAAAAATGTAATAAAAGGATGTGGGGAATGGGGGGGGGGGAAGAACACCCACCACTTTTCTATTTTCCATATTTTACTGTGCCTCATTGATATCCAAATGGCTTTTTAAATTGGATACTCTTTCAAGTGTTGCCGTCTGAACCTCCGTTCCAGAGAATCCTGGGCGGGGGGAGGGTGATGCTAGCTGGCAGATAATTACACACACAATGATACCAGGCTTATGGCGCACAAGATGCCATATGGGGAAGTCATTGAGCAGGTTCCCACGTATAAGGCCAGGTTACAGGATGTTGCCCACATAACAGGCTTTGGCAGAATTCACATGCCCAAGTCTAGATTATATTTCCTGGATCAGGGCAAATGAAGCACATGCTGGAAGTTGAGCACCACCATGCGTAATGAGTAATGTGAACTAGACAGATAAATTATCAGCTGGGCCAAGGCCAGGGACAGACAGGTGAATAGAAGAGCTTCTGAAAGGCATCTTGGGCAATTATGTCATGGCAAAACAATAGTCAATCAGGTAAGAAAGGAAGATTTAGATGCAGGGACTGACAACTGAACTGCCAGATAAGGCTTAGAGAGATTTGGTTAGCAAAGCAACCAGATAGGATGGTTGTTGTGGGTTTTTCTGGCTCTTTGGCCGTGTTCTGAAGGTTGTTCTTCCTAACGTTTCGCCAGTCTCTGTGGCCGGCATCTTCAGAGGACAGGAGTCAGAAACGTTAGGAAGAACAACCTTCAGAACACGGCCAAAGAGCCCGAAAAACCCACAACGACCATCAGATCCCGGCCGTGAAAGCCTTCGAGAATACAACCAGATAGGGCTGGGTTAGGAAAGGAGCTGAAGGGTGGAGGTGGGGTAGTTCATAAAGAGATCAATTATGACTTTGTTATTAAAACTGATTAGGTCTTAAATATGAGAGACATCAGAAAAGACTTGGCCAAGGAAGCACTAGAACTGCAGAGCTGGAAGGGACCCCGTGGATCATCAAGCCCAGTCCTTGTCAAAGAGGCACAGTAGGGAATTGAACTCCCAGCCTCTGGCTCTGTAAACAGATGCCTAACCAACTGAGCTATCAAGAAGTTTACTACTGTACATCCTTATACACCTCCTCATTACCAGATGTGGCTATAGATAACAGATAAAAATGACAATGCTTGGGTAACACAGGAATGGGATTATCAAGCTGTTGCAGGTCCTAGTCACAGAGATAAGGAGATGGATTTGGCTGTCATAGAAATATTAAGAGTTGTTTCTGAGGTCAGAGTCTGTCAAGGAAGAAACCTGTTTTATACCCATTAAATACTACAGCAAACTGGGCTACCAGCCTCCCATCTTTAGTGAGGGAACGTCACAGTGTCTTCTCTGTGTCTTAACTTTTCCAAATAACTACATCTTGACATATAGACTGATATATAGACTTTTAGTTCCACTTATTTTTTCCTTCTTTTTTCAAATTCAGTGTAGTTGTTGTTTTCTTTTGTTAAAAACAAATAATACTAGAAGTCTTCTGCACTCACAGAGGCCAGCATTAAAGGTTTCAGTGACTAACGTTCTTTCCTGCCGACTGATCCCTGAATGGATTTCCTGGAACAACAAACAATTCCTTTTTGCTTTTTAAAAATTACCAAAGTAGTTACTCTTTTTCAGCAGCCAAAAGCTCAGAACAAGCCCACTGCCCTCTACTCATGTAATTACTAAATAATACTCTGATGAAGAAAAGACAGAGAAGAAGAGATTGTGGAGGCCAGGATTGTCATCAGCATGTAGTATCTTCAGCAGCTGCCAAGCACCCAGGGCTTACTGGGGCCTATCCTGGATGGCAAACTCTAGTGGTGCCTGTTCAGCAATCGGCCATGATGACCTACCATTCCTGTCTCCTATGACCAGAGCCAACCCTCCCATAAGACAGGGTGAACCCTTTGCCTCAGGAGTCTGAACATGAGGACCAGTAGTTTATGCCCCAGTCCGAACAGTCAGGATATCCACCAGCTCTACTAAGAACAGCTTGCCAGCTGTCATGAATCCTTCACATAATCCCCTTTTACAACAGCTTCACTGATGGCCAATCTCTTTCTGGGTACAATTCAAAGTGCTGGTTCTAACCTATGAAGCCCTAAATAGCTTGGGTCCAAGCTATCTCAAGGACTGGGTCTCCCTTTATAAGCCTGTTATGGTGTTGAGATCCATCAGGAAAGGCCTTTCTCTCAGTCCCACCACCTTCAGAGGTGCATTTGGTGGGGACACGGGAGAGGGCCTTCTCTGTTGCTGCTCTCAGACTTTGGAACTCCCTCCCACAACAGGTCAGGCTGGCTTAATCTTTGCTGTCCTTCTGCAAGCAGACAAAGACATGGCATAATTTCACCTTCAGCTGCGTAAAGAGGACATGATTTTCCTCTAAAACAAAGTGGAGGCCATTGTTGAAGGCACTTTATTTTAGACCCCGCAAACAAGATTGTTTTTTAAGCAAGAGACCGTTGAGTCACTTGTAGTTTTGCCTGGAATAGCTAGTGTGGGTCTGAGGTGTGGAAAATGCCCCCCCCCCCACCTGCAGGTTGTTAATCCCTGCCTCAGAATAAGGCATCTGGGTGCAGATTCTTGAGAGCTCTGCTAGCCTCTCTTCTGCTGTGGTAAATGCTGCATCTGAAAGGGACTTTAAAGATCATCCATTCATATCCTTGCTGAGTGCAGGAATGTTGCACCCTCTTCAGCTCCTGCTGAAATATCTCCCGGGGGGGGGGGGGGGAAGAGATCACCATTCCCCACGGTAGTCTGTCTGCTAAGGCTGCTGATGGGGACTTAGTTGCTGGAGGAAACCCATATTGCTGTGTGCCTTTTCAAAACTTGACCAAGCCCTGTCGGAAAATGTTGGTGAATTTCTACTCCTCTGGGAGAAATCTAGTGAAAAGACTGCAGATCCCATTATCCCCAGCCTTTGGCCATGCTTGGTTGATGTTGCAGGTCATATCTTCCCAACCTGTGCTTTAACTGCTAACTGGCTCTCTCTTACCTGTATAGTTTTCAAGCATTTCATCACAAAGCAGAAACATTACATATTTCTTTATCCGTCAAGCAGCTCAGTGTAGGAGAGATTTTGTATTCTTGAAGGCTTTCACGGCCGGGATCCAATGGTTGTTATAGGTTTTTCGGGCTGTTTGGCCGTGTTCTGAGGGTTTTTCTTCCTAATGTTTCGCCAGTCTCTGTGGCCGGCATCTTCAGAAGACAGGAGTCTCTGGGTATATACAACAAATGTTACGGTCAGCAAAGGACAAAAGGGACCACCACTGCAGGAGTATACTGGATACCTTGCAGTTGTGGCCAGGTATATATTGGAACCACAAAATGCAGCATCCACACCAGAATCAAAGAACATGAGAGACACTGCAGACTAAAACAACCGGAAAAATCGGCAGTAGCTGAACATGCCCTAAAACAAGCTGGACATGAAATTCTATTTCAAAATACTGAAGTACTGGACAACACCAGCAATCATTATGTTAGACTGCACAGGGAAGCCATTGAAATCCACAAACACCAGCAGAGCTTCAACAAAAAAGAAGAAAGTCTAAAACTCAACAAAGCCTGGCTGCCAGCACTGAAAAATACAGCCTGCAAAAGGTCAACGAACTCTATCCAGCCACAAGGACCGGTGATCACTGCACACAAAATACCAGCTAACGACACCCATCAATCACAGTGACAGATCATCTCTCCCCCTTATCACAACAATACACCCACAACAAAAAACACGCTGATCACCATAATCACCCAATCTCCTGAAAAGGACAAAAGCTGATCCCACAGCTGTAAATACTCAACTATCCCACAAACTGCACCAGAGCACAGAGTTCTCTAACTCCTGTCCTCTGAAGATGCCGGCCACAGAGACTGATGAAACGTTAGGAAGAAAAACTCTCAGAACACGGCCAAATAGCCCGAAAAACCTACAACAACCATAGGAGAGATTTTACTTAGAGGTGAAGTGAGATGTATGCTTGCTATCTGTTATTTATTTTAGTGGACAATTCCTTAAAAACTATTAAAAGGAATAGGTGTCAAACCTAGAGTAAGTTCAGTCCTAAACATCTAAAATGAGAGGTATTGGAGCACTATGACACTGAAGTGTAGTAGTTACAATGGTAGACAGGGATTTGGGAAATGAAGATTCCCATTCCCATTGCACCATGAAATTCTGCCGGTCCCCTTGCACAGGCTTGTTATTCTCATGATAAAGTGGGGCTTGGCCTCCTTCACAAGCTTGTTGTTTTAAGGATAACGTGGAGAAAGAGGAAAGCGAGCGAGAGATGAGGAAAGGAGCCATTTCCTGACTGTAGGAAAGGTGGGCTATAAGTAGTAAGTCAATCAATCTGTGCAACATTGGTTGAGGTGGTGAGGAATTCTGCACATGTTCTGAGGGACCTTCTTCTTTGAGGGCAAATGGATGGATGTTCAGAATCAGACAGTGATTCTGAACATCCGTCTCCAAGACCATTAGACTTTCCCTCCCTCTGACTGTCAGAGCCAAAGGAAGAAAAGAAAAGGAGCTTATTTTGCTGTTGCTTGACTCACTGAGGCCTACAGGTTTCCAGAAATTCTCAACACCCGTCTTCCTCCATCTCCAATCCCCCCCCCCTTGTAGAAGAGGAGGATAAAGTCACTCAGTATTAGAACGCATTTGAAACCAGAGAGCAGGCGGATAAAGCCAGGAAAGAACAAGAGGCCTTTTTTGAGCTTACAGACAAAAACCATTAGAATGCCCAACAGCTGGGAGGTGAAGTCAGACGAAAATGAGCCCTGAAATAAACCCCACTTCCTGGTGGAGGAGAATGAGTTGACTCTGGAGCAACTTACCATACAGGCGTGGGGGGGGGGGAAGAAGGAGGGAGGGGGCATGTTGGAAAAGGGAAAATGCTGTCGGCCTCAGCCAATTTTCAGTTGACTTGCACCTGGCAAGACTGCGAAAGGAAGCTTTTCAACTGACAGCGTATCATCTTGAGACGGTCCTGAGTAATGTTTAAGGTGGCCAGTAAGACAGCATCTGCCCCCCTACAGGACATGCATCACCAAAAAAAGGAGAGGAAAAAAAGGTCAGTGAGAGGACAATTGGACAGACATTTGTCCCACTGTGTAGTCTGCCATGGGGAATGGCTGGTTCACATGGTTTTTCTGATGATCATGTGACGTAGTTGCTGGAGTGAACCAAAATGACCCTAAAGTGTTCCTTCCTGCACCTTTCTGAGCCCCTGTCAAGGGCTTCTACTTTTTGATGCAGGAAGGATCATTCTGGTTTAGTCTCTTTCCAGCACATGTGGTCATTGGGAAAAGACCAAAAGCAAGCCTTCTGGCTGTCAAGGGTCCTTCCATTTTTAGTATCTGATATCATGAAGTGGCTTAATAAGTGAGCCACTCTATGACATCAGCAAATTGAACACTTTCTCTGCTCGTCGATAGAAGGGCAGGGGAAGTGAATCCCGCTCCCTGCCCCCCAGTTCTGGTATACAAAGTCATACAGAGAAGGGGGAGGATTTGTTTGATCATCCCAGAGTGCAGGACACATAATAATAGGCTCAAGCTACAGGAAGCCAGATTTAGGCTGAATATCAGGAAAAACTTCTTAACTGTTAGAGCAGTACGACAATGGAACCAATTACTTTGGGAGGTGGTGAGCACTCCAGTGCTGGAGGCGTTCAAGATAAAAATGGACAACCATCTGTCAGATCTGCTTTGATTTGGATTCCTGCATTGAGCAGGACGTTGGACTCGATCGCCTTATAGGCCCCTTCCAACTCAGTTATTCTGTGATTCAATTTATTTATTTGATTTATAAACCGCCCATCTGGCAGCCAAGGCCACTCTGGCCGGTTTACAACAAATAGACAAAGCAACAAAGTAACAAAATAATACAATATCAATACATTAGGGGGCACAAATCAAATATAAAGTGCAGTGAGAACAGAGATACAATACAATAAATTACAATAAAAACATAAAAGACATGAAGCATGGTGGTGCGATGTATGTATGTTATCGGGCACTGTTGTATCATGCTCTTGTTTGTTCAGGGAAGGCCTATCTAAATAGCCATGTTTTTAATAGCTTTTTGAATGTGCCCAGTGAAGGGTCCAGGTGAACTTCGGGCAGAAGAGAGTTCCATAGTTGTACCTTTGCTGATGTGCTGCATCACTTATAGAGATGTTTTTTCTTTGCCTTGTCTAAAGGGCACGCCAAGAAATTGCCCAGAGCTGTGTCTTAAAGCAGGGGTCCCCAACCCCCAGTCCACGGCCCGTACCAGGCTGTGGCCTTGGCAGGACCGGGCCACAGAGACAGATCTCCCGCCCCCCCACACGCATGCACGACCCGCCCACCTGCATGCACAGTTGTCCCCCTCCCTTATGATTCTTTCTCTTTAAGCCAGACTGTGACTAGACAGCCCTTCTTACAGGATAGCACTTCCCAACCTTGGGTAACCCAGATGTTTTTTGGACTGCAACTCTCAGAAACCCCGGCCAGCATAGCTGGTGGTGAAGCCTTCTAGGAACTGCAGTCCAAGAACACCTGGGTTACCCAACTTTGGGAACCACTGACATAGGGGATATGTTCAAAAAGAGGATGGTTCTTTGTAAAGGAGGACACACTACCACCCTGTGAATATTTCATTTTTTAACTTCTTTGCAGGCATTATTTCTCAGAGGAGGCCACCAGAGCAAAGCCTGAAAAAGTTACTTCCTTAGGCTCCTGGCCATAGTAGTTTGGGTGATTCTAGGAAAGGTAGTCCAAAAACAACAACAAAACATGCCTTTTCTGAGCACCCGCAAAGCCCCCTTTCCTCCCTCAACTTTGATTTCTGTTGTCCAGCTAAGGATGCTCTACCTAAACTCCATTTTCATGTTTCCTGTGTCTGTGACTTCAGAACGGGGAGTGGGAACATTAGAAAGCCAAGCAGATTTCATTAGTGCCGGAAATAGCGATTTTGTGCGACAAGCCACATTGTCATTAAATTAGCAGCATACAGAAATATGAGGTCAGAAAACTTCAATGAGCTAGGGAGAGAGAGAGAGAGAGAGATCAGTAGAGTGGGTGAAAAACAGGGATCATTTTATCACCTTGGGACTGAGGGAAAATGAGCAACACAATATTGTTTTCAAAGAGAACCCTGCATTTTGGATTCTTAACCCACGCAGGGCAAGGAGCAGAAAAGTGAAGGCAAAAGCCAGAAGTAAAAAAGAGTCATGCTAGGTTCTGAAGGGCTGCATTCCCATTATTGTAGCTCCTGTGCTCGTGACTCAGGTCACAATGAAAAAGGTTAGAGAAATTCATTAAATTTACAAAGAATTTATGTGAGATAGGAAAAGTTACTTTTTTGGATTAAAGTTCTCAGAATCCCCCCATAGTATGGTCAATATAGTTTAAAAAATAACTTTTCCCCTTTCTGAAAATTTCACATTTTTTAAAGACTGTGTGACCCAAAGTGCAGTTATGCTTTCAATTTCAGTTCTCTGAACGTTGCAGTCGTGGTCTCCACTCAAAAGATGCATAGAGAATTGTGTAAATTCGGGGACAGTCATGTAAACAGGCATATATTGATAGAAATTGATGTGAGCAATTAACTAGATGCCCAATCTGTGCTGGGCTTGTGCAAGGTGTACAACTGGTGCACAACTGGGTATACAACATACATGTGACAAACACCTCATCAATGAATCACTGTCACCTCCATGATTCCTATTGCGTGCATGTAGGTAGCCAATAGAATCCTGGCCATTACATTGAAAAATGCATTCTGTTATAAAAATGGCAAGCAAAAACATTCACAGTGAACAAAATTTCATATATAAATATATGTATCTGGGTATGTATACAAAGGTTTCTAATATTTCTAAGAAAACTAAACTCTGAAATGTTCCTGAACCTGTTGCCACTTAGTGACAGTGGAACACTTAGACAACAGTAAGATTTATTCAGGCACTGTAATGTACCTGATTAAAGGCTGATGTTATCAGTATTTTCCCCACAATATGCATAATATTTGCTTGTCTTGATTAGTAAGTGACAAAATCCATGACTTCCAATGCCTTTTAAAAAACCTTCTGAAGCCATGATTTATTTTTTACCTCCCTTTGTTCCAGTCCGTGGAATTTAGTGCTATGGTGCTTTTCATTGAATTTCATGCCTGGGCTAGAACTTCCCAGTCAGAAACTTTCAATTAGCATTCTACCAAACCAAACCAAACCAAACCAAACCACCACCACAAAATCAGGAAAGCTGATTTCTTCAACTTAAAAAAAAATTCCTAAAAGAGAACAGGTCTTAACAATGAAGGGTTTGTTTGGATGTGAATCTGAGTTAAAAATGCATTCCTTTGACACCAAGTAGCAAAAGTAGGGGGGAGATTAGATGTTCTTTCTCGAATTGCCCCTACAATTTCTACATTTAATGGGATTACGGTATATGGCAGGAGCTCTTTGGGTGATTGTGTGTATTACTTCATTTACTTCAAATGTGGTATTTTAACCTCTTTTTCCTTTGGAGAGGATTCTTGCTTATTCTCTTGCATGGGCTCTTGGTGTCCCAAAATCCTTCCTTTATAGCAGTAGCCCTTTGAGAAGCTTACAGTGAATTCACTGGGGCTTATTCCCAGAAAATTGGATGAAGGAGACATCTACAGTATCTGTCAGGCAGGTAGACACAGGTTTGGAAACACTGCTTTTTAAAATCACTCGTATTTCCTGAATCCCCCAAGTAGTCGAGGAATTCTGGGAGTTGTAGTCCAAAATGTAGCTTTTCCAAACTTTGGTTCAGTCTATTTTGGTTCAGTATTTTAGATGAATCTACCCATGTTTGTACATTTCTTCAGTTGAGATGGGGGGAATGGAAATATGGAGTCTAGAAAATTTTAAAGGTGAGGGAAAGAGAAATTGATAGATTTTCACCTACCTAGCCTGATCTAAAAGAAAAGCAAAATAAACCTTTAAAGGGCAATCCTTGTGTGTGTCTGTCCTTTCACACACATATGCTGTGCATATACACACACATAAACCTGGGATCACACAGCCAGGTTGTGGCTTTCACGCTTGACCAAAATAATGATTTCCAGTTGTCTTGCCCTTGGTGGGGGAGATGGTGACTTCCAGAGGTTAAAGGTCCCTATCTCTTTATGACAAATGGCTTTAGAAGAGTAAGATGGAGGGGATAAACACTGCCCTTACACTTTCCCCTCCAACTCACACATCCAGGGTGGTGTTGAGGAAAAGTGCTTTCCCACAGAGTCAGTGTGTGACAGCAACAGCTGTCAAAGGAACAGGCTATGGCAACCGGTTGCCTATTCTAATTACTAGAGAACAGGGGCTGCCCTATATAGCCCTGCAGAAGGAGGGAGACACCACATATAATAAAAAGGTGATGAAAAGTTACCTGTAAGGGATGTAATTGGATAGTCCTTCAGGCAGGGGACACCTTCACACAGACGACTATCCTATGTATAATCATAATAATTGTGTGCCATCAAGTCCATTCTGACTTGTGGTGACTCCTTCCAGGGTTTTCCAGGTAGAGAGTACTCAGAAATGGTTTGTTGTTGTTGTTTAGTTGTTTAGTCGTGTCTGACTCTTCGTGACCCCATGGACCAGAGCACGCTAGGCTCTGGTTTACCATTCCCTTTTCTGGGGGTGCCCTAGGACTGTGCAGCTTGCCCAAAAGGCCATACAGGCTGGCTTTTCCCCTAGGAAGCACAGTGGGGAACCGAACTGCCAATGTCTAGCTTTGCATCCAGATACTAAACCACTGAGCTATCCAGATATAGAAGGGGACATATGGATGTCCTACTAGTTTGTCTCTCTGGACGCTGGGGAGGAAGTTATTTGCCTTTCTTTTTGGCACATTATCACCTCTGCTTGCTTGGATACTTGTCTGGAGCAGAGATGGGCAAAGTTGTTTGTTTGTTTGTTTGTTGCTGTTTTGGACAGCAGTCGCCAGAATCACCCATGCTAACCTGGCCAGTAGCCAAGCTGGCTAGCATTTCCTGGGAGCTACAGTCCAAAAGTGTAATGTTTTTCCATCCATGACCTGACACTATTGGCTTGTAAGCAAATTTGTTCACCCTTGTCAGAGCTTGGAAATTTATTTTTCCAGTTGGTAATTCCCAGAATTGTCACAATCAGCATATCCAAGAAAGTAACTTTTCCAAGTTTTGCTGTGAATATGTGATTGGGTCCCTGCTCCTTACCACCTCCTTTTGTTGTGCTGACATGAAGTAGGAATATCTTTTTTTCTTGGTGTTGCCATATACCCAGTTACTCATTCTGTACCTGGATTCTATTCCCATGTAAAGTTTTGTCTGAGAATTTCTGCTTGTCAAACTAGGATTAAAGCCATAGAAGGGGTTGGCAATATATTTCATGTTGCTCAGTCAGTGAACCTACTTAAGGTTTGGTTTATGTTGTTTGAGCAAAGTCATTCTTGTAGAGATGCTAACAAGGAATAGAAGAGAAACAATGGCTGAAATCTGGTAATAGTCCACAATTAGTACAGGCCCATTGAATCAATGCTACATACAGAGTGATTCAATGGGTCTGTTCTAGCTGTGGATTGCAACTGGATTTCACCCAGTGACTTTCTTGTTCCTTTGTTAAGCCTCATTGGATGGCAATCAGAAGGTGTTCTCCAGGTCATCTTCTCATTTCTATTCCATGCTTCTCTCCCCACTACACTGCTCCAGCGTCGCTGCTGACCTTCCCTTGCAGCCTGTGTTGACATAACAGACAAGACCTCATAAATCAACTATTGGTGTTTCACAAAGGGGAGCCATTTGCTTTGAGCCTCCCAGCAGAGAAGGAAAACAGGTTGTGTGAGAGCTTTATTTGTTTTCATCTCCAGGTTCAGCCCAGGATGGCTCTTCTCTTGGGCCAAAGACTCACATGCTACAAATGGAAGAACCAAAGGTCAGATGCCACCATGAAATAAGAGGGGACATTTCTCTCTGTCTTTTTGGCACTTGCAATGAAACTATTAACTGATGATGAGAAGGATGAGAAGCAGGAATATGGGGCACATTTTATGGCTCCTGATTGACCAACAAAGCTTGAAAAAAGTTTCTTCTTCTTCTTCATAAAACTCCCAGAATCCTGCTGCTGGCATTTCTTGCTCCTCATTTTTCAGTACAGCTTAGGAAAGGTCCTTATCTTGAAATATAGGTAACTTGCAAGATTCCCTAACTAGCAAGGCCATGATGGCTCGGGGATTCTGGGAATTGTAGTCCCCCCCCCCCAAAAAAAAACAGTTCCAAGCTCTGCTGATTAATTTATCCCACATTGAAAATATGTGAATTCTACTTGCATGATACTGTCTGGGGAATTATGGGAGGTGTAGTTAATCCCCCCTCCCAATACGTACTCCAAGTTCTGCTGAGCAGATTCTCCTAGTCACAAATGTGAGAATTTTAATCTTTGATTGGTGTGAAAACACATCAGTAAAATAACACTTGCAAACAGATTCCTTAATATTTGAGAATATGAAGGGGTGTTGGCATGCCCTTTCTACCACCCAGTCCACTTAAGGCTTGGAGTGAGAAAATGCAGCCCCCTACCCATTTTAACTTGCCAGAAATGGTAGCCACAATGCTTTCCTATTCACTCTGGCTATGCTGAACTTTCTTTCTGGTTTCTTTCTTTCTGCTTTAAAATGTATTTTACATTCAGCAAATGTGTCTGTATTTGGATCACAATTTTATTGAAACTTTGATCATACCATTATCCAAACCAGAAACATTCATTAAAGCACGCATAAACCCCTGAACTCATTTTCTTGAAATAAGAGCCCTGAGTTGAATTCATAAATCTGGAAATAAAATTATGGACAGACATCTTATAACAGTATTATTTCAATAAATGCATGATACACTTTGCTTGATGCCTGAGTCCCCAACCTGGTAGCATTGCTACTGTTTGTACCTTCTACGTGATGCATCAAGAAGATGGCAGACCTGAAGAGCATGGACAGAGTGCAAGATTTCATATGTGCATCTGTCTTTCTAAAAGCCAATCCCTATGCAAATATTACTTGAAATTAGAGTTTACTACAAACTATTTTTTACTAGCCTGTCTAGTTAAACTATATTCTGTAATATAATTATCAGTATTAGGTACACAGAGAGGATGGGGACAGATGTAGTACTTTAAGCATTTTGAGAAAGAGCTTGGAAAAGTTTTTTTTTTTTTAAATAACAAGACCCAGAACCTCTTTATTCATCATACCCTCTGCCCATGCTGTTTGGGAGATTCTGAGATTTAGAGTTCAGAAAAGTAACTTTTTTTTTTTACTGTGTATTGGAAATAGTTTGACTTTGAATACATGGCTATTCATTGCCCCTCAAACAAATGCCTTTGAGGTAAGAATGGTTTAAAAAGTTTGATTCAGTTTTTGGTAAGAACATCCAACATTTCTAAATTTCTCCATTCTTTCAATGGAAAGGACAGTGGCCCTCATGACCCTCCCTGTATTACCTCCCCTCCTCCACATACACAGGTGGGGTTACTGGGACTCACACCAGCCAGCTTCACTGTTGCCCCATCACTTTTGCAGTCAAGAAACTACAAACCTGTTGGGGATCACTCAACAGAGGAGGAGATTTTAGCTTTTCCTTACCATCAGATGCTGAAGCAGCAGACTGATGCTTCTGTGCACCTAATGGTGCATGGACTTGAGGCTGCAATCCTAACCAGAGGCTATGGATTTAGCCTCTCCCCCACCCCATAATCTTTTGCAGAACTATTGGGATCAACCCTCCCACTGAATTTGTAGGGTCCCAGGCAAAGTGCCAAGTAGAGTTTTTCCCTGCAGAGTTTCATCCACGAAGCAGACGTTATTCTCTAGTCTTCCTCCTCCTCCACCACCCCATGTAGAGAAGGGTATGAGGAAGCAAAAGTTCTCAGCCTGTGCTTCTAGCAATATTTAGAAGCATTGGCTGAAGGTGCTTAGTTGTCCTTCCTTTCTCTCTTCCCTGTGCTGAGAGGCAACGAGGAGCGCTGGCTAAATTTTGGACGGTCATCCCACCTCCTCTCTCCTTCTGCAGGGAATGTGGGGTGGGGAACCATATTCTCGCACATGGAATTTCCAGCATCCAGGGGAGTCCTGGACTTAAACTCAGCCAGCTCTTGGAGTGCAGGTTTACAGTGGAACGAGGTGTCTATGTGATCTTCAATGAGAGATTGAAGTTGCTGTTGCTAAAGTCCTACTTTTATCTCCAAATAAAGGGTGTACAGTAATTAATTGATGGTGGGCCATCACTTTTGTTAGGAAGACTGTCAGTTAACAGCTCAAACTTGTTAATCTGTAAATTGCTATAGAATTTTTTTATTGGTGTTGTGTAACCAGCTGCAGGCACTGCTGCTGCTGTTCTGGAAGGCTGAGAGAAGCTGAGAGAGAAAGAGAGAGCGGGGGAGAAAGAGGGAGAGTGAAAGAGCAGTAAATTGGCACCTTGAGAGCATAATACGGCCTGCCCCAACTTGGGGCATTCCAAAAATTGATCTTTTGAGTCAAAGTACAGCCTTCCTTCTTAACTGATTGGTGTGATTTACTCAGCATGAAAATCTAGAATATTTTAAAGAAACAAGGAAAACCATTGAAATAAAGGGAGCCATGCACAAAATAAAATACAAATGGAAGAGTAGGCAGTACCTTTATAGACCACTAAAAAATCGTCATACAATATGTGAGCGTTTGTGACCTTGGTCCATGAAAGCTCGCATATTATATGATGATTTTTAAAGTTGATTATTTAGATTTTCATGAATCATTTAGATACTTTTTCTTTTTTGCTATGAAAACCATGTGTCCTGCTATCATGGAAACACCTTTGAATTCAAAGAAGCATTTAGTAACCTTGATATGTCTAACACTTGGAATAAACTGGCTTATAATCAAAATCCACCAGGTTTGTATTTCTTGAGTGCTGAGTAAGCCCTGGCTTCATTCCAATAGGTTTTAATATTTTCCTAATTCAAACTGAGGCTAATTTCAAGTGCATCAATATTTTCTCTGTGTGTGCATCCTGCAGGGCCAAACATCCAGATCCCACCACCTTTGTTTGTGTGACAACTAACAGCCACTCAAGGCTGCAGTGGAACGCATCAAAGAACCTCAAATGACACACAATTCATTTTCAAGATACACATGTGTGAATGTGTAAAGACCATTTTAAAGCTCATAACAACAGAGAACATTCACTCCAATTGATAAAGATGTATTTGTGACTTATAAAGCATGAGCAAATTACCGAATTATGATAGGATGAGTTTTCCCATAATTCCTGACAAGATCCTCTGGAAAAGTCATTAGCAAACACACATACAAAGATCCCACTGGTCACAAAATCAGCCATCAGGAAAGCATGCCTTTAAACCAAAAGACCACAAGTTTTGTAGCACTTTAAAACTGGTGTATGGGGCAACTCAAATTTCTCTCTTAGTCTTTGATCAAGGTTCTTTCCTCTCCTGAAGTCTTTGCATCAAATCCCTTTTGCATTGAGTTGGAGGTATAAGATCCCAGCTTTTAAATAAATCTTTGTGTTTAAGCGTCTATACTCTTTTAGCATATTTCTCTCTCTCTCTCTTATCTAGTCCCTTTTAAACCCTTTTGGTTTACTTCCCTTGAGCTGGTACAAATTTTTCTAAATTGAAAATGTGGGATTTTTTCTCTCTTTACTATGCAATAAAAATAACTTTGGAGTGTGAGAAGGAAACATTAAACTCCCCTTGCCTATATGAGTGTGTGTGTGCATTCCTCCTCTGCTTTTTTTTTTTAAAAGTACAGACAATGTTTCTTTAAAAGTCTCCATCTGCAGTTCACATTAGATGCGCCTCTAAGGTTTCGGGTGATTAATAGCCACATGCTTGGCTTTGGTTGGAGGGGTTGAGCTTGCAGGTTAAGCCCTCCCTCCTCCTCCTCCTCCTCCTCCTCCTCCTCTCACCCTCTGTCTCTCACATTTCCCTTCCTAAACTTGTCACTCACACCCCAGCAAAGTATTTAAAAAGTGTTCTCTGGACTTTGGCAGTTCACAGCAAGGAAGCTCCAGGCTTTAGAAGCAACAACAGAGAGGTGAAGTCCTCTTGGTGAAGATTTATGGAGAATTTTTCTGGTCTTCGTCTTCAACCCACAGACCCATGACAGAGCCAAAGGAACACGCTGGAGAGCTTTCTTCTCACCAGAAGGGACTCCTTTCGATTCGGTTGGTTTCTGGCAAAAACTGAGCCTTTGCTTCCTCTAGCAACTGTAATTTCATTGATGAGCCTTCTATGATAGAAAAGTGTTCCCAGAGCTAGATGGATCCACCTGCTGCTGGAAGCTGCATGAGAAACTCTCACCCCACGGCTGCGCTTTGGGGATGTCTGAGGAACCCGCATGCCGAGGCTGGGGGAGGAATGCCTGCCCTGCCCCATTACCCACAAGCCCCCTTTTCTTTCCACCATAAGCCAGACTTTGGGGTGTATTCAGACTTTTCCACCTCCTGTCTGGCTGCAGCCCCCCAAAGCATTCCTCGTGATGAACGGGCTTTTGCAGATGAGCACCATCCCTCCTTCCAGCACCCGACCTGGCATTTCACCGCATCGGAGGGTCAGAGGCGGCTCACTGCAGAGTTGGCTTTAGGGACAGGAGAACCGGAGAGCAGCAACCCCAACATGGTGGATGCCACCATGGGCACGAGTGAAGATTACATCTTGGCAAAGAATGTGGCAAATGAAATGGAGAAAAAACCATCCAGAAGGAAAAAGGGAGATGCAGGTAGGTGAAATTTTAAGTAGCCGTTCTCAAATGTGTTTGTTTAAGTGTCTGGTTTTATTCATATTTATCCTGGCTTCCAGCCCAGAATCTATTGAAACATAAACTAAAACTGTTTAAATATACTATCATCATCATCATTATTGAAGGGAAACAAAATTCACAGAGATACAAAGGAGGTCAGAGAAAATTAGCTACATTTTTTAATTTCAGTTAAAAAGTATGGTTATCTCCAACACATGGCAATTTTTAGAAAAGGTGGCTAGTTTTGAGCTTGGTGATATTACACAATGGAGCACTGTGTTTTGTTTTGTTTTAATTAAAGCAACCCACCTAGATATCAATAATGAGGGGAGTCAATCAGGTTTTTTGACAGGAAAGTATTCTGCAACCTGGGCACCACCACAGAGAAGGCCTTGTCCTGTGCCCCAACAAGTTTGCTCCCCATTGGAAATAAGGAACAGAGGAAAGCTTCCAGTTACAGAATGCAGACAGTGAATCAAAGTGGTCTGTGAAATCAAAAGCAAATCTGCACTGATTTTGATTGCTGCCCATATGATATTGAAGGGATTGGGCACATCTACCTTACAAATGGAATCTGTTTAGAAATTAGTTTAAATAGCGTTTCCTGCTATTTAATTCCCGCTATTTAATGTCGGGAATTATAGATCTGGGTAGCTACTGGGTTGTCCTTGTTAACAATCTTGCTGGAAAGAAGTGTTATAGAAACTGGAATTTTGCTCCTTCTCATGATACCTGCTACACCTGCTTTACTACAACCTTCTGCCTCATTTCACATCATAGAACCAACACAAATTCCAGATCTGAAAACTGCACCCAAAATGTAACTACAAACAAGCTATCAATCCTCAAACCTTGCTTCTTGAACCAAAAGGCTCAGGGGGATAGAAAACATGGCTGAAAAAAGAACACAGATTCCATTTAAGAGTGTGACCATCTCCAGCGAACAGTCATTTTCAGATAAGGCTGCCAGTTTGGAACTTGGTGATGCTACATATTTTTCCTTCAAGAGACATAACAACCTGGGGCTTCTCCTGCCCTGTTTCTCCACTGCTGTCCTTCCTTGCTCATCTGCAGTGCTTCCTATGAGATGAAACAGGAATCACACTTAAGACAGGTAGAGAAAGAAAGTGGCCAATGAAGGAGACTCACAGAATCATGGCAGGAGGAGCCACAGCTACAACACAGGGTATTGCTTTGTAACCTTTAAAGGGAGGTGCATGCCTTTAACCCAGGTAATCACAATTCCAGGGTAACTCAACTCAGAGGGGATCAACACTAGACCATGATACCATTTAACTGCCGTTATTCCCTCCTATACAATCTGTAGCTTATTGAGAGAATTCTGTCTGTGACCTTCAGGGTATGATCAGATGGCTGCAAAGGCCCATGCCTGATTGCACCAAAAAGGGTAGCTTTACCTTTAATCTCCCTTAAAGCTATCTTTCCATCTGCTGGGGAATCATTCCAGCCTGGACCCAAAAAGTGGAAGCCCAAAAAGGTCCAGCTTGGGCACAGATCGAGGTCAGGCCAGAATATATTTCCCCATATGTTGTGTGATCACTAGGAAATAGACTGTATTGGATCACTCCACAAACGATCCAAATTGCAATTGATTTCCCAATATGATCACACCATCACTCTCACTATTATAGAAACCAAAAGCTCATTTTTCCCCTGGGAAATAAAATACAAATGAAAGGATGTTTACACATTTACAGGTGTTCTGTTGTTACAGTTCTCGTTTATGGTACCTTACTGAGTAGGGGGAACAGGGGATTAGAAGAAACACTCTGACATGCTAGTAGATGCTCAATGTCCCAGATGAATAATTTGTTTCAGATAAGGTATGGGATGGTACATCATAATTAAAGGAGCACATAAGGCTTGAGGAACTTGCATTCTTATTGTTATGGAAAGCCAATATCCCACCAAAATTAACTCTGAATCCCACCAATGATACATGTGCCACTAGTTGAAAACCACAGTTGTAGCGCATTCCTCAGAACTACTACTACTTTGCATGAAGGAGGTACCATGGATAATTTTCAGCATCTTTGCATTTAAAGATTCAGGAAATGAGTGGTGGCATGAGACAGGTTCCACAAAATCACTTAGGGTGGCCAGGAGTTTGAAGACATCCTCTCTGTTTAAAAAAATGTCCAGTTCAAGTCCTGGTTACAGATCAAAGTTCTAAGATGGGAAAGCCAAAATGGGCCAAGACAAGTTAGTTAGTACCAGGACTGCAGCTGAGCAGACCCATAGATCACTGGTCACATCTCTCTCAACTATGGGGAAATGCATCTTATGCAAATTACACTATTTCCTAACTAGCTTGTATCCATGTAGGTTTGCACATGGAAATTGTATACAAACCACTGTCTTTTTTTTAAATTCTTTTTCTTGGACATGTAACTAAGCATCCTTTGGGCACTGTTGCTTGCAATGGGCCATACATCTTTCCCCCTGCCCCACATCTCAGCTTGAGTTTATGCAGCAGTAGGGGATTGGGAGCTTGAGGTTCCCAGAATTCCCTGGAAAAATGACAGGAGCATTTTTTTAGGAAGTTGTTACGTTGGTGCATGGTTTGCAGATTGCAGTCCTGTTGCTGTTTATTGGTAGGGTCAGGCTAGGACATTTTAATGTTTGTGGCAAAGGACAAGATGGCACCTATGTACAGGGACCAATTGTACTGGCAAGCTGAATCTTCCTTCCATGCTTGGAATGGAATAGGGCCTGCCAGAAAAACTTGAAATTAGCAGGCCTGTTTTGGAGGTGCAAACAGGATCAGTGGAGCACACCGCTTTCCCCTTCCAGGCAGGGTAATAGCCAGGGGGCCCAGGAGGAGCAACTGGATCTGTTGCCTCAGGTGCTTGCTTTACTCTGCCAAACAGTAGGGCCGGTTCTGTTCATTGCTGTTCCTAAGTCTGCTTTTGTCAAAGTGCAGAGGAGTTTGCTGAAGTCTTCCTTGAACCTGAGATTGCCTTTGGTTGAGAAACTGAGTATCGGACAGCTTCCTTTTGTCCATTCCAGTTCCTCTCTTTCATTCTTCCTTCTGAGCTGAAACACATGCAGTAAGTTTCTTTTGGAAGTATTTGAATGCTAGATAGCAGGAACATTTGGCTCATATAATCCAGACTTGCATCCCAAGCCAGGAAAATATATAGCCAACAGCCCCCATGTGAGGCCAAAAATACTGAGACTGAGATGACGGGTTTCCTTTAGAAATCCCCCAGTTCATGCTTCAGATCTTGTTCAACAGACGAAGAAAGGTCATGATGAATGCTTAATTGGAGTCAATGTCTGCTCTGAATGTCAGAGTCCATCCTGGAATTGGGGAGACACTTAAGATGAACAGAATATAGCTAGGCAGCACAGAGGGTTTTTTATTTCCCAGTGGGAAAATCTGTCCCATATTCTATGTTTAAAACCTTTTGTCCCAAACATATGATTTCCAATTTTTTGGTACTGTTGTATCCAGCCTTGAAAGGACCAGGTTGTATCAAAGTGCCATATAAGTGTTAAAATGAGGAGCCTTGGGGGGGGGGGGATGTGGGAAACTGAATTTAGCAGGATTGTAATTGAATGCTTAAGGAGGGGAAGCTAGACTTTTAAGAGCGGAGTACTCAAAACCAGCTCTGGGCTTGGATGGATGCATTTGTCAGTTTCGGTTTCTCACACATTGCATTTTTAAAAAATCTTCAAAATGAAGAAATGTGGAAACTTCGGTCACCTCCTCTAAAAATAAGCTGAAACAAAATTCACACCTTCATGTACGAAGTCTAATTCAATTCAGCACCACAGGAATAGGGTTTTTGAAACTTGTCTAATCTATATCAAGTAGTTTGGGGATTGTTGCAAGATATTTTTTTCAGACATGACTTGCAGCCAAAAATAGTGATCCAAGGTAGAGATAAGAAGAGTTTAAGGAAGACATAATTTTTTCAGCACTGGAATTTGGCTTTGAAAAAAAACAATGCAATGTTTAAAGTTGCTTCAGGCCAAGACAAACTTAGCTAAGATATTGTGAAAGCTAAAAACACTTCTTAATGTACACTTTTCTTAGTTTTAAAGTTCAGGTAACTATAGAATTTCTTCTGGAGAATCTTTCCAGCTACTGTATTGTGATTAGCCATTCAATGTATTTCATGTAGTTGTTGAAGTGTGTTCTCCTGGATTGTGAGCCATCTCTTTTTGTATGTAACTTTCTCTTCCTGGACTTTGGATTTTTGCAAAGGGAGGAGCCAACTTTTGACCTTTCCCAAAGAATTCAATATTCAGGGTGGGAAGGGGTAATTCTGTTAGGCAGTTGCAAAACTAGAAAGAGTGTATAGCACTAAATGGCACAGTTATATTAGTTCGCCATTACTTTAAGCAGTTGTGGCTCCATCCTTTAGAATTACCTGTTGCTCCTCTGAACCGCAGCACTAAAGCTTCCTCACTCTCTTTCTAGAAGAGAATTCTAAGCACCTGAAGCAAACTACAAATCCCAGGATTCCATAGGATGGAATCATGACAGGTATCAAACTGACATAACTATATAGTGGAGATACACTCCAAGCTAACCTGTGGCAACTTAAAGCCACACAAACTTTGTGTGACATAGGTTTTATGGAGTGAAGCCATCTCATCAGAGGCATGGAGTGTAGCCTCAGCAGGTAGATATTTATAGATGGTAGGAGTGAAATTTGAAGTACAATAGAAATACAAAAGTTACCATTCTGGCGAGGCTCTTAACAGCAATAGTAGAGTTGTTAACAATCACTGGCAAATATCCATGTTGTATAAGTTAAGTCTGCAGAAAGGAGAGAAGATCACCAGCAGAGAGATTTTTTAGATAATTATAGACTTCCTCCTTCCATCCTGCAGTTTCTCTGACTTGCATGGAAACCACTAGAGCAGCAGGACAGAGATACTTCAATCACTGAAAATGGGGAAAAAAATCTCTGCCTGCTTCCCCGAAAATAAGACAGGGTCTTATATTAATTTTTGCTCCAAAAATGCATTAGGGCTTATTTTCAGGGGATGTTTTACTTTTTTTCATGTACAACAATTCTACCACTTATTCAAATACACTCATGTCAACTTATTCTGGTTACTGCACAATAGTGGGGAGGCGGGGTTTCACTTAACTGGGGCTTATTTTTGGGGTAGGGCTTATATTACAAGCATCCTGAAAAATCATACTAGGGCTTATTTTCAGGTTAGGTCTTATTTTCAGGGACCACAGGGTAGTGATGTAATCTATTATGGCTCCCACAGCTTTCCCAGACAAAAGGGATAATTCATGAGGCCAGAAAAGACTCGGGATGAAGGAGGTTTAATCACCAAAAATCTCCCTCTGACAGTGACATCATCATCCTTCTGCAGGTGTAACTTACATAACAAGATATTGGCCACATGGAGGTGACAGCAATAGATATTATCATTAACAGTTGTTCCAAGGTCACTTGTAGAAGGCAAACACTTCTAAACATAGATGGGAAATGTTTTGGTTTGCTGTCTATGGCATTCTGGGAGTTGTAGTACTCCAAACACCTCTGGTATGGTAAAGCAAAGTCTTTGTCCATCAGAAAAGACAGAAGGAAGAGGTTGAGAAAACTGCCCCATTTGGGGTTATAATACAGACAAAGGGTACAAATGGAACATTTTCTGTTCTCCACGCCTTCCAGAGAGCCAGGACACAGGCAGTGGCAATGGCAGCGCCACTTCCACTTCCACCAAGGCAGAAGCCAACAGCTCCTCCAAAGCTCGGAAGGAGCGCACAGCATTCACTAAGGACCAGCTGCGGGAGCTGGAGGCAGAATTTGCACACCACAACTACCTGACGCGGCTCCGGCGATACGAGATTGCAGTCAACCTCGACTTGACGGAAAGACAGGTGAGGTTTCCCCTAGTCTTGAGACTCCACCTCTGTTTATGTTCTCTTTTATCGGATAACAAGAGCTGAGTGTGTCACCCAGCCTGCCCTCATTTCCTGTATAGGTTTGCTGCCCTTAGGGATGGTGAAGCATGCTAGCCTCTTTAACAGTGTTAAATGTAAGAGTTAATTGACAGCCCCCTTTTCCATGGAATAGGAGAGGGTGCTATCTCACCCCTTGTCTCTGGCAGCAAAAAGTCTTGAATAGGCCCTGACACTGCACCTCACCTCCAAATATAGCAATGAGCGGTATGTTTTGCAAAAGTAACCCGGAGTCCATGAATAATGCTTGCTTGCTTGTTTGGTACCATTTCCATTTAGACTGGGGGTGGGCCACATACGGCCAAAGGCCACACATGACACCCACCTACCCACCCATACCCCGGCAAGGCAGTATTTTCATCAAAACTCTTGAATACAGTGGAATCCTTTTTCAGCTTTAGGTGGAGGCGGTCTTTCAACCCACTCCTGAGCCAAAATGGCTCAAATGACTGTACCAAAAGTTGCTCACTTCCAGTTAAAGACAGACAAATCTATTAAACTTGATTTCGCTTATTTTCCTACTATTGGCTTACTTCCATCTAGTTTATGCACTGGGTTGTGAGTTAATATTGTTTGCTTTGCATGGACATTCAAATAAATGTTTGTGTGCATGGTTTAAAAAAATATGTATTGGAATGTATTTTTAATGCACAAAGTTTTTTCACCCGGTTTTCCTCTTGACCAAGGAAGGGGTTTTTGGATTCATTTTTTTTCATCTGCTTTTCATGTGAACAGTTTCAAAACTATAACATATGCATTTTTATGTATGTTTATCTTTTTCAAATGTACCTTTTAATGTTTTTGATTTTATACTTAATTACAGTTTTTAGAAAAGTACTGATTTTGAGTCTATTTTGTGCTTTGGTTCAAGATAGGCAAATTATTTAAATTTACATTCAGTGCAAAATGAATTAACATCTCGACTAGCTCTGCTCCTGATGCACTTGAAAGCATACCTTGCCTTCGCCTTAGAAATGCTTGTATGCAGTTTATTGCTGGTTTGTGTTGCAGCTACTGCTCTGCAGGGTTTAAACATCAGTGGCTGTTTGCTGTTAAATTACTGCTGGAAAACCCAATATTCGTTTTGCTCCTCCTCCTGCTGCTGCTGTTGTTGTTATTAGCTGCGACAGGCATAGCATCGAACGGTTTTGGCATCAAAAAAAAGAGGCTACCTTTGTGGTCCTTCTCTGTGTAGAAACAGCTGGAACTTTTCAAAGACATCATCTCTTCTCTCACACAAGACCAAAGCCAGACATGATGTGGAAAGTCCATGACTGGATGTCATCTCCCCCCCCCCCATAAACAACGGGTATAAAAGCAGGTTTGAGTTAAAAGAGCAGAAAGGGGGTGTTCGTGGTTCTGTTCTTTCTTCAGAGGAAGAGGGTTCAGTGCACTTAAATGACTGTACTGCTCAGGCCTTTTGCATTCAGGATAGCAAAACCATGGTGGTTTTGATGGTGGCAGTCGGTCTTTTCTTTCCCTGCTTCAGACTGCAAATTATGTTGGGCTCACCTCCCAGAAGCGGTGTCTTCGAGCTCCGAGGAAGCCAAAGTGCTCAGCTGCAGCTCAGTTTAGTGCCTCACCAGTATACTACAACAGTCATTCCCTTCCATCTTTTGGGAGACTCAAACAACTGATCACATGAGGAAAGCACCCTTCCAATTGCACCAGCTTGAAAAAAAAATAGAAGCATCCAACAGCAGAGGAAAAAACTCTACAGTAGGACTGTGGTATTTGTGGGATCAGTATCCACAGCTTCACTTATCTGTTGCCGAAAAACCTTAAATAACACAAACACCCACACCCACACCCCAAATATGCGTTTCCAAGGTGTATTGCCAGAACTGGCCAGAGATTATGCTATATATAGAGTTTCTATACTCATGCTTTTCGGTATCTGGGGACGGGGCTTGAAACTGATTCCCCACAGATACTGCGGTCCTGCTGTACTTCAAAAGCAGAAAAAGGCCAGGATGATTTTTATTGGCCCTTGGGTTGTGTGATCTGTTAAAAAAAATGAATGCACCCATTTTACTTCTGCAGCAAATCCTGTACTATTTACCCATGTAGTCTCAGCTTAAATGTATAAAAACCATTACAATCAAGTATACAATTAAAAGCAATACAGGCAGGCAGGTTAAACATCAGGGGGGTATGTTTAATCTGCCCTAAAAAGTCTGAAAAGCTGTGTGTTCACACTCTTTTTAAAATCAGTCAGAGTGGAAACCGATCACATCTCTGCAGGGAATGCATTCCCAGTCTGGGAGCTACATCAGAGAAGGAAGCCCCCCCCCCCCCCCCCATGTGCTCGATAGGCGAACCTATATTCTTAAGAGGTCCTTTGGCTAACTATCTAGAGAAATATCACTGTACACAGAAAAGCACGTTATGCTCATTGTATGCCTTTTCCCTCTTCACATGCAGGTTAAAGTATGGTTTCAGAACCGCAGGATGAAATGGAAACGTGTGAAGGGGGGACAGCCGGTGTCACCCCAGGACCTGAACATGGAGGATATGGACTCTGCGGCCTCTCCCAGCTCAGAATAGCCCTTCCTCTGGTGACTCTGAAGGGATGATAAGCCAGTCTCTTGGCCTATCACTTCCTAACCAGATGGTATTATTCCCACCCACTGAAGACTGTAATGTGACCAAGGAAGGTGGAAGGTGCCATTTTGAAAATCTCTGCCTTTGCTTTCCAAAGCAGATTTCTTCTCTCCGCCCCCACCTACCCACCCTGCCACTTTTTTGGTACTGAATAATTTTTTGCGAGCAATTAAAAGGGGAAATGGAGCTAAGCCGTGCATAGGTGGAATCCCAACAATTCTGATGTTAAGAAGACATGACATTTTAACAGAGTGACAAGGCCACTCTGAAGCTGTGTTCACTCCCTATTTAACCCTCCCTCCCAGTCCATGTGTGTAAACTAACAACAGCACTGCAGGTCTAAGGCAGGAAGCTGGCTGTGCACGATCTTGACTGGTTACCCCAGTTAAACACCACCAAGAAATTCTCACACAGCCAATTTCTGTTTTCTGCTTAAAAAACAAAAACTTCTTTTTCTCTCTCAAAAAAGATTTCTTAAAAAAAGAGCGATGAATGAATTGAAAGAAGTGAAATAGTGCTTGAAGGAAACTTGCAGCTCTCTGGACAATGATGGCTCATATTTGCGGGGAGCATACCCTGGGGATTTTGGTGTCAGGTCCTCCGCCATCCTGGTCTACAAACTGCCCATGACTTCAGATGTTGTTCGACACTGGGTCCTACCATCTTTCACCCCTGAACACGGGGCTGATGGTGCTTGGAGTCCAACAGCATCTTTCAGGTCATAGGTTCCTAGTTCCCTTTTTACAAATGCAGGCAAAAGTTGGCCAGCTAGCTCATCTGCAAAGCCGGCCTTGCACAACAAGCAAATAAAGAACGCTTCATGAACTCTGTTTCTGTATTACATCTGTCTTCATTTTAAGCACTCTTAACTACACTGTCTCTTGAGATAAGGCATTATCAGAAGTAATGCTCAGCAGGGTAGCTGAGCTGGTGAATCTGAGCTGGAAAACATTTTCACTGAAGCAGTGAAGCCTCTATTTTCTTTAGGCCACAGCTTTTAGGCCTCCAATAAGGATCCACACTACTAGTTCCAGCTTGGAGGAGGCAGGGATCATCCCTCCCCAAGACAATGTGTCTGCTGGTGGGACCCTGGCCGTAGTCTTAGCCATCAACAGTACTCTAGCAACCTGGTTGTGCTAAGCTGCAGAGAAGCTGAGGACTTGCATGGAGGGTAGCACTGCTTTAACAGCTCATGAGCTACCGCATTTACCATCTCTGTGTCAAAACAGATGTAACATTTTAAGCAGGCTGCCCTTTTTAAAATATCAACTTTATGCACACTTACCTGAGAGTATGTTTTATGGAATGGAGTAGGACTTACTTCTGACTAAAGATGCATAGAAATCCCACTGATTTGTATACCAACCAGGCACGATGAAAATAGAGTCAGTGATCATTCTTGCCCCTCACTGTTTGGATAAGATCTCTCCATTCAAAACAGTATATTATAGTGGCATGTATTGTATGTTTAGCTGAATATTCATTCATGCTTCTCATATAAAGGAGCAAAACCAGCCCTAACTACTCTGTGGCTTGAGAAGAGCTGGCAGTGATGGCATAGGCAACGGCCAATAGGCATCTGCCACAGCTAGCTTTTCTCCAGTTCTCATTATGTCACACTGGAAACCTTGGACCACCAGGTTGTACAATAATTGGCCTCTTTTAGTTACATACGTTTGTGCATAAGAGCAAAATACTTTTAAGCACTTCAGGCGCTGCAAAACTCACATAACTCCTTGTAATGTCGTGTGCAGTAGAGTCCTATAGCTGGAATCCTGTTGGTATCATGCATTGTGAATCGGGAATAGTGCAAGCAGTGTGTGCAATCTTGCTGCCGGTCCATTGTGTGCTCTCTGACACACCCAAATTGTGCAACTGGTTGTGCTCTTGGTCACATGTACCAGCACATGACAGATGACTAGCAAAATGTGAAAAATAGTGGTGTGATTGCCATTATGCATAAAGTATTTTGCAACAAAAATTTGGCCCTTATGTGTTTTCTCAGATGTAAGTCCTGTTGTAACCAATGGGCTGTACTCTCCAATAAGTGTTTATAAGATTGTGTCTTTAGGCAGCTTTGGTGACTGTTATAAAGAGATAGATTACCACTAGTAATGTATAATAATAAACAAGAGTATATGTATATCTTTCAGGGATGTATCTCCAAGACCATAAAACAATAGCCAGAATCTTCTGGCAATGTGGGCAGAGCACAAGGCTCTACAGGCAGTGTTCTGTGACCCCCAGCTAGCCATTGCAGGAGATAGGTTCATTGGTTCCAGTGGGGATTATGCTTCTGCAAGTAGATACTGGATACCTCCTTTTGCAAGCTTGAAAGCAACCCCACTACTTATACAACAGAATATTGCACAACAGGGCAATAGGATTTTAGAGTGGTCAATTGATCAGATGGGCGGGATATAAATACAATAAATAAATAAATAAATAAATTTTCACTGTAGACACTTGAAACGTCATGCATTCTAATGGAACCCTGGAATGTGCATATTTGGAATATTTGGTTCTTAAGGTGCATTAATTGATATGTGTCACTACGTTTGAAGTCTGCAATAGCATTTTTAGTCACAATATGGCAAACTTTTATAACCAAGATATAAGCTTGCAGTCAATACAGTGTGAAGCTGCAGGGGTAGCCTGATGGGTGGTTATAGGGTTGTCCCTCCCCACTTCTGGTGTAGGGCAGTCCCTTTACCTGGTATGTGGAGGGGAAGCCTCCCTAATGGGGCTGTAGGAACACACCATGGCAACAAGCATGCCTAGAGGTCCAAGTGGACACAACTGCATTCACATAGGGGGAAGGCAAATGTGTCCAATTCAAACAGTGGCAAAACTCTGCCTGAAGGCTTTGATGAATCAAATTAAGAGTTGTTCTGACTTGTTCAAAGCCAGGTAATTTAATTAGTAAATAATAGCACAATTAGTGTTGGACCAGAACTGGCATAATAGAATTTGCTGCATGACTATCAAAACTCATCAGCCTGTGATTAATAGGTTACTTTGTTGGTTTGAAGTGTGAATTGTCGTTTGACCTGATATTTGTTTGTGAAACACTTTTAGAACTCAGAACTCTTCTGGAAATACTGGGCAACTTCCATGTTGTTAAATTAGTCTGCACATTTCTGAGTCTTAATAGCCGGATTCTTTTTTTTCTGTTTGCTAGGCCAAGCTGTCCCTTCTACTAATGTAGAATTCATTTGTACAATACCTAAAGAAAGTGAAACACTGTACTAATAAATTATAAAAGGGATCTCCTATGTCTTTTTGGCCTACTTCTGATCATTACACTAGAAAGTCAGTCTTTGCTTCTTTTTGTCTGGTGAAGAGGTTTTGTTATGTCTATGGCCTAAATCCAGTTGACGGTCCCAACTAGAGCAGATCCATTGACTCAGTAGGTCTACTCTGTTTGAGACTAGCCACAGGATTTAAGCCCACGGTTTTTTTTGTATGTCCAAATGTTTAAGGATTTCCCTGTTCTAATTATGGACAATTTCTGCCCTGCACATCAGAGTCACTACTAATCAAAAGATCTGGGTGTTTCAACTCTAAATCCACCAGGATAAAACTAGTTCAGAATTACTGGAGGAACCATGAGAGGGCAAAGTACCTATAGTTCGCTTTTATTCTTGAAAGGTACCTGGAAGCCAGATCTAGCCCTTTTATAAATATTGGCTCTTGCTATAACTGTAGCCGACGGGTGCCACAAAAGGAATGTAGAGGTGATACACTAGAGGAAAGTGCTTACCAATCAAAGGACTGGAAATCATTGGTTGAAATGAGTCTTGACCAGGAATTCAGTATCACCCGAGGGTCCTTGGGAGTGGTTGGGGGGAAATGACTTTGCCATAGCACATGAGAGTGTCAGTCCTGGACTGAGAATAGCCCAAGTCATCCAAAGAAGGAGGAGGAGGGTGTAATGGGGGTACAGTTCCACAGTGCTCAATCTGTCTCTAATCGTAGAAACCACAGAGGAACAGAGGAAGTGGGAAAATGTTAGATTTTACTGTGTGAGCCAGGACAGCCTGGAGTTCACCCCAACCTCTATTTCCAGGCTATGACTGAGCCCTGGGAACTTCTTTTTTCCTTCAGTTCTTTCCAATGGGCTAAAAGCATGCCCCTGACGGCCAGGTTTCTTCCACCCTTTGGCCAGCAGCTATAAAAGCATCCCGTAAAGCCTTCCTTCTACCCTTTTATTTTGCTTTCTCACTTTGCTTCTGAGTTTATGCATGGTCCTCCTACCAGGATGGTTCCAGCTTGTTCTGTATTTCTGCACATTTGGCTGTGTCTTGCATACTTGAATCAAAATTTAAAATCAAATTTGGACAGAACAAATGGAAAGGAAAGGATAAAAATGTGGAACTTCTCATGAGTGTTCCTCTCTTATTAGAGACTGGATGTCATCATAGCTAGATAGAAATGTATTGTAAAACTACAAATGGAATTTTGAAAATACACAAATGAAGTTCTTGAAATCTGGCTATACCTATGTGTGTTCCCTTGGGATATTCCAGCCAGTAGAGGTTGTGATGCTGGAGGAGAGCTTTGTGGATACCCTGGACTGCCAGAAAAATGAATAAAAGTGTCCTAGATCAAATCAAGGGACGTGGTGGCGCTGCAGGTTAAACCGCAGAAGCCTCTGTGCTGCAGGGTCAGAAGACCAGCAGTTGTAAGATTGAATCCACGCGACGGAGTGAGCTCCCGTCGCTTGTCCCAGCTCCTGCCCACCTAGCCGTTCGAAAGCATGCAAACGCAAGTAGATAAATAGGTACCACCTCGGTGGGAAGGTAATGGCGTTCCGTGTCTAGTCGCGCTGGCCACGTGACCACGGAAACTGTCTACGGACAAACGCTGGCTCTACGACTTGGAAACGGGGATGAGCACCGCACCCTAGAGTCGGACACGACTGGACTAAATGTGAAGGGGAACCTTTACCTTTACCTAGATCAAATCAAGCCTGAACTTTCTCTGGAGGCAAAAATGTTGAAGCTGAGGCTGTCCCACTTTGGGCCCATTATGAAAAGGCAGGACTGTCTGGGGGGGGGGGGAAGTAATGTTTAGAAGGTGGAAGGCAGCAGGAAAAGAGGAAGACCAAATACAAGATGGACTGACTCCCTAAAGGAAACCACAGAATTGAGTTTGTAAAAGTTGAGCAGGGCAGTTGAGAACAGGACGTATACGAATACCCCCATCTCTACTTATAACTGATGCAGCGCATCAATGATGGTCTGCTGCCTCCAAAAAAATTTCCCCACCTCCTCTGCCCCTCCACTGAGGAGCAGAATAAGTACTATATTCAATTTGCCAATATCCTGAAGTGGCTCTCATCTTCAGCCACTTAATATTGGATATCCCAACCAGAAGGAGCTGGACCAAATGGGGACACCTGCTCCAATATACCACTTGAATATGAAGATTGCACCAAATGGCATATCACACCTCTACCCAATCCCAAGAAACCCTATTTAGCCACTCCCAAAGAGCCCCTCTGATTTCACCCTTAGTTTCTCTACCAGTGAAATATCCCAATAGCAGCTCTCGGTAATGAAAGCCATATTACCCTTTGTTTTTCAGTGTAGTGGAAAGAATGGCAGAGTGTAGGCTTTGCAGATAGAAGGCTTGCAACTTAATCTCTCCAGCCAAAGAAATCAGGTAAAGGGGGATGAGAAAAAATCTTTGTTACCTTAGACTCTAGGGAGGTGCTGCCACCACCCAGAGTCAGCCATACTGATTGGTGGACAGATGAATTTGACTAGGGTTATAGTGGAACCAGGGACTTGGCGGGGGGGGGGGGGGGAAGAGATTTTTTCTTTTTTAGCTAGCTGGAATGATGACCTCCTCTGCCAGCCTCTTCAGATGTTTTTGTTTCTTTCAAAGCTCAGAAACCATGTTTTCTTGGACTATAACTCACCGAATCCTCCAGTCACTATGTTGGCTGGCTATGGGATTTGGAGTATGGTAGTCCAAAGGCAGAACTTTCCTAAGCTCTGGTTCCCTCTAAGCTCAACTGCAATTCTTGCAGAAGCAATTCAAGGGAAATGGTAGTGGGTAGGGACTGATTTCAATATGTTGCTGTCACCAGTGTGATACAGGAGTTAGAGAACTGGATAAGGATTCAGAAGACATAGGTTTAAATCTCCACTCAGCCATAAAGCTCACCGAGTGACTTTAAGACAGCTATGTTCTCTCATTCTGGCCTCCCTCACAGAGTTGTATGAGGATAAAACAAAGGGAGGAAACACACTTTGAACTAATTGGAGGAAAAGTGGGTCATAAATATAACAAATACATCATTTAATATATATAACAGTGTCTGAGCAGAACAATTAAAGGGGCAATTGAAGTCCACTACTAGACTTGTTTGGTGGCATTGTCAAATGAAAGAGCCCACATTTTTGGACTTTTCCGGGGTGTCTGTGGTTCTGGGGACTAAGGCCATACAAATCTGAGATTCAAAATTTCCCATGATGTCAGCAAAGCTGGCCTGTGATACTGTGGCTTCCTAATGCAAGAATTTCACACATACAGCAAGTCTAGCTTGGCACCATCTTTGTTTAAAACATACAGGATGTTTTCCATCAAGAAACCAAGCTGGTCCAGAGGGGAGAGATCTTGGCCATGAATGGTGGTTTGCAAACCCAAATCTGAGGCAGCAAGAGCAGCAGCAAAACATATGGTTTTATCTCTACTCTCCCTCAGTTCCTGCTGCTGAAAAATATCTGAGTCTAATTTAAAGACCAGCCCCTGTAGCCGTCAGGATTACGGCTTGGTGAAAGGCCTCCGGAATGGATACTTGCCGGTGGGCGCGTTTCTTGCCAATTTGCCCTAATAAAGGTGTCCAATAAAAACATGACACTTCCTTCTCCAGGAGGCATTACTTAAGTGGATCTGACTGCATTTCATCGGGGAGCCAGGCCAGTAAGAAATAGAAAGCGGCGGGTTCAGTTTCTCTTCCCTTCGCTTTCCGAAACTTATGACACATTCGTGGCAAAGTCGATTTAAACCACCTGCTGCTTTTTCGACACCCTCCCCACCCACCCTCTCTTTTCCTTGGCTTCACAACCGTAAATTGCATCTCTCCCTGCTCAAGCTTCTGATGTCTTCTGTTCATCCTCCCATTGGGCCTATTGTGAGAGAGGAGGAAAGCAGGGTGCAAAATACATATATATAAAAATGCAGCAGGCATGACAGAATGTTCTAGAAGCCGCCTATCCCTCAGATCTCCCTCAGCCCAAATGGCTGCTCTTTATCCAGCTCAATTTGTAGTCCTTCTGGGATTCAGGAAAAACAAGTCCCGGCACAGTGAGCATAATATGTCTGGATGAACTACAATCATATGACACAACATTAAATTACTCCTTCCTCTTGGTTTCCTTTCCCCTGAACAGTAATGGATGCCAAAGTATGTTGAGGCAGACAATACTTCTTTTGAGCAGGGTGGATCTGGGTCTGGTACTCAATAGCTGTTCCAGAAAGGGAGGGGTGTGGGGAGAGAAGGGGGGCGAAAAGGGGGGGGGGCAGATTAGGCAATGCTTTTGCAGATCAACTTCAAACCCACTCTCTCTCCAAAAACGGTTTAATAGTGATTGAACATCCTGGGGCTGAGAAGACTTGCACGACTCACCTGGCAAGCCATTCAAAAAGGGGGAGATGAAATGCCACCTCTCGCTGGGGAAATTAATGAGTTCAGCTTTGTTTCCATCTCCAGACAGAAGTCGCGGGGGAGGTATGATCCAATGAGCTTCTGGATTGTCCATTATAGTGGTGTTCAGTGGGCTAGTTTTGAAAACATCTGATCTATACAGCTATGGTCAGCAAAATAGGTAGCTCAAAAACTTTTCATATAGATAACTAGAGGGAGACAAGTTTTTGTAATATTGGTTCTTTGGCCAGGCATCAACAACACCCCTCTTTCTGCTAACGATGGAAAAAAATATGAACACATGGGAAGCTGAATTGTACTGAATTAGACCAGTGGTTCCCAAACTTCTTCGACTCACAGATCCCTTGACTTACTGACCACTGGCTGTGGCTTCTCAGTATGATACTTTGGGTGAGAGGGGGAGACGGGAGGGAGGAAGCCTGGTCTGAGTAATACTTCTATGGATTCTGCAGAAGTACTCCTGAAAATTCTGTGGTGCCCCTGGTTGGGTTTGGTGGTGCCCCGGGACACTGTGGTACACAGTTCAGGAACCACTGAATTAGACCATTGGCCCCTCTAGCTCAGTATTGTCAACTCTGACTGGCAGCTGCTCTCCAGAGTTGTAGGCAGGATTCTTTCCTAGTCCTACCTGGAGATGTCTGACATTACTTGTTGTTCCCCCATGTGAATGCTCAGCAGGCCTGACCCTGCTTAGTCGCTAAGGTTCAGGCAGGTAATGGTAGCATTAAAAAAAGGGTTAGGTTTACCAGTTTATAAAAACTGGTGTCATTCACACGCACACACACACACACACACACACACACACACACACACTTGATCTTAACATGGATCTGAATACAAACTGTAATTGCAGATTTGTGGATTAATGAGATGATGCAATTTATGTGGCAACATTGAAATGCATTCAGGAAATGTACACATTTGGAAAACCTTTTGTAAGCCGCCTTTGGTCCTTCTTGACAAAAAGGTATGGGATAAATTAAGTAAATGAATAGATACAAATAAAAATAACAACATATACATCAGGCAAAAAGTGCACAAACATACTTTAGTCAATGAGACAAAAGGCATACACTTTTACAATATGCTCAGAACAAGTACTCTATGTTTAAAAACATCTGAATAGGAAACTGCACAAATATCTCATGTGTTGAAAATGCTTGCACGTAAGTTTTGCAGTGTCACATATTCCATTTCCACCTGCACTGTATAAGTTTGTACAACAGCTCTGAGCCAGACCTTGAAAAAAATGCCTTTTTTGCATAACAACTTTCAAAATCCTCATGCAAGTCGTGTAGTCATTGTGGGGTGAATTCTATGAGTTCTTATCAAAAGCAAAACAAAACAAAATGTTTTTCCCCCATGTTCTGAGCTGAATTCATTGGCCGTGTGATACTTTGTCCTACACTGGATTCTGAAGCTGCAGTTTGGCTAGTCAGTACAGTATTCGTAAACTCTGATTCCCTTTTATCTCCTACTCCAGAACCTGTAATGTTGCATAACTGGATCTGATTTTAACGAAAGATCTGCATTTCACAAAACATTCCTTGCAATATTTACTATCTGGCTATTAGTAATTATGTGCTGTCAAGTCAATCCTGCCTTATGGAGACCCTTTTCAGGATTTTCTAGGTAGAGAGTACTCGGAAGTGGTTTACCATTTCCTCCTTCTGGGGGCATCCTGGGATTGTGCAGCTTGCCCAGGACTGCACAGGCTGGCTTTTCTGGGATGCACAGTGGGGAACTGAACTCCCAAGCTCTGGTTCCACAATCAGGGTCAGAGGTTGGGACCTAAATCACTGAGCTATCTAACTACTTGTCAATAAACAAAAGTTGAAGAACATGGATGCACTACTTTGTTGTGTTCCCTTTCCTCCGCTACGCCTTCCCTCTAAATGAAGATGCATCCTCCCAGTATATTTTGATGATCTGCACATTCTCCTCTAATATACACATTCTGTGCACACTTTTTCCTTATCTATCCATGGATCTCCACACATTGTTTTCACTTTGTTTGGATTGTGTAGAAATTGAAGGTATACAAATGAGGTCAATTCACATCAAGATGTCAATTGGATGACATTTTCCACATCCCCCCCACCCCACCAGACCACATTGCCTCTCTTTAGATGAGACAAATGGCCAAGCAGAGGATGGGATCTTGTGTCTTCCAGCAACATCATTTGTTTTAGCAAGCACTGTCTCTCTTGCTGATGTCACTGGAGAGACTAAACTCCCCCTTCTCCCCTTAGATATGAATCTGTCTTATCGTATGACTGTCAAAGGCTAATGTTTAGTTAAGGAGGGCAAAGGTTAATGTGCAACAGGTGCCCACATATTTCTAGAGAGAACTGATCCGCTCCAAGTATGCAAGACTCAACACCCGGGGCAAATATTAGTGCTGCCTTTGAGAAAGAGGAAAACCTCGCTGCAGATGAGATGGTCAGACCCTTTGTTGTTCATCTCTCCTCCATTCAGCTAACAGGACACTAGTCCTCTTTTTCCTCCTCAGAGAGATGCTTCTTCACACAAGCATTTTGGTCCTTCTTCTCAGCCATGCTCCTAACCTAACAGGTGTTGACCGAAGGCCTTTCTATTACCTGAGGTAAAGGACAAAATGACGCCTCTCAGCCCATTCCAAGCAAAGAACCTGACTAGAAGGACAGTTGAATCTTACCAACATGGGGAATATCTTACCACACCTAAGGCCTGCTCAAACTCTCATGGGGAGAGTCCAGTAATATCTGGAGAGTAGTGTGATGTTTATCTCTGAGTTAAAGGGAAGGCCACATAGTTTGGCATCACCTGAATTTGCTGAAGTACCTTCAGGATGGCCCCACAGAGAATGTGTTACACAACATCACACCCTGGTTGTGGGCATCCTTATAGCATCTGGACTGGCTAACTGCAGTCAGAAATAGAGTGGTAGAATGGCTGGGATGATGAGCCTGGACTATCCTTACGTTATTTGTTATGATAAAGGATCCCAGTGATAGCATGAGTGGCAACAGCAAGATCCTTGGTTTTCGGCAGAGCTCAAAAATAACATGTTGCAAGTAATTTGATGTCCCTATGTGCTTTCAAGCCACTTTTTCCTTATGGTGACCTTATGAATTACTGACATTCCAAAGATCCTGCTGTTAACAGTCCTTTTCAGGTCTTGCAAACTAAAGGCTGTGGTATCTTTTATTGAGTCAATCGATCTCATCTTTAGTTTTCCTCTTTTCCTGCTGCCTTCATTTTTTCCTAGCATTATTGTCTTTTCCAGTGAGTCTTGTTTTCTAATGTTAAACCCAAAGTACAATAGATTCAGTTTAGTCATTATAACTTCTATTGGGAGTTTAGGCTTGAGATGATTTTGAACGAATATATTTTTCTTTTTTCAAAGTCCACAGTACCTGTAAGGCTTTCCTGCAGCACCACATTTCAAATAAATTGATTTTCCCCATTCAGCTTTTTTTCATTGTCTACCTCTCACATTCCCCAACAACTTAGTTACCAACAAGCAAGTGATTTAGCAACCTATAAATCATTACCTTTTTCTTGTAATGAGTGTGAAACCAGGTTAAATTTCAAAATAAGGATTATGAGTGGAAACAATACTAATTAGGGGGTGCAGGGGTATAGCACGTAGCATTTACTAGTTGTTAGGCACATTTAAAGACCTTATGAATTAATTTTTTTAAGAACTTATGCCATTCACCTACAAATCCTAAACAGTTTTCTTTTTGAAAAGTAATGAGTAATGTGATTTAGTAACATAACAATTTATGCACCTCCAGATGGCATATCTTTCCCAAGACTAGACTTCTGCAGATTTATGTTTTTGGACTACAACTTCCAGAATTCCCCAGGCAGGCTGGTCAGAAACCAAATCCCCGAAACACACATCTGCATAGATCTACCTGAGAGTATTACTCCCCTCAGCATGCTACTGATACTCCCACTCTGAAACTATAGACGATTGCTCATGCCACAGCTTCATGGGTTTATTAACCAATGAGTCAGTTCCAGGACAGATGAAATTATAACTTGACCCTATATCCACTGGGAGATTCTGGGAGCTGTAGTTCAATATATATATATATGTTTCTGACATCTATGTATCCATGACCTACTGAAATCTTTGCCGAAGTTGAACCCCACAGAGTTGCAGTTGGACATGCTGAGAAGTGAACCCATGACCTTCTACATGGGAGACATGGACTTTTGTTTAATGGCTAAGGTCTCTCCCCCAAGACAAGAGAACCCAGAGAGCACAGACATCCTGTGCATGAAGGGAGGGTTGCAAAGAGGCGATGCACCTGCACACAGATTCTCCTCCTGCCCCCATGATCCTGCCATGTGTGAGGGGGCTCAATTTCCTTATGAAACCGAACACCCTCTAGGTCGTGCTCCGGCACAGGTGGCGTGTGCTGGTTCTTCAAGAACCGGTTGTGGCAGAATGACCTCATCTGAGACCCGTCAAAGCCTCTGTTTAAATCTGATACCCTGGGGGTGGTACTGGAAGATCTTGCCCATCGATGCAAGCGATGGAATTTTCCACTACTCCTACCAATATTATTCTGCTGCTGAGGGAGAGAGCCCTGGAGACCCCCTTTTCCTTTCTCCCTGCATGTCTGGCCCCTGTTTTAATATGATGTCACCTGAAACACTAAATCATACTGGGACTATAATTCTTTGCCATGTGTCCACCATCGCGTTTGGGGGTGGGGAGGAGATAAGACCCTCTTGGGAAATATTCGGCTTTTGTCTCTGCTGGCTGGCGGAGATCCCTGTAGCCCTGTGTAAGGCAGAGGCAGGAAATTCCTTTCTCTTCCTTCTTTTTCACAGCTCCACCAGTGGAGGGGTTTCTGTCTGACTCAAAATCACTGAAAAGCCAACCCCACCACCTTCCCACCTCTGGACAGCTGCTCTGTGGGCAGAAATGTCTGAATCATAGGGACAATATGGAGGGTATCCATTGCAAGGTTGAGTTGAGTCAGAGGCAAGTTAAGATGTGTCATTTCCTTTCCTTACACAAAGACATTTTGTCTTATATTTCTCTGGGTGTGTGTGAAAGCGGCAGGTTCTTCACCCCTGGGTCAGGTTTGGGCTTCTCCCTGTTTCTCTTCTCTGCTGTTCCTGAACATTTTCTCTTTCCTTCAGGAGACCTGGGTTTGAATCCTCACCAAGCCATGAAATTCACTAGGTGAACTTACACTCTTTAATCCTGACCTTCCTTCCTGCATGTCTGGCCCATGTTTTCATATGATTTCACCTGAAACACAAAATCATACTGGGCTGTTGCGGGGAAGAAGAGAGCCATGCATGCTGCCTCGTGGTCATTTGAGGAAAGGCAAGATATAAACAAACAAACAAATAAATACCCCCATAGAGTGCTCTGTATGAAAGGATAGCGAAGAACAGTCCTTTATCTGGAGACAACCTTTATTTCAGCAGTGGGCAACTTGTGGCCTTCCAGATATTGTACTGCAACTCTCCATGAACATGGCGGATCAAGAGTAGAAGCAGACGAGTCCAGGTCCCCTCTTATACCAGTGGTTCCCAACCTTTTCCAAATTGTAATCCCCTTTTATAATAGCCAAATAACCTGCCACCCTCCTCCACCATGTTTGCGTTAAAAAGCCATTTTAATGGGGTAAAATCCTCCCTTATCAGAAAATACAGGCTTCTTTCTGTCCCAAAGGGCCTGTTTCTCATACATAAACATATACTCTAACTTTAATATCGGGTTCCGAAAGGTAAAGGAAGAAATTATTTAACAAGGCCTACAACACATGTAAGGTGATCTACGACATCCCCTTCCCCAAAAAAACATTTTGCAACCACCTTGGTGGGCATGACCTCCAGGTTGAGAAACACCGCTTTATGAAAACAAAGTTTGCAGGCGTCTATTCTGTTCTTTCTTTGTACTAGTGAAGAATCAGAAGTTATTTTTAAAGGCATTTCAACAGAAAAATGTAAAACTGTATCAATTTAAAAAAAAAACCACCCTGCAATGTTGCCAAAATCTGATTCAGTGTGGAAAGTTAGCATCAGCTGCCTCTCAGAGTCACTCTTTTCTTGGTTAAGACGTCTCATATGTCTGTGATAAATAGGGATGAAATTAAGGCTACAGACCTTAATCCCATACGTTGGGCAGGGGTCTAATCTCTGCTAGTCACACGCAGATGGAGGAGAAGAGCAGATGGAGGGGAGAAAGTAGGCGGGAACTCTGGAAAACCAGAGCCCTTGGACTCTAAAAAGCAGATGTGTCCAGATGTTCACGGAGGCTGTTTGTTGTTCTGCCATCTCTCACATAGGCCAGGAAAAAAGAAAGAAAGGATGGAATGTAGCACTTGGAAAACAATGCCAGGTTTATAGCAGTGGATTTGGACTCAGACTGAAACCAAAACTTGGCAAGAGAAGCACATTCCTAGCCTGGAACAATTCAACAAGCATAATTCTAGCAGTGCGCAAAATCAGCTTGCTTTATCTAGTAATGAGACTGGAAGAAGGGAAGGGTTGTTCCAACATGCCAGCATTCATAATACAGTCAACAGTCAGACTGGAATATCCATGTGACCAGAGCTTAGCAAAGCATCCATCAACACTGGCTGGGAATTTCTGGAGGTTGCTATCCAAGCAAGCAAACTTTTAAAAATTAACCAACTAATTAAATGATTAATGATTACATATAAAGCCCTAAACGGTTTAGGACCTCGATACTTGGTGGAATGCCTTCTCCCACCTAGATCTACTCGTATCACTCGTTTTAGCCAGGAGGGGCGGTTGAGGAGCCTAACGCCGAGGGAGGCCCAGAAAGAAAAAACAAGAAACCGGGCCTTCTCGGCAGTGGCCCCCCCGTTTGTGGAATAATCTCCCCTCCGAGATCCGCTTGGCCCCTTCGCTGGGTATTTTCAAAAGCCAACTTAAAACCTGGCTATTTAGGCAGGCCTTCCCTCCGGGCACCATCTGATTTATCTCTTATCTCCCATCTTGAATGATATGCTTATTACTGTGAAATTGTTGTTGATATTTTTAATTGTTTTTTATTCTATTTTGTTGTGAGCCGCCCAGAGTAGACGCAGTCTAGATGGGCGGGATACAAGTTTAATAAATAAATAAATAAATAAATAAATAAATAAATAAATAAATAAATAAATAAATAAATAAATAAATAAATAAATAAAAATGATGTTCTTTTTTACTTACTACTGTCTGCACTCTGATTGGCAGCAAGTTTCTAGCATCTTTTGACAGCCCTGCAAACAGACGGCGATCCTCTGTCAAGCCGAACAACACAGAAAGCCCTAGCCATCCTAAGGGTGTGGTTATATGTCAAAAAAAGAATCCTGGGTTTGAATCAGGTTTAACACACTTGAAATCGATTTTAAAATATCTGTTTACATGACATACAGTTGAGCATGCATATTTTTTTTGCTGGGAAGTGTGTGGTTTTTTGTTTTTTTTTTGTTTTGAAAGTGAGGTATTTTAAACAGACTTGGGGCTGTTTATTTTAACTTAATTGTAGACACAATTTATTTTGAATTGTTTTGGCATGTATGTTTTCCTGTGCTGGCATAAATTGTGTTTGTGGGGTTTGTCAAGTAGTGGATGCCAGGATCATGGGTTTTGGACTGCAGAGAAACCTTGCAATCCAATCTGTTACATACATATATTTCTATCTGTAATACTTAAATAGCACTATCCCATTTGAAAGAAATGGAAAAAAACAAATATTAAAAATTACACTGGCAATGGCAGCAGCAAGTGGATGTGAGAGGCAGCCATTATGAGGGTGAGTGGGCACTGCAAACTCCTTGCATTTGAGGTTTGGTTCTGCACCTGCCCACTGTCATGCTGGCTACCTCTCACAGCCAGTTCCTGCTGCCAGTGTTATTTTTAATATTTGTTTATTTTTTTAATTTCTTTCAAAGTGGGATAGCACTATTTCAGTACTACAGATAGAAAAATAAGGATTTCCTTGCAGGCGAAAACATATAATCCTATCATCCATTACTTGATAAACCCCATCCAGTTGAGCACAAATGCCAGTGCAAGGGCAGGCATAGGACAAAGCCTCAACTGCAATGATTTTTAAGCCCAAGTGGCGCCCTTGACCAATATACAACACATTTGAAAAACAGATTAAAAGTTGTGCCAATTTGCAGGAACTCAAAGCAGTATCTTAAGGGTATGGTTACACTATTGAAAAAATTGGATAATGGATCGGGGGTTTGAAGTTGCTTTAAAGTCATGGGGTAGTCACAGAGGTTTTTGGGTTGGTGCGTGCATGCAACCCTTAAGATACTGCTTTGAGTTCCTGCAAATGACATTAAAATCTGTATCCATTTCCTTTGGGTGCTGCATCTCTCCTTCTTCTTTGTCTTAATCTTCACCTTACTGCATGAGTAGCTGTTCCAACTAGATGAGTGTGGACTGGAGTTTATGGACTACCGCTCCCAGAATTCCCTAAAGCAGCACCTAGACCAAATCTCAGCTGTCAATACTGGCAACACTGCTAAGCAAATTGAATTTATTTCCTTCCTGGCAGATGGCTGCAACTCATGCTCCAGGTGCTTGGAATACAGAGTAATGTTATATCAATGATTTCTACTATTATATTTTTTTAAAAAGTTGGTGGGTTGGCTCATAGTCATCAAATCCCTGGCACTGAAAGGTAGGATGAGTTATATTTTTCCATAGAAGAATAAAGAGCAACATGTGATTTGGATTGCTTTGAATAGGAAATATTTTTTAAAAAGAAACATGTGTAACAATATCTCCATGTGATTCAGGCACAGAAGTACAACCTGATACTACCAGATAATTGTGTGTGTGTGTGTGTGTGTGTGTGTGTGTGTGTGTGTGTGTGTGTGTGTGTGTGTGTGTGTGTGTGTGTGTGTGTGTGTAAAACCTACTTTTTAAGACTACAACTCTCACAAATCCTAAGCTACCATGGTCAGAGGCCGTACTATTTGTAGGATTCTGGGAGCTGTAGTTTATTTAAAACTAAGTTTTCCAGGCATTGCTCATCTGGCAACAATCTAAACGGTGTATGTTTTGTCTACAAGTAACCCTGGTGTGATTCGAGACAGTGTGATATATCAGAAGCCAAATTTGAAGAGTTCCAGCTGCTGAATGTGCTAATAGATTCAAATCTGGGGTGTTTAAGCATCACGCATAAGAGCTCTGTGCGATCCAGGTGGATGATCCGTAGCTTGGGAACATTGCTTTTGTGGACTACTTGTCCCAGAATCCCCCAGCCAGCATGGCTGTTCGTGAGGAGGATTCCTGGTGTTATCATCTAAAGAATTAACTTTTCGGGTAAAGATCTCTCCATGAAAAGCATTAGCATTTGGTGCTCATCATCCATCCCTCTGCAAATACAAACCAGCTGAAGGAGTGCAAAGGAAGGCCTTTGTCTGCCTCCCTCTGGCCTGAATCCCAGCTGCTCCCCCTCTCCCACCACCATAATACCCCAAATCTCAATGGCCCATCATCTTTCCTGTTGGATTCTAGATGGATGACATTTTCCTGGCTGAAGCCAGCAGTCCTGGCAGTAGCCGCAGCACCTCTTCTCTAAACAGCAGTAAATTGGGGCTTCAGGTTTGATTGACTGACGCCCACAGATCTTGATTTCTGACTGGGGAGGATTCCTTAAAAAGAAAAAGGGGGAAGGGGAGCAGTAAGGGGGAGCAAGTTGGCATCCACCAAAAGGAATGAGACCATGGCTGAAGTCCAGTAGTGAGTCACAACTAGAATGGGGCCATGGAATCAACGGAACACAAAGAGGAGTTGACTCGCCAAATCCCCACTGTTTCAATGGGCCTGCTCTAGTTGTGATTTACTACTGGGTTTCAGCCAATGACATCATTCCTAGTTGTACTGTATGGAAAAAAAAGATCTGGGCTCCATGTTCGTCCTGTTCAGAGCTTGGAAAAGTTACCTTTTCCAGGTGCAATTCCCAGAATTCCTAGAATGTAACTTTTTCATGCTTACCATGTTCCAATAAGCTATTGGAACCAGGCAACTATCTCCTGACATGGCCCTGTCCATGGCACTTACCCTATTTCCCCGTGCCCCCCTTTTTGCCAGGTGTGGGCAGCTGGAATTTTGATTTCCCCCAATGCCTTGGAGCAAAATTATCTAGATGTTCCTATCTACTAGATGTTCCTATCTACCTGCTGCTACTGGGATCAGCTGTAGTAGGAGAAAGCCTTCCAGAGAGCACTTGGCAAACAATGCTTTCATACCTGTATTGGCTCTCATTATGATAGGAAGAAGCAGGCTCTTACTGTAAGACGTGAAGCAACTTCAAGAGAAGACCGTAGTGAGGTGACCTCTATGTCTGTGTGAGCCGTCCAGGTGCTTACTGTGGATTCGAAGCCACACTTTCTCTTCTTGAGTTTTTAAAATCTTTAAACCAGCCCTTCAAATACAGGATGCTTTTAAATAAAACAGAGGTGTGGAATGTGTGGCCTTCCTGATGCTGCTGGTTTGTAATTCCCATCAACCTAAGTCAGTATAGCCAGTGAGTAAGGTTATTTTATCAGATCAAATCAACCCTGAGTGCTCACTGGAAGGACAGATCCTGATCAACCCTGAGTGCTCACTGGAAGGACAGATCCTGAAGCTGAGGCTCCAATACTTTGGCCATCTCATGAGAAGAGAAGACTCCCTGGAAAAGACCCTGATGTTGGGAAAATGTGAAGGCAAGAGGAGAAGGGGACGACAGAGGACGAGATGGTTGGGCCGTGTCACCGAAGCTACCAACATGAATTTGACCAAACTCCGGGAGGCAGTGGAAGACAGGAGGGCCTGGCGTGCTCTGGTCCATGGGGTCACGAAGAGTCGGACACGACTTAACGACTAAACAACAACAACAATCAGATCCAAACTGGAGGAAATTCTCAACTATCTGAACCAGCCACTTCATTAAATAATAAATAATAATTGCATGCCACCAAGTAAATTCTGAATTATGGAAACCCTTTCCAAAGTTTTCTAGGTAAAAGGTACTCAGAAGTGGTTCACCATTCCCTTATTCTGGGTGCGCACGCTGGGACTGTGCAACTTGCCCAAGGCCACACAGGTTGGCTCTACTCCCAGGAGGTACAGAGGGGATCTGAATTCTCAGCTTCTGACTCTGCAGCCAGATAGCCTAACTCAGTCATGTATTTCCTGAACACAGAAGACCCTGTTATACCTGCCAGCTATACAGTTTTAGAGATGAGAAGCCTGTTAGGGGAAAAAAAAGGGAAGGGGTAGCAGAAGTCCTAATTCAGCACCACAAAAATGATCAAATATATACAGTGAATCAAAACCTTATTTTTAAAAGACAGCCCTCTGCCTGGGTGGCTGAATCTGTAAGTTTTGCTTTCTCTCCATTAGTTTTTCCTTTCCTTTCCTTTCCTTTCCTTTCCAGGTTAATTCAACTTACAGTATTTCCATTTAAAAAGAAACTTGCAAATTTTGGAAAGTTCATAGAAATATACAGGAACTGAAGAGAATTCTCAGATATTCCCAATTGCAGCTCATAAGAAAAGGGTATGCACAGTAGCACAAAGTACATTTTGCATCGCTGAGAAATCTCAGCCCACCCTTTCCGTTAAGAGGGCCACCCTGTGACCAGAATCAGGAAAAGAGGCTTGTGTGTCAGGACACACAGCCTCGAGACCTTCTGTTTGGCAAGGATGTGCCCTGCAGCACCTACTGCTGTTGGCAGTACTAAACCATGGTAGCTATGACTGAGTAAATGGTTTGTTTTGTATCACATTTGCTTTACCGTTGACCTAGAGGCATTGAACTGCCTTTGAGTGACTCTGTATGGCCACAATGTGCAGAATGCTGGACTAGACTGACTTTTGATCTGTTAAAGCATGGCTCTTAAATTCCTCATGAACAGAAGTAATTTGTGTAAAATGTTAACTACACCAGAAGTCATTATTTATAAACAACTAGTTACTTGCAACTGATCCCTTGAGTGTCGCTTAGGGAAGGGATTGCTTCATTCCCTTTGTCTTGTAACTATAACTATAACTTTTAGTTACTTTTATATTTACGAGGATATGGCCTCACTATATGATTTTGGAGGAATATCAAGCAGTTCATGTGTTGGCTTGTGCTATGGGATTGGTATTGAACTGACAAAGAATGGAATGAGAAGATATATTTGTCTTATTTTTATTTTTATTTCACTCTATGTTATTTTGTTTTGCTGTATTTATTTTATTTTGTTCATTTTATTACTTTAATTGTTAATTTGATTATTGTTAACTATTTAGATTGATATTTTTGTTAGATTTATTACACTGCATCTGGTTTATGTATTTACTTTATTGTGTTTTCCCCCTTTTCTCATTTTTTCTTTTGTCTCTTAGACAACTGCACTTTAAACTAATTTCTCTTTAATGATAGATGTTTAGTTATATAGTATATTGTTTCTTATGTTAATAATTCTGTTATTATCATTTAATTTGTTTGTATTAATTTAGGGTTCTCTGTGTTTTGTTTTGTTTTCTTTTTTTCTTCTTTACTTTTTTCTGATATGGAATGGAAGGCCTGTCCTCCCAGCGAGGGGCCATTGAACATCTCTGTGATTACGGGTAGAGGGAGATATGGCGTTGGCACAGCCCCTACACGTGTTAGAAGAATGATGAACAGATGTTTGAAGGCTGTTCACTGTTCTGGGACTGTGATCAACCGTCAGGTTCGAGGTAGCCAGACCAGTCAATCCTCCACTCTAAAACTGGTGCTGTTGAATGCCAGGTCTGTATCCAATAAATTCCAGGTTATTTACGATCTTATTCTGGAGGAGGATGCAGACCTGGCATGCATAACCAAAACGTGGATAGGCGGAGAGGGGGGCCCTCCCCTAACACTCGCCTGTCCGCCCAGTTATGCTGTCCAGCACCAGGGTAGACTGGAGGGGCGGGGGGGGGGGGGAGTAGCCATTATATATAAAAACACCTTGGAGGTTACTAGGTGCTCCTCGGTGGTAAAGCCGGGTCTGGAGGCCCTCCACGTGTTGATAGGGGCCAGGGATGGTATTGGGATCTTGCTGGGTTACCGCGCTCCCCGCAACCCAGTCATTTCCCTACCGGAGCTGGCGGACTTTGTCTCCGCGGCACTGTTGAAGTCCCCGAAGCTATTGGTTTTGGGTGATTTCAACATTCACGCGGAGGCAGAGACTTCTGGGCCGGCTCTTGAGTTCTTGGAAACCATGGCTTCCTTGGACATGTCCCAACATGTCAACGGCCCCACCCACGTGGGTGGTCATATGTTAGATCTGGTCTTTTCCACCAATTGGAGTGAGTGTGGTCTGATGGTGACTGACCTTGTGTCGGTACCATTGTCATGGACAGATCACCACCTAATAAAATGTAACCTCTCAGTGACTCTCCCCCCTCGCAGGGAGCAAGGACCTATTGCTATGGTCCGCCCTCGAAGGCTACTGGATCCTGTAGGATTCCAGGATGCCATGAGAGGTGTTTCGGCTGACCTGGCTGGTGCTCCTGTCGAGGCTCTGGTTGATGGCTGGTTTACCGCCGCCACCAGGGCTGTAGACATGATTGCTCCTAAACGCCCTCTCCCACGCAGAGCTCGGCCTGCGCCCTGGTTTAACCAGGACCTACGAGCGATGAAGCAATTTAGGAGAAGGCTAGAGCGCAAGTGGAGAAAGAACCCGACGGATTATAACTGGATAGCTGTCAGGGTCGCAACTAACCTTTACCTGGCCAAGGTGAAGGCTGCTAGCCGAGCACATCTCGCTAACCGGATAAGCGAAGCTTCAAATCAGCAGGCGGAGTTATTCCGTATAGTGCGCGACCTATCCGGAATTGGTCTAAGTGATGGGCCTCCCCCTAGTATTTCACCAGATCAATTTGCAGCATTTTTAAAATCTAAAGTGGAGGCCATCCGCCGGGAGCTCTCTCCTTTTTTAGATACAGTGAGTCGAGCAGAGATGTCCAGCGCTCTGCCTTGCCCGGTGACTCTTGATCTCTTTCAGCCTGTGACGCCAGATACTGTGGACAAAGCGCTTGATCGCTGTTGTGCCACCACCTCATCCCTTGACCCTTGCCCGGCCTGGCTAATCAAAGCAGCCAGGCCTATAACAACAGAATAGGCCACAGTAATAATTCATGGGTCTTTGCTTGGGGGCAGGGTCCCTCCTGCCCTCAAGGAGACACTCATTAGGCCCATAAGGAAGAAACCTAGTTTGGTGGCGGACGAAATTGGCAATTATAGGCCCGTCGCCAATGTTTCTTTCATTAGCAAAGTGGTGGAGCGGGTGGTGGCCGATCAACTTCAGGCTCATTTGGATGAAACAGATGCCCTGGATCCATTCCAGTCGGGTTTCAGGCCGCGCCATGGTACAGAAACGGCATTGGTCGCCCTGTATGATGACCTGCTGAGGGAGGCTGACAGGGGGAAAACATCTCTGTTGGTCCTCCTCGACATCTCGGCGGCCTTCGATACTGTTGACCACAGTATCCTCCTGAGGAGGCTCTCCGAGTTGGGAATTGGTGGCCATGCGTTTGCGTGGCTCCGATCCTTTCTCGGGGACCGACCTCAGAGAGTACAGCTTGGGGAGAGGTTATCGGCCCCATGGACCCTTAATTGTGGGGTTCCGCAGGGTTCGATCATCTCCCCAATGCTGTTTAATATCTATATGAGGCCGCTGGGTGGGGTCATCAGGGGGTGTGGGGCGTCGTGCCATCAGTACGCTGATGACACTCAGCTCTACATCTCCTTTTCACCAACTGCAGAGGATGCCGTTATGTCCCTCCAGCGCTGCTTGGAGTCTGTGCTGCAATGGATGCAGGAAAATGGGCTGAGGCTGAATCCGGACAAGACGGAGGTCCTGAGGGTGGGTGGCCCCACCCTCAGCGGTCTGGGAAACTCTCTCTCATTTGGGGGGGGGTGACTCTTACCGCTAAGAGTGAGGTTCGCAGCTTGGGGATCCATCTGGACCTGGCGCTCACCATGGAAACTCAGGTGGCGTCGGTGGTCCGTACCGCCTTTTTTCATCTTTGGCGGATAGCCCAGCTGTGACCCTATCTTGATGTTGGGGCGCTCACTACCTTGGTACATGTGCTCGTAATCTCGAGATTAGACCACTGTAATGCGCTCTACGTGGGGCTGCCTTTGAGGTTGATGCGGAGACTCCAAGTGGTGCAGAACGCGGCGGCCAGACTTCTTAGTGGAGTGAGAAAATATCATCATATCTCTCCCACTCTGGCCGCTTTGCATTGGCTGCCCATTCGGTTCCGCATTGACTTCAAAGTCTTAATGCTAACGTACAAAGCCCTAAACGGTTTAGGGCCTCGATATTTGGCGGAACGCCTACTCCCACCAAAATCTACCCGGATCACCCGATCGAGTCAGGAGGTGAGGCTGAGGAGCTTGACGCCGAGGGAGGCCCGGAAGGAAAAAACAAGAAACCGGGCCTTCTCGGCGGTAGCTCCTCGCCTCTGGAATAACCTTCCTCCGGCGATTCGTGCGGCCCCTTCGCTGGGCACCTTTAAAAACCAATTTAAAACTTGGATGTTTACACAGGCCTTCCCTCCAGTGAACACTTGATTTTTTTTCTTTTTATTTCTTTTTTCTTTTCCCTTCTCCATCTTGAACTGTTTGTCTATTGATGTTATATTTTATATTTTTATATATTTTATACTTTGTTATGTATGATTATGCGTGTTGGAAGCCGCCTAGAGTGGTCGTCTGACCAGATAGGCGGGGTGAAAATACAATAAATAAATAAATAAATAAATAAATAAATAAAGAGGGTCTGCTTTATCTCTCAGACCAGTGGCTTGTGGCATTTGGATTTTTAAAAAGCAAATAAAAGTAAGTTATTATTAGGGACAAGTTCCTAATATTAGGCCCTGTATAACAGTGGAGTGGAGTGCCTTAGAAGGTGATGGTTGTTGTTTTTTTCTTTTTTTCATTAGAGGTTTTTAAACAAAGATTGAATGGCCAAATGTCAGGGATGGTTTAGCTGTGGATTTCCTATTCTGACACAGGACTGAACTTACGATCCCTTTCAGCTCTATAATTCTACGATGCTAAGCTAGCTGGATATCTCAGTGATTTAGATATCTGGCTGTGGAGCCAGAGGCTGGGAGTTCAATTCCCCACTGTGCCTCCTGTAAGAAGAGCCAGCCTGTATGACCTTTTGGGCAAGCTGCACAGTCCCAGGACTCCTCCAGAGGAAGGGAATGGTAAACCATTTCTGTGTATTCTCTACCTAGAAAACCCTGAAAAGGGTCGCCAGAAGTTGGAATCGAATTGACAGCACACACAAGATGCCAGAAATATATTAGTACTCTTAAGAAATGGGAAAGTAAATACCTTCAAGAATTGGAACTAGAACAATTAAGTAACTGCCTTGGAACTATAAGCATAATAAATTACTTTCTACCAATTGGTTTCCAAACTTGTAATTAGCTATCTGTGAGAACTGGGCTCTCCAGATGTTTGCACAGTGAAGGGACCCCGGTGGGGCTGTTTCTTTCTATATAATTAATCCCAAACTGCAGCCTCAGACAGAGACCTCCCTACCCCTGCAGGTCTCCTGCTGATGGAGCCCATCTGGTCTGTTTTCATAACTCCTTCAGTTCCACCTTGTGGCCCAGCTCAGTTCAACTCAGCAGGCAGGAAGCCTATTTGTTCAGCTGCCGACCAAGTGCCTATGCCCTGGCATCATTAATCATGTTGGTTTTCTTCTCAAGGGAACCTGAGAAATTGTGGGGATGGGCAGGGAAGTGTCGTACCGGCATCTTAAACACAGGCAAAAACGTACGTGTTTGCTTAATCTGTGCACATAGGAAGTATCCCCTTAACAAGGTGGCCGAAATCCTGTTGCTTAATGTAGTAAGTCGCAACTGGAATAGGACCACTGAATCAGTGAGGCTTTGGTGAGTCAACTACTCTGTAAGTCCCATTGATTCAATGAGCCTACGCTAGTTGTAATTTACTGTGCTAAATAACAGCATTTCATTGGATAACATAATGAAGCGTGGCTCATGATGCCATCCAATGAAATAAAGAACTTCCTAGTCTCTCCCACAACCCATGTTCCAGGAGTCCCCTAGGCTTATGCTTTGTCTCGGGAAAACCTTCGGGAGATGTGGAACAGGGGAGGGAATGATGGAAAGCTATAGAATTGCCACCACTGATCCCAGCAGTGATTTTTGCACCTTAAATTGTTCCCTACCCCATTCTGTGGCTCCTGAAGGCTTCTGCAGGCCTAAGAGGATCCTGGAACCTAGGGGGAGAGAGGAAGTTTTTAATTCCCCCAGGACAAAGCATAGCCCTGGGGTTGTGGGGCGTCTGTCCGTCTGTCTGTTGAGTTGTGTGGCATCTGTCTGCCAACAGGATTTCAGCCATTGTCTGCCTGTGTACGTTAAAATAATAAAAAGGATTCTCCGCAGAACACATCCGCTTGCCTTCCCCCCACCCATCGATACCTATGTTTCCCATTATTCAAGGTAAGAAATGTTACTTTCTGAAACCACAACACTGAGAATCCTCAGTATAACTAATGGTCTTGGTGGCTGCGGATTCTAGAAGTTGTAATATCAAAAGGAATGTTCCCAATGTCTCATTTAGCCAAATAATCCCTCTAGAGCAGTGGTTTCCACCTTGGGTAATCCAGGTGTTCTTGGACTGCAACTCCCAGAAGCCTTCCCCACCAGATGTGCTGGCTGAAGTTTCTGGGAGCTGCAGTCCAAGAACACCTGGATTACCTAGAGTTGGGAACCACTGCTCTAGAGCCACATAGGTACATTCATCTACCCTCCAACTTTTCACACGGACATAGTTGTAGCCCCTATATTTTGTGAGTAACTCATTACTTACAATGAGTTACCTGTACTTAATTTCTTCGCCTTTTCTATTTTGCCAGTATGTTGTGATTGTAAGGTAAAATGACAGCTAACCACCCTCCTTCAAAATATATGTGTAAATGTTTTAAAATTTTGCTCATGCTTAAAAAATAGCATCACTATTTAGATGTGTCTTCTAGCAAAAACCATTGGCTTGCAGCATTCTGATTTTTTTAAACAACTAAAATTACATTTGAATAAGAAAAAAAGGGTTTCATTTTAAAATTGCACTTATAATGATAGCTTGAGGGGTGTGTGTGTGTGTGTGTGTGTGTAAACTGTGACCCTAACAAATTCCTTTCCAAACTTTCCAAACTCTGCTAGGTCCCAGGGCTAAGCCCAAGCAATTTTGCTGCCTGAAGGTCGAGCAGCAGTTTTGCTGCACCTCCTCTCAAGTCAAGGGCATAGTACCTAGAATCAGTCAAGTTATTTTTCTACATTTTGTTCCTACCAGTAGACATTATCTTGCCCTGCCTAAGGGTAGAGCTGGTCCTGCCAGTCTCAGTTCTCTCCTGGCTCAAGTGGCCTGTCGTGTGACCATGTCCCTCAGATAACTGAACTCTAGAGGAAAACCATCACACACAGGCAAATATTTTTTAAAAACGCTTCGTTTAAAAACTGCTTCCACTTGCTTCCAGAGCTGCCACCTACTGGCAACAGAATGTATTGCTGGAATTAGAGCCATACTAATAGTTACGGTCTTCTTCAGTTACACTTGGTGAGGGGTATTTTGCTTAGGTAGAGCAGCAGAGGGTACCTTGAACTCCTAAAATCAAGATATGTAGCTTATACAGATAGCACAGATGTTCTGCTCCAGCAGGTTGTAGTTGATCACAGTTTGGGGCAAATGCAGGCAGATCTGCATTTGTGAGCAAACCATACTGCGAAAAGACACATTTCTGAATTTGCTTCCCTTTAGGAAACCTTTGAAATATTTCTAGAAAAACCTTTGAAATCCCTCTCCCTGCTGGATTTTTAATTCTAGAGTTTTTATTTTTGGTTTCAGGTTTTTGGCTACTCTGTTAGTTACTTGAAAGATTCTGATTGGAACCTCTCTGATGGAAAGAACTTCTTATTTAAATTGCCATAGCATTAATTTCCACCAGCCCCCTTGGCCAAACTTTGGGATGAAATAAGCCATTGCTTGGTAGGGAATAGAAAGGCAGGGGAACAGCCATTGCCCATATTGACCCAAGTATTGTGTTAACTGGAGGGTGGGGGAAAAAATACTAAAATATTGAAATAGTAAGATAAAACATTGTATTGTAATGGGGGAGACAACACGCAGATGACTTATGAATCTGCTCAGTTTTGGTTGCTGTTCCCCCTGATGAGTACTTTCAAAGGCCCTGCCTGCTCTCCCCTCTGATGGCTCTTTATTTTTGTTTTTACCAGAGTTGGACTGGGTAGCCTTTTGAGATTAACTTTTAAGGACCCACTCTGAACAAAGCGTATAGGTCTCCAATCTACAAACCCTCATCATCCCCACAGAAAAAAAGCTTTATTTGTTTCAGCAACAGTTTCCTGAACCCCTCAGCTGTAAGAATGAAGTCATATCTAAAACGACTAACAACTTTCCCAAGCTCTGAAACTGACTGAGGGACAAATACCTTTATTGTGTCTCTTTCTGCCAATCGGAGTTTTCTTCCTTCTCTTTGAGGAGCCTCATGGCACAGTGGTTAAACTGCAGTACTGCAGCCAAAACTCTGCTCACATCCCAGGTTCAGTCCCAGGTAACTGACTCAAGGTTCACTCAGCCTCCCATCCTTCCATGGCCAGTAAACTGAGAACTCAGCTTGCTGGAGGAGGGGCAATGTGTAGCCTGCACAATTAAATTGTAAAAACCACCCAGAGAGTACTTTAAGAGCTGTGAGATGGTATATAAGTGGCACACTTTGCTTTGCTTCTCTGAACTGAGGACTAGCCAACAGGGCATCCTGTGGTCTTCATATTTTCTTTACAACAGAACATGAGCTTAGGATGCAAGCTTCCCCCTCCTTTTGCTTCTCTTTCTTGGTATGAATTCTTTCCCCTCCTTCCATCTGAAAGAGAAAAGGATGTTGATAGATGTATGCTTAGAAAGAGTGAGAGTGAGCAAGCAGCATGAAACCATCATTGTTGGGACAGTGCCCTCTTCTGGACAAGATGTGGTAGTGCAAAATCCCCAATTCTTTTTCTTGGTTCTGCCACAGAGCATATTTGATTGTTTGTTTCCAATATTTTTAACACACCTTTCTCCTTTAAAAGGACCCAAGGCAGCTTGCAACGATCAAAAGACAGTATTTAAGATTAGTAGCAATGAGTATATAATACTAAAAGGATCAATGAATACAATACCAAAAAACATAAGCAACACCAAAGTACATTCAAGGCAGTAAGGTACAACAATCCATTAAAAACACACAAAAAAAACACAACCCACTCAGCAGCCATTCACATGTTTAGCACCCCATTCAGCTCTGGAAAAGAAAGATTAAAAACAAAGTCTGGATTTAAACATGAGGGTTTCTGAGGTATGCAAGATATTCAAGGGTAATTTGCTCCTTGCCACCCACACCCCCAGTGAAATTCTATGGCTGAGCAAGGATTTGAATCCAGGTCTCCTGAGTCTGAGTTCCACACTCTATTCACTATTCTACACTAGTTCTCCTCCTTTACGGTTTTCTATTTGAAGGTGTCCTATGATGGAAAGGATGGAGGGCCAGAGTTGTTCGCCCATGATTTATAGTGTGAACAGAGCCAGTTGGTAGGAATCAGAGGCACTGTGTTCTAAGAAAGGTGCTCCAGTTCTGAGGAAGCCCTGGGAGGAGCCTTCTTGTACTTTCTTGCCCAGCCATCATCTCTCTGGATCTTAGAGAGTTAAAAGCCTGCTGCACACAGTTTGGTGGCTTCTTTCCAAAAAAAAGAAAGAAAGAGAGAAAGGTTGCTGTTAAACCAAAGGTTCTTCCCCCCTCACCAATGGCTCACTCTCCTTAATAGATTTTTCCCATTGATTTCTCCCTTTTATTGACTATCACTTCCTTTTTCTGCAGGGGAGCTATTAGCTGGGTCACTGATCTGTTGCAACTTAAAAGGCAGTCCATTGATTAGGTTTTATTGGTGGCTCCTCCAGTGAGGAGGGGAAGCATTGTTGCTGGAAATTGGACTGCTCCTGGATCTTGTTAAAATGTCTGTCTCCCCATGAAGGTGGCCAGGTGTCCTACTTTACAAAGGACAGTCCTTGATTTTTCTTCTTCTTTAAAGCTCTCTATTCGAAGGGCTCAGTGCAACTTGCTTTAAAGGTAAAGATCCATAAGAAAGGAGGCTTTGAAGTTGCCATCAGTAGGTGAAACACCTGGATATTAGATTAATCACAGTCTTCCCCACTGGCGGGGTGGGGGGAGGTGTATTCTGTTTAAACTTTATTCGTTATTAAGTTAGCATCTAAATTTTGCAAGCTTGCAAGATTTCAGTTTTTACTTGCAGGGAGAACGGGGTGAATTTGTTTGTTTTCATAACTGTTCCCAGCATGGCCACAAACAGGCGTGAATATAAATGTACTTGAAAATAATTACTATAATTTAAACAGAAATGCAACACACACATCCTTTTCTTTTTAAGGTTCTTTATCTTAAATGAAGATCCGGGCTGGAGACCCCTGTAAACAATGGATACCTTCAAGTGTCATCTGGTAGCTCTTCAAACAGAGGACTGTTCTCCAGAAAGTAGGACACATGGCCTTTCATTGATTGGGCATGTAAATATTTGCTTTGTCTCATTCTTGCATTATGAATGGGAAATCTCAATTTCTTTCTTTTACCTGTCATATGGCAAGCTTTTTAAAATGATCTTATATTCATTTAAAATCTGATGACAGATTTTACATTTGCAAGATACTTTTTTGGAGAAAAAAAAGCGATCACCCCTTCCCCTAATGCAGCAATTGTTTCCTTTTTGTATGGTTATTTGAAAAATAGAAGCACTAAATGGGTTGTTTGTGTCCTTGTGATTGTTCAACCTGCCTTTCTCTGCTTGCTCTTGGCATGTGTTTAATTTCACAAAGGGCAAAGACATTTGTTTTGCACAGGGACGTTTTAGACAAAATGTTCCTTGCGGAAGGTCCACAGGAATTGAAGAGTTTTGAAGGTGATGCCAATTCTTAACCAGGCCTGGACAGCATATCTTAGCAAAGAACAAGAAATTTAGCAATTCAGTATGTTTTACATACCTACCCTGGGCCCTGTCCAGAGTTTGCAAATGTTACTTGGCCTACGGCCATGTAGCTTGAGAAGTCTGCAAGTTGTAGGCCAAAAAAAATCAGCAATTCCAAACACTGACCTTAACCAACCAAAAATCTTATCTACCTCCACCTGTTGAGCAGTGAAAATCTATCTCTGATCCATCCACTGACGAGGTATTCTTAAAATCACCTGCTGGCATCTCTTGCTTTGGAGCAAGACTACATTCTTGACTAATACTAGTGCTGCTGTTGTAATTTCAACTCATATGCCACCCCATAGCATTTAAAGCACTCTCTTTGGAGTTTAATTATGCAGGCTACACATTGCCCTCACCCTCCTAACTGGGTACTCAATTTATCAACCTTGGAAGGATGGAAATTTGAGTCATCCTCAAGCCAGCTACTTGTGCCTGTCAGGATCAAACAGAGGTTGTGGGCAGAGGCTTGATTGCAGTACTGCAGTTTAATGACTACACTAACATTTGAGAAAGTACTTCCTTTCCTAGAAAGCTAATGATTTGCGCTGCAGTCAATATCCATGTACAAGTGAAATACAGGAAACTACCTAAGGCCAACCTTCATCAATCTGAAGCAGAGTTAGTTGTACATTACGTTTTGGGAATACTCAGAAAAAGAGAGACAGGGGGAAAGTCTTTAATTTCCAAAAATTGCCCCCACCCTCACTGGCAGTAAGATCATTCAGTGGTGGTGTTTTTTTGGTAATAAAATATTTTGCCTTCCGTCTCTCAGCTCCCAACGGCTTCCCTGTGATGAAAGGGATCTCAAGAGAACCTCAGGACCTTTGGGGTGGGGAGATCAGAAAATATTTAATGTATGAAGAAAAGCCGTGGCTGATGACATCCTCAGCCTTGCATGATGTAAGGCTGTGCAACAGGATTTCATGCTATTGAACACATAAGGATCCAAACACAGATTAAGCATCCAAGTGCTGGACCTGGATGGAAAAATCTGTCAATCTCCATTTCTTTCCACATTGGGATTTTCTAAATTTCCAATTCTTACATCTTTCCACCCCTAATATGATTTTTCCCATGCATGCACATTTTGGCAAATTCTTATTAGAAAGGAGTGGAAATGAAATTCTCACCCAGCCTGAAATGGGGGTTATAGAAACCAGCAGACTTAGTACTTGGGATTTTGAGCCTCTCACTACATGTTTGCAAGGAAGAGAATGGAAGTCAGATTTACCAGTCACCTGATCAGATTTCATTTATTAGTTTTTGTCGTCAAGCTTCAGGTTGAGTTTGTAAAGTAAATTGTAAAGACTTGTAAAGACTAGAAATGCTACATGAGTGAATAAAGATTTATGTTCAAAGGAATGGATCTCCTTTTGCACCTCCTGCCTTTACTCTCTGCCCCTCCTCCCCCAGCCGGGTAATGATCCAAGAGGTCATTTTCTAAAGACACTGGTTATTTTCTAGAGACTTGCTTCAATTTCCTTTTGTCTAATTAAGGAGGGAAGATCTAGGCAGTGCTTAATGAGTGCCAAGATTTCATTCAGAACAAACATCGTGTCAACACCAGGGATCATGCTACAGCCTAGAAGCTGCATCTTGGTATTGTCCAGAGCTTGGGAGATGTAAATTTCTGGACGATGCTAGCTGGCTCTATGCTGCCCAGTGGATTCTGAAAGCTGTAGTCTGAAAAAGATTTGACCAATCTGGCTGGGGGATTGGGGGAAAGTGAAAAAAGTAAATTTTTTCCAAGCTCTGATAGTGGATGGAATAGGCCTCAACCCCTCTGTCAACCTGTGGGCTAGCTGAAGTTCTCTGTAGGGCTGTTTAATAGTATGGGGTAACAGATTTACCTTTACTGAACTCAGGAGAACTCAGAATTCCTGAGGATTGTCCTGTGATTGCATGTTTAAAAATTCACATATTTGGATGTAAATAAAACCACAGCTCCTTTTCTTTCTTTGGCATCCTAGCTTTGATTTTAGGCGAAGAATGTGTGTGATAAGATTATTGCCTTCCCTGTTCCACCTGTAAAAGCTGACAGAACGTGCTTCAAGAGTGGCCATAAGATAGCATCTTTCACAACATTCACAGCCAAGAAGCTGGCTGCCCAGAGCAGAACTTCAGCCCTTATTGGATAAATCACTTCTGGCAGACCTTTGTGGATTCTATTTATTTATTCATTACCATATTGCGGACTGCTTATTATTCTTTTACCCCTCCCATCAATTTCTGCTGTTACTCCTTTGTTTTTCATATTCTTTACGTTAGTTCATATTTCATGTTTACTAATTCAGGTATATATTTTCAGAGTTCACATTTATAATTCTTAGTTGTTCTACAACTTCCCCGGGTGGCATCTGTTTATATAGTCCTTCACAGAATGTTTCCAGGAACTCTTAATATTTCTTCCCTATCTCTGATTTCATTCCCATCTTTATCCTTTATAACAACAATATTTCTCCCTAATGATCTTCTTGTGCTCTTCATATTTTTATTCTCTCTGATCACTGTTTCAATCATTTCTTCTGTTTTCTTTTTATCTTGTTGATCTATTTCAATGTTTTGTTAGTTCCAATGTATTCTGTCATACTTTGTTTCCCTTGGCTTAGTAGTACTCTTCTGTCAAACAAATATTTCATTTTAATGTTCTTTCCCCTCTTTCTTTTGGGAGCTACTGTATATATAGCTACATTTGGGCCCGTTTCTAACATTTTTGTATTTAAAACACTGTTGGTGTAGTCTGTAGCTGCATGCTTGGAAATTTTTATTTTCTTTCTCAATTCACTTTCATATGCTACACTTTTGTCCTGTATGATTTTCCTGCCCATTTTATACATTGATTGTGTTTTTAATTTTCTTCTCTCAAATGTTGTGCTTATTTTACTTTTGTTTGTAACATTCTATGGTCATTTCCTGAACTAATGTCATTCAGTGCCCTACACTCTTCTCAGTTTTTCTGCTTGTGGACAGAATATAATCAATTTCATTTGTATGCTTACTCCCTATTGCAGTTCATTCATGTTTAGATTGATTTGCTTTCTTTTGAAAAAATATATTCATAGCATAAAGGTTTTGCTGCTTGAGAAATTGTATCATCATATGTCCCCTTTCTCTTCTCAGTTACACAAAAATACAAGGGAAATGCCAGTTAAACATTGGGGGAGACCAGGAAACTCAACGAATTGAAATCTCTTTTTAATAGCATTAGAAAATGTGTTTAAAAAATCTAGATTGGGAACATAAAGGAATCAATATCAATGTAAGACAATGATGCAGCAGTAATAGTAGATAACGCTGATGACTTACAAAGTATGTTCAAAGAAACTGAAAATTGAATCAGAGAAAGTTGGCTTAAAGCTACATAAAAAACAAACATAATGTCAAATCAAGAAGAAAATATGAATGTTATAATTGATGGCCATCATATAGAATATGTACAAGAATATATTTATCCAGGGCAAATAATACCATGTGTGAAATAAAATTAGAGAGCAGAAGTGGGGAAAAGAAAGTAAAATCCTTAAAACCAAAACATATCTCTGAAATTAAAAAGAGCAGTTTGCCATCAATGTGAGTTGGTAGTTTGTCCTATGCTGCACAGACCTGAGCCCTAAAAATCCATAATGGAAAAGTGCACAAAACTCAAAGAGCAATGGAAAGACAGATGCTAATCAGACTAACAGATAAAGTGAGAAAATAGGATATTTGAGAAAAGACAAAATAATAGATGTAAAAGAACATTCAACATTGTTAAAATGGAGACGGGCAAGCCACACCATGTGACAAGTAGACGGGTGATAGAATCGTTTTGTCTTTGGTCAGAAGAAGGAGTAGAGGAAGAGCGCAATCTAAATGCATGAATGACTTAAAACAATCAGCAGGACTGGCGTGGATCAGAACAGCGCAAAGCAGAAATTTATGGAAGCAAAAAGGGGAGGCTTCTCTCCAACAGTAGTCTGCCAATCTCTGGAGGGCTGCAGGTTTCCTTGCTTTCCCCCGCCCCCATCATTTTAGAATTGCTACTAACAAGGTATTTTGCAAAACTGAGAAAGAAATAAAATATCACATCATGTACAAGACAATACATTGACAACAGAGCAAAAGAGAACAGCACTGCTAAAATGTTTGCATCAATAGTCACACCAAGACATCCAGGTTAAAACAATTAACAAAAGACCTTCCTTTAAAACAGAAAAATATGAAGAGCTGGCAATAAAATTCCAACTTATAGACTTATGGCATCTGTGTCTGTTTTAATGAAAAAGCATGTCATTGTTGCACAAATTCCAAAAGCAAGGGTGGGTAATATCTTTTTTGAACTACTAAAGTAAGAGTTTTCAAGCCAACCAGAGTTTTAGACTCTGTTGGACCATCAGAATTCCAGTAGTGCAATAAACTTATTATCCACACTTGCTTTTGGAATTTCTGTTTTAATTACTTTTGAAATACAGGAATACAATCATTTGATTTTTAAAATTGTAAATATAACTGCAACTAAATATTTTGTCGGGGTGCCTTGGTACTATAAGCGTAACTAATTATTTTAAATGTAACTTTCCGAGTTCTGGGAAGAAAATGCTATTGTTGTTCTGTGTTGTCAAGTCACTTCTGATCTATGGTGACTCAATGAAATATTTACTTACTCACTCACTCACTCACTCACTCACTCACTCACTCACTCACTCACTCACTCACTGCCCATCTAGCCAGAGACCACTCTGGGTGGTTCACAACATGGCATAGAACAAACAAACAAACAAACAAAAATCACTACTAATTGAAAAGTAAATTCAGCATAATAAAACATAATGAAATATCACAACATTTACACATTTAAACATTTGAGCATTTAAAGTGGTGGTGCAATAATTTTGCTGGCTGATAGTTTCATCAGAATTCCGTGGATGGAACAGAATAAAATACTGGTTGGAACAGCCACTGTTTTAAAAGCTTTTTAAAAGTAACCAGTAAGGGGGCCAGGTGGATAGCTGGAGGTAGTTGGTTCCAGAGTTGGGGTGCAACCACTGAGAAGGCCCGATTCCAAGTTTTCTCCCTCCAGGCTTCTCTAGTTAGCACCCACAGACATCCAGCCTGGGATGAGGGTGGGCAGTTCTCACTGGAAGAAGGCGTTCTGCCAGCTCCTGAACTGTTTAGGGCTTTATATGTTAGAACCATCACCTTGAAGCTGGCATGGAAGTGGACAGGTAACCAGTATAATATGGCCAGAACTGGGGAGTTATGCTGGTATTTACTAACTCCACCCAATAGTCTGTCCATCATACTCTGGACCTGCTGACGCTTCTGTATCAGCCTCAAGAGAAGCCCCACGTAGAGGGCATTACAGTAGTCTATGCTGGAGACTACTGGTGCATGGACCAATGTGATGAGTGACTGTGTGTTCAGGTATGGGCGCAGCTGCGCAATCCAACTAAGATGAAAATAGGCGGACCAGACCACAGAGGTTATCTGGTTGTCCACTGACAGAGCTAGGACCAGCTCCATTACTAGCAGAGAGAGTAACCCCACCAAAGGAGAGGGAGGCACCCAATCTGCAGACACCAGGGGTACCCACCTGGAGGACCTCCATCTTTTCCGTCTTCAGCCTCAGCACCTCCAGGAGAGAAGATAGAATGTATAAAAGTGAAGGATGGCTATCTGTGGTCTCATGGATTTTTTTCTGTGCATGTTCAGAGGACATATGACAACTTTACCTGATTCTAAATATGGAAGAAACTTCTGGGAGCCAAGCCCTGTATGTAAATCTCTTCTAGTAATATTTATCAGAGTACTGAGTATGGTGTAGCATAAAGCAGGAAAAATCCACAACAAGATACAAGAAATTAAAAGGATGAACCTTCAGGTCCTTGGAGTAAATGATGTTCATCTGCTAGGATCTGGCCATGTACAGATGGACACTAAGCTATCCTACTTCTAGTCTCTGACATAGAGTAGACCTATTGGGCCAATTGTTTAATGATAAGTCAATAGTACTGTAAATCCCACTAGGTCAACAGTCTAGTTGGGATTAGCAATAGGATAGTGGACTATGTCTTATGAGATCCTGATGAAATCCAGTGTACTCCCACCTCCAGTAAGACAGCAGCAAGAAAAAGAAGAAATAGGACTTGGCAGTGGAAAAGTTTGATCCTGAGTTTCTTACGGGTCCTTATTGAACTAAAACTCCCACAATGTCCTCAGCCAGCAGAAGTAAGTTTTACAAGGTCTGGTTTGACCTGTTATCTGTCTAGTTAGTCTCCTGATGATGGTGTTTTAACAAGATGCACCTTTTCCCTTCAATCTCAATGTGTATCTTACCTTCTATACCACCCTCTGTCATCACACACAGAGAGACACACACATACCAGTGGTGGTTCTTTGCACTTCCTGAGCGATTGTCATTCACCGCTCTGCGTCTCTAGCCCAAGCTTACAAGACGGCAATCAATTAACTGCGCACTCCATCACAATAAAACCATTGCCCACCCTTAGATAACTCTTTTTAATTGTTTTCTTACATTATAACATTTTGCAGAAAGTTCAGCGGCCGTAAGTTATGGCATTTAATCTCTCAAAGTGCTAAGACATTTAATGGCTTCCTTCCTGCATGCAAAGTGCCCTGGGCGACTCCCACTCAGAATATTATTTTTAAAAGGTCTGGCAAGGAATACCAAGAGAGGTTGTCCTGCAATGAAAGGTGGGAGATGCTGGGATGCAGGGATGGTGGTGGTCAGGATATATGACTAGGCTGCCCTTTGGGTGCACTGAAGTCATGTGTTGGTGGCAGAGTTCTGCTTCTCTTGATGCCAATGGTGAAGAGCTGTTAACTGCCTTAATGGGGGACCGATGGAGGGGGATGTCATTCAGGGATACAGAACTTGTTTTGTACTTCAAGTTGAGTCCTTGATAGGGCTAGAAACCCTGGACAGCTGTTGCCAGCTGGAGTCCAACAGCATGCCAAGGGCTACATTCGCTTGTGAGTCTGCACAATAATTTTGCTAAGGATCTGAACTGGTCGTTGGTGCAGATATTTGGAAACTAGGTTTCGACAGGGACACAAGTGGACTGAGGGCTGTAGGATGTCTGCCCCTGGCAACAACAGTATCAGTACCTTCCCCAGTCTTCAAGAGCTTTAGGCTTCCAATCCCATCAGCCACACCAACTATGACCAATGGCTAGAGAGGATGGGGCTGTAGTGCAGGACATCCGCAGAACACCCGGGGGGAGCATCTGAGCTAGAGGCACGGATCTCAGTAAAGCTGAAAGGAGCAGGAGATAGACCAGGGGATAAATGAGGGTAAGGTCCCTGCCTTAGGCCCTGACTATATGGTCAAAGATGGTGGGAATTGCTGTGGGTGTAAAATAGATGAATTCACATTTCTTAAGCAGATGACGTGATGCAAAAACCAATTCAAGTCAATCCGGCCCTTTTTGCTTCTGACACAAAGTTTATTTCCCTGCTGCTGGGGGCTTCCACTTTTTTCAAGCTGGAATGTCCCAAACAGACTTTTTCCTCAAGTGAATTCATTCTTCAAAAGGATGGGTAGCTGTGTGGGTGTGATGTTCTGGACAGCAGGAACAAAGTACAGTAGTGATAACTCAGAGTAAAATTTAATAGCTACTTTTCAAGCCAATTCATTATTAACTGATTCCAAAGCTTATTAGCAAAATCTGAATAAACACAGCACCACCATTTTAATAGACCCATCCCATTTAAATACATCTGTTCCTCGCACTCTCCCTGTCGCCCACCTGAGTCTGAAGACAAGCATTTGCTCAGTGCTAGAGCAGATGAAAAGGGCCCCAGGTTCAAACTGCAGGTAGCGCTGTGGATAACTTCCATCTGAAACTCTAGAGCAGTGGTTCCCAACCATGGGTCGTCAGATGTTCTTGGACTACAAGTCCCAGAAATCCTGGCCAGCTCAGCTAGTGGTGAAGGCTTCTGGGAGCTTTAGTCCAAGAACGCCTGGGGACCCAAGGTTGGGAATCACTGCTCATGCTCCTAGTCAGTGTCAATAATACTGGGCTACTCATAAAAACAATTCACAAACAAAACCAAACAAAACACTGGGCTAGAGGGACCGCTAGTCTGAAATGAAATAAACTAGCATTCTATATTCACTAACAAATCACTCTAAAGTTTAGCAATATTTATTTATTTATTTATTAGATTTATACCCCGCCCATCTAGACCGAAGTCTACTCTGGGCAGCTAACAATAAAAAATGGAATAAAAACAATATAATAAAGTAAAAAACAACAATAGTAATGTGGCAGAAGATGGGGAAAAGAACAGACAGATCTCTGGGGGCAGACTGTTCCAAAGTCAAGGGGCCACTGCTGAGAAGGCCTGGTTTCTTGTTCTTTCTCTCCGGGCCTCCCTCGGTGTTAGGCCCCTCAGCCACCCTTCCTGGCTAGAACGAGTGGTTCGGGTAGATCTAGGTGGGAGGAGGCGTTCCGCTAGATATCGAGGTCCTAAACTGTAGTAGTAATAATAATAATAATAATAATAATAATAATAATAATAATAATAATAATAATAATAATAGTACAAAGGCTGCTCAAAATCCCTGTTGTATCCTCCGGGGACATGGAAGGTAATTTTGAGATGTTTGGGAAGTCCCAGCACCCTCCCCCCTCTTCCACTGAAAAATGTTTTTGGGGCACTACAGGGCATGAGTAGCCTTTTTAGTTGTTGTTTTTTTTTTTAAAAAAAATCCTTTTAAAAAGAAGATTATTTTGGGATGTGCAGGGAACAGTAGGGGATGCAGCTTTCCAAGGTCTTGGATTGGGTGTGCAGGCAACAATTGTTCCTCAGAGGCTACCCATGTCTGATCCAATGTTGGGAGGAAAATATGTTACTTACAGATCGTACAAGAACAACAGTGCCGGGAGGAGAAACCCAGGAGGCATCTGGCTATACATGTGACCCAGGCACCCACCTGAGCAACTCATGAAGGCCAGACATTGTCATGCTGATTAATTTATCCACTGATTCACTTATCCACTGCTTGAAAATATTAAATAAAAAACCCAGAAATATGTATTTATATGTATTTCAATGGGGTATCTACTAGACCTAGCCACTAGAGAGAGCCAGAGAAAATGCTATGTATAGTGTTCACTACCTCTGCCTTTTTTGGTGTCTGCGGGGGGGGGGGGGCACACTTGGAACTGATCCCCCATGGATACTGTGGTCCTATTGTATTGTGATCACAGGAAGAATGAGAGCAAAATATTCCACCTTAGCCTGAATCTTAGCCTAGAAAACAATATGCTGCCATGCAGAATGACCGAGAAAGAGGATCTGATGAAACCAGATCCTTTTCTAAAATGCAATTAATTTATTATTTGGCTTTTTACTTTGTTTCTTTGAAATGCTGTAAGCTGCTTTGGATCTTTCAGGAGAAAGGTAGCATATAAATATTATAAATAAATAAACAATACATACACCATGTTGGTCTGATTTACTGATTCTTTTCTCCTGTGTTTTCATCTGTCCCCTCTGACTGAATGTTCTTCTTGAGGGATGGCTCAAGACATTTTGCTGCCTGAGGCAAAGGACTAGATGGCACCCGTTTCCTATTGGAAGTACAGAAGTTGGATACATTGGTGGTTTGAATTTTACTTCAGACCTGGTGATGGGAGAGTGTCCTCCAGAGCATGGAAATAGCTACTTACAAGTAATATAGGTACTTGTAACTAATTGCACTGGAGTAACAAGTAATGTACATAAAAAGTTACTTTGTAGGCATAAAGACTTAACTGTAATGAGCAGCACCTAATAACTTTTTTTTTTAAAGGTCATTTTGGTGCATTTTAGATACAGTTCAACATGTGTTTTCCCCCCGGTATTATGCCATTCTCTTAACAATCATAAGCAGCAATGGAAATATTGGCACAGTTAGTTAGGTCTCTGGCTGCGGAGCTACTTACAAGTAATATAGGTACTTGTAAGGTACTCCCAGAGGCTGGGAGTTCGATTCCCCGCTTGACTCAATGATCCACAGAGTCCCTTCCAGCTCTGCAGTTCGAAGATTATTATTAATGAACTGCGGGATGGCTCAGTGGTTTAGGCATCGGTTGGGAGTTCAATTCTCCACTGTGCCTCCTTGACAGGGGCTGGACTCGATGATCCATAGGGTCCCTTCCAGCTCTGCAGTTCGAAGATTATTATTAATGAACTGCGGGATGGCTCAGTGGTTTAGGCATCGGTTGGGAGTTCAATTCTCCACTGTGCCTCCTTGACAGGGGCTGGACTTGATGATCCATAGGGTCCCTTCCAGCTTTGCAGTTCTAAGATTCTAAGATTCTTTAGTGCTGTCTTTCCATAACTATTTCCAAGGCGCAATATCAGAACCCGCGAATAGAGGGAATCAGAGAGAATTTCCCCTCTTTTTCTGTCCTGCTGGTGACTAGGCAACGTGCTAATAATGTGCAACATAACCGGTTACTTGTGACCATAATGTAATAAGGTGACAAAAAACCTAACGGAGTTATTTTCAAAATGTAACCTTTCAAACGGTGCGGTCTTTCACCATACCAGAGGGCAATACGATAGTTTAGGGTGTGTGGGTCAGGCTGTGTGGCAGAGGGCAAGAGCTGTGTCGTCCAGGAATAAAGGCAGGAGACTGTCCTTGCTGCCTCGTAGCATCTGCTGCCAGAGTGTGACTTTCATTAAATACAGTTAAATATTGGCTTCTGTAGCTAGCATGTGTGCAGGCGTGTCAAACAAACGCAAAAGTAATTCGCTGTAAAAAAAACCCCCAGTACTGTACTACAGGGCAAACAACGAAACTGTAGCTAAAAAGCATTCATAACGATATTAGTAGTAATAATTCATAATTATGTCCATCCAACAGAAAAACACTCGTTTAAACCTAGCTGACGTTCTTGGACTTCCATGCCCCAACCTGTGAAATCTGAAATGGGGCCTCTAAATACAACCTATTTAAATAAAAAAAATGGAGGGACGGTGTCGTGTTATAGACGTCTTGTTTGTTTTCTAAAATACCTAAACACACTGCACAAGGAGTGGTGTTGTACTCCGCTGCGCGCCCCCACCTTTAACTGCTGATGGCAGGAGGAGAAGAGGAGGCGAATGGTACGAACGCCCTTGTAAACCTAGCAGCACAACCAGTTTGAGGCCCGGAGGAAAGGAGGGAGTAGTAGAGTGTATTTAGAAGCCGAGCCATCGTGTCTACAACCCGTGACACGTTCCCTCCCTCGGAAGTCTTTTATGAATGAATTTTGGGCGCTCTTGGGTTTTTTTTATGAATGGGAGTTTCAGAGGTGAATGAATCTCCGAGCTCTTTGTGAGGATTGGCTCAGAGCACAGAAACCACGCCTTACCCCGAGTGGGTGAGAGCCCTTCTAAACTTTGATTGGTTGGGCATGTCCCGGCGAACCAAGGGAATTCCCCCCTCCTTCTTTTCCTCCATTCACAAAGTCAATGAAACAAAGAGAAACAGAATAGAGTCTGTTTTCTGTGAAAGAGGAAACGAGCCCGGGCTGGAGGCGGGAGCAACCCTGCCCGGCTCAGTCCCACGAGAAGCAGCGTATCCCTGTTATCTGCAATCAGCTGCCTTGGTGGAGGCGGCGGCGGCGGCGGCCGACCAGGAAGACCTGAATTAACCCCCCTTTTCCCTCCCCACTCTCAGGTGAGGAGGAAAGAGAAGTTTTCATGGAAACGGGGCTATCATTTTCACCACTTACTGCAGAAGTTTAAGCGGGCATTTTGGGCGGGGGAAAGACTATTAGGAAGAGTTATGGGGCCTAGTTAGTGGTGGGGAATTAATGTTGGATGAGGATCAAGAAATGGGAACGGAGGGAAGAGCAGAGGTAGAAGGGTTTAAGTTTTGGGGTGGAGGTTCAGTGTGGACAACAGAAACCAAGAGAGCATCCTGAGGGTTGGTAGGCTTGTACAGCCTATGTTATTCATGTCTACTCAGAAGTGAGAGCTGAGTGGGACCTACTCCTAGGTAAGTATGCATAAGATTGCAGCATTTATTCAGGGCAAGGGAGGGATTGGGGGGAAAAAAAAGGGAAGTATTAAGCAAAGCTAGATTTTGGGCCAGAGAGTGATCCATGCAGAGGTCAGCAAAAGTCACCAGGAATGAACTTAGAATTCCCCGAGGTGTAAAACTGATAAGATGGTGTAAAAAGAAGAGAGTGAGGAAATCGTGCAGGGAGGAAGCTACATTTAGGGGTTGGGAGACTGGATACCAAAGCTGGGGGAGAGAAAAACCTGAAACATGGTTGTGGGAGAGAGAAAAGAAAATGGCAATGGTGGATAATATCCAGGAAAGGGCATCAAGGAAACCAGTTTGAGAGGGGAGGGTGAGGTTGCAGAGGACTTAAATGGGAACAAAAAAGATTGCAAAGGGGGATCGGGGCCAAGATCCAGAAAGGAAACCACAGAAGGGGAGGTGGTATTCCAATAAATAAGGTGGGCCTGTACTAAAAGGAGATCTGTGTGACTAGGCTGGGGGAATGTTTTGATAGTAACCTTTCCCTCTTAAGAGAGCTTCCTTGTGATGTGTGTGTGAGACAGAAACTCTCCAGCTCCTGAGCATAAACCCTACTTGGAGGAGCAATGGGAGGGGTGGTGAAATGGATCAGTGCCTTAATTCTTCCGTTGCTTGTCCCTGCTCAGACATCGCCCTAAAACTTCTGTCTTACATGTGATTCTCTTTTGCACAGGGTGCGTCAACTGCAGTGAATAAACACAAAAAGCAAGGGGCTGAAAATCTATTCCAGTTGTATGTAAGTAGAACGGTGTAATTAAAAAATCTGAATTATATGGTTCCATTTTCTTTTGAATATGCTTTTCTCATAAGTTATTGGCTTCTTGCTTTTTTGCTTTTGCTCTTCCTTATGAAGCCATGTCCCTTTGTGTTCTCTTTTATATGTATATCTAAAACCAAATTCCTTCACTTTCATTTAATCATTTTCCTTTTTTCCCCTCCTCCTTTAGCATCTACTGCCTGCCCTCCATGCCTGTGAGGAATTCACACCCATGACTGATGGGAGGATGAAAAGCTATTTGGACCAGCAAGTGCCTTACACTTCTGCACAGGTGGGTGGCCAAAGAGAGACAACCCATGTTACTTCTCCTTTTCCTGCTGTTCAGTTTCCCCGTTTTGTTTTGCCCTCCAACAAAGCACCGTATTGTTGATTTCTGTGGTTGGTTTTTCTTACAGAAATTATCAGGGAATGGAACCCTGGAGAGTAGAGCTGTGATGGCAGCACGGAGGAAATCCATGGATCCCGGTGTGCCCCATGTCCCAGACTCAGAAGGTGTGTATGTGTGTGTATGGGGGAGTGGGTATCAGAGAAAGATGTATTGCATGCTCTGTGATACCCTCCCTACGCCTGGGATGTTTTGTGTCCTTTGCACTACAACTCCCATCACTCCAATAATGGTGTGGGGAATAATGTCAGCATCCTGTAGGAATCATGCAGCATCACTAAGCAGTCACACAAGCAACCCTACCTCTGCAGCTGCCTGTCCATCATTCTGACCTTCCTGGTCTGGTTGGGAAAGCAATTGTGTGCCTGTCTGCAAGATCAATGAGCTTTGTAGTCCAGCACTTCTGTCTAGAAGGCACCAGATTGTCCCAAAGACTGGTCTGAGGAGAACATTGGAACAGAGCAGAATGATGCATGCCCTCGCTGGCTGACAGGAGCTTGACATGAAATCTTAATCTTAAGTATGCACATGATGATATTTTATTGTAGCCATTATGAAACTGAGGAACTACAACTTAAAGAGAATCTTTTATATTATGGCCAAGTAACTTGCCATAGGTTACGTTTGCTTGACTTCAGTGTCCAGTGCTCTATCCATAAGACCAGCATTTTCTAATCTTGGGCCATCAAACTATGTTGGACTAAGACTCCCATCATCCCCCACCAGCATGTTTATGGAACAGAACACAGGGAAAGCAGCAGGCTGGGGAAGACTACACTCCTAAACAGGATTGCCCTCCAGATCTGATGAAATATAGTTCCCACTGTTAACCAGGTTGGCTGGGGATGATGGGGGTTGAAGTCCAAAATATTATTGGAGGAAGCTGACTAGATATCTCAATGGTTTAGGTATCTAAGCCAGAGGTTGGGAGTCTGATTCCCCACTGTGCCTCCTGCGAGTAGAGCCAGCCTGTGTGGCCTTGGGCAAGAGGTACAGTCCCAGGGCGCCCCCAGACGAACAGGAAACCACTTCTGAGTATTCTCTACCTGGAAAACTCTGAAAAGAGTCTCCATAAGTCAGAATTGATTTGATGCCATGGTGCAATGGTCCTTTTTTTCTTTTCCTTTTGGCATTGCTGAATCGGTTTTCATTACTTGAAGATGAATGCTTACTGAGCTTTTTCTTGCTGTCCTTTCACATCCCTTGGATTTGTGGGGAGTGCTGTACCCTACCAAGAAGAGCTGCTAGAGGTGGCTGCAGTATTTTTGGCAGCCTTCTGCAACCTGGGGCCCTTCAAATATTTGGGATGTCAAGTCCCATGAGTCCTCCCTCCTTGTTAGCTGGGGCTGATGGGAGGAGTAGTACATCCAAAATACAGGGCAGGTACTTGGTTGGAGGTAAAGAATATTTGATTATTTTGTTTTTCCTAGGGAGAACAATACTATAAGGGGATAGCTCTCCTTTCAGAATGCTCTTGCCCCAGCGCAAATATCTCTTGCCTCATAAATGTCTATAAACTGATCACCATGCCTAACCTTTATGAACTCCACTTTTACTCAAAGCACCTGGTGTTCTCCAAGAAATACTTTTAAAAAGTTTGATCTCCTTTACACACCTTGCTCCAAAAAGGAATGGTAGTTTTGATTCTCTGACAGGGCTGTCTGCGCATAAGCTGCACCCTGACGTCTTGTCTTCAAGTAGTATCGTATCTGTCATGTTACACAACTCGAAGAGCATCTGTGGGAACAGAGCATGAAAATTGCCCATTTGGACTCCAGATTCCAGAGTCCTCTAGTCAGCATGGCTGTGTTGTTGGGGGAATGATGGGAGCTGTAGTCCAAACAAAGAAACAAAAAAAGATGCTGTTCCCAGCTCTGCATAGGACACGTTCTTTTGAAATTCTACGGTCTCTACAGGCAAATGTCTCTTATAGATTTGGCAAGAAAGATGACCAGAGACCTGTTTTGGGCTGGCCATGGTCTGCAAAGCTGGATTCCTGCTTTACCGTGTGGCATTACTTGGGGCAGGTGCCATGGATGCAGCATTTTGTTAAGCAGTTGGTATCCCATCCTTAAGCACATTTTGGAAGCCAAGAAAGCCATCAGTTCAGTTCCACTCTCGTTTTATTTTCACGCCACTCACTGAACCTCATGGCTGAGCTGGGACTTGACCTTATATTGGCCCTGCACTATAACCACTACACCACACTGGCTTCCCACATAGGAATGAGAGCACAGGCAGCTTCCCTCTACGTTTTCTCTTGGGAATGTCCTTCCTTCATAAGCTGGGTAGTTTCAATTGCTCTCTGCCCTACCCTATCCAGGATGCACATACAATGCTACTCTACTGTTGCCATAGAATGCTGTGCTTCTCACTTCGAATCCAGTGTATCTCATCTTTATGAACAGGAAAACAAAAGAGTGGGGGTGGGGAGAAATAGAAAAGCTTACAGTGGTGTAGAACAGGGATTTGCATTTCAAAGTAAGGAGAATTAAAAGCCATCCAGGTGTTATCGGATTCCAACACACACCAGATCCACATCAGTGACAAGATGATGGGAGTTGTAGTCCAACCATATAAAGAAAGTCATGAGTCTCATCCTTGTTGGGTCCCCCATCACTTTTTTCTTTTCTTTCTTTTTGCACGAAATGGGGATGAAGGTTATGAAGTTGGAGGACGTTGTTCTGGGTATGACAAGGTGGGGTGATGGGATGTCCCACCTCTGTGGTTTTAAACCTCCCTAGTCAATCTGCTGTATTTGAAGATTTTAATCAGTCTTTAACCTGTTTCCCCAATTCCTGCCTTCTGCTCCCTCTATTGTTCTCACCACTGTGAATCTCTGGTCATCACAGCCCACCGTATTCCCTTGCAGATCTCTTCCATGACCTGAACCTGTTTCAGGAAACCTGGCTGACCGAAGGTAAGGCAAGGTTTTGTTAGCTTTCCTCCTCTTTTGGGTGTTGCCTTTAATCTGTCTTTTTCCGACTCTCCTTTTTGCCTCTTTCTCCCCCTCTTGCTTCTCGATGTTTTGCGTGCACATAGCTGAGTCTCTAGGCTTAGGTAAACTCAAGAATATGAATCGTATCATTGTGTCGATATTTGCTTATGAAAGGAACTTGGTGTGGGGCCTTTCCAGCATGGTGGGCTGATGACTGTTGAGTGAGATTTTGGGGGGGGGGGTGGGTTGGGTTGGTGCACCCCTTGGAAATCTGCAGGTCTACCACTTAGTCTCAAATTTTGGAAACAGACACTTTATTCATTATTTATTTTAGAAAGGCTTTGCCATGTTCTCTCTCTTTTTACGTACGGGAGGCTTGTTTGGTTTTGGTGTTTCTTGGCTGTTTCTTCGCTACTCTCTCAACTGTCATCAGCCTGGGAAGGGAAACTTGCAAATTCCCAAGAGGCCAATTAATATAAATGGTAGTTAATTGCAGGTTTGAAGTGGGCTTTGTATTTTTGTGCCTAGAGATGTGGCATTTTGAAAGGTTAAGGAGTCTCTGTGTCTTATTTACTTTAATTCAGAAGGTTAATTGTGCTTAGCTGGAAAGTGAAAGAAAGATCTTGAGCCCCAGCAAAGATGAGATAATTGTAGACATTTAATGGCATGGATGGCACATTTTTAAAAAAGAAAGCGGATCATAAGCTGAAGTGGGGAATTCCACCGCAATGACTCAGAAATACATGCATGCCTGAGTTTGCCTTTTATCTGAACTAGAAATTTGTCAGCCTAGTTTGATAATACAGTAGAATTTATGGTTCGCTTTCAGTCAAGTGGCTGGTTCGCATCTTACTTGGATAAGTGCAAGAAAAACAATTTTGAGTCTTACGGAACTGAACTTGTTGAGATACAGCTTCCACTTTTTTCTTTAAAAACCAAGCTATTAGACTGCATTGTTTTGGAGAAACATTTTTATAAGCTCTATAACCCATTGTTTCCCTCCAAAATTGAAAGACTGGGAAAACACTTTTCAAAAGGTTCCAGACGGCAAGTCTCCTTCCTAGAAACAGAATACATTATGGAAAATTATGTAACACATGCAGGCATATTTGAACTGCATAATTTATTCTAGTGATATAATTTTATTTTTTTAATGTAAGTCAGGCTTAATGAAGACTTCGAACTAAGGTTTACATTCTAGAAATAGAATACATTATACACAACTGAGTCAATGCATGCAAGGATATTTAATTTGCATAATGTATTCTGGTGATATAATTTTATTTTGCAGTTTTACTACAGTCTAAAGAACACACTACTATAGGCAGTGGCTGGTCAGTTATATTTTAAGAACTATAAGGATGAGGCTTGGAGGAGTTTTTTTAAAACCATATTTTGCCAGAATTCAGTTCCTAATATTGTTCAAGATATTTTTGAAAAGTGAATTTCTAAATTAGGGGTACACACAAAAATAGATTGGCTTGCACAGAATAGGGAAAAAAGAGGAAGGTATTTAGAAAACTTTCGTTGCAAAGCATGAGTTTTCTTACAGTTGAAAGTGCATACTACTAGGTTTAAGTGTTTTAAGCACTATATTTTGGTGTCCTGTGATTTTGAATCCTTAACATGGTAATTTCACCTCCTTGCATTTAGAACATAAATAAATCTGATTTCTGGCTGCCAAACACACATTCTAGGAGGGCCTGTTCTTAGTATGCTGCTCTCAAACTAGTGTCTAAAAAACCTAGTTGGAGAACGATGGATGCTGTGCTTAATTTAGGTTATCATTCTATCCAGGTTTACCTGGGAATAAGCCTCACTGAATATAGAAAGTAAACAGGCGCTGCGCAAGCTTTAGCAAAGGTTCTCGGGATGTGGAGTCATGTTAGGGCTAGCAACAAGAGAGTTTCCAGGAGTGTAAAATAACATTCACCTCATCTTTGGGCATAGGGGTCCCGGGGACCTCCAGCAACAACTCAGAGGGCCACATGATACTGTCAATAGGCTGTACTTTGCCCACATCTGCTCTCTTGAAGCAGATGTGGGCAAAGGACAGCCCCTTGACAGTAGCATGCTTGTAAAAGCCACTTGCTAGGCCATAACAGTGGCTGAGGAGAATTGCACCTAAATCCTGTCTGTAGGCTTCTCGCACACAGTGTGGTTCTTATAATTATTAGAATCTGGGGTTTTGCTGAGAAACTGAACAGTGGGAAATTAAGCCTTAAGGAGAAACAAAAGGAGTAACAAGTTACACTGGACAGAGTTCAACAGAAGAATTGTTTACCTTCGTGGTTGTCGTGGCTGCCAGCTTAGATGTTGTTATGGCTGCCATCTTAGATAGCTTTAAAAGTGGGATTAGTCTGAATCATGGAAGACAAAGCTGCTGATGGCAGCTAGTCATGATGGCACATTGCCTCCAAAGCACATTGCCATCTACTGAAGTCCAGACAACCAAGAGGCATGTGGCCAGGTCTTGGAGGCAGTATGCCTTTTGCTATCCCTTGGTGGGGAACGTAAGAGGAAAGGCGGTGTTGCACTCATGTCCCTTTTGTGAGCTTGTCTAAGGAATCTGGTTGTTCACTGAGGCAAACTGAATGCTGGGTGAGAGCTGGGCAGAGTTCCCTTTTTTTTTTTTTTACTACCACTCCCAGAATTCCCCAGTGTCCAAATGCTTTGCTGGACTAATCAGGCTTCTATTCTGACCAGACCTTGGCAAAGGTCTTTCTTTTTTTCTTCAAAACAGAAACTCTTAGAATTCCAACCCATGTCTATAAAAGTTTTTATATCAACCTTCATGTATAAACCCATGCATGAGCGTTTTATCTGTGTGTCTGAGGAAGTGCAGTGAAATAAATCTGTTAGTCTTTAAGGTGCCGCTATGCTTTTGCTTTTATTTTTCACTTCTGTTTGGGTTTTTATATGGGATGAAACAGACTCATGTGGCTGCCTCTTTGAAATCCTGTTGTTCAGCAAGACTTCGAGCTGCAATGCTGTTTGACTCCCAAGCTGAACTCAGCAAATTCCTAAGGTGTATTCTGTGATCCAGACTTACTTCCAGGGTGGGTGGTAGATTGTACAGGAGTTTTTAATCTAAGACTGTAATTGCTGATAATAATTTAGGGCATCACAAAACTGATGTTTGATTCTTTATTTGAAAGTCGGGCGTGTGCTGAAGACTCTTGAGGTTTTCTTTACATGAGAATCAGAGATCTGTTGCCTGTAGCAGGGAATAAGGATGAAAACAAATAATAATGTAGAGATACCACCTTCTTGGCTTGATTGAATGAAAGATGTATCTAGCCTTATGTTGATCCAGCACCCTCTCTACACAAATAACCCAAGTCATATGCCTCTGAAAGCTTACATACAAGGTATGATACGAGAAAACAGTTCCTTCATTGCCTGCCTACAGCATCTTGTACACTGCCCTTGTTTTTGGATGCTCAGTTTGGGCTGTGAGACAGGGATGGATTTCTAAAGTCATACACTCTTGATCCCAGTTTATCCCTTTCGACTGAAAAAAGCCAGTGTTAAGGTGGTGTGCTCAGCATACAATTGTGGATTCAGTTTCAAGATATCATGAGAGTCTGACATATGTGACTGTAATACATTCAACCATAAATTTTTAAATCAGGTTATTCTTATACATAATCTAAGTAAATGTGATTTTTAAAGAAATGAACTAAACGTTCAATATAGGCTAGAATCCTATTGCCAATGTATGTTTGTGTAAGGGAAATCATGTAAGTCATGGTAGCAAACTGCCACTCTTTAACAAGATGCTGGTTGCATTCCTGACTGCACACCCAACTGGGTACATGCACAGAAATGCAACTAGCTGTTAATGAGTGGCAATTTGCCACCAAAACTTCACACCATTTCCCTTATACTTGTGTAAGCCAGCAATAGGATTCTGGCCATATTCTTTCCTTTAACCATTCTGGAAGGAAGCTTGGCTTGAAAAGAGACACGAAGCCTAATATAGGGAGTTGTGAAAGCATCCCATTTGCTAAGAGCCTGGCATCTGCAGGCTTTGGGCTTTATTTCCCCCCCCCCCCCAAACTATTGCAGCAGAAAAACAAACAATGCCTAGAGTAAAGGCTTTGGCAGACACTGGGATCTATTGGAAATCATGCAAGGAGCTTCCTGGAAACCTCTTGGAAGTACACAGCTCCTTTGAGAAATAATGCCTGCTCTTTGTGCACCATGTTTTGAAATGGAGGTGCAGTGGCAGTGTTTGAGTGTGTGTGTGTGAGAGAGAGCACCCTGATGTATTCCAGAATGAATTAAATTGCTTCCCATCCAGAATGAATTAAATTGCTCCACAGGCTAAGTGAGTAGCCTGGGGTTGACTTTATCATTGAGTAAACTGACACGGCTGCCTGAAGCATCAGATTTTGGAGTATCATGAAAGGGCAACACCATTTTAGATACTTATTTTCTATTATCACACTTTTACTTTCAGGGCAGAATGGGGGGTTTCGGAGCTTTTTGGTCTCACATGTCAAGACAACGTGGTTGGATTTAGGTATCATGTAGTTTGACTTGACTAAGGGTTCCATTGACTGCTCCACCTTAGGAGCAAAATGCTTTGAGCCAACCCAGGCTGCTGCCGGAGTTTGGAAAGTTATTTTTGGAAAGGAATTCTTTACAGTTTTAATACTAAAGATTCCGAAGTTGTTAGAGCCATTATAACTGCAATTTTCAAAATTCTCTTTATTTTCTTCTTTTTCAAAAGTAACAGAAGTGGCTGCCGCTACTTATATTTAAAAAAAAATCAAAATGTTGCAATCCACTGGCTTGTGATAAGAACATACCTAATTAGTGAGGCCACAAGTGAGTAGCATAGTAGCTTTTAAAATAGTTATACTTCAAAAAAATATGGTGTTATCCCTTCTTACGATAGAGTTACAGTGTAATTTAAGGTCTTCCAGATAGTACGATATTTTCGTTCTTTTTGTCGCTTGGTGATGGAGGATCATGGGACTTATGAAGACTCGTAGCCTAGCTATTAATTGTCTGACACTAAAGAGATTCAACACAATAGTTGCTGCTCAAAGGTTTGTGGCCCACCAACTTTGCAACACAACTGCATTTGCCAGTCTCCAGCAAATTTCCACTGTTCTTGACTATGATGTGTGTCAAACTCACATGGCTAATCTCTGCCTCTCAGTATAAAGTGGCACCAAAAAACAACACAAATCAAAGCCCTTGTTTTGAGGCTGGAGAGAACATCCAGGAACATGTGTGTGTGTGTGTGTGTGGGGAACAGTACACAGAGAAAAGGACCACCATTTGGGTATTGATGACATTTATGCTAAGAGCAGTGCAGAGCCGCACCCTTAAAGTGGAACAAATGGTACATCTGAAGGAGTCCTTAGTTATGCTGTATGCACTTACTCTTTTGCTGTGCCGTTAGCTTCTCAGTTCAACCCACTGATCTTCTACTCACCCAGCTTTGATCAAAAAAGGGCAATTCTGAACTCTGTGGCTGGTTGCCAACCAACCTTAAGTGTGTGCAATGTGTGCTAGTGGAGGAATTTCACTGTCTGCGGAGGAACTGTTGAGCATTCACATTATCTGGCCTCATTCAACTCTCCGATCCAAGTTGGATTATAAAACAGGGCAGGTAAATACATCTTCAGCTTTCTTGGCTTAAGGATGCCCAGAGATGGTGAGTTTTTAACAAAATCAATTGTTATCAATTAAAAGAAAAACAAGGAGCCAGGATTTTGATTTTGCAGCTGGACTCTAAAGCTGTGATTCTATGCATGCTTGCTTAGAAACAAGCCCTCTTGAATTCAATAGGACTGTTTTCTCAATAAAAATGCTTAGGATTGAAAAACACTAGCTTGATAATTATTTTTGAAGGAGATCCATGACCAAAAATATGTTTGATAGTTGGGACAAGCTTTTCTGCTGTGGTCTAGCAGATGATTCACAGGATCCCTATCATTAAATCTACATTATAGTATTAGATACAACCACTGCATTTCTATTTTCCCAGATCTTCAAAAATCTCCTGATACAAATCAAAACAACTAATATTTGTAATGCAAAATGATGATCTGAAGCTATAACAAATAGCTCCCAGTTTGAAAAGAAATCAGTTATTGTATCCATATTATTCCTGCTGTATGCTGCCTTTGTTAAATTATCCATCCATGCAATTTCTAATATTTTAAGTTGCCATGTTGTTACAGGAGTTAAACTCCTTTATTTTGTTTGAAATAATAATATGACAACAATAAAAGTGCTAGAATTGCAGAGCCAGACTGGTTCCTTTTAGAAAAGGTCACTCAAGCAAGAGATGAGAAGCCTCCCAGTCATGGCTCTCAACATTAATCCTGAAAAACAGGCACAGATATTCATTACAAATCTTCTCCAGTATTTATTCCTGCCTAGGATGCCTTCCCAAAGCCAGTGTCATGAAGAAAGACATTGCATGAAGAGAGACTTTTGGATTCGTACAACATGTGGGTATTTTTTTGCTTTCCCCCAGAGTATCATTTTTTTAGCAAAATAAAATTAATACTTATGATTTAAGATGTTCTCTATCTACCAAGGGACCTATCAATTTTGCCTCTGGATAGAGATGGCTCGAACATCGCAGCTGGATACTATGTTTGGGTGTACATGTTGGGGCGAGGGGAAGAAGATGGCTCAACCATTTGTTTTGTTTCCTTATCTCAGGAGTCCTAGGGATAGACCTTGATGTAACCAAAACCGTCACAACATGCAGCAGAATCTAATTTAAATGTCTGCTACAGCCCCCTGGTAACCTGAAGCCCTCTGGATCTTTAGACAACAATATTTGTCACACACCCCGCCCTCCACTAGTGGGATAGATAGGAATTGCCCTCCAAAATTCCTATTTATTCTGGCCAAATTGAAAGCTTACACACTATTTTATGATATTTTGATTGAGCCAATAAAACTATTGCCCAAGTATGGATAGCATGGCGCTTATGGCTACATCAGTTAGTGTTCTTTTTTCTTTCAGGAATGATGTAAGACCTATGAGGACTGGTTTGGGGTGTTTTTCCCCTCACAGAGTCTTCAATGCCTCACCAGTTGTAAACTGCATATAGATGTGAACACTGTTGGTCAGAATGTAAATGCCAGTTGCAATCCTATACTCACACAAGAGTAAGCCCCACTGAATTCAATAGGGCTTATTTCTAAGTAGATATGCAGAGGATTGCACCGTTTGTTTGAAAACAGGTCTTTTGAAAACCTACACCATTGTTTCTTTGCAAGGTTCAGAAGTGACATATCTTGGAACAATATAAGCATTTGTGGTTTTGCTTCTGTTTGATTCATCTGTGCTGGTAGGAGATGGCTTTGCTCCTGGATTTCTTGGTTTTTAGGGTTTTATTGAATTTTTTTCATGTTTACTCCAAAACATGTTTACTCCAAAGATGACAACTTCATAGTCTTATCCTGTTATTGACTTGTCCTCGTTCCATGAGGAGTGGATGCCGAAGCCTCTCCTCCCCTTTTTATCATGTAACAATCCTGTGAGGTATCTTAGACGGCAAGAGGGTGATTGTCTTGTGTTCACAGCCAGTGGGCTTTAGATGGGAGTTTGCAGTGGGAATCTATGGATCAAATTCAGCTCCCTGTTCTACTGTGCCATGCTGGCTCTCAGGAATGAATAACATGCAGTGTTGAACGCTCAAGAATACCGACTCAAATTATTTTGGAGAAGTATTTGTACCTCCAGTCAGGCATTGTAGCCAGTGTACACAGGGCGAAGTTTAGATCTCTCCACCATCTGATTTTAATCTTAAAAATTGTCTCTCCCTTGTGGGGGGAAGTGTTCCAGCTAGCACTTTAAAATGCACTCAGCCTTGCAACAATTTTAGTGTTGTTTCAGTCATCCCTGGGTTTTTTTTTTTTTTTTGTAACTGCAGTAGAAATCTTTCTGTGTTTTCCAGGCACTTCTGCTTTCCACCTCCCTCCCCCACTGCAAATTGCAGCCTATGTCATTCTCTCTTTTTATTTCAATAACTGTGAATTTCTATCTTCGTGCTTCCATGAAATGGCAATCCTGGAGTCATCAGCTTCCATCTGAGGGACAACTTTAGCAAATAGCTGCGTGTACATAAAGATGGTGAACAGGTGCTGTTGCCCAAATTCAGCACTTTCTTTGTGTTTGTTTGTTTTCAAAGGAAATGACAAACGTTCTGATTATGGAAGAAGATGTTCAGGAGGTGAAAGGCCAGAGAATACCTTCCTTTTGCTCAAGTCGTGAGAGCACTTTAGGAGTTGTAGTGTGAGATTTAGAGTCTAGAAAATTTTCTTCTTTGGGCAGAGGTGGGTGGGTTTGAATGTAATTTTCTTTTTTTTTTTTTTTTTGGAATTCTGCACTTCTATAAGTTGAGGGATTTTGGGGAACACTGCCACCCCCCTCACAAAAAAGCAAATTTTTCTATTTCTGGAATGCTTGTTTAGCATAGACTGAATGACTATGTATCATGGTGTTGTCGTTAGATCAGGAAGACCATTGTTTGAATCTCCACTCAGCTATGGATTTTTCTGTTTGAGGTGACATTGTGAAGAGTTCCATCTCTCAGTCTAACCTACTGCAAATTTAGTTGTTCTTAATAGTCTGGTTAGGGGACGTGGTGGCGCTGTGGGTTAAACCGCAGAAGCCTCTGTGCTGCAAGGTCAGAAGACCAGCAGTTGTAAGATCGAATCCACACGACAGAGTGAGCTCCCGTTGCTTGTCCCAGCTCCTGCCAAACTAGCAGTTCGAAAGCATGTAAAAAATGCGAGTAGATAAATAGGCACCACCTCGGTGGGAAGGTAACGGCGTTCCGTGTCTAGTCGCGTGGCCACGTGACCACGGAAACGGTCTTCGGACAAACGCTGGCTCTATGGCTTGGAAACGGGGATGAGCACCGCGCCCTAGAGTCGGACACGACTGGACTAAATGTCAAGGGGAACCTTTACTTTACTAATAGTCTGGTTATCCTTATTAGATTTTGACTCAAGGAATTGCTCTATCCTAGCCTTCCAAAACCTAAGTCTCTCCATAATGACTAGTCAACTGCCATACTTTCTAGTCAGTGGGCTAGTGGTTGCAAATGATGGAAGTTGTAGTCCATCACATTTGGCAAGAATCGAGCTATGGAAGGTTGATCTAATCTTTCCTGAAATCTGCCTAAGCCATGACTGCTTCTGGTGGCAGTAAGTTCCATATATTCACAATGTGTTATTCCATGTTTTTGTGATCACCACCCTTAGCTCAGCAAACAAATAATGAGATGGAGGGAGCTGGTCTGGGGGTGATGGGAGTTGTAGTCCAGCATAAATGTAGCCCTGGGCCCCTTGCCTCAAGAAGGCATTATGTACTCAAAGCCTGGCAAAATTTCTTTTTTACATTTTTTTTTTTTTGGCCTCCATATCAAAATATGTCATTACTGCCTATTTTTGCTCCTTTCAAGGCAGTAGTTCTAGGCATATGTAACTGAAAGTAAATGGCTTGCATTCAGTAAGGCTTACTTCTGAGAGGATCCGTCTAAGATTGCATTGTGGACTCCCTAACCATCTTCCAAGTAATTTTGCACATTATTCCTTGCTACTCCTTATGCCTAAGTTTCCCTTTTTCCAATTTCTAGAAAAACCTTGAGCCACAGTGAAGCCACTGTAAATGTCTACAGGCTGAAACAGAGATCTAAAGAGAGGCTGGGGCTTTTTAGCACATACACATGGTATAACTGGCTTGATGGCTCAGTGGATTACAGCGCCTGCCAGCAGTTGGAAGTCTGATTCGCTACAGTGTCTTCTTGGAAAAAAGCCAGCCTTTGCAGCCTTGGGCAAGTTGCATTGCCAGAAGGAGGGACTGACAACCCTAACTCTAGAAACTACTGAGAAGGGTCAGCATAAGTCAGAAGTGGTTCAATGGCACATTGCTTGTGTGTGTACACAGACACATTAATAAGCTAATTTTCTCTATATCGATATGCCTATTAATCAGTTGATTATTTCTATAATTTGTGTTCAGATAGAAAGTTGTTTTCTGGCCTCATCCCAGCCAACGCCTTCCTGAAAGCAAAAGTCTTTGCATCAAAACTTCTAAGACAGTAAGGCCATTGTGTGCCTGCCAAAAATGTACACTAGCCTATTATTGCCGGTATATTTATCCTATCATTATGTTCATTACTTGTAATATTGTCACTTTGAAAGTTCATTACCCAGGTCAGTATTCTATTTCACTGGGTCCACACCCCCCCCAACACCCACCCACCCCTCTGTGGCCTAAATAATGTACTCTTATCTGTCTGAGAAGCAGGATTGTAATCCATACAAGCTTACACTGAAATAAATCAATTAACCTTAAAGGTGTCACAATATTTTTGTTTTTGTTACATATGCTCGGTTGCAGTCTCTGGTCACATTATTTTCTGGAGCGACCAAAGACAGCCAGCATGGCTGGATTTCCAAGGGAGCAATGGCTTTGTCAGAGATTTCTAAGATAGGAGAAGTTCTGGCAACTCTGAAAAAGATTTGGAAGAGAGCTACAGCGATGATTCAAGTCCCAGAATACGCATCTCGCGATGGCAATAAAAGCTGTGGTTTGGCTCCTTTGCTCAAGTTTTCTGCATCTTATTTCATCTGTGGCCACTGTGGCCTGGTTTGTTTGTTTGTGTTTTTTTGGGTCTCTCGGCTTGTACGGTATTTTGCTGTGGCTGGCAGTGTTTAGCTTGATCCATGAAGGCTAGTGACTTACCCAGTCTTGTCTTTTCAGCTGGGTTTCCAGCTTGGAGGCCCTTTGCTCCTTTCCCCACTTGATCTGAATGTTTAAGCAATGGGTGTTGTATGGTCAATAAAGGCAAAAGAGGAAATATTGCCAAGTGTGTGCGATCTCTTCCTTCCTTCCTTCCTTCCTTCCTTCCTTCCTTCCTTCCTTCCTTCCTTCCTTCCTTCCTTCCGATGTTTCAGAGAAGTGAGGAAAGAGCCAGCCTTGCTCCTGAGCAAATCTACTGGGGAAAAGAATATGTCAAAGTGGTTGCAGTCCCAAGGGGGGAAACCTGCTTTTGTCTCTTGGCTGTAATCTGCTCTGAACTCATAGGCATCTAGATTTCCTTTTCCTTTTTTCTCTCCCCCCGCTGAACCTCATATTTCTTTTAGTGCCTGTTTTTAATAAATGCCTCGTGAGGGATGCCAAATGTTACTTGCCCTTCTTTCTTGCACTTTGCAGCTCAGGTTCCAGACAGTGATGAGCAATTTGTTCCTGACTTTCATTCAGAAAACTGTAAGTACTGCGACTGGGGAGATGGCAGGCGTTGGGGAAGGTAGGGCTTTGGTGGGGAAGACCGGAAGGATACGATATGACTGCTGGAGTATGATGTAAATGTCTGGAACTCTAGCAGCCTGATCCATTCCACTGAAGTCAGCAGTTCAGCTCTCTGGCAGCTTGGGTTCTTAAAAATACTTCTGCCCTAAGCCTCAGCGCTCTTCAAATGGCAGAGCTTTCGAGAATACACAGATCCTACTTCATTTCTCTATTTAACAGTGGCAATTTCTTATGTCCACGTCATGATTGCAGCTTGAAGCCTGCATAGGATATTCTAGGTGAGGGGTGGCAAAATGGAGCCTGCAAACCACCTTTGTGTGTGTGTGTGGAAACCCCCACACCAATAAGTGCCTGTTCCTGGAAGCCTCTGGAAACATTTCCCCCCCCAAAAAATCAGGTCACCTCCCTGTAAGATGAACTCCACACCCCATCTCTCTCTCTCTCTCACTCTCTCTCTCTCTCTCACACACACACAAAATTCCTGGCCTTGTGTAACTTGCAGCAGTTCGTGGCATTGAAAGTTTAGGCTCCAGTCCCTCTGAAACTGCCTTTCTCCTAGCCTCTAGGTCTTTCTACTAAATTTTAGAAAACACCTCATTTACTTTGCAAAGATCTAACCTTGGAAATATTGCCTTAATGGATCACAAATCCCAGAATACTTGGCCAGCACCATAGCTAGGAATTCTAAGAATCATAACCCTTGTAGTTCCCAAGCTCCTGCAGAGATATAAATTAAAATAACCAGCACCATACACAGTTATTCCCTAGGGAGAATAATGATTCCCACCTTCCATTGTTCTCTAATGAGAGCAATGACTCTGACCTGACTGACCAGTAGGACAGCCCCATGAAATGGAGAACAGGGATCCCATCCCTTTAATTGTTGTGTGGAAGAGTTAGTTTCAGCCTGTGTAGCTTGTTATGCAAGATACACCTGTTAAAATTTCCTCTTCCACACATATTAAAGGGCAAGGAGACCTGTCCTTTGTTTGAAGTGGCCACCCTAGTGACAACCCCAAGGCTAGGGTGGGCAACATGTGGCCCTCCAGATGTTTTGGGCCTTGAACTCCCTTCAGCCCTTTCCAGTATACTCAACAATGTGAACTGTTGGCAGTGAGTATCACAGACATCTGGAAGACCAATATTCTCTGCTCTTTATCTAAGCCAGTGGTTCCCAACCTTGGGTCCCCAGATGTTCTTGGATTACAACTCCCAGAAATCCTGGCCAGCACAGCTAGTAGTGAAGGCTTCTGGGGGTTAATCCAAGAACATCTGGGGACCCAAGATTGGGAATTACTGCTCTAAACACATGTTTTAAACATTCTTTGCTTAACTTTCCATACAATCATATAAAGAAAAATAAATGTGGCTCTATTTAGAGCGAAGAGCATGAGGGGGGCAGATTCCCAGGGGGGTGGCTTTGGGGACACTTTGAGAGCCAGATCAGGCTGCTGATGGGTCACTTGAGGCCGTTCTGTGTACAGGATCCTGTTTTTTTGGCTTAATGGCACAGCTGGCCCTGAACCTAGCTCATATAAACTGGCTGTATGTGTACATGGAATGAATCTGCTTTGATGACTCACATTTGCATGGTGGTGATGATGATGATGATGACAAAGCAAAGCATGCTGCTTATAGCAAAGCGTGCTATAGTCCTATATAGTCCTACATGACAAGGACTATAACTATTACTATTTTGCTCCTCAGTGGCCCTTCACAGCCCCCCAGCTAAGATCAAAAAGGAGCCGCAGAGCCCGTGTTCAGAAGCCTGTGGGTCCCACAGGCAGAGGCAGCCTTTCCAGTACCACCATGGAGAACAGTGCCTTTACGCCAGGTAAACGCTGGAGGAGACAGAAGCCATGTCAAGCCAAGCTTCCTTGTTTGATAAAGTGTGTTCAGAACTGCCATGCTAGCTCAGACCCAGAACACAGAAAAGAAACTGTGTTGAACTACATCTCCCTGGAGTCCCCTGGGTGGTTAGAAAATTTACGGGAAATATACTCCAAAAAGTAACTTTTCCACACTTTGCTAAATGTTCTCCTCATTATAGAATGAGAAGGTCCCTGGTTACTCTGAAAGGGAAAGAGAATTGAGAGGAAAATGGATGAGCTGGCTGCCTAAGGACTTTATTCTGTGTAACAGCCAAGGGAGTCTGAGTCCATAGATCTATTGCTGGGTCCTTTTCAACAACTCCCAGGATTCTACATCTAACATAGCCAGTAGCTGTGCAGAGTGGTTCTAGGACTTGTGATTAGGAAAAGTAACTTTTCCAAGTTTTAGTTCATTCATTATATAAATCATTTTCTCTTTGAGACATGTTGGCTCTCATTTTCAGTGGATGGTCCCAAATATTTGTACTGTGATGGTGATTGTAAAATAGATGTGTTTGTGTGCATGTGTAAAATTCACATAGTGTATTAGATCTCATTACTCTCTCGATTGTTCTTTGTGCCCATGGACCATGTTCCTCTAACCAACCTGCTGTCCTGTCTTGGCTTATCTTGGGTTCTTCTGTCTCCAGATGAATATATGGAACAATGTGACACCAGGCTGTTTCACTTCTCTCTCTGGACCAGGGCAATAACTAACTAACTAACTAAAAATAGTATTTTTTTAAATTGGCCCTTCCTCTCCATCCATTGCTTTATTCTCTGAAGACTGAGGAGCTTCATGGCACAGTGGTTAAACTGCTGTACTGCAGCCAAAACTCTGCTCATGATCCGGGTTCAATCCCAGGTAGCTGGCTCAACATTCAATCAGCCTTCCATCCTCCTGAGTTGGTGAATTGAGTACCCAGCTTGCTGGGGGGTGGGGGCAATGTGTAGCCTGCATAATTAAATTGTAAACTGCCCAGAGAGTGCTTTAAGTGCTATGGGATGGTATATAAGGAGGACATTTTGCTTCTTACTTTGGTTTGTAATGTTCCTCTCTGGTCTTCTTGATCTTTGCTTGGACTCCTTGCTGCAATCTGGTTCAAGCTTAACCTATCTTAACCATACCTCAGTGTTCTGTGCTAACTAGTGCTTGCAAAAGTTACTTTTTCAGACTATAACTCTCAGAATCTTCCAGCCAGTATGAGAGCCATGTTATGGTAGCCATGCTGGTTCTTGGCTTCGGGGAGTTGTAATCCAAAAAGTAACTTCTCCAAGCTCTGGTCCAAATATTTTTTTCTGAAATCTTTCATTTCTCACATTACCAAGAATACGTAATACCTTGGATCTCTATATTTATTGATTGTTCCATTTATGTCCTGTCCTTTTTCTTCAAGGAGTTCAAGCAGCAGCTATGGCTCTCCTCCTCCCCATTTTCGTCCTCATGACAACCAAATGAGGTAGGTTAAGTGGAGAGTTAGAGTGAGGCTGAATAGTAAAGTGAACTGAATAGTAAAGTGTGGATTTGAAACCGAGTCATTCTAGGTTCCAGTGCTCTAAATGGAGTATGGTCTGCTTAGCATGCGTATTTTACAGCTGTACACACAAATGGCCTTTCATAGTTCTCCATTGTATCTGTGGGCAGCAAAATTGTGTAATCTATTTCATCAAATTTATCCAAAAGAAGGAGAAATTCTTTAACCATTTATCAGAAATTCTTTGACCACTTCTGCTCACCATTAGCAGTGCTGTACCATAGGTTCGTTTGTTTATTTACTGTAAGGATGTTCATTTTTCTGCACTTCCACTGCAAGTGGTGATAATGGTAGTTGTGTTGTCCCTGGGCTGCCATTTTGTATCCCCCCTGTTGCTGCCCACCTAATGTCTTTCTAGGACATGGTGATGGAGGTATTAGGGTTTCAACTGGCAAAATAACAATAAAAGTAAATGGTGCGGAGAAATTGGAAATAATTCTGCAAAATGACTTTCTCTTCCTGGAGGAATAAGAGCAAGAAAAATCTCAAAATGCTTCCCCGTAAAAAAGTATCTTCTGAGGAATTTTGGCTCAATGCTTCCCATTCTTCAGAGTCAAGAATTTTCCAAATGTTATATAGTAGGACTCCCATATCCGCAGTATCGGTATCCACGGTTTCACTTATCTGCGGTTTGCCACAGCATTATATACAATGTGTAAGGGCGCTGCCTTGTGACCTTTGTCCCACCTCCTTGTATGTTGTTTATAGGGTTCCTTCATACCCACAAGTTTAAGGCATCCACAGCAGATACGGGGTCCTTCTGTATTTTGGAGGATTTCACTATACAGTATGACCCCGTACAGTATGGAGGAAGAGCAAAGTTCTTTCCAGCTGCAGAAAAGAGTTACTTCTATGGCAAAAAAAAAAGCCCTCCCATTCCAAGAACTTTTAGTTTCCTATGAAAGAATTTTTATTTCCCCATTTCTATGCTTTGTGCTTACAACCCTCCTGAATTTCTTTTGGTTTTACTTTGAGGATGTGAAGAAATTTCACCAATTGTTTTGTTTGTAGTCAAGACAAGCCATCTTGACACAGCTAGACATTCTGTCAAAGATTCTCAAGCTCCCACAAGAGATTTCACCTCCAACATGAGACCAAGATAAGTCCTTCCCCCCCCAACTCCCTAACATGGTTTGTGTGATTGGCAAAAAATGTCTCAAGCATGTTTCCTTTGTTAAGTACACATGGACACATCCAAAGAATGAACACAATGTGACATCTGATTGCTCTTAAGAGCATGCAACAACATAGCAAGTTTTAATTTTGGTGCATTTACCACCAGAATCTCCTAGCCAATCTCTTGCCCTAATTCTCTCCCCAGACAACCATTCTCTCCAATATTTAACACCCACACAGATTTTCTCTCATCCCATTAACAGACACAATTATGACTACTTCTGAGTAACCAAAAACTCTTAATAGACTTCTCAGGCCCAAGAAAAGAGAATTAAGCTCTATTTTCTGTTGCTGCTTAAGGTGAAACAAAAATGAATCACAATTTTATTTGCGTAGGTTTGGTATTTCCTACTAATCGGACCCAAACATGATTTCATAACTTGTTTTGGATTAATATGTGCATTTGCTATATTTTACCTTCCTGTTTACAAATGAATAAAATATATCTGCATGTGTGTACATGCTACTTAGGGATAATAACCTGAAAAACATCAATTCCAATTTTGAAACTGCCAAGCTTGCATTATATTCTGCTGGCATCTATTTCTTTCTCCTAATGAACTTTATGAAACAATATTTTTTAAAAGAAAGGAACATGGAAACATCTGCGTTTTGGAAAATGTTCTGCCCCCATCACTGGTCCTACCCTCTACACCACGTTGACTTCCTTTTGCTGTGCCTTCTTCTGATCTTTTCCCCACCTATGACCAGCTTGTGGCCCCTGAGATATTTCACCAGAGGAAACACATTGCTTGACAGGAAAGAAAAAGGTTCACGAATCCTGGTCTGAAAACACCTATATAGTGCCATTGCTCTGTCTGTTCCATTAAACCCTCCTTCCAAATTCTTCTTTCCCATAAAAGCTTGACAGCTTAGGAGGAAGTGTGGCCCTCCAGATGTTCTTAGGTTCCAATGCCTGCCTGCTGTAGATGCTCTAGACACGGACTGATAAACAAGAGCTGGAGTGCCACATGTTTTCCACTCCTGAGATGGATGAGGCTGATCTATATCAAGGGTGGGGAATGTATGGCCTTCCAGATGTTGTTGGACAGCAGCTCCCAACAGCCTTGTCAGCAAAGTTAAGGTGGAGGGTTGGTGGGAGTTGCAGTTCAACTGGATATGAAGGGTTGGACTTTCCACATCCCTGCCTGAGAGCAAAACCACACACAGTGTGTGGGAGATTATGATGGGATCTTCTGGCTGGAAACAGAAGAGAAGAACACCTTTAAATCAGTGCAGGGAATGTGATTCTGATTCTCAGAGGAGCACTGGAGAAGGGGGCATTCAACTACAGCTTGGAAAAGTTACTTTTTGGGACTATACCTTCCACAGTATAGCAGCCAGCATAGCCCTGTGGCCATGCTGCTTGCTAAATTCTGGGAACTCTCACTCCAAAAAGTAACTTTTCCAAGCTCTTCGTTTTCCTACTTCAAATTCCTTCCAAATCTGTTTCTAGTCTCCCCACACCCCCACCTTGCTTTTTTTCTCTATAGGTCTAGGATTGCCAGAAAGATTTAGGAGAACACTGCAGGGTAGAGAAGGGCACAGAAGCTACCATGCCTGCTTTGAGACATGAGGGCTTGAGAGGTATCTCAATCAAAGGCCAGGAAACCAGATGGTGATCTGCCATTTTCATGTTTGTAGTTTCCTTCCCTGATGGGAATGAGGACTAAAGCTGTAGTCCTAGAAATGCTTACCTTTTAAGTAAGTTCCATTGAACTCAGTGGGGCTTATTTTTGAGTAGACAGATATAAGAACATTTCAGTTTGTAAGCAATTCATTTTTCTCACCTGATTCTCTTTTCCTCCCCCTTTCTACTCTTTGGCCTGTTAATAATAATAATCATCATGTGCCTTTGTCAATTCTGACATATGGCAATGCTTTTCAGGATTTTCCAGGTAGAGAATACTCAGCAGTTGTTTACCTGTCCCTTCCTTTGGGGGAAACCTGGGACTGTGCAGCTTGCCCAAGGCCACACAGGATTTTTCTTCTCCTGGGAGGCACAGTGGGGAATCGAACACGCAACCTCTGGCTCTAAACCACTGAGATATCCAGCCAATGGTCTATTATTAGCCATCCACTATCAGAATTTAGGCTGGTAGCTTTGTTCTTTGTTGTATGGATGATGCTGTTTGGGTTACATAAACATCCACATGTGGAATGGAGTTTACTGTCAGCTCATGTCTGACAATGTTTACATAAATGATTAAACAGCCACTTCAGAACCAATCTGCTATCCAAAGGTGTGCTAGGTTTAGGGCAGGTTGTTGATAAGAGTAAAGAGGGCTATATATTCTGCCATAACTGACGCCTGCACATTTCTCCAGGCAGGATACAAACTTTGCGAGCCCTCATGGTCCAGCCCAAGCAGCATCCAGCCGGGCATACCTTATGGAACCCAGGTAAGCTATTGTAGTGAATGGGCAGATATAATTTGAAATGTTTTGCTTCCCTATCCACCAGTTCTTGGAAATGCAGAGTAGATTACAATGTATTGACTTAAAACAGGAAGAAATTGCCTCATCCAAGAAATACGCCTGTTAAGCATTATTTATTATTGTTGTGTGCCGTCAAGTTGGAACCAACTTATAGTGGCTCTATAGGGTTTTCAAGGTAAGTGAGATATTTAAGGAGTGGTTTTACCAGTTCCACTTCCCCAGTGAGGTTCCACGGAGATTCAAACTCAGACCTCCTGAGTCCTCATCCGTCATTGTGTCCACTACACCATATTGGGAATGTGATTCTGATTCTCACAGGAGCACTGGAGAAGGGGGCATGTGGTTATTTATGACCCTTGAATTCTCATCTTCTGCACAAGAATTGAATACTGCCTCTATGACATATACACAGGTTAGGGCTCTGGCAAACTTATAATGGATAGGCAAAGTGTGGGGACGTTACTTTCTTAAGGACCTAGGCTTTTTCAGCAAAATATTCTTTTTTTAAGAAAAAAAAGGGAGTGGTGTAGGTACGGCCGAGGTCCAAAGATGCCCATGGGTGGCATCTAGACCTCTGGAAATTGTCCACCCGAGCAAGAGAAAGAGAGATGAAAAGAACTCCAGACTGGAAAAGAGGGAGTAAGCATTGTTTTTTTTACTTTTTGCTCTAAATACAATACTATTTTAGGAACACAGGAAGTCCCTCTAGCCTAGTATTGTTAACTTGGACTGGCAGAAATATTGCAGAGTTTCAGGCAATATTCTTTCTGAACCCTACTTAGCAATGCCTGGTATTCCTGGAAGTCACTCATTCAAGTTATAATGAGTCCTTTCCAGGATTCTCTTTTTCTTCTCTCTTTTTGCTGGAGTGTGGTTCAGTGTCAAACCCTCCCACTCTCTGTGCTTCCAACCTACGCCACCTTCTCAGCACAGCATGACTGAGATCAGAAATATGTCCTCACTATGTACTTGGATTCTAACGCCCATCAGTGTGAGACAGCATACCCAAGGGTGGAGGGATGGTAGCAGTTGCAATCCAAAAATATCTGAAAGGCTGAGCATTTCCCTTCTTGTGACTTCCTGAAAAGTTCAGTCGTGCATAGCAGAGACTTAAGTTTGTCTTTCAAAAACTTGGTTCAACTTGAATAGAGAGAAAGTTAATAAATATAGGAAGTTAAATGGACGTTAATTACTGAATTAAATTAATAACTATGAATAAATTAGGAAGTCTATATATATATAAAAAAATCCGACATATGCCACCTTCAGCTCACTGTGGTGGGATATATATGGAACAAATAAGTCATTTAATTATATATATATAATATATTAATTATATATTATATATAATTAATTATATATAATTAAATGACTTATTTGTTCCATATATATCCCACCACAGTGAGCTGAAGGTGGCATATGTCGGATTTTTTTCTCCTCATGTTCACAGTCCTTGTGAACTAGCTCAGGTTGAGAGATGAGGACTATTCAAGGTCAACCCATGAGTTTTGTGGTTCAGAATGGAACAGAATCTAGATCTAGAACCCAGTACTAGTCCAACATTCTGACCCAGTGGCTCCCAACCTTGGGTCCCCAGACATTCTTGGACTGCAACTCCCAGAAATCCTTGCCAGTACAACTAGTGGTGAAGACTTCTGGGAGTTGTAGTCCAAGACCATTTCAGGACCCAAGGTTGGGAACCACTGTTCTAACCACACAACCATTTTTGAATTCTTTCTTTGCTGATTGAAGAGCTATGCTGAGAAAAAAAGAGGATGCTGTGTGCAAATTCCTCTTCCTAAACTTCTTCATTTGGGGGATGATCAAGCTGTTGGTCATTTCTATGTTATTTAGTTGGCCCCTGAAACAACACACTCTTTCTGTCTTTTTCCTAGCTCCTTGTACCAGGTCCATCCTGAAACAGGCCAGTCCTTCTCTGCCTCTCAAGCCATGGGATCAGACAACTCACCTGCTTACCAGCGCCCATTGTCTGCCCCATGCCTGCCTTATCCCCCACAGGGCTTCAAGCAGGAGTTCCATGATCCCATGTATGATCAGGCAAATGTACTGGGGACCACAGGCAGCTCCCACTACACGGCAGGAGTGGTGATAAAACAAGAACAGATGGACTATGCATTTGATACAGGTAGGACCAAGAAGTGTCTCATTGAGGTGCGTGTATGAGATTTTGTTTTGTTTTGTTGATAAGCTGTGCAAACTTCATTAGATTTGGGATGGAAAAAGCAAAATAAACAAACAATTAAATTTTTAAAAATTGAGCGTATGGAGGTGAGGAACAACATACAGGTCTGCCCATCTGGGTCCATGGCTTGGAATGCTTAACTTTTCAAAATCTGAATTGGTCACATTAGGGTTGCTATCCCCCTTTTTTCCCTCTGACAAGGTCCTTGCCTCTAACACTTGTGTGGCAGGCAGGGTTCTCTCCTGTTGAATTTGGTTTGCGCTAATAGGGGAGAATTGTATTTTACTGTACTTTGAAAACGGCAGCCTGGATGGTGTAGTAGTCCCTAAAAAAAAAACACAAAACAAAATAAAAATATGTATTCTCGAAGGCTTTCACGGCCGGGATCCGATCGTTGTTGTAGGTTCCAAACACGGCCAAACAGCCCAAAAAACCTACACCAACCAAAATAAAAACACACAGGGTTAATCTTTAAAGTCCTATGAGACCCTTTGCTATTTATCCTGCAACAGGCTAACAATACGAACTACCCTCCTCAACATTTGTATGACAGGCAAACTTCACAGACCGCCGTGGAACTGAATGAGGGTCTTAATATTTGTTTAGACATCCTTCAGGTGCCTGCATTTGCTCACTCTTTTCAATATGGCTTTATGGGGGTGGGGGGTACACAGGAGTATTAATTTAATGCTCCTGCATCTTGTTAGAGACTTTTTCCCCCTGTAGGAATATATCTTACTGTCTTCCTTCGAGCCAAACTCTTTGTTCCCATGGCGCCTTCTGTTTTCTGCCACTCAATCCGATCCAGGTATGCTGCTGTGGGAGCAGAGAGAGGGTCAGGATTCTTTCCCCTTTACCTTCTAGGGGTGGTGGGTGCCTATTTTGGTAAGGAGGGTGGAAAACAGACGGGTGGTGCTGAAGTGACAGGCACTGCCAGGAGCAAAATTGTGTATTGAGAAAGAGAGAGAGAGAGAGAGAGAGAGAGTTAGTTAGTTGTATGGCTTCCCAGGGCTTGGCCTGGCATTGCATAACCTTGAACCTCCACCCACCGGCGGCTCTTTTGGCCCTGAGCCAGCCTGTTGCTGAATGAAGCAGAAAGGAATTTCATTCACAAAATGGAGGCCCAGGAACTGGGCTGGCGGGGGAGGGGAAGGTGTCAGATTACCCCGCCCCATTCATGCTTGTCCTTGTGGGACAGCTTACGTCACCCCTGCTGGCTGGTAACAGGGAAGCCAGCTTTTGGCTTGCCGCCCAGAGAGAGAAAATAAAGGCATGAGGAGAAAGTGACAACTTCTGAACTGTATGGAAGGGACATCCTAGTGCCTCACTGAAACCGCCGTCCCTCTGGCTGCTTTCCAGAAAGCAGCCCCCCCCCCGTACAGCCCCCCCCTCCCGGTTTCTTTCCTCAGCACCCCACATGGCCCACTGCTGAAGACGTTTCTTGTTTTTCCCCTTCTTTGCGTAAACATCCCAAACGCTCAGCTCTTGGGCAAAAAAGAAACAGGGAGCTTGTCTGACTTTCAAACATTTAGGCCAGGAATACACACATTAGTGTCTCTTTTTTTCCACCACCACTAATTGGGATGGGGAGGGTGGGAAGAGAGCCTAGTGGGAAGTAGAGCGTTTGCTTCTTAAGACGTGGACTTTTCTTTGCCAGGCTGGGACTAGTACCGTGTTTCCCCGAAAATAAGACAGGGTCTTATATTAATTTTTGCTCCAAAAAACGCATTAGGGCTTGTTTTCAGGGGATGTTTTATTTTACAGTTGTGTCGTCATCTTCTGGTTGCTGCACAAGGGTGGAGAGCGGGGTTTCACTTCACTGGGGCCTATTTTTGGGGTACGGCTTATATTACGAGCATCCTGAAAAATCATACTAGGGCTTATTTTCAGGTTAGGTCTTATTTTCAGGGAAACAGGGTAAGAGGAAGGAAGAAAAGTCCATTACTTCTTGCTACCGTTTTTCCTAAATTTATTTGGGTCATTGTAACACTTTTTAAATTCTGTGGGGCTATTTGCTTACTGTTGATGAATCTAGCAAATACAATTTTGCAAAATAAGTCTCTTCTTATTTTCATTCAAATAACAGACAGCATGAACAGTTATAACAACAACAAAATGCTAGAGTTTGTGCACCCAAGTCCTTGGGAACAGCACCGATGCAGGAATTGCTTGTAGCTTCTGCAGAGTTCAAGTGTCCTTTTGCTTTCAAAGTCAGACAGAAATCCAGGATATTTTCCTCAACTGGGTTGAGTATCTATAACATAGGACAGTCTTCAAACCCCTAAAATAAAATGTCAATACAATTCATGAATTTACAATTCATGAATTTGGAATTCATGGATTCACTAGGTAGCTTCACCCCTCCAACATAAACATACAAAAACTATACCTAAACTAAGCTGGCAAAGGCCTTAGTAGTCCAACTGGCAACAGCAGCTGCAGCCTCTTCAGCTCTCCTGCCTTTTCTGAGATTCAAACCTCTTACTCACAGCCCTGCCCTCTTATCCCCACCCCCTTTAGGCTGAATCAATATTTCATAGGAGTTATTATATTCCACCTTAAAATAAAAATCCCCCAAGATGAGTGAGTGAGTGAATGAATGAGCAAATGAGTGATCACCTCATTTTTATATTGCTTGATCTCATGGAATCTCTAGGCAGTTTACACCAAAATGAGTATATAATATATATTACAAATACTGTATAAGGTAAAGCATTCGATCCCAATATTTTTGTATATTTCTGTATATTTTTGTATATTTATATATTTTAGATATTTTATTGGTGGCTGGTCTTTTGACCGTAATAAAGTTTTATCTATCTATCAAGGTAAAGCCTTTTAAAATAATTGTAATATAATCATAAAAAAAACCCAAAGCAATTCTATCTGCCTTTTTATCCAAATACAGTACCACCACCAATAATAATTGAACAAACTGGTGATACAATAGCAAGATGCCAGGAAAATGAATAAGAAACAATTTTATAGAAAATCACACTTTTCAGAGTGTAGGGATAGGAGGAGCTAGATTATTCTTCTAGGAAGAGTATTCTGTAGCTTTTTGCCTCTGAAGAGAGGATGGATAGCCTCGTTCTATTCAATCCTATGCTTTGTATCTGTCTACAGATGTTCCAAGCTGCCATTCAATGTATCTGAATGTGGAGGGATTCCCAGGTCATTCCAACCCTGATGGCACATTAGGTGAGATACCTTTTTGGGATCTTTTCTTTGTCCACAAGTGCACCTAAACTGTGCAGTTATACAAATATGTGACAGTTAAACTTTCATGGTTCCATTGTACAGAACACTGTGATTTTGAGTTTGGCGAGCTACTGAGAATTACATTTCAAGGAATGCATTAGCATTCTTTAACATAGAATTCAAAGTACCCCACCAAATGACAAATCTCAGGACTCCATAGATTGGAGTCAAGAAAGTTAGTGGTATTAAATACTATTAATTATACCTCAGGCAGCAAAACCCCATGGACGAGCCCCAGGGAAGACTGTGCTCTGGAACTCTTTTTCAGTGTTGTGAGGTCAGTCCTGGTGCACATAAAATGGCAATTAAAAATGTATCACCCCAGACAACTATAGAGTTTCTGTACTGCTGAACAAGTAGAGCCCACGAGAGACTGGGAGCTTTTATAGGACTGAAAAACAATCATGTGACCAATTCTAGCCAATCTGGAGATTTGGGAGGAGCAATGGCTGCATTAGCCAAGCTGGAAATTTGGGAGGAGCAATTGTCACATTTAACTGATCTGGAGGTTCAAATAGATGTTTTGGTAGCCAATCTGAGTGACAATTTGCTCACTTCTCCTAAAGGGAACACAAAACATCTCTGATACGTTCTCATTTTTACAGGGTACAATTATGAGAAACAGATGCGACCTTTCCCTGATGACGTTTGTGTTGTCCCTGAGAAGTTTGAAGGTCAGAGACACAACTGAACTGGGCTTTCAACTGCATCAGTAGTTATCCTGCCCTGACCTGCATATTTAAGCTAAACAACAAAGGGAGGGATAATATCTCAGCCCGCTAGAAGCTGTATCCAGTGTTCATTCATAAAAAGTTCTATTTCTTCTGTAACACAGTCTGCAAGAACATGAGTTGGCAGAAATCCATTCTGTCTTGTGTTCAAAGTTAATCTATAATTTACATTGTCCTGTGGTATGTTTGTATACAAAGACCTTACCTCCAAAGATCAGACAACATCTTAACCAATATGACAGAAGAGAAAAATTTAGTTGATTCAAGTCTCATCATAAACTGGGTACTTCTAGGTTGTGTTATCATGTCTTGCTAAGCCATGGTTTATGTTAGCCATGGTTTGTTGCTTTAGACACTATTTTTTATACAGAAGACTAAATAAAACATGGTTTGTTTGCAGCAACAGGTTAGGACCCAACAAGAGGTCAGAATTAGGGATGGGCATGAATCTTGGGGTACTGTGCATTTCCTTCCCCCACCTCCCTTGCCAATGATCCACTCACCAGTTGGAGCACACTCCTCTCTTCCTCCTCTTTGGCTGTCTGACCAGTCCCTGGCAGGAGCACCGGTGAGTGGGGGTCCAGCTGGGGAGGCGGGGGACGAGAATGTGTGGCACCTGTTGTGCCATGTGTACAAACCAGCACAAACCTCCGAACTAGGGTTCGTGCCCATCTCGAGTCAGAATTCAAAAACCACAGCCTGACTAACCAGGATCTAACATGATCTTAGGTAAAACCTGGCTGTAGTCACATCAAAGCTGAACTCCACCTCTGTGCAGCATCTCAAAAGCCATGTGTAAATGGACATATAAATGTTAATTGTAAAATCCAGGTGATGATAGGGGTGCACATGGGTGTTTAACAAGCATAGATCAGGGGTTCACTTAGTTTATGGTTTATGACTGTCCAGATCTTGTTGAATTCTAACTCCCATCAGCCCCAGCCAGTATGCTGATAACCAGTGATGATAGAAGATTAATTAATTAGGTTTTTTTTATCCCACCTTTCTATTAACAGATAACATTTAAGCCATCTAACAGTCAACTAAACACAATTTAAACATTAAAAATAAATAAAATAATTGTAATAATAAAAACTGTCTGAAAGGCCAGGTTTAGAGGATACTCCCTTTCTGAAAACACCAGGAGTGGGAACTGGTTGGATTTTTGAGGTGACTGCATTCTACGTGATGGGAGTTGTAGTCAACAATATCTGGAGGGCCACAGATTCCCCATCTCTTTTGAACCAGCGTGCTTGTTCCTACAAAGGCTGGGCAGATCCTCTCAGTGAGCCTTCCAAGTGGAAAAACAAGGGCACATTTCTAGCTTCAAATTTCACCATCTCACTAACAAGACTGCTCCTGTTCAGCTTATTGGTTACTTCAGCTGTTTCCCCTGAACTCACAAAAGTTACTTTTTTTAAAAAAGTTACTTTTCTAAGTTCTTTGTCCTCCAGTATGCTCATCTCATCCCAGGCTCTCCTCCTATTTTAATCTCACAACAATCCTGTGAAGCAGGTTGACAGAGCATGGCTGACTCAAGTTTTCATGGCTGAGTAGAGATCTGAACCCAGGTCCCCTGGATTCCCTCAAAGCACGCTGTTTCCTCCATGAGCTGTGAGCATCCCTCTGGTTTCTCTGAGGGCCCTGTTTTCGTCTATACAAGCCTTCACCACTCATCACCTGGATTTGTTATTACTGGATGCAGTGATAGATATCCAATGTTTTGACCATTTACAGGCCTTTCTCATACTACTCTAGGAAAAACAAAGTCTAGAAATTAAGTTTTGATTTCCAGACACATTGAAGTGATTGCTTGTCTCACAGAGATTGAGCACGGGGAGGATTTGTAAGAAAAAGTATTGATGGATAGTTCAGTGGTTTAGGCATCTAGCTGTGGAGCCAGAGGTTGGGAGTTCGATTCCCCACTGTGCCTCCTTGAGAGGAGCTGGACCTGATGATCCATAGGATCCCTTCCAACTCTGCAGTTTTAAGATGATGATGATGATATTTGCTGTATTTGTTAGACCTCAAGCAAGAAGGTGGTGGGTACCGTGAAGGACCCCCTTATCAACGCCGTGGGTCTCTGCAGCTTTGGCAGTTCTTAGTGGCTTTGCTGGATGACCCCAGCAATTCCCATTTTATTGCCTGGACTGGCCGGGGGATGGAATTCAAACTCATTGAGCCAGAGGAGGTGAGACTCCCCTTTTCTTCTTTCTTTTAAAGCATCCCTACAGCAACGTTTATTCATCTGAATTTTAAAAAATAGAATAAAATTATCTTTTCTCCAAGGCAATCCCAGAACTGCATAATGTGCAACGGGACATTGCTGAAAGGAGGAGGGCACTCTGCACATACCCAGAGGCTGCCTCCTCCTCAGCCTTACTCTCTAGCTTGCAGGCCCAGAAAAAGGCCCAATTAAGGTTTTAAAGAAAAAAGATACCAAGGTCTTAATGTGGCTTCCCCACATTCACTCTTTCTGTCTCTCCTCTCTACACATGTGATGGATCTTCCAGGTGGCACGACTTTGGGGCATCCAGAAGAACCGCCCAGCCATGAACTATGACAAGTTGAGCCGTTCTCTTCGTTACTACTATGAAAAAGGCATCATGCAAAAGGTGAGATTTGCTAGGATTTAGAGCAGAGCTTACTAAATTATTTTTCTGGACTACAGCTCCCAGAACTGTTAGTCAAAACTCAAATGGGCTATGTTGCAGTGTTTTGAATTGCTGGTAAAATTCCTTTTGCTATGCAGTAGAAGTACAGAGATTTGCAGTAGAAGTACAGAGATATGCAGAAGAGAATAGCTTCAAGTTCCCCAGATAGTCCACCCCTTTCTCATTAACTGGCACTTAAGATGAAGAAATCACAGACTGTTCAGGCTGTTTCCATCGTGTTACATCATAACCCTGGTCCTGGGGGTCATCCAGAGGGAGTTTTGCTGAACACACTTGTGTTATTCCTGTTTCCAGGTGGCTGGTGAGCGTTACGTGTACAAGTTTGTCTGCGAGCCTGAAGCGCTGTTCTCCCTTGCCTTCCCTGACAATCAGCGCCCGTCCCTCAAGGCAGAGCTTGAGTGGCACATCAGTGAAGAAGATACAGTGCCTCTCTCCCACCTGGATGAAGGTGTGGCTTACCTGCAAGATGCTGGGGGGCAACCTTATGGGAAAGGCTACACGTACTGACTGACAAGAAGGAGAGACACAGATCAGAGATGAGTGTTATATTTGTATATATCTGGAGATGGTTGTTAGCAATGACCAATGTAGACCATGACCTCAGCTCTCCTAGGGCTGAAACAGATTATAAAGGTGGTGAAAGGTGCCAGGGCCTAGAAATCCAAGCTCAGATCAGAGTTCAAATCCTACCATAGCCATGGACACTCTTGGTGAACTTTGGACACTCCCCCCCCCCACACACTTTCATTCCCAAGGAGTAGTGACCTACCTCACAGGGATGTTGTGAGGACAGATGAGATAAAGATTGTAAAGCGCTTTGTACATGTTGTCATCTTTTGTAATGCTTTCTTGGTGATTATGTGGGAACCAGGGACAGGCAAGATTCGATTAAATGGGATTTCTACGTAAGTGGAACTCTACCAAAACTAATAAGTTATTTTTTTTGGACTACAACTCTTAGATGACATGGAATAACTGCTCTGTGCTCTGGATTTTACCAGGTTAGGACTGTTGGATTATGCAGAGCCCACATTAAGAGTAGCATTTTGAGGGCCAAATGAGTATCTGTGCTTGGAGTGCAAACTTGTTTTTAAAGGTTACACTGGGAGTTACACTGAAAAGTGAACAAACCCCCATCACTTTGCTAAGCAACCAATAGGGAAGAGAGGACAAGCATGTTATAACACTGCAATGTAGTGTCAGGCGATCTGGTACCCTACCAAGGTTTTGGACTACAAACCCTATCAGCCAGTGTTTAGGCTTCATAGGAGTTGTAGTCTAAGATATCTGTAGGCCTTTAAGTTACTAGAGGCTGCCATACTGCAACGGTATTCGGTCCTGACCTTTCAGTATGGAAGGGGTCAGCAAGTGTGTTCTCCAGATGTTGTTGGACTGCAGTTCCTCACCATTGGCTATGTTGGCTGAAGCTGATAGGAACTGTAATCCCGTGACATCTGGAGAGCTGAAACTTCCACTTCCTCATCTTCCCAGAACTCTATGCTCCTGAATCCATACTTCCTGACAAAGGCTGTACTGGCTGACCATGGAACAAACATCAGCAAGGCCATCTCATGGTAAGCAACGTCTCTCCCTCCAGATGTTCATCCACAGCTTTCATTATCTCTCATTTTAAACTGTTGGCTAGAATTGATGGGAATGGCAGTCCAAGAACATCTGAAGGACCAGAAGCTGCCCACCTCTCCATTAGGAGGACATGCTTTCCTTCTGTGCTCTATGTTTGCCACTAGAGTGAATTCCCAAGAGAATAAAAATCTGAGGGGGGATTTCATGCCTCTTTTCTTAGAAGTAGCCAATGTTACAGGAGCTATTGGCATCCATGGACCGCTGCCTCCTGTAATGGGCCACTGAACTGCAGGTGGTAGCCTTTCACATCTGGGACTGAGGCTGCCCACTCAAGAAGGCTACTGGAGAACCTCCTGGATGGGAAGGTGTTGTAAGCAAAACCTACAAAGTTTTAAGTAATTAATTCTTATTTCTCTTCCTAATGTTTTTAAAGTAATTAATTACCATTACTTGCTACAGTGCTCATTGAACATTTGTTGTCACTACAATTTTTTTTAAAATGAAAAGAGACTGGCATAAAAATCGACTTTTCAGAAGTGATTAAAGCCATTGCACATCCACACCAATAAAATAACTTTGTTCCCACTTGTGCTACTTTTGAAAGGTGACCTAGAATCATAGAATTGTAGAGCTAAAACGGGCAACGGGGGTCATCTAGTCAACCCCCTCTGAAGCAGGACATCTACCACTAAGGCATCCCCACAGATGGCCACACAGTCTCTCTCTTTAAAAACCTGATGGAGAGACAACTGCCTTCCTTCATTATGCCCTTGTTCCTCCTCCTTCAGTAACTCACTACAGATACCTATATTATTAAGACTTCCTTTATTGAGCCTGTCTACTTCATATTTGGTCTTCAACTTCTCCGAGCATTTTTGTCCTTTTCTGTTACTCTTACCAATTTCCAAAAAGAAATGGAATATCTTAGAGAGCAAATTTCTGGCTTGCCTGTTATTTCTGCTAGTTTGTTTCTCTCGTCTGCTCATTGGTATGTACTAGCTTCTAGATCACTTGTCGGTCTTGGCCTCTTCTGCAGTCTGGACTTCTGGCTAAGGTGGCCTCTGCTCCATGGGCAGAAAGGAGGACAAGGAATACCAAAACGGAGGGGATTTTGCACACAAAAAGACACTTTTGCATTAAACCTGCATATGCTAAGCCAAACTAATATATGCAAATATCACAATCCAACATTATTACTGTTATTTAAGTGGAAGTATACTACTTCTCTCCATACTGCACAAGACCGTGACTAAGTAACCACCTTGGGACACAACACTGAGAGAAAGGGGTAATGAATGCATAAGGCATATTATTCAATAGCTTCTTGAAATGCCCTATGCCTTGTACTTTCTGAAATTTATTGAAAATAAATATATATAGAAAGAAAATAAACAGAGGTAGCTGTAGTTTTGTTGAAATATCTTGCTATGAAACAACTACCGTGTTTTCCCGAAAATAAGACAGGGTCTTATATTAATTTTTGCTCCAAAAAACGCATTAGGGCTTATTTATCAGGGGATGTTTTATTTTATAGTCATGTCATCTTCTGGTTGCTGCACAATGGTGGAGGGCGGGGTTTCACTTAACTAGGGCTTATTTTTGGTGTAGGGCTTATATTACGAGCATCCTGAAAAATCATACTAGGGCTTATTTTCAGGTTAGGTCTTATTTTCGGGGAAACAGGGTACTAGTTGTTTCAGAGGAATGGTTTAAAAGTTCCTTTCAGAATGTCCTCTCGTGGACATTCTCCTCACATCTGATGTTCATCTAGAATTGCATGCCATATCCTTCCTGCCATTCATCAGTAGTTCTATCAGTTTGTGTGCCTTGCACCTTTTCTTACAAAATGACAACCTCTGAAATTATTTTGCTGAAAACATGAGCGGGCTGAGTAGATACATTTACTACCAATCAAAGTCTCTACTCATGGGTTAAGGTAGTGTGGCCACTTACAAGTCACCAAAAAGGAGGATAGCTTCTTCCTGTGGAGGACTGTCCTCACTACAGAATAATATATGGCCACCCTACTTCTTGTGTACCCCTTGACCTTCCCTCCTGGTTTGCCATTTCATGTTCTGCTCATTCACTTTGCCCCACAAACCCAGAAGTGGTTTGTGGTTCACCTCAAGACTGCTGCCTGAGGCCCTGTTCTGATACTGAGCAACTTTGGGTATTACTAAAGTATAAACAGGGTGAGTCCCTTTTAAATTTACCTAGCACATAGAGGAAATTGCTATGCTGACTGGGTTTATTCTGGGAGTTGTAATCCCCCAAAGTAATTTTTCCATGCACTGAGGAAGAGCTGTTCAAATACAAAGCTACATTTGATGATGCACAGAGGTGCACTGTGAAAGCACAAAAGGGCTTTTATTGAGTAAACAGTGGAGGTTCAGGTATTCAAACAGCAGTTATATTCACACTTAAGACATCTCTATCTCAAACAGGGACACAGACTTCAGACTAAACATGCAGGAGGTCAGGTTGTCCATGTCCCTCAAGAAGAGGCTATATTTCTGTTCTTGTCGCACTTCTACTCCTCTGTCCATGTGAACTGGCACATGAGTTAAGAGTAGTAAAATGCATTAGACAACTGAAGGAATTCACTGTATGAATGTGACCAACAGGAGTCCTAATGTTAGATACCTTATTTTCCATCTCAAAAGAGTTGTCCATTGGATCAGACACTTTAGAGCTTTGTTTGGTTGAAGGTTGAAAAGGATGATGGTACTTTTAGTGCAACATGCTCTTTTATACAGAGAATTGTAAGAAAGTTCAGTTGCATTTAGCTGTGGCTTTGGCTGCTTGGATAGCTCAGTGGTTAAGATATTCACTGTGGACCCAGAGGTTGGGAGTTTGATTCCCCACTGTGCTTCCTGCAAGTACAGCCAGCCTGTATAGCAAGCTGCCCAATCCCGGGGCACCCTCAAAAGAAGGGAATGGTAAACCACATCTGAGTATTCTCTACTTAGGAAACCTGAAAAGAGTCACCAGAAGTCAGAATTGACTTGACAGCACATGCTTATTGTGCTTTATTTATTTGTACTTATATGCTTTATTTATTTATTTGTGCTTATATGCTTTATTTATTTTTCCATTTGTTAGATTCATTTAGTAGATTGCCTTTCCTTCAATGAGCTCATAGTGGTGAATGTCACTTTCACCCCCACTTTATCCTCACAACAGCCCTGTGAGGCAGGTCAGGCTGGCAGCCAGGGCTAGATCAAGGTCATCTCTCTGAACCTCATGGCTCAGTGAGGATTTGAACCTAGATCTCCCAAGTCCCACTCCAAAACTGGCATCCCAAGCTGTTTTCCCTCTAAAACGTTTATTACTCAAGGGGGTGGTGGTGTCTTTAGAGCACCAACAGCTGTAAACTTGGCTTGGCACATCATTCTCATCTACTTTAATGTGGTGCATGAATTTTGGTGACTTGAGATGAGCCTCTGGTGTGCTAAGATTCTTACTTGAACTGGAAAAAATGGGCTTCATCAGCAAATGGGTTAATTAAATTTTAATCATTTATCTAAAAAATATTGTTCTCTGAAGTGTCATAACATATCCCACGTTATTATTATCATTTTTAAATGTTTCAGCTTGTACAGGCACCGATGCAATGTGTACAGCAAACAAATGCAGAAATGAGCCAAGCTAAGGAAGGCAAACAGGAATGAGAAACTAGAATGGAACATAATTCTTTTTTAAAAAATTGGCTTTTATGAAGAAAGCGTTGAGTGTTGTAGGAATGTGTACTGCTTTTCAAATGATTTCAGTTGTTGTGAGGAGAAGGGGGACATCAAACTAATGCATGTGCATCTAAAGCTCATTATTAAATGCTCTTGGAACGCACAAGCAAATAGTCACAGTGCTAATTATTATGTCTTAGGGCTTTGTTTTGTTTTGGCCTGGGCGGAAGAGGAAGAGAAAGCGATGGTGGAACCTTTTCCCATCAACTTTCCTCGTTCAACTTTCCTCGTTCCCTTTTGTGAAGCTTCCATTGTGATCCCACAGGCACGATTCCAAGCTATTCTGAACCTTCCCGTGCCTGCCCGTGTTGTTTCCACTGTATTTGCCCGTAAATGTGGAAGCTCGCGGAGGGCAGGGACTTCGTACTCTGTACGCACCACACTTATTGCAAGAGAATGACAAAGGTTTGTGCCTTTCGAGGATCACGTCACTGATGAAACCTCTCTCGGTGCAGCTTTCCCGGTAGGGAGTCGTAACTCAAGACGCTGCACTGTAAACGGCACAAAAAATAAATGTGAGGCGGCAGCTTCAAATGTCGGACACAAAGCGTCGCTGTTACGGGTAAGGTAAGGAGTATAGAAGAGTCGAGGAACCCTTCATGCAGCGCGATGAGTTCCCAACGGAAAACTATGGGAGCCGGACGTCAGCGGGAGCGACGCAGCCACGGACCAGGAGCAGATCGGCCAGTGGCAGCGAAAGGTGCCAGTAGTTCCGCCCTCTAGGAAGATGGCGGCGTGTAACGGGGGTTTCGGGCGGCGTCGACGCGGGGCGCTGCGCCTGCTAATGCGGGTTGGGTCGGTGCTGCTCACACGTTTCCCGTTCTGGCACTGCCTCAGCGGCCTCCTCCTCAATGCAGAGCGTGCCGAGGCCCGCCGGTGAGTGGGATCAGCGCGTTTGCAGGGGAGGGAGGGCGCCTCTGCGCACGTGCAGAGGGCTGTTTGTCTTCAGTCCCCCCTCAATTTCTCATACACGTGGAAAAGACTCGTTATCGGGGGTGGAAGGATCCCTTGTTGGAGGCCGCAGGCCCAGGGATCTCCCACTTGGGAGAAGAGAGACTAGGTGGAGAAACCTTAGGGCGGAGGGCTTGTAGCCTTGAGGGAAGGGATAGTGGTATGGGAGGTCTGTGTCACAAGGGGGTGTGTGTGTTCAGACTGGGAGGACATAAGCACAGAGGCTGTGTAAGAATTTGGGGAGCTTTTTAGGAATGGGAGATGGCTGAGGTGGCATAAGATGTTAGAAAAATAGGGAAGGGGGACTTGAATGCAGTGAAAGAAGCCCAGGGTTAGACAGGGTGGCTCTGTGAGAGGATGGATATGCAAACTGGAAGGGGATTATGGATGGGAAAGGAATTAAGGATAGGGTGAAGGGACAGGGATATCTGGAGAGCCACAGTAGTGTAGTGGATTAGGAGACTGGTGGAGTCTTGCGCTGGGTAGGTGAATGGGTCAGTAGCAGCTCTAGGGCAGAGGTGAACAACCTTGGGCCCTCCAGATTTTGTTGGGCTGCAGCTCCTGACATTCCTCCCCATTGACTAGGCTGGGGGTTGCAACATTAAAGCTGGCTGAAAGCCATACTCGCAGATCCAGAAACCCCCACCCCTCCTTTAGAGTGTCTGAAGGGTTGTTGCCCTTTGTGGACTTTACCTTTGGAGGCCCCCGAACCATGGGAGGTCCAACTGGGGACTACCAGAGACAGGGCCTTTTCTAGAGTGGCTCCTAAATTGTGTTTGCCTGGCACTCCTCTCTTAGCATTGGCCTTGCCACTTGGGGTTTCTGGAAGCTGAAATGAAAGAACATTTGGAGCATTGAAGTGTTTTCATTCGTGCTGTATAACTTTCTCTGCTCTCTGTGGCAGGATGATTAAATCTTCAGAGGTTTTTAAATGTTGCATTTAAAAATTTTCAGCTGTTAGGGGAACATTACCTGCAATTACCTTTGTACCCTGGCAGATTTATGGTTTTTAGAAATAGAGCTTGGGAACCATAAAGAATAATTTTCTGTGTTTATTTCTTTGATCAGAAAACCAGACATCCCTGTCCCCTTTCTCTACTTTGACATGGCTGCAGCGGTGCTGTGCGCCAGCTTCATGTCCTTTGGGGTGAAACGTCGGTGGTTTGCCATAGGGGCAGCCCTACAACTTGCTGTCAGCACATATGCAGCATATGTTGGAGGCTATGCACACTATGGAGATTGGCTGAAGGTGAGAAACTCATTTCTTGCCACTTCTTAAAGGCTGTTGTAGAGATGGAAGGAGCTGTTGCTGAGTGTGGGAGGACCTGCTATGAATGTTAGAGATCTCGAGTCCAGTCCCAAGTGTCTCCATGTCAAAAGGATCAGATAGCACGTGTTGGGAAGGCATAGTGGAGATTCTGCCCATCAGAATAAACAGTACTGGGTTAGAGGGACACATAAGGTAGCTGGATAGCTCAGTGGCTTAGGTATCTGGCTGTGGAGCCAGAGGCTGGCCCCACTGTGTTTCCTGTCAGTAGAGCCAGCCTGTGTGGCCTTGGGCAAGCTGCACAGTCCTAGGATGCCCCAGAAGAAGGGAATGATAAAGGGTTGCCCTAAATCAAAATTGACTTGACAGCATGCAATCATTATTACTGACTTGGTATAAGGCAGTTTCCATGATCCTAGAGCAGTGGTAGGAAGATTTCAGGCCTGTCAAATATAATTAAAGAACACAGAATCTCCCACAGTCTGGCAGTCTGCCTATCAGTGATCTAGGTTCATAGAAATCTGGTGTCATCATTGACTGAAGTCTGATGCAAAACCCCAACACTATCTCATGCTGTGTGTTCCCTCCTCTGGGCACCAAGATTAATCCTGTAAGTTTTGCATTTCTGTCATGTTTTGGCTATGGTCTAAGACAGAAGTAGGCAAGTGGCGGCCCTTCAGATGTTGCTGGACTGCTACCTCCATCATCCTCCATTGCTGGCCAGGCTGGCAGATGTGTCCAGCACTTGGTTTATGGTCTTGCACTGTTCTGAGCCTTCTGCTTGTAATTTCACAGATCAGAAATGAATGGGAAAAAATAGAGGAAGATGTCCTAGTTTAATCCAGGTGCTAAGGAGGGAAGGAGTGGGGTTAAGGAAGGAAATCTCTGGTAGAAGTTTCTGCTGAATCATAAGCTGAACATTGTATGTCCAAATGGAAACCTGAAAGTCCATCTTTAGAAAAAAAATGAATACTAGTCGATACTAGACCACAGTGGAGGAATGTTCTCTTTTCATGCTAATGAAAATTTGACTACTTGGGCATTTGGATGTGCTTGAAGTTAGATGTTTATAGTTCATATTATGCAGTAATTCTGCAGCTCTGGTTAGGTTGTATTCAGGCTGATATGTTTACTTTTCATTAACTGTCCCACCTGCCTTGTGACATATGGGCAGGTTAGGATGTATTCGCGGACGATAGCCATCATTGGTGGCCTCCTGGTCTTGGCAAGCGGTGCTGGTGAAATCTACCGCCAGAAACCACGGAACAGGTCACTGCAGTCCACTGGGCAAGTTTTCATTGGCATCTACCTCATTTGTGTGGTATGTATGGTGAAGAATCTCACCCGATCCTTAGTTCCCCTCTCGCAAATGTCTGCTGTTAACAGGGTCTCAAAAGGTTTGCAGAGACAGGTAGTGGACATTTTTTGTACAGTATAAACCAGAAATTGGTTACATGACTGCACATCTGTGCTAAGAATGAGTAGTAGTTCAGGGTAGGAGATTCACCAAATGTCTTGGGCTTCAATTCCCAGAAGCTCCAGTCAGCATAGCCAATGGGAATGGATTATGGGGATTATAATCCCCGAAACATCTGGAGCAGTGGTTCTCAAACTGGGTTCCCCAGATGTTCTTGGACTAAATCTCTCAGAAGCCTTCACCACTAGTTGTGTTGGCCAGGATTTCTGAGAGTTGTAGTCCAAGAACATTTGGGGACTCAAGGCTGGGAACCACTGATTTAGATGGCTAAAGACTCTCCAGTCCTGCACCTACTTGAAAACAGATTATTTGTTGACCTATTGGAGGATTTCTGTATCTTCTCTGCCCTCAAAAAGGCCCTCAAAAGGAATGGTCTAATTGTGACAAGTTGGTCTGACTTTGTGTTTTCTGGCAGTAAACTTTTATGTGATCTTTGGTACCCCTTTGGTACTATTTGGCTGATCTGCCAGCAAGCAAAAGAACATCCCAGGTTATCAGAAGCCCTCTTTCTCTTCCCTTCTTGTCCTTTTCCACTGCCTCCCCAATGCTGAAGGAACGTCTTCAGTGGCCACTTTTCTTCCTCTTGCCCAAGCCAGCCAGTATGCACTTTGCTCCATATTGTGTACTGCTTAAAGAGGAAAGAGAAATCACACCAACATGAAAGCATTCAAAAATGCTTGGAAGAACTTGATGATGTTACATAACATCAGAAAAAGCTACATCAGAATTTCATAGTGGGGATTTAAATTTGTTCAATAGGGGAAAAAACCCTTGTGGAGATATTGTTGGAAAGACTAATTTTTTTAAAAAAAGAAGCTCTGTGCTAACATCCAGCTGATTGAAGGGTAGAACACAGGGGAAAGTGTGTGTGTGAGTGAGTGGGAGAGAGAGAGAAAGAAAGAGAAATATACACAAACAGGAAAAAGGGAAATTATTAAAAGGCTTCAGCAACTACCAAATACATACATACATACATACATACATACATACATACATACATACATACATACATACATACATACATACATACATACATACATACTTGTCCTTCCTTTATATACATCCCTGCCAACCTAGCCGTTCGAAAGCATGTAAAAATGCGAGTAGATAAATAGGTACCACCATGGTGGGAAGGTAACGGCGTTCCGTGTCTAGTTGCGCTGGCCACGTGACCACGGAAACTGTCTTCGGACAAACGCTGGCTCTATGGCTTGGAAACGGGGATGAGCACCGCGCCCTAGAGTCGGACACGACTGGACTAAATGTCAAGGGGAACCTTTACCTTACATACATCCCAGAACAAAACTGTGTGTGTGTATATATGTATGTATGTGTATACCAGAGTCTCCCTTTTATCAGAGGAGGTGGGAATTGCATTGTCCAGGGACAGGTGGTTCTCCATATGTTGTTGTTGACCTGTGACTCCCATCCTTACTCCCCTTTGGCTGTGCCCTTTGGCAAGGGCTGTGAGGAATCCCAGTCCGGCTTCTGAGTGGCTGCCTGTTTCCTCTCTCCTGTGTGGTAGGGGTGTCGACCGAAAGCCCTCCCTTTCCTCCTAATTTTCAGTGTGTGTCTCCCATTCTTTTCAGGCATACTCCCTTCAGCACAGCAAGGAAGACCGCCAGGCCTATCTCAGTGGCATCCCCGGTGGCGAAATCACCCTCCAACTTCTCTTTGTGCTGTATGGTGTTCTCGCCCTCTCCTTCCTCTCTGGCTATTACGTCATCTTAGCGGCCCAGATCCTCTCCGTCATTCTCCCTCTGGTGGTCCTCTTTATTGACGGGAACTTGGGCTACTGGCACGAGTCCCAGCGAGTTGAATTTTGGAACCAAATGAAGCTGATTGGACAGAACGTCGGGATCTTTGGGGCCACCATCATTTTGGCCACGGACGGCTGAGAGTAGAAACTGCAAGACCTCAAGTGTGGTGCTTGTTTGGGGCAGGGGGAGAGAGAGAGAAATGGCAAAGAAGGGACTTGGTTATATTTTTTTAACCTCCTATTTATTTTTGTTTTATTATTACTGCTTCTTAAATAGCTATTGCCCCTTCCTGTTGGCAGCTAAATGGACAGTTTCTTCAAAGTCCCAAGTCATTCTGCTGTTCTTAAACCACACAAATGACGAGGAATTTGCTCGCCAGCCTTCCTGCGTTCTGGCATCAGAGACACAGAATGGTTGATGAACCTACACTGTCAGATGTTTGGGATCTTAGTCTCCAGGGGCAGGGATGGCGGGGGGGTTTTGGTTTTGCATAAGCTCCATTTTGTAAGTTAAAGACCACTGGATGAAGCAAACTGGTTTTGATATCGCTTTGCATGCTGCTGCTGGGGCTGGACCCCCATTCCTTGTGTTAAGTTGCCTATGGCACAGAGGTTCTGACTATGCTTTGTATGGTAATCAAGAGCATCCAGATAGTAGAGATGGTCATAGAGTGTGCAGTTCTTTATCTCAAGCTTCCTCAACCTGGTGGCCTCCAGAAGTGGTGAAATACCGCTTCACTCAACCCACAGCCAGTTGGCTGTGGGATGATGGGAATTGTAGTCCATCACATCTGGAGAGTTCCAGGTCAGGGAAGGTTATATCTAACAGGGTTGAGGATCTGAAAGTTCTTAAGAGAAATTAAAAAACCCCACTGAATCCTTGTCTTGGGTTGCTCTTCCTCCCTACCAGTACCAACTTTTTTGTGAAGCTATGTGATACTCCTCCAGGCAGGTCGAAAGGGCAAACTCTGCCAGCTTGTGTCCAGCACACTCCTGTTCTTGCTGCTCCAGTCTGGTCTGATTCCAGGGGACAGTGCTCTAGCAGTGCTTCTCTCTCAGGGTGCACGGAAGAATTTTTTTGGAACTGAAAAGGTTTGCTTGGATTTCTTTGCCTACATTGAGGTGATGGCACATCGAGGTACACGTCCAGCTCAAGAGTAGAAAAAGTTGCCTTGTTTGATAGTAGAGGTTCCAGAATCCCAAGTTGACTAAAAGTTTCTGTGAGTTATAATCCTAAAAATCCTTTTTGTACACTTCAGTCCAGCTGAGGCTGAGAAGGAACTTAGTATGTAGACTGTTTGGGAGTCTCCTTTGGAGAACTCAACCCCCCAGTCATTTGGGATGCAATGGTTTTGTATGAGAATTAGGAGAACTGTGCTGGCCCAGAGAAGACGCTGCTGTTCTGGAACCAGAGACCATTTAAATCACGTTAATTGTACAGTGCATTCCCTTTTCAGCAAGTCCTGCTGATCTGCTGATTTTTTTTTTCCTGGATTGCACAAACCAGATGGTTTTTCAAGAGGATTAATAGAAAATAAACACATGATCAACACGAGGAGGAGAGTGTGTTTTGTATCACAGACCAACACAGTTCCATTTCTCTTTTTATGATGCCCAGGATATTTGGATGGCACTAGGTTGGGTAAGGTACGTTATATGAAGTTACTGACTTTTGGTCTGCATTTGCCAACTTGGATTACAAGTGATGATTTAGCTTTCAAATCCAGTTGCTAGTACTGTAGCCAGAGCCAAACCTTAATGGTCAGAATGGAAATCCTATAGCATTTTGCAAACCTTTGAGCAGGCCTCTGAAAGATTCCCAAGAGGTTAGCATGAGCCACAGACACATGGTTTATATGAATTTCTGCCTCTCTCCCTGTACCAATGCTGTAAATGTCCTTCCAGGCAGATGCTTTCATGGAGCTTTATTATATCGTAGGACCGTGGTATGTGTGGCGGATCGATGCCAAACCACCTCTTGAAAAGTGCCGTTATAGAAATGCTACATATAGCATAGTCTCTGGTTCCCTCTAGTGGCCAGTTCTGGTAATACAACTTGAAAACACGTATTTTTAGGGTTTTTAATTTAATATTTTCAGGCAGCAGATAAGTGAATCTGTGGATACTGATCCTACAGATACCATGGTCCTAATGTATTTCTCTAGCCAAGTACAAAGTGCAAATTCTGACCAGATCAGTCGAATGCTGCTTGGTCTGGAGTATCCTTACATGGCACCTGGTAGGTCTGAATCAGTGCATGGGACACTGGTTTTGTGTCTTTTCCCATGCATTTATTGTCCCCACAGACCAGTGATCATCAGGGCTGCAAGGACTGGGCAGAGCTTGCTGTGCTGCTGCCAGTGTTTTAGTCATTGTTATGGTTATAGGGATAGGTAACTCACCAATTGGTGGAGGGGGTATATCATACAGTTCCAGTTCTGGCTTGTGCTTCCAGCTCCATGCTCTGCTGTGTGTACTGAGCTGACAATGAAGGGGAGAAACAAAGTGTTTTTTGAACGATAGGCCAGCAGCTTGTAGCATTCAGATGATTTTTCCAAAGTTAATAGAAATAACTATTTTATTTTGTGAAGTATGGTATTACTTTTTAACTAACTGCTAGGTGGGCTTAAAGTTATAAGTAACTTATTAATATAGCATTTTTTAAGAAGTAGCATCTGATTCCAGATGCCTTCATCAGAACTAGAAAGACAGGAGATTTCATGTCCATGTGTGCTCAGAAATCTTAGATAATAATCGTACAACTGCAGAGCTGGAAGGGGCCCCATGGGTTGAGTCCAGCCCCTGTCAAGGAGGCCCAGTGGGGAATCGAACTCCCAATCTCTGGCTCTGCAGCTAGAGACCTAAACCATGGAGCTATCCAGGAGTTACTTGAGGTCTGTGTTTATTGCCAGACATCATCTGAAGATATATGATGCTCCAACTTTGCTGAGACCAAGTAAGTCAGGGTTTGGTTATGCAGAGGATGGGGGACCATCCAGGCACACTCTGCATTCCTCTGGGACCTCTTGTGATAGACGAAAGAGACAATAAAAAGGAATAAATAAGCACCAGCTGTTGCTGAACTAACCATGGTACTGGAAGCAGTGTACATTCATGGAACACTGGGATGTAAAGGTTCCTGTGGTTATTTGGGGCCCACTGCCGCTCACCTCTTGCACGGCCCATTTAGTAGCAGATGGCATTCAGTCTACTGATTTTCATTGCATTGCAGTAAGAAACTGCCATTGATAATGCTCTGGATGGAACCTTTGGGATCATGTTTAGCAACCATGTCATACCATGCAGATGTTGGTTTCCTTTAAGTCCTGGGCCTAATAATTCAACTTTCCTTTGCTTGCACACAGAGTTGTGATGAGCTGTGCATGATATGGGCTGTAGGTCTCTTCAACTAGAACTTACCAGTGGAACAAGAAGAGGCAGAGGCATCGTCATAATCATCATCAGAACTGCAGAGCTGGAAGAGACCCTATGGATCATCGAGTTCAGCCCTTGTCAAGGAGGCACAGTGGGGAGTCGAACTCCTAACCTCTGACTCCGCAGCCAGAGACCTAAACAACTGAGTTTATAAAAATGTTCCTGTGTCATACGCTGTGCTATCTGATGAAAGACTGATCAAAAATGGTTGAGCCTGGCTTGCTTCTGCTGACACTGTTTCTCCACCATGACCTAAGCCGAGCATAGAAAAGCAGTCTAATGGTATATTTTAAGGTTTTCCATTGGAAAAATAAGGATGCATTTCTGTCTGCTGTTACTGTCTGGGATGCATTGTAATGACAGCAAATGAACACTAGGTGGCCCCCTCCATCTTTACTAGTTATTTTTTCTCTGAGTGATAATGGGGGTTTACAATGCCATGTGCATATGTGAATACTGTCTCTCTGGTAGCAGTCATTTCTTACACATTTTTAATGACCTGTTTCAAGAGACTGGGTAAAGATAAAAAATATGATCCACACTCAACTCAGATTTTCCATCTGACAATTTTCTTTGCTACCTTCGTAGCTATCTGCTTTTTTTGGGGGGGTGGGGTGGGGGGAGAAGGTTAATTAAGCCTATGTTCAAAAGCAGTGGAAATTCATATCAATGCAGAACCAAACAAAGGCAATGCTAAACTCATGCTGGTGCTAAGTCATCCTACAGAGATAACAACCTTCATTTATTCAGATACAAATTCGCATTCTATTCAAAGGAATCCTGAAAAGATTAGCTGCCTTTTAATGCTAGGTATTAATGGCAAGAATTTTGAAACTGGTGTACTTCTCCATCTATCCTGACACTATAAGCATATTAGTATATTTCTTGTTCCAGTGGTGAAAAGGTTTTATTTTCCTATACATTTCTAGTAGCTAACTCAGTGAGATGGAGCATCTGGCTTCTCGACTGTTTTTTCCTGACAGCCAGCCTGTGTAGCCTTGGGCAAGCTGCACTAGTCCCAGAGCACCACCAGAAGAAGGTGAGCCACTTCCGAGTACTTTATACCTAGGAAACCCTGTCAGGGGTCACTATGGTCTGTTGAGTCAGTTGATTTAACAGCACATCATTGACTGACTGATTGATTATGTTCCCAAGGCAGTCTTACGTATGAAATGGTGAATTGGAGTACAGGTTGGCAATCTCTGAGGAATTTATCTAGACCACATCATGCTTAGTTCAATTTAACCATTAAACCTGTGGCTCAGCCCCCACCCATGGAGCATTACTTCATGCATTGTAAAAGTTCTACGCTGTGAAGATACTTTATTAATCTCGTTCAATCCTGTGTTCATTCTACTAAGAGTAAACCCACCAAAATGAATGGGATTTACTGGCATAACTGACCTACATCCTATTGATTTTGTTGGGTCCACGCTAAGTAGAATGAATGTTAGGTTTAGCCCAATATTATTTTATTCTATGTTGTTACTGTAAAGAACAGAGCTTGCAAAACGTGTGTGTCCAGAAGAATTTCCCAGTCAGTCTGTGGCATTGGACTGATTGTTTTATCTTTTATTTTATTTATTTTTGATAGGGCCCAGATCGCCCTTGTAAGTTAACAGCTTGCACATTTTTAAACAACTGGATTTTAAAGGTGAGTAGTAGTCTACGTTCCCATCCTGGCCAAACAGGAAGGAAGACCCTTCCTTCATGGCAAGCATGGAAATGGGCTACTAGCCTCTTAGTCTTAAGTTTTTTAAATGGTTAACATGCCACTTACTACCTCCCTCTTTGCCAGATTCTTTCTTATGCCTTGAAACTCCGTAGGTTTATATGTTAAGTTTTTAAAAACTAGTTCAAGATGCTTTTTAAGGCTACTACTTTTTCCTTCTCCTGATTTAGGGAAAAGTGGATGTTACACATAAACAGTTAAGAGAAAGGGAATTCTTCAACTGCTGAAAGCATTTGAGTACTCAACAGGAACTTTGCTCATCTTATGGGATTTGCAAACTTGTTTGCTTTGCGGCTGTTTTCCGGGACTTTAGCAGGGAATTCATTTGAAGTTTGATTTCTCAAATGCAAATGATTGCCTTGAATGACATCACTTTGAAGAGGTCTAGTTCCATCCACAGAAGTCTTTGCAAATGGGAACAAATGCCGTGAAACGTGGATACCAGTTCTCAGGAACAAAACAATCCCAAGGAATAATAGTGTGGCCTCCTGACACCTCCAAGTCTAATATTTATTATATGGCCTAGGCTTTCATGTTGATGTCCCTCGTTTTTTCTTTGTTCTAGATGAAATTGTTCTTCTGGTAGATTTTCCAGGCTTTATAAAGCTGTAATAACTGTGTGTGCCTGATGTGAGTTGGGCGGAGGGAATGGAGTTGCAAGCTGCCTTTTCTGTTTCTGCCACAGGAGAAATTGATGGTGTTACCAATGTGGAAACAATGAGTAACACAGGACAAAAACCCAAGGCAGCTTGTCCTCTGCATCCAGAACAAAGCCATCCTTTTAGAACATGGCTCTTGAGGTAAGCGTCGGACAATGGCTCCTGCAGCATTCTGGGTAACCTGTCCTTGTGCGATCATTCATTTTTGACAAGCCCCTTTCACTCTTGTGTGTGTTGGGTTTAATATGTTTTTATAATTGTCGTGCTTTACTTCAATAATATTGGATGAAGGAAAAATTGGTTTAAAGGATTAAATCAAAGAAAGAAAAAGAATAGCTTCATGTTGTATATTGAGCAACAGCTTGGTGCTTTCCAGCTGAAGCTGAGCTGCACCCTTGACTGTCCTCAATTGAGATGACCAACGGGCATGGAGTTGGGGAACCACGAGAGTTGTAGTCTAACATATCTAGAGGGCACCAGATGGGGAAACAGCTGGCATGGAGTGCCTCAGCATATTATGGGAGAGCTGTGCAAGTAAGTAGGGAAAATCTATAATTTCTACAGAAATATAAAGTGGAAAATAGTATACATAAAAATAGACTGATCAGTATGATAGCACTGTGTGACAATAGGGCGTGCGTGTGTAGGACAGTTTTTTGCTTTACTGCTTACAAATGAGATGTAAAACACTTTGCCACTCAATGAAGTACACCTGGGCAATATGTCTGCCAGCCATATCTTTTCCCATGATGTGCCATTCTGTTCTCCTTCCCATTCTTGGTCCTGCTTCTCCAATGGATATTTGGGATTCTACAGCTACCCAAAGCATGTGTACCTTTACACGTATACCTTTCCTTTAAATTTGTGTTTTGCAATCTTTGGTGTTCACTTTTATACTTCAGCAAGTTTTCTGTGCCTCAGGAAATCAAATTCTGGTTTGATAATTCAGAATTATGGGTGTGCCGTTCAATTTTATTTATTTTTTACTCTTAACTCACAGGATTCTCCACGAATTCCCCAGACAGAATTCTGGGAGTTCCAGCCCACAGACCCACACCTACAGATACCTTCAAACACACCTACCTTTCACTCACCTGAAGGGCCTCGCACCAAGGCTCCATAGGCTAGCTCTGACCTAGTTTCCTGTTAAAAAAGGAAGCTGCCCCAGTGCTACCTGGGAGCCCACTATCTACAGGGAACAAGACTACATATCCCAGGAACCCCTAGGACTCCCACACAATAGCAGGGCAGCTTCCTATTTCTAACAGCTAGGCTGGAGCCTTCAAGTTAGGCCCTTCTCCAGGTGGTCAAAATGCAGGTGTGTCTGCAGATATCTGTAGGTGTGGGTCTGCAGGCTGGAACTTCCAGAATTATACTTGAGGAATTCTTGGAGAATTCTGGGGAACAGAGTCCAAAAAAATCCAGATGACACATCCTGATATGGTATTTCTGATTACAATGCATAGATGTGAAGCTGGACAATGAAGAAAGCTGACCGGAAAAAATCAGACCAATTTTGGATGTGTTGTTGAGAGAGAGTTTTATAAGTACCATTGACCATCAGAAGGACAAATGAGTAGGTTCTAGAACAAATCGAGCCTGAACTCTTATTAGAAGTCAAAATGACTAAATTGAGGGTATTGTCGTTTGGGGCATGTAATGAGAAAGCATGACTCACTAGGAAGATAGTAATGCTGGGAAAAGTGGAGGGAGGGAGAAAAAAAAAACTGGAAGACCGAAGATGGATTGAGTCAGTAAAGGAAGACATAGCCTTTAAAGTGTCGTTTGAGCAGGACTGGTAATAATAGGGCCTCCATTATTTCATATAGTCACCATAGGTTGGAAATGATTTGATGATTTTCTGAGCCTGTAGGGACAGGTGCCTTCCATCCCGTGGTTGGCTTTTAAGAACATCATGAACCCCATCTTTACTGATAATGGGACAGCTGGGATTCTGCTAATTAATCCTCCAAGGCTGTAATTTTGTTTATAACGTCTCTGAAGCAGCTGTGGCTGCTTCCCTTTTGCTTTCTGGAAACAGGAAGTGCCTTTTGCTATCTTCCCAGTGTTCTTCATTCTTTAAAGAAAAAGAAGATCCCAAACTTAATGGCACATGTAGATGAAATCTGTACGTTTAAAATATAAAAACTGGAAAACTGCAGTCAAAATCCCTCTAAAATGCCTCAAAATGTCTTGAAAATGTTTTTTACTTTTACTTTTGAAAGCAACTAAGTGCTGTTCATTACACCTAAGTAACTTGAGTGTTTCCTGTTAGCCTAAAAAGTAACTTTGTAACTTCCAGTTATAGCAGTTGTTATCAGAAATAGTTAAGATAATTAAGATATGTTTTGTTACTTCCAAGCCCTAATTATTACTTTTACTGCTACTAATAGTGAGGCAAAGACAAGCAACACATGCCCAGAAGCATTATTTCTAGTCAGCATAGGGGGAAAGAGAAATTTTGATTGATGGTTCAGGCATAACAGAGATATCAGTCATAATGGCAAAAAGGTTTCAGTGCTGAGCAAATTATGACCTTTCTAAAATTATATTTGAACAAGTGAGACACAAAGAGGGAATGCAGCCTCTTTGATAAGCTATGTTTATGCATCTCTGAACCAAAAATTACTTTATTGATTATTAGATTAGTAAAGAATATCTACAAGAGAGTATCTACTAGTATCCAGACATGAGGTAAGACTACCCAATTTAGCTTCTATTGTCTTTTTAAAAATGTATTTTATTTATTTATTTATTATTTTATTTATTTATTTAACTTATATGCCGCCCACACTACCCAGAGGTCTCTGGGCGGCTTACAACATTTAAAATACAATAAAAAGACAAAACAATTAAAATGCAATTAAAATATATACTCGTCAATTCCTCGTCAATTCAACAGAGCTGGAAAATATGCTATTTATGTAAAAAGATGTATAGTTTTATTTAACTTGAGTTTCCTTCTTCTAATAAGGAATGTGTATGTTTCTGGGCAACAAGTTGATTGTGTATGTGTATTGCATGAGGTACACAATAAATGGATTAACAGTATAGCCAAATCTGGGCAGGGGCACACTTCTGAAATTTGAGGGTGAGATGTCTACCCTGCCATGGTCCACAGGCCACCCTGGCCAACCACTCTGCCAGGGTGGTCTTCATCCCAGCAGCTCTAGGGCACAGTTCTGAGCACAACCAAAATCCCTCACAACCCCTGGCAGAGCCTAGTTTGAATGTCTGCAGCCTCCTTCAATGGTTCTTCTAAGGATCATGACTAAATCTGGACTCTGGGCTTTTAGTCTTTAACCAGATCCCCTACCTCTGTTTTTTGCTTTGTTTACCAATGTGCCTGATGAAGAATGCTGCAGAGCTCAAAAGGTTGTATGCTATTTACCGACCTTTGACTCGGCCGAATACTAGACTGTTGGTTTATTTCCTAAAGCCAGTATGCGACTTTTGGTTCTTGATCATGCCGTGCTTCCAATGTGACACTGATGCCATCACCATCAAACACACACACACATACTCTGTACAAAAGTATGCCACTCAAGCAATAAAAAACTAATGTAAAGGGTGTGACTTTTTAAAGAATTACTTGCAAGGCTGACCTAAGATATTTGGCTGCCTGAGGCAGATAACAAGCTTGTGCTTGCACCTCTCTTTCACCTATCAAAGCCACCTGACCTATAGGTCCAGGCTAGCAAGGGGACTGTGAGGCAGCAGGCTTGCTTGGGAACAGAACAGGTATTGTGGCATATGCAGTTCTGTCTTCCAATAGACGGGAGCCAGCAGAGTGTTTATGAGAGACAGCTCTGAAATATGCCACCTGAGCCAATTGCCTCATTCTGCCTAATGGTAGGGTTGGCCCCTGGAAAGATGAAAGGAGCAGAGGGTATGTAACTCAGGAAAGGGACCTGGGGCAGTAGCTGGATAGGATGACCTTGCATAAGCAGCTCCTACCCATCCTTTCATTCTTAAACCAATTCTCATAGTCAATGTTAGGCCAGATTTCTGATGGGTCAAGTTGACTGGTGATCTTTGGACCCCCCCCCCCCCTTCCCTTGTACAATTCAGTTCAATTTACTGGTTTATCTGTAACCAGCTGCTGTTCTACAGGGCCCATTAGGCACTATATTTGTTTTCTTCTTATCATTGGTGCCATGTGACATAATTTATGGGGGGACTAGCTGATGTGTGGTCCTTTCTTAATAGGGGAGAGGAACATGAGCATCTTCTGGACCCCTTATTCATGGTCTTATGCAGCAATTATCCCTCCCCCTCCTCAACTAGGGATGGTTTACTCATTTTCCAGTTTGCGAGATTTTCCCATGAGTTCACTCACATACGTCTGTTCCACCGATTTCTCTACTATTAGGTAGCATGAAGCAACTGCCTCAGGTGGCATAGCCAGAGGTGAGGTGTTTAAAGACAGAGCCATAAATCCGATTCTTAGTCCTGATTACAGACTGTTCTTCATCCCCTCATCCAAGCTAGTGCACTGTCCTCCTCAGATGACATAGAAGACAACAGGCCATTGCTCATGTGGAAGATTCAAGCATCTATCTGGTTGATTTATCTGTGTAGAATGGAAGGGGAACATGTTATCATTTGCCTCAGGCAACAAATGTCTTGGGCTTGAACTGATCCATTCTATCCCATTTTTGCATTTATCTGTACATCAAACAAGTAAATTTGCATGAGAATTAACGTGCATATTTTTAAATGAACTTTCCCTGGAAATTGGCACTTTTGAATAAATTTCAATACTGTTGTCAAGCTGAGATCTGCATTATAACACTAGGAAGTGGAGAAGCTCAGTGGAGAAGTAAATTTTAATTCATCTGGTAAGTTGAGAGGTGGGGATCAGGTCAGTTCTCATCAAAATTTAGAAATAACAGGTTCTCAGACACCCACAAAGCACACAGAGACCCCATGAAGATGTGGAATGTCATTGATATGCCTAAAACCACCTATCATACTTACATTGTCATTGAACCTAGCCACTATATAGAGGAATGTGATTAAAACTGCTAGTGTTTGCACAGTGTACAGTAGTCTCAAAGATTGATTACGGTAATGCTCTCTACATAGGGCTGCCCGTGAAGCTGATACAGGAACTTCAGCAGGTTCAGAATACAGTGTCCAGGTTGATCTCTGGAGTGAATAAGTTTAATCCTATTTCTCCAGTCCTGGCTTGCCTGCATTGGTTACCTGTTCCTTTCTGTATCAGGTCCAAGCTTTTGGTCTTAATATGTAAAGCCCTTAACCGTTTCAGACCTCGATACCTGCTGGACCGTGTCTCCCAAAGAACTACTGCTTGCTCCACCCAGTCCTCCCAGTCCTTGTTGTTATAGGTGGCCATGCTGAGAGAGGCAAGGAGGGTTTCCTTTAGGAACTGGGCCTTCTTGGTGGTGGCCCCATCACTTTGGAGCAGCCTCCCATTAGAGATCCGGCTGGCCCTCTTTCTCCAGGCGTTCAAGAAATTAGTGAAAACTGAACTGTTTAAAGAGGCCTTTAAGGACATTCTTCCCTTTAGGTAGTGTTTTGACCCATGGCTTAATTTTTATCTTAGAGGATAGTGGCCATCATTTAGCTATTAGTCTGAGTTTTGTTGTTTGGTTGGTTTTCTTTTTCTTTCTTTATTTCTGGAGGGTTGGGGTGTGTTGTTAGGGGAAGCTAGGCCGGCCCCAACTTTGCTGTCGTTCCGCAGGCAGGCAAAGACCTTTCCCTTCAGGCAGGCTTTTCCTTAAGGACTAGTGGTCTGAGAAGTGTTTTAAATGGACTGTTGTGCTCACTTGTTTTAAATGTGTTTTAATATTGATCTTACCGTGTTTCCCCGAAAATAAGACAGGGTCTTATATTAATTTTTGCTCCAAAAAACCGCATTAGGGCTTATTTTCAGGGGATGCTATAATTTTTTAATGTACAACAATCTACATTTATTCAAATACAGTCATGTCATCTTCTTCTGGTTTCTGCACAATGGTGGAGGGCGGGGTTTCACTTAACTGGGGCTTATTTTTGGGGTAGGGCTTATATTATGAGCATCCTGAAAAATCATACTAGGGCTTATTTTCAGGTTAGGTCTTATTTTCGGGGGAACGGTAGTTAACATTTCAATATAATACTTGTTTAATTCTTTTTAAATACTTGTATACTCACTGGAAGGACAGATCCTGAAGCTGAGGCTCCAATACTTTGGCCATCTCATGAGAAGAGAAGACTCCCTGGAAAAGACTCTGATGTTGGGAAAGTGTGAAGGCAAGAGGAGAAGGGGACGACAGAGGACAAGATGGTTGGACAGTGTCACCGAAGCTAACAAGATGAATTTGACCCAACTCCAGGAGGCAGTGGAAGACAGGAGGGCTTGGCGTGCTCTGGTCCATGGGGTCACGAAGAGTCGGACACAACGACTAAACAACAACAACATACTAACTGTTTATAGCTTTTAAATACTGTTTTAGTGATGTAAACCACCTTGGGTCCTTTTGGGGAGAAAGACAGGAAACAGACAGACATGTTGTAGTAAGTGGCATTTTCCTGTTCAATGCCCTCTTCCAAAATACTCTCTTCTGTTTTCACTCCCACCCAGTTTTTCACCTTTTCCTCCCCTTGAATGTTACCCATTGTCTTTGTTCCAGGGCTTCAACATCTGGATAACACAAAGAACTGCTCACTTCAGCCCATTCATAAAAGACAATAACCTTGGTGTTGCCATCCTCATCCACATCCTGCTCCTTTTATCCCTGATGTCCCAAGGAGTGCTTACACAGGGCTGAAGTCTTAACTCAAACTATTACAGCCAAGGTATGGAGCTCTTGTCCCTCTAGACTTTTGACCTACAACCTCCAGAATCCTTTACTATTCTCTCTGCTGCCTGGGGCTTCTGGGAGTTGAAGTCCAAATTATCTGTCAAGCCAAAGGTGTTTGTAACATTTGCCTGGTCCTATGTGTGTCTACTCAGAAAGAAGAGCAATTAATTATGTTCCGTGGAACTGACCTCCAGATAAGCCGGCATAGGACTGCAGCTCTTCCAGGAGGTAGATGAGACAAGCTATCATGCTTGAAACAAGCAAAAGTACCTCAGGTTCAGATGGGACTGACTGACCTTCCTGGTCTCGAAACAGTTGTAAATGGAACCAGACAATGTTCTGTTCTCTGTGAACTCAGTTGACTGTACATTTTGTATAATGGGATTCTGCAGACTATGTGCTGTTGTTTGGGAGAAGAATAATAGAGGGTACATTATTTACCCACAGCAGATTTTCAGAGGTCTCTTGAACCAAAACAAGGTATGATTCCAGAGGACAATGACATAACAGGTGTTTCTAATGAGCAAGGCAAATTAATCATATTGGTTCTGCTTGTTCTTTTATGTACAAGAACAGAACGAGGCATTAGCTTGGCAAAAGCTTAACCCCTCCCGCCACACCTGCCAATTCTCTTCTCTGGAGACGAGGGATTTTTTCCCTCTCCATTACCATGCCTGGGAAATGAAATGAGAAACTGTCCATGGAGGGGGACCTGGAAGGAAGAATTAGCAGGAGTGCTAAGGGTTGGGCATCATCTCTCACTCATCTATCATTCTCTGAAAGAGTTTCTGTTTTTCTTTCATAGTGCTTTCCATCATCCTTACAAAGGATGCCCAAGGCAAGCAACCCTGTGTTCCCCCAGAATATCTAGTGTGGCCCTTACAAGAGTGAGAAGAGCCTTGTGGCACAGTGGTTAAACTGCAGTACTGCAGCCAAAACTCTGCTCAAGACCCAGATTCAATCCCAGGTAGCTGGCTCGAGGTTCATTCAACCTTCCATTCTTCTGAGGTCGGTAAATTGAGTATCCAGCTTGCTGTGGGGGAGGAGAGAATGTATAGCCTGCATAATTGAATTGTAAACCACCCAGAGAATGCTTTAAGCACTATGGGGTGGTATATAAACAGCATACTATATTTCAAACTATACCCTTTTGGAGCTTGGGTTTGGAAATATGGGGTACTGGGACTTTTTAAATATATCAGCAGGGAAGATGGCAGCATCTGCCACCTGCTTCAAGCTCCTTGTTTTGCACTAAGCTTAGTGACAGTTCTCATACTGTCTGTGTGAATGGGACCTCACTAGCAACAATATTACACACTATCTTAGCTAAAGCGCAGAGTGTTTAGGACTACCTTCGTCTTAACCACACAAAGACCCATTAGCTTTGGGTGGTGGGTGGGCCTGCAAATCTATATTTGATGGAGATGAATACTGCTATAACTAGTTCGTTGAGAAAGAGCTGTCTGCATTTTGGGACTGTCCCTGAGCAGTGGGGGTTGTTGTGATAAGTAATCTGCATTTAAGAATTAATCACTATACCACGTTGTTAAATGCTCTGGGTATTTTTCCCTTCAAAATCAAAGTAAAGAAAAAAAAAACACCAAGCCAAATCTTGCTCTGTGGTTTCAGTGGCAGAAGACATCTACTTTCTTTGGGATCATGTTACAAACCATATTTTCCTAGACACCACTGGCCTTACAGCACAGACCTTTGGTTGTCCAAATAGAATGACTCCGAATTAACTCTAAATACATGTAGCATACCTGAAAAACAGAACTTCAGTTTTTAAAATAAAAATGTGTTTTGCTTTTGAAATCTGACTTCTACAATTTCACGTACTCATTCAACAAGTTGGATTGAACAGTTCCTTCTCTCTGCTGGAAGAATCTAGCTTTATTAGAAGAAGGAAACCTTTGGGTCAAAGCCCAATGTTTTGTTTTATATGTACATAACCACTAGCTTGCCACACCCAATATGCTGGCAAGATTCATAAAGTTCTGGCAAACAGAAAGGAAAAGTTGTAGCTATTTATTGATTTCCTGTGACACTCAATGGAAGGCACAAAATTTGATTTTCTGAATCAGGATTTAGTTTCAGACCTCAGAGCAGAACCAGATGACACAATTAGCACATTATGAGACACTGAGCTCGCTTCTGAGGTGAAAGATATCTGTTGATCCAATCACAACTATGCCTCCATTTGCATGGTGCAAATTAGTGGACTTTTATGATTGGTCTTTGGGAGATAAACACAGGCTTCATTAGGAAGTCTAATTTCTCAGGCATGTTGCTTGGAAGGAGTCCCATGGCTGGAGGGAAAAGGGTTCCAACAGCAGCAAAGACACATTTTGCCAAAATGGGGAGATTTGACCTTAAGTTGAATCATGTGGATTCCAAATTGCTCTGAACCAAATCAGGCTGTTTTCCAAAATGGAGTCTGAAGTGAATCTTGCAGTGGATTCCACATCCTTAGTTTACAAAAACATCCTTTGTGATTATACTAAGCAAGGGGAATAGCGACATAAAGATGTAGCAAAAGAAGAATCCAAAAAATTCTTATTGATGGATAAGTAGTTTAGCTCAGTAGTTTAGGTATGGTTGGGAGTTCAGTTCTTGACATGGGCTGGACTTGATGATCCATAGGGTTCCTTCTAGCTCTGCAGTTCTAAGATTATTATATTCTAAGATTATTATTATCTCTTTCGCACCAGGCAGTGTTGCTAATCTGGTGGCATCAGAGCTTCAGAATACATCCGCTCCTGCCCCATTTCCTTTTCTTCTTTTTCCCTCCCTCTGGTCTTCAGCCAACAAGGATTTCTATTCTGTAGATCTGTCTTGTAACCTTTGGTTAAATTGCTCTTGATTGATTTCCTAGCAAATGGGATGGAAACCTACCTTTGGCTCATCTCAGGACGCAGACTGGGAACATGCTCGAGTCTGTCCACAAGCTGTTCACTGCATGATATTTTAGACAGCATTCTGCCATTTGCACATTGTCCTAAATGGCCAGACCACGGTGTGCATTAAGAGGAACAGCAGCAGTTAAATGAGTCCCTCTCCTGCTCTTCTGTTTACTCAGTGAAATACCAAACAATCTGAAATCACAGAGTCTGCAAATAGTACATCGCCTTCCAGTCTCCCTCTTCCCCATCGTAAATGGGAGAACAGGAAGGAGGTTGCTTAGACTTTTCTCTTCTTCAAATGGAGACGTCAAGACCTGAGGATAGAAAAGGCCTTTCTCCTGGGTATTCCTGTTAGAACAAGTACTTAGCCCCCCTCTATAGAGCTTGGAAAATTACTTTCTGAAAGTAATTAGTTACTCTTACCACTTTTAAAAAATAGCTTTGTTTCCCTTTTTTTTAGAAGTAATTATATCATTTATATAAATGCATTTCTTTAAAAAAATCTGAATGAATACCATAAAGTATGACAGCCAGCCAGCCAATGACTGTTTGATATTTCTTCCACCACCACCAAGTATGGTATAGTGGACAGAGTGACAGATTAGGACTCAGGAGACCTCGGTTCGAATCCCCGCTCAACCATGGAAACTCACTGGGTGGTAGAACTGGTAAAAATACTCCTTAAATATCTCATGTGCTTGAAAGATCTATTAGGGTTGCTATAAGTTGACTCTGAATTGATGGCCCATAAGACACACACAATATTTAGTGACTAGTTGTTACTCTAAAATCAAGTAAAAATTTACATTGTGAAAGGGGTGATGCTTTCTCTCTCTAAGTGATAATTGTTATGGAACCTAAGAACATGTCTACACAGCATAGTTCTGATAGTTTGGTATCACTTTAATTGTCATGGCTCCATCAAATCTTGGCATTTGCAATTTGGTGAAGTGTTTAGAATTTTGTGCTGTAGTTCAGACAAGTGTAACAAAGCTCTCTAGCAGAGAATTTTAAGACCCTCACCAAACTACAAATCGCAGGATCACAAGCAATGGGGGCATAGCAAGTTGAAGTGCTATCAAACTGCTATAATTGTGAAGTATAGATAGATACATAGTTATACTATTGTTACAGGGGGGGAAAAGGATTATATATATATATAACTGAAATTAATTAATTACAAGTTACAAGTTCCCAACTCCAGTCCTCTTTCTACTACAAGGGAAACTAGTGAAAGAAGGCAGAGGAAAATCAGGATAAAGCCAAAGGCTCTGGAAGTTTAGATAAACTAAGGGCTTATCTTGGGCAGATGTTGGCAGATGTTAGACTCCCCGGGTTGACACCTTCAGATGTGTTGGGCTAAGATTCCCAGCATGCCAGCCAGTGTGTGGCTGGTGACCCTTCCCCCCACACCAGGCCAGTCATCAGCAACTCCTCTTTGGCTGTGATATCCACAACCCCTTCTTTGCTATCATCACATATCAGAGCAGGGCTTGGAAAGTTATTTTTGGAAGGAAGGAATGTAATGACGTACTGAATGAACCGTGATAGAATGACATTCTTGGACACTGAACATCATCTTACCACTTCATAGATATAAGTCGTTTCAGTGTATTTGTTCATTTGACATTTGTAACTTAGCCAGTTAAAGTACACATGAATTGAGCATAGTTGGCAGTTATATTCCTCATCGTGTACTAGTTAAATGACAAGCAGTGACTCCTTAACTGGTGTTGTTGTGATTTACCTGGTGCACTTACATGGTCATGCATAAGCAGTAGCATTCTGACCAACACATTTGCATTTCTGAGTACCTACTGTATACACTATGTCCTTTAGTCAAAATACAGAGGTGCCTAAGCATATATAGTTACCTTTATGTCCCAGATTCTTCCTTTGAGATAAAGTGATGTGCACTTTATTCTCACAACAACCCTGTGATGTAGGTCAGGCTGAAGTGGGAGAATGAATAGTCCAAGGTCAGCCATGGCTCTCATTGCTCAGCAGGGTCTTTGACCTGGATGTCCGAAGTCCTAGTCCAACACTACACCAGAGTAATAGGTGAATTCACGTTTGGATGAGTTGTGCACATGCTGCAATGTTATCCCCAAGATTTTGCACACTTGGTGGTGCTGGGAGGGGGGGAAGTGTTCCTGGTGGTATTTGCTAGATCAGAGCTGCTAAGTCTCCAGTATGATGCCCAGCAAAGAAAATACGATTCTAGCAGCCCAAGTGACATAAACAATATCCACAGCTGTGGCTAATCTAGCTAAGATCATTCTCCCATTAAGATGAAATGTTACAACCACTGCCTTGTCCTCTTTCTTGAGCAAAGGGTGTGTAAGCAGAGCCACAAACTTGGTCTCCAACTGTTTCTCCGACCCCTGAGGGACAAAACCCAGGCAGATCTTGTCAGAGTTAACCCCCTCCCCTGCTGCGTCAGGGGCACTAAAAGCGAAGCCCACCGTGGGAGATCACGAGTCACAGAGAGGAAGAGGATGACGACAGCAGGGTGTTCATGGTGGATGGAGGCTAGATGCAGGCCATCACTTCTAGTTAAAGCAGGCATACTCAGAACCATCACAAATGAGCTCTGTTCTCTCCTCGTCAGTGGCACATCAAAAGTACAAGCAGAGCTTGGAGTGAGAAGTTCCTGGTGGTTGATTTTTTAACAATTCAGTTTATGTAGACTGTCCTTAGTCAGTCCTACAGCAATCCTGATTGAGACCTCACAAAGCACATAGTTTCCCTCAAACTGTCATCATCATAATCATCACCATCATCTCTACCCAATACTACGATGAGGTGGTGCTCCAGGCAGCTTGAAAGCAATATAAAACAATAAAATGAGTTAAATAAAATTCCCGATAAAATCATGACCTTAAAAACCTATTAAAATCACTTAAGTAGAAATAAGCACACAAATTTAGACAATATTATAAGTCAATTTAAAAAGTCACATCCTTCCTAAAAGCAATGAGAGTTTAAACTGATCACAACTCTGAGAGTACTGAGTTCTACAGGTTGGAAGCCATGCAGGAGACAGTTCAGAAAATTGAAGTTCCACTAATTTCCAGCATACTTCCAAGCAGGATGCCGTGATCCAGGTTTGGGAGATACATCCTTAGTAAATGGTATGATCAAATGGAAAAATAATTCATGATTTCGATCATTTGTGGCATGGTCTTCTGCAAGCCATAAAAGTTAATTTGTTTCAGATATAGTTCCACAGTTTCCAAAAGTTATTTGCGCCAGTAACAACAGAAGTTAGTATTTTAAATTTGTGTATGAGGTCTAGATTAAGGCAGAATGGCCAGATTCAGTTCTAGAGTGAAGCAAAATGAATTTACAAACTGATTTATGTCCAGAACACAAAGTAAATTGGATGTGGCACAAATAACTTCAGCCTACTGTTTTTGGATTCTTTGTTTATTTTTGGAAAAAAGCAAACTTTAAAGGTTTCCAGTATAGAAATCCCTGAAGCTGTATGACATTTGGCAGGCTTACTCCCCTCCTTAGGGTCTATCACATTTCCAAATTTCATGCACACTGATGTAAACATTATAGTCATTCCAATTTCCCAGTGAAAATTTACAAACTGATTTGGATCCGGGGTGCAAATCAAATTCAGTGTGGGTTTCAAATCACTCTGGACTGAATTGGAAAGTGTTCAGAAGCTGTGAACTGGTCTCCAAACAGAATTGGGTGCTTATGCACAGCCCTAACTGCAGGTAACTGGTAAGATGTAATTAGTTACTTCCAGGTTCTGAACAACACATCCAGTTAAGGGCTTGCCTTACAGTAACTTGAGCAAGCAACCTCACTGGGAAGAAAGGGTACAAAGAGTGTCATTCACTGCGTTATGTGGCTTGGGTTGCTTGTCAACCACTGGTCCATACACCATCAAAGAGACACAGAAGTCGTCTAGGTGAGATGCAGAGTTTTCATCACAATGACTAAGAAGGCACTCTCCCTTAATCCCTGTATCTTCCTGCAAGTGCCATTCCCAACTTCCATAGGATACCCATACGCTGGCTTTTGACATGCTAGGAGTAACATTGGACATTCTGTGTTCTCCTAATCCCCCTTTACTCTGCCCACAAACTTTATCATACATGAGAATTACAGCAATAGAATGTATGTAAATATAAGAATGTCCATCCCAGAAAAGAATAGTCCTTCTTTCCTTCTGTAGGGAGTCTCAGGTTCTTTGTTAGCATCTTTGATGAGATATCAGATATGAAAGGGGATAATTTATTGTCTAGAATTCTGTATTCCACTGCTGACTCCTATCTTCTGTGCATCTGTTTTTGGCCCAACAAGATTAGGGTGGGGGATTATTGGGGTGGGTTGATGTATGATGTCTTTTTAGTAAGAAGTTCCATCAGACAGGATGATCTGTCTGCCCCATTTGTATTTCTAGCCTTTTCAGCCATATAGCCAGCTCCGTTTCAAGTCCGGGAAAGGCTTCATTGCTCATCACCTGCCATCTGGAAGCAGATGAATGGGTTGGGATGACTATTTGCAGAGGGTTGCCAGCAATTTGAGTAAGAAAAAGGGGCATGACTCAATGACCACCAGGTGGCTGCTTCCTCCAACCTCTCCCCATCTCTCACCTTTTGGGCCTTGTGCATACATTTAGAAGAGCTAATGCAGCCATGGAAAGCCATTGTGAAGGCTATGAAGGGTGAATTGGCACCTTTTGTGTACACAGAAGAGACAAGGGGGGCCCCTTTTAATTGACTCATTCCACTCTGCCTTATCTTGTTCAAACACACATTTGTCCTCCAATCGATTAGTAGAGGAGGTTCTGGGGCAAACAACCGGCTGTCTTTCTTACAACGATTACATTGATTGCTAATTGACCTCCTGATGTCAAAGTCAGCTGGTGATGGGTTTTCTTTTTTTGCATGACCTGACTTTCTTTTTTCCTAACTTAAAAAAACACACATATAACAGCTGCACCTGATCATTTTTTCCCTGCGTGGTTGGCTCATTGTACCTGCTGGGTCTTTGGGGCAGGCCTTGCTAAAGAGACTTTTAACTCTGTGGGCAGGTAGCGAATTGGTTGCCATCCAGAAACTATGCAGAAGTTGCCTGGGAGAGGAGACATAAACAAGACTTATCCCAGAGGTTGCCAACTGCTGAAGGAACAATTCAACATCCTAGGTGTCTCTGTTTCTAGGCTTACACCACAAGATCTTTATCGTTTTTTTTTAAACCATAGGAATACAGCAACCCAAGAAAATTTATAACAAAGAAAACAAAGGTGACCTGAACATTGTCATTATGTGCTTCCCTCAGAAAATAACTGCAATGTAATTAGCTGATAGGACAGTTATTTCCAAATAATTTTCCAGTAGTATGACATGAACTGAAGACTTGACATGGATAATTGTAGAGCAGTCTTTTTTTGAGGGAGGTGGTGGAGAGAGAGAGAGAATGAACCTTTGCCATGGAGTTCAAAGCACCACTTTCTAAACCTAGTTGGACTCCTCATGGTCAAGGTGAAAGGTAAAGGTCATTGCATTTTCCCACCCCAGTTTTTGCCGTCCATCTGTCTTTATTTTTTTTCTTTGCCATTCCCATTGACTTTAAAGGAAGAGAGAGCAACCATACCCATCCACATGGATGGATTCAAAGCTATTACAAGCTTCTGTTAAGAGCTTGGAGAATTTACTTTTTGGACTACATCTCCAGGATCCCCAGCACATAGTGTAGAAGGCTCACAGCCAACCCATGCAGATTTTTTTTTTAAATCCAAGGCCTGAGCAACTTGCAGCCAAGGCATATACATCAAGGTGGCTCATGAGCCAGGTAAGAAAAAAGCCACCTGGAGTAGTAGCTTGCCTGCTAGTTGGGCAGGATAGAAATGTAAATAAATAAATAAAGAAACCCAGGCTTTCAAGCCATTTCACACACAGAGAAATCAGACTATTTTCTTCTCCTAATTGGCAGCACCCCAAAGAGGTTCTGTTCTTCAAGTCCTGGTGGCCACTGGCTCCTTAGAAGGTTTGTTGTATGTAGATGGTTGACACAGCTGAATCATGATACAATATAGCAAAAAAAGGAAAACGCAGACATCCTTACACAGTAGTGGGTGCTCTTCCTGAGTCCAGTTAAGCATAGTTCTTTATTGACGTGAGGTGCCACATGGATGATCAGTTTCTCCCTTCTATGGCAAAGGGCCTACCATGACATGGGCATCCCAAATGGATTTTTATACCCTGGCATCTCTGTGTAGATGATGGCAGCAAGGAATGATATATACTGTACAAGGGGAGACAAGAAGCTGTTACATGCCAAGAAGCACAACCTCCTTCTCTGAGCAGGTCAGCAATATATCACCTTGGTATGGGTGCAACCACCTAGTGGGAGAATTGTGAATGGATCCACAGTGAAGTTGCACCTGGGAAGGTGAGTTTCCTCGGGTTAATTCACTTCAGCCCATCACACAGGAGTCAGCAGAAATAGGAGAGGAAATTGGCATTCAAAAGTCTTGTCTATAGTTTGTTAAGGTAACTCATGTGTACAAGTGTGAAAGCTGAACAGTGAAGAAAATGGACAAGAAAAAAAATAATTCTTTCGAAATATGGTGTGGGTAGAGAGCTTTGTAGATACCTTGGACTACCAGAAAGATGAACAAGTGTGTCCTAGAAGAAATCAAGCCTGAACAGTCTCTGGAGGCAAAAATGACAAAACTGTGGTTGTCATATTTGGGCACATCATGAGAAGACAAGATTTGCTGGAAAAGACAACAATGCTGGGAAAAGAAAGCACCAGGAAAAGAGGAAGACCAAATATGAGATGGATTGACTCAATAAGCCTTGAATTTATAAGAGCTGAGCAGGGCTGTTGAGGACAGGGCTTTTTGGAGTTCACTCATTCATAGGGTCAGCATATATTGGAGGCAACATGACAACATGTAACTACAACAAAGTAGCTCTGTTCTGGCAGGAGCCATGATTAGAGCAGAGCTACCTTAACCAGCTGGAAACAAGGCTGACTGAAAACTTCCTCCTCTTTCTCTGCTGATTCCTCTCCCTTTTCCCCTCCTTTGGTTGCCCAGCTGCCCTAGAGCTAGATGTGCAAGCTGTTAACAAAAAGGAAAGGAAAAGGGCAAGGGCAAGGCATCAGGTCTGTGAAGGAGAGAATTCAAATCGCACCCAATTTTCCTGCCACTCTGCCTTTCTCACTGCTGCTGAAATACAACACCTACAACCCCCTGCATATCAACTCAAATGATCACACTGCCTGAGCCAAAGCAAATGCATTCAATTCCAAAAAAGTAGAAGCCCCAGCAGTGGAGAAAAAATGATGGGTGGGTGGGTGGGTGGGGTTGAAATAAAACTTCAGGCTGATTCACATGGACTTATATGTCATGTAGTCAATAGAAAATAACGTGAATCAAACCATCCTAGTCTTGGAGCATTTCCCACATTATTTGTCAATGTAGACAAAGTAAGATAAGGTATACATAGAACAACGGTTTTGAAAACACAGGGTGCCTTTCTGTCTTCATGGCTCCCACAAAGCTGGTAATATGGTGTATACTTGTATTTTATACAGCAATTTTCCAATCTGAGACACTCCTCATTCAGCACCTGTCACTCTGAGATTTGTTTCCTTGTCTGGAAACCTGGAGAAGGACAGCAATTCCTTGAGCCTTCAGTTGGTGTCCTAAGACCAGCCAAGTCTTGGAGTGGAGCAGGCAAGGTTTGGGGAGAGGCCTGGACTTGCCGGTGGGTCAGCCAGCTGTTTCTAAGAAATGGGTACAAGTCAGTCTCCATCCCGCCTTGTTCAAAATGGCACCATGGGCCCTAGTGCATCTAGTCACCCACTCTCTCCCCGGCTCTCTTCTCTCACTTCTGGCTTTTCAGTATAACTTGTCCACTTTGTGCATGCACTACAACATAATCCCCTGCATGCCAAACCAGTCAGCCCAGCTGGGAATGGGCAGAGATACACATCTGAGTTTCAGTCTTAGAACTGCAGAGCTGGAAGGGATCCTATGAGTCACTGAGTCTAGCCCCTGTCAGGGATGCGCAGTGGGGAATCAGTCTCCCAACCTCAGGCTTTAAAGTCCCCTCAAACACAAAAATCAAATGTTCTTTTTCTGCTCCCCTTGAGATCAATCTCTTGTCTCCCTGGACAACCACACAGCAATTCCTTCAGGCTTTCTCTCTCACCTTGGGATGTGGTGAGTTTTCCCAGCCCTACCTGGCCATACCTGTAGGCTATGATTGAAGCTAGGATCTGTTGCTTGGAAAGCATGGACTTGTTTTTGCCTGAGTGCTGAGCCTGTCTCAGGGCTGTCCTGGCATATAAATGGTTGGTGGGTTCTTGCTTTTCCTTGTTGTTGCCCTCATCACTCCTTTATCATCAATCCTGTTTGTTGCAATTAATTACTGGAAAACTGTTTTCTCCCTCATCATTGATTTTCCTCTTAACTTAGTGCCTAATGACTTCTTGGAAGGAATTAGAAAATAACATTGATTTTGTCGCAGCAAATAAACTTTTATTCCTCTTGCTCCGTCAAATGTGTTGTTCTTCTCGTCTTCCTTGTTTAGGGCTTGGGTTCCAAATGAAGGCACACAGTGCCTCTTCTACAACAACTGCTGCCAGTTACTTAAACTTCATCCCACGGGTGGCAAATAAAGTCTTGTCCTTGCCTTGCTTTTGGTGGAGACAACCTGTCAAGAATTCTCCAGTCCTCACCCCTGCTCCCCTGGTGAGAAATCTCACCTTTGGCATGAGACCAAGGAACCCATGGCTTTTTTGGTATAGCATTTTCCACATTTCAGGGTGGGGGGAGTCTCTGCATAAAATCTAGTGCCTTTTTCCTTTGTGAAGCTAAGCAGATGGATACAAAAGAAGCACAAGACAAACTGATTGATCACAAAGATGCGAACAACCCGTCTAATGCTGTGACTTTCATTAGTCCATGCAGAAAAGCAACAGTTATCAGTTTTTGTGCATCCTACAGAACGGTGTGGAGAGAGAGAGAGAGAAAAAAAAAAGACTGGCCCTAGGTCATCCACTGACTAACATGACTCAATGGGGAACTGAAGCCAGCATTCCCAAGTTCTGGTGAAGCACTCTGACTTCAATACCTCTCAGAAGGTGAGAAGTCTGGACAGAGGAGTTAATTTCACCAACTCCCGAAGAGCTACCCAAAGCACAGTTCTAGGGCTTATACAGTCTCTTGCACCTTTTAGTTATTTATTAGTCATGATATTTGAAATGGTAAACAGTAGGCAAAATCCTGTTGTGGAACTGTGTGCCTGGCACCACTCAGATCAGATACTGGAAACATTTAACTAACACTAATTAAATGCTTCCTATCCCTCTGTTTTAGGTTCTGAGGCTCCTTTAGGCTCCCCTTTGCTCTGTGGAAGCCTATAGGACCCTCAGGATGGGGCGTTGGAGCCTTTAGGGGTAAAAAATTGCCACAGCATCTCAACTGGCAGGATTGAGGGTTCTTCCTCATCATCCTGAGTCTCCTGAAGCCTTGCCCAGGGCAAAAGGGAGTGCAAGAGAGCCTCAGAACTTAACAGGAAATGTTTAATTAGTGTAGGTTAACCCTTTCCGGTGCCCACTCTGAGTTGTGCTGGATGCAAACTTGTGCAACAGGATTTTAAATACAGTGGCAGAAAAAGTGTATACGAGATAAATAAAATGTCAAAACAGTCTCAGGAAATTCAAAATTCTGCAACTTAAACTAACTACACAGATTAAACAATGATTAGGTACAAAATATGTACAGGTGTAATATATACTATGCTTGCTGATATAAATTGCTAACATAAATTTTTGTGGGACCCTATAGGGCACAAAAGTGATATATAATTTTAATAAGAATATGATCATATAATAGATATTAATTATTACTGATCATAATTCTTAATCAATTGATAATACTGTAATAAAAACAAACAGTGGGGATAAGCATCTGGGTGCACAACCAAGCCCTGCTTTCAGCTGTCCCTTGGTACTTGGCAGCATTCCAGAAATGTGCATGTCCAGCTGAAAAGTCTGTATATAAGGTACTATAATTGCACCCACACAAAGCCATACACGGACACACAGAGGTCTAGAACATTGCCAGTTTCTCACTGAAGTTGAGGGACAGGGTCCATGTGTGCTTCCATGTCTACATGATCACTTCAGTCTGATAGGCGAGCAAGTGAGTATATGCGTAGAATTAAAATGTCTGGTGCTGAGAACTTTTAAGTAGCTACTTACAAATAGATGATAACAGACCAACCCATTTATAATATCAGATGTTTATAATGGACCAGAAATACAGAAATAGAAAATGCAATACAGCTAACAAGAAATAGTTAAGGTTCTACACTCTATGATGTTTTTACAGAACTATTAAAGTTATTAAAAGGTGATGATACAGATGTTTTAGGGAATCTTTTCAATCAAAGCTGCATAACAGGAATAATTTCTGTAACTCAACTAAGACTGAAATTTATTAAATTATGCAAAAAGGAAAACGACAGAACTTGCAGTGATTACAGCACAATAAGCATAATAAATGCTTTTTTTCAGTTTTTCTTAAGGATATTAAGAGGGCAGAATATACAGGATGTGTAAAGAAGCAGCAGGCGACAAATAATTGAGAGGAGGATGCACAGGACGAATTGGAAACATTGTAAGCATTGATCTGTTTATGTTTGCTTGAGAAAGGCTGCTGTGACATGAAGATGTGATTACGAGAAAGCCTTCAACAACGTCAAAGATGGCCAGCTGATGTTGACAGACAAAGATCTTGATTCAGGAAATATTTGTACAATTCACGACTTGTACAAGGTAAAAAAAAACTTCAGTGAAAGTTGAAGGTCAGAGGATAGACAACACAGGTATACAAACAGGAATACAACACGAATGTACACTCTTGCCACTGCTTTTCAGTTTGTATTCTGAAAACAACTTTAGAGAAGCATTTGCTGATTCAAATGATGGCATCCTTGTCAATGGAGAAGATAACACAATAAAACTACCGGATAGTTTAGATAGTCTGCAAAGGTTACTCAATAAAGTCCATAAAATAAGTAATGAATATGGTGTAAAAATGAATGCTAAGGAAACAAGTTCATGGCAATCAGTAAAAAGCAAGGAACCCAACAAATGCCATTAAAGACCCAGTTGATCATGAAATGTGGTTGAAAAAATCAGTACAACAAAAACATAGCCTGGCAGTAAAGATTAAATGCTTTGGCACTGCTTCCTTAAGATGAATATCATATGCATCCAAAACTTACATTTGGCTTTGATGATGCATATTCTACAGTGTTATACATTCCCAGCTATGCATGAAATTGTGGACTTTAACACAGGCAACAACAACAACAAAAGTCAGAAGCATTTGAAACATGAACTATCACAGGATCTAAGAATTTCTTGGATTTAGAGGGTGCCCAACAAAGAAGTACTGTAAAGAGCATGGCAGCATAAAATTCATAATATACAGAGGCTAGGATAGTCTCTGACTTAAATCTAGATGTATAGCTCAGTGGTTTAGGTATCTGGCTGTGGGACCAAAGGTTGGAGGTTCAATTCTTGTGAGTAGAGCCAGCCTGTGTGGCCTTGGATGAGCAGCACAGTCCCAGGGCATCCCCAGAAGAAGAGAATGGTGAACCATTTCTGTGTATTATTTACCTGGGAAACCCAGAAAAGGGCTATTGTAAGTCAAAATTGACTCAACAGAATGTGGTGGTGATGATGATGATAGTTCAGTCACATCACGAGAATCAAAAAGTAGAGATATTAGAGCTGATTATTTAAGGAAAAAATGCAAAAAGAAGTGCGGGAAAGGGAAGAACCTATTGGCTGAAGAAACTTGGAGACTAGTTTTGATGCAGCACAGCCTCATGGTTGAAAACTGCTGCCTCCAAAATCAGTCCAGCCATGAGAAGGTTGATACAAGTAATTAACAAGCTGCTGTTAGCAGGATTGTATGGACTGGCAACTTTAGGACTTATGGAGGCAGATACTGTTATTACTGGAGGCCTATATCCAAATGTTAATCCAGACTAGACCCATTGAATCAATTAGATAGGCACAAACATTGTTTTACCATCCAGCAGTTAATTTAATGGGTCAGCTCTAGTTATGAGCAGCAACTGGATTTATACCCTGGATTACAAGTCTCAGAATACCCTAGTCAGAATGGCGAGTAGCAGCTGTGGAAATTGTACTTTGAAAAAGTAACTTTTCCTCTCTTTGAGCAGTATTCTGTCATTTTACAAGCACAGGCTTCCCACCCAGTCATATCTGAGATAGGAGTTTGAATGTAACCAGTTCCAAATAACTACTGGCATATAATTAATTTATTTTCTCAGTACTTACCACGAACTATGCGGGGATTGCAACTTAATGAGGCATAGCAGGGCTCTATTTGCAGAGTCACTGTAAAGTTTAATTTTTTAAAATATTTACCGGCCTACAGTTGCACTAAAGGATTGAGGAGGAACATTAGCTGGCTTGTTCTGCTGTCTCCTGATTGATGGTGAGTGTTGTGGAAGGGCAAGGAAGGAAAACCCCAGTTACAAAGTCATGGGAGCTGTCCACTCTGTTGGTGCTGACCAGGATTCCAGCCTATAATTATAATAACAAAAAAAAAAATTGGCAGGGGGAGTATTGGAACTATAATGGCACTTTCCATTACTTTTAACTTTGATTACTTTTTCATTACTTTAGAAAATGAACTTTCTCGACTCCACTTTTATTGAAGTATAGTAAAGCCATAATGAAGGATAAGGAGTGATGTGTGGCTCCAAGGACTTGCTTCCCATTCACTCTTTTCTGGAGTGAATGGGAAGCAATGTGTAGAGAGAGAGGTGACAAAGGAAGCTGTCTTCTGATATCTGGATGGGTGTCACAGAGAACAAGCTGTTCTCTCTCTCCCTCCCTCCCTCTCTCTCTGTGGCAACGAATTGAAGTTGCAAAAAAGAGGAGTTTCTTCCTAAATATTAGGAAGAACGTCTTGTGGGTAGGAGCAGTTTGACCATGGAACAATCTTGCTTGGAAGGTGATGCACTCTTCTTTGTTGAAGGTTTTGAAACCAAGGCTGGATGGCCATCTGCCAGGAATGTTTAAGTTGTGGATTCCTGAACTGCTAGTGGGTTGGACTAGAAGCCCCAAGTGATCCCTTCAAACTCTATAACTCTATAGCTGAAGTCCTGTTGAGCAACTTCACAGGCAGAAGGCAAATGACATAACATTCATTTGCTTCCAGCCAGCAATTACAGTGATTCTTGGGGACACACAAGCCCACTGGCTTGATACACACTCAAGAATCCCAGTACTGACTCTTTAGTTGTTGGCTAGAAGTGGGTAAATGTTACACAATTTGCTTTCCACCTGTGTGAAAAAACAGCAGGATTTCAGCCTATGATTCTGTGATTTGTGTTGGGAAATTTTTTACTCTAGCCTACAATTATATGCAGATGAGCACTAACAAGGAACACTTTGCACTACAACCATAGTTACATGCCTTTTGACAATTGTGTGTGTGTGTGCGCGTGCTTTTTTTGTGCTTGTTTTACATTATTGGTGTCGGTAGTATTCTTTGATAAGAATAAGAATAATAATTAATTTATGAGAAGAGCAAATAATGTTGGATATACATTTTTCCAAGGTGGTTTTTCAAGAATGTAGACATGCACAAAAGGCCTTTCTAGTGGCAATGCCACTGTTATATCCCGGCAGAACCAGCTGTATGTTGTTCGAGTGCGGCCGGGGGTGGGGGATCCATGCCAGCCAACCCAGCCATCTAGAAGATCTGAAAGTCTGACAAAACGGACATTGAATAGGATTTGGAATATTTTCTTGCCACATCAAGGACACAGATAGAGAGATCATTCTGAGGGAGGGAGGGAGGGGGCTCTGTGCAAGGGGATGGCAGGTTTATTCATCCGGATCAAGGAGTTTGAGTGTTTAACTCTTAAAGTTTTAAATCGAAATGCCTATGTAATCAACTGTGTTAGTGATGAATTAGGGTCGACACTTCTTTTTCCCCCTGAAAGGTTCCTCATCTTGAATGCATATATGGCAGGGAAACACAACAGCCAACACACTGGACATAGAGTAGCTGCACTGTCGAATTTGGATATTTTTAATAGGTAAACTTTTAATTTCCCTTGTCTTCTCTATAGGACTTGATTAACCCCCTCCCCCCCCCCGAAGTCTGGCTGGGGGGAATTCCTGCAGATTTCTGGAGGCTGTCGTCCACAAATTCTGACAAGTGGCCAGGGCTGATGGGAACTGGAACCCAGCAACAACCAGAGGGCTAATGGTTCCCCAGCCCTGAGGGAGAAAAATGTTCCTCTGATCATGTGGAAAGTGCCTTGTTTAGAAAGGCCAAATGCCAAGAAAAATAGTGAGTGGAAAATGTGTGTTCTGCACTTTTGGCAAAAGGAGAATTTCAGAGGAGACACTCGACAGCCCTGCCACCTCCCCATTTTTGTGCCCAGCTCTTAAAGGAAGAGGACTGCGCCCACACATCACCAACAGCATCCTGCTTAGCATCTCTGGTCACTCTAACCTAACACAGCCTGTAGGAACAAACCAGATCATGAGCAATTTGTGGCGGCTAGTTCTGTTCACCTCTGCTGTGTTTTTCTCCTTGGGTTTGGAAAGGAGACGGCAGAAGGACAAATGCAATACACAGAGAGGAGAGAGAAGGGTCCCAGTGGGAGTGGGGGAGGCAACACCGAGAGCCAAGCAATGCTCTGATTGTCTGTCATTATTCCACAGTACCTGGCCTGTGTTACTAGCTTACAGAATAAGCCTTGTTGTTGGTTCCTATAATTTACCCCACTGCCTGCTATTGCTGACACAGCTGAGTGAGCAAATGGGCCCCCGCTTTCAGTGCTAATTACTCAGAGAAGGTTTTGCAACTGAGAAGGCACACTCAGGTTTGCCAGGAAAAGAGAGAGATGGGGGTGGTGGTGGGGGGAGAGAGGAGCTTAAAGAAGGATGGATCATATGTGAATATCAGTCCAGTGTCCTGACTGCAATATGGAAACTGGGGGAGGACTCAACAGCAGTGGTGACTGGTGCTTGTTGTGGCTGGTGGGGTGGAAAATATAGCAGCCAAGGGTAGGCAGACCCAGGAGTATCGGGCAGAGTCAGGGGCAAAAGTGGATATTCATACACTCCTACATTCTCTCTCTCTCCCTCCCTCCCCCCCTCTCACTCTCTCTCTCTCTCACACACACACACACACAGAGGAGGCGGGCAAGACAAGAGAGCAAGCATTCAGACATGCACATGCACAAAAGCAGGCATTCACTAATACACTGCTTCACCCAATCCAATCCATGTGCTCCACAATTCAGCGGAAAAATACACCTTGCTGTTAGTCAGAAACTGTTGCTAGCTGCTCTGTTTTGCTAGATGGAGTCTGCAGGGTTTGGTTGTTGTAGGTTTTTTGGGCTGTTTGGCCGTGTTCTGTAGGTTTTTCTTCCTAACGTTTCGCCAGTCTCTGTGGCCAGCATCTTCAGAGGACAGGAGTTAGAACTCTGTCTGTGTTCTGGTGTAGTGTGTGGGATCCTCTGGGAGCACACGAGACAACTAGATACCTGTCTCCTGATACCACTCCCTTGCATCTGGCATTTTGAGCTACCTTCCTTTAAAGCCTGGAGATTATAAATCCCCATCATGGCTTGTAACCTGTGATGGATGTTTCCTCCATAAATCTGTTCAATCCCCTTTTAAAGGCATCTAGGCCAGATGCCATCACCACATCCTGTGGCAAGGAGTTCCACAGACTAACAACACGCTGAGTAAAGAAATATTTTCTTTGGTCTGTTCTCACTCTCCCAATACTCAATTTGAGTGGATGTCCCCTGGTTCTAGTATTGCGTGCGAGGGAAAAGAGCTTCCCTCTATCCACTTTATCCATCTTCTGCGTAATTTTATTTATTTATTTATTTATTTATTTTATTTATTTATTAGACTTATATGCTGCCCATCTAGACATGGTCTACTCTGGGCGGCTCACAACAATCAAAGTAAAAACAATTGACATATAAAACAATTTTATCACAATTTACAACAATTAATAATCATTCAAGATGGAGAATCAGAAGAAATTAAATAGTGCCCGGAGGGAAGGCCTGTCTGAATAGCCAGGTCTTAAGTTGGCTTTTGAAAATGCCCAGCGAAGGGGCCAAACGTATCTCGGAGGGGAGATTGTTCCAAAGACAGGGAGCCACTGCCGAGAAGGCCCGGTTTCTTGTTTTTTCTTTCCGGACCTCCCTCAGCGTTAGGCTCCTCAGTCGCCCCTCCTCTCTAGACTAAAGAGCCCCAAACGTTGTAGCCTTTCCTCATAAGGGAGGTGCCCCAGCCCAGTCATCATTTTAGTCGCTCTCTTCTGCACCTTTTCCAGTTCCACTATGCCTTTTTTCAGGTGTGGCGACCAGAACTGTATGCAAGACTCCAGGTGCGGCTTTACCGTTGTTTTGTGCAATGGCATTATAATGTTGGCTGTTTTATGTTCGATACCCCTTTTAATGATACCTAGCATGGAATTGGCCTTCTTCACTGCCGCCGCACACTGGGTTCACACTTTCATCGAGCTGTCCACCAACACACCAAGATCTCTTCCCTGATCCATCACGGACAGCTCAGAACTCATTAGCTGATAACTCAAGTTTTGATTTTTTGCCCCAATGTGCATTACTTCACATTTTCTTATATTGAAATGCATTTCCCATTTTGCTGCCCATTCTCCCAGTTTGGTGAGATACTTCTGGAGCTCTTCACAATCCCTTCTGGTCTTCACCACCAGGAAAAGTTTCGTGTCATCTGCAAACTCAGCCACCTCACTGCTTATCCCTGTCTCCAGGTCGTTTATGAACAGGTTGAAAAGCACTGGTCCCAGGACAGATCCCTGGGGCACACTGCTCTTCACCTCTCTCCATTGTGAAAATTGCCCATTGACACCTACTCTCTGTTTCCTGGTTCTCAACCAATTCTCAATCCATAAGAGGACCTGCCCTCTTATCCCCTGACTGTGGAATTTTCTCAGAAGCCTTATTTATTTATTTATTTAACTTATATGCTGCCCACACTACCCAAAGGTCTCTGGGCGGCTTACAACAATTAAAATACAATAAAAAAGATAAAACAATTAAAATACAATTAAAATATATACTCTAAAAATTGCCATCAGGACCCACAGTTGATATTATTTCAATTAAAAGCCTTCTGGAACAGGAAGGTTTTGACCTGGCGCCTTTGGCGAGGGACTGTGTCAAATGCCTTCTGAAAATCCAGATAGACAAAATCCACTGGTTTGCCCGCATCCACATGCCTGTTGGCCTTTTCAAAGAATTCTGAAAGGCTTGTGAGGCAAGACTTACCCTTACAGAAGCCATGCTGATTTTCCCTCAGCAAGGCTTGTCCTATGTGTTTTAAGATTTTATCTTGGATGAGGCTTTCCACCATTTTCCCTGGAACAGATGTTAGGCTAACCAGCCTATAGTTTCCCAGGTCCCCCTCCTTCCCTTTTTAAAGATTGGCATGACATGTGCTATCCTCCAGTCCTCTGGCGCTGTGGCTGTCTTAAGGGACAAGTTGTATATTTTATGTATTCCTTCTTGTCTCTCTGATGGTCTCATTCTGTTATACAGCTTACAGAAGAGTAGCCCTCAGAGGGAGCCATATGTAGGCACCATGAAGAATATGCAGAGATCTGATAGAATGCAAAGAGCAGAGAAAGAGAACATTTACCCCCTCGCATCACAACCCACCCCACTTCTTTTTCAAACTGATAACCTCCTACCTTGATAATTAACCTTGATAATTAACTCAGACTGCTTGGACCTCCAGGGTCCTCAGAGAATTAGAACCGGGAAAGTAATGCATGGCATCATGGGCCCAAGCTGGGAACAACACCTATGCCAAGTCAAAAACATTATTAATATTTAAATTGGGAATATCGGTGGATGAAAGGAACAGGCAACTTTTGCAGAATTTGTGAGCTTCTGAAAACTTCTACCTGGATCTCACTATATTTCTGCAAGTCTCCTTCATTCTCCTTCCATCCTTGGCTTGTATCACCTCCTTAAAATTCATTTTTCTTTTCTTGCGAGGACAGCCATGTCTTATTGTTCTTTTGCTTTCCAGCTGTATTTACTTCTATTTTCATTTTGCTGTATGCATTTTGAACACATTGCCCCACCCTTGCCCCTGACTTAAGAAAATTTGTGACTGTTTTTCATTTATACTTGTATCCAGTCATTTCATGCTTTAAAAATGCACACAGTTTGGTGCATGTTTTTTTCCTCCAAGCCTCACAAATGTGTGAATTTTGGACAGGAGCATTTATCTTGCAACAGTTCTTAAGAAGTGCAAAATAGATTTTGTGTGTGTGTGTGTATGTGAATTTCAAACTCAGTCAAACTCTTTTCAATCCCTAAGTATGTTCAGTTCACTGCCTAGGGCAGTGATGGCGAACCTATGGCACGTGTGCCACAGCTGGCACGCAGAGCCCTCTCTGTGGGCACGTGAGCCATAAGTCGCCATTGAGAAATACTTACCCATCCTCCGATCCCGGATTTTGGCACTCCCCTCTGCTGGTGCAGTGGTCCAGCAGAGGGGTGCCGTGGTGGCCATTTCCGGTCTAACCCGATGGGGGATTGGAGGACCGGTAAGTATTTCTCTGTTAATACCGCCCCTAGGGGGAAAAAAACCCCAAGCATTTAAATGTTGCAGTGCAGGGCAGTTGTTTTTTCAAAACTAAAACCTCAGTATTCAGGTTTAATTGCAGTGTTGGCACTTTGAAATAAATAAATCAGTTTTGAGTTGCAGTTTGGGCACTCAGGCTCAAAAAGGTTCACCATCACTGGCCTAGGGTATGGGACATAATCATGGTCAAAGAAATGTCCTCTGCCATGTAGCCTTTATTGCAAGACTAAGTCTTGAGGATGACTCAAAACATCCTCTCCATGTGGACCACTAAAAATCAAACACATTGAAAATTCTGAGTTCTGTACTCTTCATTTATTGCATTGGGTACAGATGTGGCCATATCTTCAGAACCACCCATTGTTCTTTGCACAATCCAAACTCAACCTCTGGAAAGTTCAAGTTTAAGTGAAGATCTGACTTTCAGATCTGACATCTGGAGTGATCTTGGTGGGTTTGGAGTAGAGCCTGGAAAAGTTAAGTAGCTTGGACTATAGTTGGCCAAACTGGTTGGGAAATTCTAGAAATTATATCTAAAGAAGCAACTTCTCCAAGCTCTGGGGGTGGGCCTTAAGTTTTCAGATGTCAGTTTGCAGGATGTTCAAGGCTTGCGGCCTTCCCTTCCCTCCCCCCATCCATCAATTTAACGATGGGGAGCTGTTGATGTGTAAGATGATAGCACCCTTCAATCTTCCTTATGTAGCTGGAGCCATTAGACCAGATGGGGATGAGTTCACCAGCTGGTTATAAGACTACAACTAAGCTTGCATTTTATTAATTTTGTCAGGGGGCTGCTGAGAATGGATTTGTCAGGGCTGTTTTGAGCCGTAAGTGATATCGGTGATAGGATTTGTCAGATGGAGCCACATCATCTCCCTGCCTTGTGTATTTACCTATAAGGCTAGCTTTCACTCTCTCGGAGGGGCTTGGACCATCACCTCCCTTCCAAAATGCCCCTGGGGGACTTTATAAGACAGAGATCAATATTGATGGCTGTCTCCTTAAAATGACAGTGGAGGAAATGAAAGCAGGAAAGGGTAGGTGTGATAACCTTTAGGACAATCAATCCCTTCACAGCTTTACGTAGACACAAGGCTTGCCTTGATATCATGGTCGAGTTCTAACAATGTCAGTGAAATCCAGACATGTCTGAAAAGCAAATCTGGTGAAGAAAACACAGAGAGAGTAGGCACATTTTGATCCAGCCTACCTTGACAACAAATTCTGTTTGGACAGTCTGAAGGAAATGGCCACATTTATGCATTGCACCTATCTTCACAGCAAATCCTGTGAGGACAACTTGAATGAAGTGTGCAAGGTTAGGACAGGCCTATCTTAACAGCAAAACCTGAAGAAAGAAAGCCAAGATCCAACAGAATATACCCCTTGAAGAGACATGACCTGCTCAGTTGTGCTTAGACACGCAAAAGCACTGAACTGCATTATACAGCCTAGTGTTTAAAAGTGCTTGTGTGTTAAGGACGGAATTTAAGAATTAATTAGAAAGAAGAGGAAAGGGCACTAAGTCAATAACTTTGCTTCTTCAGGTCTAATTCAGAACAAAATCCCACAGAGCCTCGGGGTTATACGGTCCAATGTTCAGCCCTGTGATTCGCGATGCCTAAACCCTGAAATATTAGCCAGTAAAGTTGCAATTTTTCTTGAAACCATGCCACAAAAGGGCAACTAATCAGTCTATAAAGTGAGGGTTTGGATGACTATTGATCAGGCTCGGAAAGATTTCTCTGGTGCAATCAGAGTTTTAATGGGGCATTGGACAGGAAAGCAATGATTAATTAGCAAATCAGTTGTCTTTCTAATTAAGAGGATAGAAGGAAACCAGTTGGTTGCCTGCTGACGTATACAATTGTAGACCTCGCCAGGAATAAGAAACCAAAGCTCTATGTATGTGTGCATGGCGATTTTGACGGGGTGTGGAAGCTGTCCTCCCTCAATAAAGAACAAGATAATGTTTTGAAACATATATTCCGCTCCTCATTTATATGTAGTGATTCTGTGCTGGCTGCCCAAAACAGTCTGCACCACAGACCAAAGAAGGGGAGAGGTAAAACATTATTCTATTTTAAAGATTAACCATTGTATTTCAGTGCGAGCTTTCATGGATCAAAATCCATCATCACAGACCTGTCCTGTGTATTTATGCATACCTCTGTGGTCAGATGAGGATACAAATAACAGACAAAATGACAACGATTCGTTAACATAAGAATGGAAGTATCAAGGTGTCAATTATTTCCAGTATAGAGAAAATAGTTTCAGTTTCAAGGAAATAATTGTAAAAGCCATCAACTGAGTATGAAATAGTAATACCCCGTTTCCCAGAAAATAAGACCTAACCTGAAAATAAGCCCTAGTAGGATTTTTCAGGATGTTTGTAATATAAGCCCTACCCCAAAAATAAGCCCTAGTTAAGTGAAAGTCTGCCCTTCACCATTGTGCAGCAACCAGAAGAAGATGACATGACTATATTTGAATAAACATAGATTGTTGTACATGAAAATGAATAAAACATCCTCCGAAAATAAGCCCTAATGCGTTTTTTGGAGCAAAAATTAATATAAGACCCTGTCTTATTTTTGGGGAAACATGGTAGTAATCATGTGCCATCAAGTAAATTCTGACTCATGGTGACCCTTTTTTAGGGTTTTCCAGGTAGAAAATACCCAGAAGTGGTTTACCATTGCCTTCTTCTGGGGGTGGCCTGGGAATGTGCAGCTTGCCCAAAGCCACACAGGCTGGCTCTACTCGTAGGAGGCACAGTGGGGGAATTGAACTCCCAATCTCTAGCTCCGCAGCCAAATACCTTAACCACTGAGAGTATTCCACAAAAAGTACGATCATCACTTAAAATTTCTTTCTAGTTTCTTTCTAGGCACAATTTAAAATGGTAGTGATCACCAACTGATCAGTCAATTAGGTAATTAAGTTCAGGCTACTTCAGGGACCTCCTCCTCTCATACCCATCTGCCACGTCATTAAGACCAAAACCAATTTTTTCTTCAGCGCCTACCTCTTCAGCACAAGTCACGTCGTGTCAGAAAAATCACAAAACCTGAACTCGGCTACTGAGAAGGGCCATTTTAACAGGAAGTTTGGAAAAGAAAAATTAGACTGAACCAGAAGAGTGCCTTTTTAGGAAAATCACAGTTCTTGGGATGGGACTTTTGTTAACCTGCTCAAGAATCTAGCCTTGATAAAAAGAGCCCCAATCATCATCTGGGAGAAAGCAGTGGCAAACTAGTGCCGAGACAAGTACAGATATTCTCAACTGTTCTGTCTTCTGATACTCTTCATAGGCCATATAAATGGAGCTTGTGCACAATCTCTGCTCCGTGGATCCCAGTTTGAGAACTTCTGTTCATGAGTAGGGATACAAAGGGAAGGAGGCTGAGTTACATTTTAAGTCATATCTGTATTTCTCTAGCCAAGCTATGAACAGAACTGAATCCCTCGGGATTCGTACTTCTCCACATATTGCGATGCAATTCTCCAATAAAAAAATATTTGGAAGATATATGTGTTAGGAGAATGTGCATGTAATAATACTCATTTCAGTGAAAACAATGGTAAATACATATAATAGGGAAATTCCTTGCAAAAATGCTTATATTTTTGACAAAAAAAGAGTTGACAGGGTTGCCCGTGTGCAGTTGTGTTATTTTGTACCTGCAACAGTGGGAGAAATCTTGTTGCAAAATGTGAAATGAAAAGCAGATCCAAAATATCAGTGTCCAGTTGTATCCAGTGACAGGATCTGAACATCCAGTTTCTCTCCATGGTATAGAATGATCAGCCAGCTTCCAAGGAAAATTATTTTGGCAGATCTTGGAAAGTTTAGGAATGTGTTCACAGCATCAGGCCTGCATATTACGCTAACAGCGTTCATGTAAGAGTGATTATGAGACCAGATTCTATATTTGTGGGGTACATTATCTACTTCACATTATCTACTTATTTTTCAATTCCTGAGAAACAATTATTTACTCCTCTGCTGGATGCAGTTTCTGTTAATTAGAAAACTGAATGCATCTGATAAAGCACACGTTGACTTATGAAAACTGATGATATATACCTGTAAGTCTTTAACGTGCCACAAAACTACTTGTTTTCTGCTGCTACAGTCTCACTAGGGGAAAGAAAATTAAATTTGTTCTAAATAACAGTAAGTTGTCAATTTCTAAGGATTCTCAGTCATAGCAGCTGCAGTCAAAAATGACCCTGGTTTATTGAAATTATTTTCTTCAATGGGATTGCACCACAACAGATCACATTTTTTTTTAATGTGGACTAAAGTCGCTCCTGGGGCCCCTTCGGGATTAGGGGCCCTGAGGTTTAAGCTTCGTTAGTTTCATAGGAGATCCACCCCTGTTGGCCCCACAGATCTTTTCCATTACTCAAATAATTTGGGAAAGAGAAATGGAGGATTGCCCTTCTAGAAAACTCTACAGAGTACAAATAAATTGTATTTGGGGTGGAGAATACCATTTTTGGATAGATGGCAAATACCATTTCTTGAAATCCGGAAGTGGCCATCCATTCTAAGATCTTTAATATGTTTATGGCTGTTGTGATATGTGATGGCAGATTACATCTGCTACTATATAAATATAGCCTGTTTCTGGTGTTGATGATGAATGAACTTAAACTTGCATCCATTTCAGAGGGCACTGTGATTTCTTAACTCTGAAACTATACTGTATGTCTTCACTCTTACTGTAAGCACAACTGCTTACGGATGGATCAGTGCTTACTACCCTTTCACCGTAAATGATAATCAAAACCTCTAGTTGTTCAAGTTTATCATAAGCTTTCCTATCTCTCTTAACTTCTTGCCTGCCCACTCTATCCCTCCAAGAGTTCATCCAGTTCTCCTTTATGTTTCCTCTTGGTTCCCTTAGTATGTGCAGCGTGGTTTCCTTTCAGAGGTAATCAAGGTGGGCTGATACAGAATTGGATTGATCTGCAAATGATGAGTAAGTGAGTGAATGAATGAATGAGTGAGTGGCGGAGAGAGGAAGGGAGGGAGGCAGGTGGGGGGGGAGAGAGGAGGAGTCTCCCCCCTCCTTGATTCACCCAACTTGCAACGATATAAGCCAGCAGTTGCAGGAGCTGCTAGCAGAGGCATCAGGAGAAGGAGGCGGCAGCAAACTGAAGATCACTGAAAGCTGGCCAAGTCCTACTATCTCTTTTCATCCAGCTTTGTACTTCTTTCTACCTCCTTTGCACCGTAAGTAGCTTGAGACAGAGGATCAGAGAGTGCCACCTTTTGCTCTGATGCTCTTCTTTTTGGAGGGAAGGAGCTGCACAGATCGAGGGATTCAAGGAAGCAAATGCTTAATTTCTAAAATTCAGCTTGTATTTGTTGTCACTTATGAGGGCCAAGATGATGGAAACACAATGAAGATAATTCTGTGGGTGGTGGAGCACGATAGGGTCTAACAGGATAAAAAGGGGAGAGATCTGATTTCATATGCGAACAGGCCCAGAGCTTGGGGGGGGGGGGGATAATGTGGTTGCAGTATAACTCATAGAATACCCCAGCCAGTATGGCCAGTTGTATTAAAAAAAAGAGTAGCATTTCAAAGTTGATGAGTATACAGGTGAAGTGAGGAGTGCAAAATTGCATTTGCCTCTTCCAGCCTCTTATCGGTAGGTGCTTTCACCTGGGGGGGGGGGGGGGGACTCCTGGTCCTTTGGGAGAAGAATTGCTAGGGGGTAAACCAGAATGTGGGAAGGGGCAATTCTCCTATGAGCTGTGCTTGTGTTTTGCTTTTAAATTCAGATCCCCATATCTATTTGCTACTATAACTGGTGCAGTTCTATGTTTAAATGTATGGAATTATTGCCATCATGTCCTGTTGGACCATGAAAGACAAGCATGTTAAACACTTGCTTTGTTTTTATTGCACACATCTTGAGTAAAATTGTGGCATTGTCTGGTGTGTGATATTCTGTGGTACTTTCAGGCTAGGGGTGGACAAAGGCAGTTCTCCAGATGTTTCTGACTCTCCAGATGTTGCTGACTCTAGGTCCCATCTGTTCCAGCTACCACGGACAATGTTCAGCAATAATGGAAAGCTGCATTTCCACAAAGTCTTGAAGGCCATCAGTTCCTCAACTCTGATTTCAGCCAGAAGTGGGAAACAGGTGGTTTCCAGATGTTGGTGGACTACACAATGTAATTAGTCCTAGCCAACTTAGCTAATGATGAGATATGATGAGAGTTACATTCTAGTATCGTCTGATGGGCCACATATTTTCCATCCCTTAGGCAGCTTTACCCTGAAACCTGGGGTGTCTTCTTACTCTCAGACCTTTGGCAAGGCAGAAATATTCTTGCCAGCATCCACAAAGTTTGTGATGTTGAGACAGCTAAGAGACCATTGGCTTTTCTGGGCAATCACTGGAGTCTCCTTCAGTGCTAGGGTGAGCTCTACTTGGTTAGCTTAGGCTAGTCCCCCTTGGCATTTACATTCTTTCCTCTCTTTTCCTCCTAGATGGTTGTTTCAGTGAAACCTTGGCCCCTCATGATTGCCGTGACTCTGTGCATCTTGTTCTGCCTGGGCACCTTAGTCGATGCCTACCCTCCCAAGCCAGAGAGTCCTGGAGATGATGCCTCCCCTGAAGAGATGGCCAAATACTTTTCGGCTCTTCGGCATTACATCAACTTGGTGACAAGGCAGAGGTGTGTGCACTGGGGTGGGTTTGGGAACTGGGGTGGGTTTGGGAACTGGGGTGGAGATGCCATTTTCCTGTGGGTAATATGCACATGCATGCATTCCAGTTCCAACTCAGAACTGGCCCTTCCATGAGGTGGAATGAGGCAGTTGCCACAGATGGTAGATCTTAGATGATGCAGAAGGGGCAGGAGCAACAGCCACCCCTCCCCCCGATTCTTCCTTTCTATTGAAGGACAGAGCAGTACATCCCAAAGAATCTGTCCCGGTTGCCCTAAACTAGCCCCATTGCCCTTAGGTGAGGTGGAGAATGCTGCCTCCATCATCAGCACTATTCACCATCAGTCTGATGTGCTTCCATAATACAATGGAGAAGGGGAGGAGACATCTTCTTTGCATTTGACTTCAGGCAGGGGAATGTCTTACTTAGGCATGCAACCCTTTCTTTGATGCCCTGTATGAACTGAAATCAGACTTACCACAGGGACACATACACAACCTGCCTCCTCGATGTTGGCACAGAATGGGAAATCTTTGTGTTTGCTGCACAGAAGAAGTAGGTGGTGGGTGGGCTCAGCTGCCTTCCCTGCCAAGCATCCATCTGAAGAATGCATGGCTAACACTCTCCAGGTGAAGGCAACATCAAGTGTGTGTGTGTGTGTGTGTGTGTGTGTGTATGTGTGTGTGTGTGTGTGTGTGTGTGTGTGTGTGTGAGAGAGAGAGAGAGAGAGAGAGGAGGGTTAAGACAGTGTTTGATTCTCCAGTATGCATCCCTGTTCTTAGACATGAAGAGGAAAGAAAACCATTATGAGACCTTTAGTTATATCACCTCTATTTACAACCCTGGATTATATATGCGCCCATCTGTAGCCTTCTGTCTGTTGTCAGACCCCTGTTGGTTTCATGATCTTCTTAGGTACACCCATGGTTTGTGCACAATTGTGCATTCAGAGTGTACCTCTTGGCACCCATAGATTGCTGTATCCTGCAGCATTTTAAGCAGAGAATGAGGAACCCAGCTGTAAAACGCCCAATTAACCACCTTCTCCATTAGTGTGGGTTGCCTGGAACAGCCCATTAGCTCTCGTCTCCTAGAAACCTAATTGGAAACCAGATCCAGGAGGCTATTAGCAAAAGCTCATCTCTTTAGGTTGGCTCTGTGTGTCACCCTGTTGCTCTGGAACACCCCGACTTCTTTTGTCCCAGCAGTGAGCATGATGGGGAACTGCAGGCAGGGCTTTGCCAGTTTGTGGAAGAGCAGCATCACATCCCTTCCAAATGGGTGAAACCAGTCCATTCCCACAATCTAGATAACACTACAGAGGAAGTCCTGTTCTGTGTACTCACCAGCCTTTCTTCTAGGCAGTCCCCTCCTCTTGCTAAGGGGTGAAATAGGATTGTCTTAACACATTTATTAACTAATTCCTCTCTGACCACAAGGTATGGCAAGCGATCCAGCCCAGAGGCCTTGATGTCAGAGCTTATTTTTGGAGACAGTAGTAGCAGCAGTGACCACAACACCAGATCACGGTGAGTCAGAGCATCAGAACCATGTCCGTAATGACCACCAAAATGTACCACCAGGTACAAATGATCACCAGTCCTGTCCAGAACCCACATGTTTCTGACCTGGAAATTGCTCTTGCTAACAGCAGTCCCTGATTTGTAAGAGGTGAACATACTTTACATGCTCCGAGATGCATTTTCTTTTCTATATTACCCTGCTAGGGTGGAAATGGATGACCTGAGTACTTAATATGCAAAAACAAAAGTGTTTCTAATAGTCCAACCTGACTGAAAACCTACCTGACCTTGAAGAGATGTATTTGAGTCCAAGAACCTCAAGGTTACTCATTCCTGAGGGAAGCAGGATTCTGGACATAGCTAGGCACGCTCTCCTCTCATCCCATCCCATCCCCATGCTGAACTGCAGGCATATGCAGAAGAGTCCTAGAAATCTCACATTATGGTTCTTTTCATGACTATGGATACAGGAGAAATATGTGTTGGTATATAATGTTTATAGCCTGCTTTACGACAAAAAAGCCTCTGATATCTCAACAGAAAATAACAAGTGAATCCTTAACTTCTGGTTTATGTTATGTTATGTACTGTAAGATCTCATGCAACTTACAGTGACCCTAGTAGGGTTCTCAAGAGATGTGTGAGATATTTAAGGAGTGGTTTTTATTATTGCCACTCTCCAGTAAGAGTCCATAGATTCAAACTCAGTTCTCCAGAGTCCTAGTCCATCACTCTGTCCGCTATACCACATTGGCTCTCAGGCTTACAAGACAGGAAAAAATATGACACAAAAGGAAAGAAGAGGAGGAGGGAAAAAGAAAAAGAAAATAACCACAAGTGTTATGAAGTTCCTTGGCCTAATGGACGGGCTGTTGGAAGACAATGCAGGAGTGGCAAAATAGGTTGGTTTGCATTTGAATGTGAGCTCACCTATCTCATGTTTGCCAAGCCAACCTGTAATACAAAACTAGGATGTCAGAGATGGGCAAAAGGAGGCATGTTGAGGATGAGCAAGCAAGCATGCCATGTAAATCTATAGCAGCCCCCACACCTGTTAATTCCTTCCTCTCGGTTTCAATGGAGGGGGATATACCAAGAAAGAAAGAAAAAAGCAAGCCAGGGAGCGAAGAAAAGACCTTCTCCTCCTTTACTTCTGCCCCACCCATCATGGACTGCATTAGAAATTCTGAGTTCAGCCCTCTCTTCAGCTCACAGTTAGGATATTTTACCAGAAGATATACAGAAAATGGAATATACATAGTTTGAAAGGCACCTTCACTGCTGTATGGCAATGCTCTAGGTTTGTAGGTACAGATGACCTTGTCTTTGAAGGAGGGATTTTGAGCAGAGTTTAGAAAAAGTTACCTTTTACAGCATAATGCTCAAGATCATTAGTGACCATGCTGCCTGGGGGATTCTGGGAAATGTAGTAAAAAGGGTAACTCTTTCAAGCTCTGATTTAGAGCTGACAGTCCCTTTGCTCCTTTCTCCAGCTCTTTCATAACATTATCTTTTTTGTTTTTCCCCACAGGTACGACGATTCCTACATGTGGTGACACTCTTCCTTTGCCACGGCCAAAGGGCCCTCGTCTGTCTCTTTTTAAACGTTTCAATCTTGTTGTGTTGTTTTGCACTTTTTAAAACAATTAAGTCTTGATGAGCTGAAGTCTTTCTTTAAAGGAGACATGTCCTCTCCCTACCTTAATCTTCTCTGAGGTACAGAAGCTTCGAAAAGATTCTCTTCCTGGGTTTTATCTCCTCTTCTTCAGATTACAACAGTACAATGAAGCCATGTCTCCTTCCCACAAGCCAGCTGGGGGCGCTGTAAAAGATCTTTGTGCCTGGCGCAAGGTGGGGTGTTCGTCTCTTCGGTGGTGGCCTAGGTTGTATTTGTAGTGATGTCCTTGTTGACTTATCAGTGCAAGACCCTATTATGCCCACTCTCTGGCTCAATCTTTATTTTATACATCATTTATGTATGTGTGAGTAAGAGTGAATGTGTATGTGAATGTATGTATATTTGATGAATTCTCTCTACATCCACAATAAAAAGCAAGTTTAATGGAGAAGACAACAGCGTGTTTTTTTTTTCCTTTTTCCCTATAGGGACAAGCAAGAATTTCATTTCAGTTTAGTTTTTACAGGATTTTACCAAAATTCTCAAATCTCTTCATATTTTGAATGGAAACAACTAGAAATTTAAAAAGAAACAAATCCAATATGGAGGAAATCAAAGCTGGTGGATTCATCCATCCATGATCAAGATTTTCAATGTTTATCTTCTAAAAGTCTAGTTTTGAATTCCTATGTTCGCACAAAATTAAGTGTGCTTAATTTTTAAATTAGTTGTTATTTTCTGAGGTTATTGTCAACTTTAATATAGAACACATATACAACATGGTCTTCTCTATACTTGGAATAATTGTATCTACTCAATTTCACCAGCATACATAGGGTAGATTTTAATTTCAAAATTTTTGAAGTATTTACCACACATTTCCTTATATTTTGGGTGAAAAGGACATTAAAAAACACCTTTATGTGGGAGAAAGTCAGGACAGAGAGTAGAAGCTCAATTGATTTCCCAACCTTAATCTCAACTGGCATGTTTTTAGGTTGTCGGGCATAAAAAATACAAAAACAGTTACCAAAACAAAGTGCAGAACTGGGAAATAACACCTCTGGACCTATCCAATATTACTTCCCATTGTTGTACAGCTTATCAAACAATAAAAGTGCCACCTGGACATCCTTCTCTAACGTCAATTGGAAAACCTTGATAGAAAAGGAATTTCGCAATTCCTTCACAAGAGTTGCTCCCAAATCTGGAAAAAAAACTTGCTACATTAAGAGGCTTCTGTTATTTAACTTCCCTGTAATTAAGCACACGTTGATGCTTGCGCTGTTCCATACCCACAGGAGAAGGAGGCAGTACAATTTAGGGGCAGCAATGTGGACTATACCACTTTATATTTCAAGTCTGTGATGCCATTTTTCCAACACACCGAGTTTCCTTCAAAAAAAGGAAAACGCTAGTTCAGTTGCCTTCCTGTGTTCCCGACTTTCTATCTCCAAAGTCTTTTCATACAGGAGAGGATCTAAAAGCACCCCTCCCCCACTTGTGAAGTACTACAATCCATTCAGCCACATCATTGTGCTGTATGCATAAGCCATGCCTTCATGTGTTGCATGAACTTTTCTTTTTAATTTTTTTCATTTACTTTCTGCCTTCCTTCCAGTTATCTCAATCAGACATATATCACTGTCCCTTACTTTAGCCCTGTGAAGTAGGCCAACCAGAGGGAGTGACTTTGTGAGGATTTTAACTTGGGTTTCTCCAGTCACAGATGAACACCATTATGCCACATGGATTCTCTCCATTCTCTCAAATCCATTTCAGTATTTAAGTATTAAAATTAGTGGATAGGCACCACCTTAGTCTTCACTGGTTTATTAAACATACTCATTTTCTTCATGCTCCTGAAGTGTCATTCTGGTCCATCACTGAGAAAGTTCTCTGATAAAATATAACTTTTTCATGCCAGCAAGGAAAAAAGAGACTGATGGTAGCAGGAACAGCCTTTGAATAAAACAAAACTAGCAGTCATTCACCAAAGGCAATAAAAAGGGAAGGGGGGGGGGGAAATCCCAGAATGCCAGATGAACATGCTTTATTCTGTAAAACCCAATACATTCAGTTCTCTGTTAGTTTTGGGGCCTTCCTTGATGAGTTTAGAAGTCTAATGGGATCTGTAGAATGAGATTTTCCTCTGTTATTTGTTACATGCCCCCTGCTGGACTTCTTAACTGTGCTGAAGAAGGCCCTAAACCTAATAGAAGGCCCTAAACCTACCTCCCCATGGAACCAAATGGGGAGGTAGATAGGAAAATTTCATTTGGTCCACATTTTAAAAAGAACCAACATGATACGCACTTTCCAAATGAATATGTTGGAGGGAAAGGGCATTGTACAAGTCTGTCACAGCAAGAATATCAAAGAACTTTGTGGCACCTTGAAGATTACTAGCTGTGGTTTGGCACAAGCTTTAATGAACAACCTTTATCCTTGCTGACATAGGCTACAAGCCAGCAAAGCTTATGCCTAATAGAACATGATTGTTTCTAAGGCACTGAGAACTAGACTCATGACCGTATACATTTCAAATGGACTTGGTTCATATCTAATCCTGAACAGATGGGTAGATGAATCTTTGTTGAGTATTTGTGATGGGACAGTGTTCCGCACCATGCCTGGCGGCAGCTGGCTAACATAGAGCATGCAGGGCAGCCTGGGCAGCCTCTGCAGCATTTAGTCCTCCAACAGAAGGGGAATGGCTCTGAGGCTCAGGAGGAACAGTCAGGGGCTACCACGGCTGTCCCTCAACACCTGCTGTTTGAGGTAATCCCCTCACTTTTGCAAAGATGACTGTGACTCCATAAATCTCAAGGCCCAGCTGCGGGAGGATGCTAGCATCTGGAATTAAAAAAAAAAGGATGTTGCCTATCTCTGCACTTTTTCTAATGGCAGAGCTGCCTCTGACTTGACACTAGGAGGAGCAGACTGGGAACAGAATTACTCATCAAGTATGGTCATGGTTCCATTGACCAGGGTATTCTGTGAACTGCAGTCCAAAAAGGTAATGCTTTCCCAGTCTCTGGTCCCAGCCAACTCCACCCACCCCCAGTAACTTTCTTCTTCTTCTGTTCCTGAAAACAAGAGGCTCCCAATTCTGCAAAACAGAACGTCCAATGTCTTCTTTCTCCGGGCTCTTTTTCTCATTGTACCGAGTGCCATAAACATCATTGGTATTAATGCTCACATATAAAGCCCTAAACGGTTTACGACCTCGATACCTGGCAGAGCGCCTGCTCCCACCTAGCTCTACTTGTGTCACTCAATCTAGCCAGGCTGGGCGGTTGAGGGGCTTGACCCCGAGAGAGGCCCGGAAGGAGAGAACTAGAAACCAGGCCTTCTCAGTGGTGGCCCCTCGCCTCTGGAACATCTTGCCCCCTGGGATTTGCGTGGCACCCTCGCTGGGAGTTTTTAAGAACAAGCTGAAGACTTGGTTCTTCAGGTAGGCCTTCCCCCCTTCCATCAGTTAGTTCCCTGTGTTTTCCCATCTTGGACTTTGCTTACTTCTCTTTTTTGTTTGGATATTGTCTGTTTTAATTCTTGTTTTATATTGCTCGGACAGTAAGCCGCCCAGAGTAGATTCGTTTGAATCTAAATGAGTGGGGTAAAAGCCGGATAAAATAAATAAATAAATAAATAAATAAATAAATAAATAAATAAATAAATAAATAAATAAATCATTCAATTGGTCATTGTGATGTTCCACCACTTGCCCACCTGTCCTCCATTCCTTCACTGCTCTTCAAGGAGGCATTTCATTTCCTTATCAGTGGTGTTCTGGATGTTACTCATGTCTGGGACCATTGCTCTGAGCTACCAGCATTTCCTCCCTGCTGTCTTCCATGTGTTGGATGGCTAGGCCTGCAACATCTCAGGGAATAGGAATTCCCTGAGATTTCAGGCCCAACCCCTGAGATTTAGGGCTGCGTCTTTGTGATGGGTCTCTATGATGAATTTAAAGGCCAGTTTGTGAATTGCAGCATCAGCAGCTGTACAGAATACAAGATAATAATATATATATTTTTAAAAAAGTAAGGGTACTTCTAAACATGTCCAGGAGGCAGTAGGAGGCAGTAGGAAATAGGTCAAACCCCCCCCCCCCCCCCCGCCCAGGTATGAACCAGAAAAACGAACCACAAACCGGTTCATTTTTCCAGTGGTTTGTGGTTCATTGCCAGACCAGTTCATGCCCATCTCTACTCACCACTATCTGCCTATTCCCGATACACACTCATTCCTAACTTTGATTGCTCATTAAAAAAAGAACATCCACAGTTCTCCATTAAATTTGCATTTACTTGGGGATGCAGAAATAAGTAATTGAACTTGCTTACACCTATATACTCATATTCTTACATAATTGCGTGCAAAATAAAGAGCGACCCAGATCACTTAGTTTTGGTCATCATGGTATATATAATATATAATGCATCGCCATCTTCTGGATATATGTTGTTACTGTAAGACAGTTGATTGCATTTTTAGTGCAACAACTTTTCTTGTAACTATGACCATAAAAGTAAAACAAAACCAAAACCAAAAATAAAAACCCAAGTTGGAAGTAGGGAATTTTATATGTGTTTCAGTATTATAAAAAAGGAAAAACCTGTGGCATGTAGTAATCTGAGAGTGGAAAACAGGAGGTGTGATTCAGATATGATTAATTCAGAAAAATGGCAGGCAACGTCCAGGAGTGTGGGACACTGTGGCTTCCTGACACCCCCACGCCCCAATGCTAATTTAGCTATCACATCAATGAATCAACAATGAGGAGCATTTGTGAGTTACACTGCTTGCCTTCTACAGGCATAACTATGCAATGGGATTTTGGTAAATGAGACTTGTTAGACATGAGTAACACAAGTTCCTTTGATTTCAATGGATCTTCTTTAAATATAACTGAATCTGCATCCAATCCCTTGACTAAATCATATTTTTCCCCATGAATTAATATAATAAAATGAACATTTTCTTCTAGGACAAATTTGAGAACCACAGGCATCTGTCCAAAACTTGATTAAGTAGTAGATATGTGGCTGTTTTAACAAAATAATAAGCCATGTTGTAGACCTGATGTATATATGTGTGGAGGGCATTTCCTAATCATTTCCACCTTTTTAACAAGATCACACTGGGGATGTGTAGGGGAGGAAATTGAGTAGTACTGTAGCTGGGCATTGGGGAGAGAACGGGTCAGAATCCAATGTTCTTTTCTTGCTTCTTTGGTTTAGGTGTGTCTGATAAATTTCCTGTGTTGAAAGCTTTTTAAAAACTGATTTATGTGATTCAGCCCATCTCAGACCACATATGGAACTAATCAGTATTCAGAAATTCCTACATGGATTGTTATGCATTCTGTGGAAAAACAAATGTACTTGACAAGATAAGAGCATTTGGAAAATGTTCAGAATGTCAACGCCTGGGTGCATTTCTAAAATGCACACCAATGCACATTGTCTCCATTATTAATGTATCTATTTGCAAGAAAATGTTCAAAAATATGTATAGGTGTCTATTGAAAAACCTTACCATCTGTATAGAAAGAGCACAGGAACCACTTATTTATTTTTTAATATATTTGAAATATTTATATGCTGCCTTTCTCTTAAAGGATTCATGGCAGCTTACAATATTAAAAGAAACAGAGTTAAAAATAAAAATAATAAATTATTACAATATTAAAAAAGAATTAAACAGTCATCATGCAAAAACGTATAAATCAGAGCAATATTAAAAGCACAAGGAAAATAACAGAATACAATAATCCTCCTTTTTTTAAAAATCCCTTTGGCCAGTCAGTCATTAAAGGAAAGCCTGCCTGAAGAGAAAGGTCTTTGTCTGCATCAGGAAGGGTAGCAAAGATGTAGCCAACCTGGCCTCCCATGGGAGGGAGTTCCAAAGTCTGGGAGCAGCAACAGAGAAGGCCCTCTCTCATGTCCCCATCAAACACACCTGTGAGGGTGGTGGGACTGAGAGAAAGGCCTCCCCTGATTATCTTAACACTTAGAGGTAGAAAAAGGAAGATATGGTTTGCCAAAATGGTCTTGACAGATCTGCATCTGTGTTTGTTTTTCCTTTGTTATCTGCCTTTACATCTATTTTCTACCTCCAGTCACTGCACACACAGTGTCTGCCAGCAGCCACTTTTGTCTCGTTCCCTGCCCATTTCTCTTATATTCTTCCATCTCTTTATCCAACTGTTTCTGCCTCCTGGACATAAACATATATAGATCACCAGTGCCTCATGCCACATTGCTAAGTCTTCTACTATGCTCTTCTGTTGCCTTGGTACCACTCTTCTCCAATCTGCTATTGTTTGTTTGATGTAGGATGAACCAAAAGTCCTTTGGGCAGGGATCCACCTCACCTCCAAGTGTTGTAGCATTGCTTTTAAATTTGACAGATTTAATCCCGCCTTCCTCAACCAGGACAATAGATCCCATCATGCCAAGCCAGAAGGATCATTGTTTGTGCAGTGATGGGGCTCATAGCCAAACAATTCTGGAAGTCACCAGATTAGGAAAGGCAGACCCACCAACCTCCAGCAGAGGTAATGCCTTACTTATCAAAGGGAAATTGTCTAAAGCACTGGTTCCCAACCTCGAGTCCCCAGAAGTTCTTGGACTACAACTCTCAGAAATCCTGGCCAGCCCAGCTAGTGGTGAAGGCTTCTGGGAATTTTAGTCCAACAACATCTGGGGACCCAAGGTTGGGAACCACTGGTCTAAAGCAACCCTTCCACAGCCAAGTGCACTACAACACCCACCATCCCCTGGCTATGCCAACTAGAGAGTACGGGAAGTTGTAATCCAATTTGTCTGGAGGGGATAAGATTGGAAAAGACCAGTCTAAACCTACTGAGAAGACAGCTCCAACGTCTGCATCTCTTTCTGTTTCTCAAGAACCCATAACTATTGTTCCAATGCTGCTGTTGTTGTGAGTGGATTCCATAGGTGTCCCATTATTTCTGGCCATATGAGAGCAACTCATATAGGGACAGGCTGGAATTACATACAAAGTCTGCAAGAAGGTGTGGCTCTGATGTTGAGATGTTGTGTGCAACAAGACTGATCTCTATAGCAAATCAGTACTTACAAGGACACCAGAACTTGAAAAAGTTACATTTTTGATCCATAGCTCCCCAAATCCCACAGCCAGGATGGCCATTAGTACCAAGGAAACCTTCTCTTCTGGGTTTCTGTGGTAGCTTTGGAGAAGAGAGTGCTGTTGGAACTGTTCCAGAGGAAGAAAGGGTTAAACCTCTCCTCTTGTGCAATTCCTTCCTTCCTTCCTTCCTTCCTTCCTTCCTTCCTTCCTTCCTTCCTTTTTCTGTGTGAAGAGACTCAAGGTGGTTTACAAATAGCTTAAAAACCACAAATATTAAAACAATTGCAAAATATAAAAATCATATTATTAAAAAAACAATTAAACATATTAGTTATTAAAAGGCAGAAAATAAAAGCCCTCTTAAAACTATTTAAAAACACACATTTTTCAAAGGAAAAAAAGAGAACAATTCTCTCCTTTTAAAAAAACACTCTTCCTCACCAGCAGTTTACAGACTTTAAATATTAAAAGCCTACCTGAAAAGGAAGGTCTTTGCCTGCCAGTGGAAGGACAGGAAGGAGGGGGCCAGCCAGTCTCCCAGGGTAGGGAGTTCCATAGCCTGGGAGCGGCCACCAAGAAGGGACTGTGTTTGCACCAAGTGTACCTGTGAGGGGAATGGGACTGAGAGAAAGGCCGCCCCCAAAGATCTGAAAGACCAACGAGACATAGTCCCTCAAATAGCCTAGACACATTGATTATAAATAGATCAGATATGTAACTTCAAAACTATACATTTAATATCATCATGTCTAGTTGGACCTTTAAGGCTTTGACTTCACAAATGTACCTGAAAATCAGCCTCCTTAAATTCAATGGAGTTGCTTCTAAATCGACTTACATTGCATTATACTGAAATAGGGCTACCACACAAAAGCATTTTGGTTCAGTGTGAACCCTGAAGCAAAACAACTTCTAGCGTTATTTCCTTCTTTCCCTGGCTGTTTCTTGGTGGCAGAAGGAGAATCACACAAAGCAGGCTGTCCCTAACGTTTTTTAAAGGTAAGTAATCCGACAGCACCGTGAAAGATTAACTTCCCCCCTTTAGGTCTGAACAATAGTTCTCTATTCTGCTCTTTTAACTGTATGTGGCAACAAAGCAGAATGAAAATTTAAACCAGACGTTAGGGGGAAACGTGTCCTTGGGGAGGCAAGTTGAGGGGAAATGAGCTAAGAAGAGCTAAGGAACTAAAGATGGTGTTTTGTCTCTAGAAAGAAAGACTCGGGGGAGGGAAGCTAGGATGAGGGTTTGAGCCAAGATAAAGGGGCTGCACTCTTTGGACCGTTATAATTTAGAGAAACACAATAGCATCCCTCCCTTCTTCATAGCTTTCCTTGGGTTAGACTCTCTTAATCCTCACTCCTCCACCAGTGCTCTTTCTCTTCTTTTCCCTCCCTTCACTGTTTTTCAATTTATTGGTCTTTCTCTCCTTGTTCCTCCAACCTGGTGCTCACTCAGCCTCTACTTTGGTCAGTCTCCTCTACCCCTTTACAAGGCAGCAGGATCCCTCCATCTCTCTTTAAATTGTTTGAAGAGTTCAGAGCCCTACGGAGAAAATCAGCATATGGAGTTGCCTATAGGCCCTGCTGTGAAGGAATGGGTTTCCCAGACATAACTTCAGTTTTGTCTTCATCTAGTAATTGAAGATGATAATGCAGGCCACAAACAGATTTTAAGTGAATCAATAAACACACACACACACACACACACACACACACAAACACACACACACACCACCACCACCACCACCAACAACAAAAAGCAAAATAACCCCAAGATATTTGGGGGATTATAACCCTACGGTCCTCTCAGTATCCACTTTAAGTTACAAGCCTATGGGTTTTATGACCTTGGAGCCATTGCAGAGAAAAATGTGCAAACACACATTCTCTTTCATTAATATTATAGATTTTAAAATAATATATAATGGTGATAAGTAAGAAAGGTGAGAAACTGTTACAGCAAGAGTCTCCTGGAATCTTTAAGACTTGACATTATGACTAGGTTTAAGTGGTGTTAGCCACCCTAAGTGGGATTTAAACACCATAAGGGCAGGATATAAGTTTTAAAACCAGTCCAGCAGTCAGTCAGTAAGCTGATGAATCAATAGCAGATTTTTCTTCTCAGGAAACCACTTTTTGTGGGCTGGAACTCTACCGTGTTTCCCCGAAAATAAGACAGGGTCTTATATTAATTTTTGCTCCAAAAAACGCATTAGGGCTTATTTTCAGGGGATGTTTTATTTTTTTCATGTACAACAATCTACATTTATTCAAATACAGTCATGTCATCTTCTTCTGCTTGCTGCACAATGGTGGAGGGTGGGGTTTCACTTAACTGGGGCTTATTTTTTGGGGTAGGGCTTATATTACGAGCATCCTGAAAAACCATACTAGGGCTTATTTTCAGGTTAGGTCTTATTTTCTGGGAAACAGAGTATATCATTGGAGACATAAATCTGACTGGCTTGGATCTTAACCTATGTTCCAATTACACACAGGCTGAAATCCTGCTGCGGTACTAAGTAAAATCTATAACTTCTGGAAGCAAATTGCCTCAAGTTAAGAAATCTCTATAAACTTTATTGGCTGCATGCTGAGTTGTGCCACTCAAGTATGCAACACGGGTCTGCAGAGATTTCTTGAGAAAATTTGCTTCCAAAAGTTACAAATTTTAGCACCACAACAGGATTTCAGCCATACATTCCAATTCTAATATCGTATGCATCCTCTGGAGTAAGTTCTATTGAACTCATTGGGGCTTATTTCTGAGTAGGCATGTTAGGAATTTGCTGCTAAGGAATAATGCAGAAGGCATGTTTCCTATTCTGTCCTCCCCTTCACAGGCAGCTGCAACACCTGAAGGAACTCCGCACGAGATGAGAAAATTTCTTTAATTTAATAAATTAAAAATTAACTTTTTAATTTATCTTAGCCTGCCCCCCCTGCTTTGGGTTGATTCTGCCCCCCCCATCCCATTCTCCATTTTTCATGATATATCCTGTATGTTCAAAAGGACTGGGGCCATTAAAGGCAGAGGAGGGGATCAAGAACATTCTTTTTGTAATCTGTGATTTTCTATAATCTGTGTGCTTTATCTGAAGTAGAATATATTCATTATATCCACAGTCACACCATGTATCTTTGACATGAGCACACAGCACACATTTGTTGCTTTTTTTAGCTGTGACTAGCTTTTTTCTCCACTTTGCCTTCAGACTGATGGAAGACAAACAAGTAATTAATCACATGCATTTTAACCCTGCCAACAGACACAAAATGGAATCCTGTACTTGCCATTCTAATGGTTTTGGAGGGAGGGGTGCGCTTGTTGAGTGTGGAGTTGTCAAAATGTTCACCCCAAGCTATGGGGTGGTTGGAAAGAGGAAAGGGGTGAGGGGGAGGAGAAAGAAAGAGGTATAAAAATGCTCTGAGCTTGGCAGAGAAAGAGACAGAGAGAAGACACCAAAGAAGACACCCAGGCCAGCATCTTTCCTGTCTCCAGCTTGCCGCAAACTCAGGGTGAAAATGGGGATAGAGGTGGTGTGGGGAGAAACCTTGGGTTATTTCGCTGTGTGTCATGATTGCTGAGAATATTTCTCCCAAAGGTATTGTCACCTGCAGCTTCATGGGCACCTCAGTTTGGGGGAAAAGAAGAAGGAATAACTTGTAATTTGACCTGATCCTATGGGGTCTTCTTACCATGACGGTACCACAGGTTTGGACAACTTTCGAATGTGGGGGTGGGTGGCTGCACTGGATTATTTCAGAGTGTAAGGCAACACTTCTCTTTATCATTTAACTGGAGAGAGAGACACAGAAAGAGATGCTAATAGCTTAATGTTTTGTGGGATTACTCAGAAGAAAGTCTCACTGCTGTACATACCTGTTCATAAGTAAGTCTCATTCCCAGATATGTGGCTAAAGGGTTGCAGCCATGGTGACCTGTTCATTGTTGCCTTCCAGGATGGCATTTGTAGAATCAAAGAACAGTAGAGTAGAAAGGGATCCCAAGACTCATCTAGCTCAATCCCTTGCTGATGCTGGAAGCCCACAGCTAAAGCATCCCTCTCAGATGGCTGTCCAACCTCTGTTTAAAAACCTCCAATGAAGGAAAGTCCACCATTTGCTGAGTTAGTCCCTTCCAGAGTTGAACAGTTCATACCATTAGGAAGTTCTTCCTAATGTTTAGTCAGAATCTCCTTTTTTGCAACTTGAATGCATTTGTTTTGGTCCTACCCTCTGCAGCAGCAGAAGGCAGGTTTTTCTCAATCTTCCATCTGACAGCCACTCAAATATTTGATGATGGCTATCATATCACCTCAGTCTTCTTTCTTCAGGTTAATATATCCAGCTTCCTCAACCATTCTTCACAGGCTTGATCTCCAGCCTTGGTTTTCTCATTCTGTTTCTTTTCTTCTCTTTCCCAACATAGATGGTTGCTCCACCTAGACGTTGGCTTACTGTAGTTACCTTCGCTTGTTGCCTGGCCATGTTTCTTGGCCATTTTGGGAGCATGGCTGTACATGTTGCACCTCAGTTCCCTGGCAAGGAAGCATCGGTGGATGAACTGTTGCAGTTTTACAATGAGGCCCAGCAATATCTCAATTCAATCAACCGGCCAAGGTAAATGGAACTTGTTTACTATTCATATATATGCCTCTTTATCTGAGAGTCTTGAGTTGTAAGATGATTATAGGTGGGTGAGAATTTTGCTTCAGCTTGATTTTGATTAAAGTTTCCCAAGATTTGCAAATATCTTCCTAGTAAGGATGGAAAGAATTTCAGATTTAAAACCTCAGTATGTAGGAGAAGTAGAGACTAACAGATTCATCCATTCAGATTCAGAGCTTTAATGCTTATCTTTTAAAAGCCTGAATTTGAAATTCTGTATATTCAACAATGTTGTTCTGAACCACAATTGTCATTCAACCATGTTTGTTGTGTATTTAATGATACGTGTACTTTTGGACAAGAACCTGGTTGGTTTAGAAAACGTAACCTTTTGAAGCTTTGTTTGGTGTCCTATAGATCTGATCTCTGACTCTATCCCAGAATGCAAATATAAGCACGTGGTTACACTACTGATTTGTGTCTGTTTCACCTCCAGTGTATTTTAAATCAATTTACAGTCACATAGTTTTTGTATCACTGTGTGTGTTCACTTTGAAAATTATTACTCTGATAAAACCGCTTAGGGAAACTACATGTGAGGTTTTAAATAATTTCATCAACCAGCATGTTTGCCTGCATTTCTCTCCTTTTTCAAACAATAAATTTTAAATGATGCACTGCTAAAGTGAAAAAAATATTTTAAAAATATTTTAGACAAACAGCAGCGTCCATGACATCCGACACCCGCAACGAGGCAGTATTTAATATGACAAGGGCATTCACATTGCCTGAAGCAATTAATATAGAATCAATTTCAGAAGTGAGTTAAATTTAAAAAAAACCTGCCAACCTCTTCAAAAAACCTTCATTGTGTGTCGGGTAGCCAGGATTTTAAGAATTGATTTTATTATGCAAAACTTGATTCAACAGCGGTTCTTATTATCAGTCTAACTGTACTCCAAGTCCCAGAGACACGAAAACTTTGAGGGGAAAATACTTTGTTCTTTCCTTCTCCCCAAGAACTTAGTCTAAATGGGATTTTTTTAAAAAAAGAATAAATTTGAGTATTAGAGAGGTGGCAAAAACCACTCATACAGAATGCTTTTTGGGATGAGTGAAATGGTATTAAAGAAAAATTATTCTGACTCAAAAAGTATTGTATGGAGATATTACTGGAAAACAATCTAGGGACATACTAAACTGCCTTGTACCATGTTCCTTCTAACTCAGGGTACATTCAGATGGGGGAAGTTGGAGCAGGCTGGTTCATGCTTAAAAGGTTCTTCTTTTTAGTGTGATTTATTTTATCACTCACTTGAGTGATCCTTCTGTTCAAACTGATTAACATTTTTTTCTCCCATGAAAAAGGTCCAGATCGGTTTTTGGACCACTCCAATCTATCTCCCTTTCAATTAATGCCAACCCCCCACCCCCAGTTCCCATCCCTTTCCCCTCCTTTTCCCACGGCCATCATTCAGCAGGCGTTGGCAACTTTCTTTAATTTTGTTAAATAAAATAAGTGACATAGAGAAATATCAATGCATCTAATTAGCACGGTACACATAATACCACCAATGTACTGTATCTCATTTGTCTAGAATAGCACTGCATCAATAGGAAAATATGTTTACAAATTTTTAAATGCAAGAGTGGATAAAAATAGAGGGGATACTCATTATCCCACCAACTATGTCACACGGTTGTCACCTTAGATAACATATTCCAGAGCTCTATTTGGGTGTGAACTAACCATTGGCATGGGCTACAGAACAAAATAACTCCCAATCACACCAAAACCTGTAGTCCTACCACTGTGCCAAAAAGTTGCTGGACAACTCTAAAAAGAGGTGGGATGGATTGCTCCAAGTAAAAGCACATGTGGATGCCATAATTTGATTCAAACCAAACAGCACCAAAAGCAATCCAAATAGCGAGCCATACACTGATCTACATGTGCCTTCGGTTATCTCAACTGCAACCGTCCTCAATGGCTCTGCAATGTTCCAGCCAGGATCCTTTCCTAGCCTTCCCTTTCTAGCTCTAGCTGGTCATCCTGGAAATCTTCTACCCAAGTACTTACCACAACTGATAATGGTTAGTTCCCACAATCAGATGGGATTAGTGTGTTCAGAGTAATGGCATAATAACTCTTGTATCCTAATTAGTGAAAATCTCATTCACAAGCCTTTGCTTTCATCTTCACCCAGATTTGGTAGGCGATCCAGTGGCCGGACACACTGCAAAGATCCATACTCGAGTTTGGAATGTTATACATGAAAAGTAAGTTTGTCCTTGAGAGCAGTTGCCCTAAACTACAATTACATTTTTAGTACTGGACATTATAAGCAGCTAGTGTACTGGGCGTTGGGTGGGGCTTGGATGTGTGTGTGTAAATGTGAATAGTTTTCTCCAGGCTATTTTAGCAGTCTAAATTGTAATTCCACCCCCCCCCAAAGCTGCCATTTGTCCCATGCAGAAAAACAGGGATTCCAGATTCTGTCATATGTCACCAGTGCAGCTGCTTGATTTCAAACCCTGCTTCTGAGGTTCCTGGGTCATCTGGTTTGCCAGTGTCATGAAAAGGACTAGAGAGGTCTTTGGTTTGATCTGGCTGGCCTGTTTATGTTCCTGTATATGTAAACATTTGAAGAAATGGTTGGTAGTAAATGTTGCTTCTCTGTATATTGGGAGGGCTGGCCCTGCCATTAGACAGAATGAGTCAACTGTCTCAGGCAGCAGATGCTAGAGGATAGTAGCTGCAGTTACCTGGCTCTTCCTCCTGCACCCCTAAGCAATTGCCTTACTTTGAGCTTTATGTGCCACACTTGCAACCTGTCCTGTTCCCCTAAACTGGGCTGCTGTCCTTAGGTGTGGTGGAGGACATTATCTTAATATCAGTATCAAAGTGTTAGACCAAATGTTAAGACAAGGCGTATTTCTTCCTCTTACAGTTTCTTTCCAGGCACACAAATCTTTCAGAACTAAGTGCCGGAGACATCAAACATGCAAACAAAGCTGTGGCATCTCCCATTTGTTCACTTACAAAACAAGAGCAAGTTCTAAAAGTGAATTGAGGCAAGCCTCTGCTAGAATGAATGAGGAACCTTGTGTGTCTTCCTTCTAGATATGGCACCAGTACCTTGTCTTGTGAGACCTTGAGATTAAACTGGAAGTCTAGTCAGCTTTTTAATGTACCATCTTGTCCTTCACCACCTAGCATAAATTATATTTGGTTACTATTCTTCTGTTTTCCTTTCCTCTCCTTTCTCTACTGTCCTGAACATTTAAAATTTGATATCCATCCCCCACTGCCTAAGTTAACAATGGCTGGAGGCTGGAGAATTATTTTCCTCGCTCCTCTCACTTTATGAGGCAATTTAATTTTGCAAAAGATCTGACCTCTGCAACTGAGGGAAAACAGACTCATCTATGCAGAATTTCTTTAACGCACTCAGAGGAGAAATATAGAATACAGCTAGCACAGGACAGTAATTAACAACCGTCTAGTTGCTGGTAGAATCAAAGAAATACACACCTATTTTAACAAAGTAAGGTTTTTCCAGAATAGTGGTTAGCAGTGGGATAGGAGTATCATCATCATGTGCCATCATCACATGCCATCAAGTCAATTCTGAGTCTGACTTATGATGACCCTTTTCAGGATTTTCCAGATAGAGAATACAGTACTTAGAAGTGGTTCACCATTCCCTTCTTCCAGAGGTGCCCTGGGACTGTGAAGCTTGCCCAAGGCCACCCAGGCTGGCTGTTCTGCCTGAAGGCATAGTGAGGAATCAAACTCTCAACCTCTGGCTCCACAGCCAAATACCTAATCCACTGAGCTAGGATTATAGCCATGCACAAATGACTGCTTGGAGTTCTCCACCCTGTTTCTAGGCAGAGAACTGGGGGAAGAGGGGGAAAGATCTCATCAAACTTCTCCGTAAGGAGAAGGAATTTCCTAAAAGTTTCTGGTAGGGTGGGACTTTTTATTAGTGGTGTCATTGGCCACTTCCCCCCTAAAGTGGGAGGGCAACCTTCTCTTCCCCTAAGGTTGTTGTCCTTCTGTTTCTTGGTCACAGCTGCAGTTACTGTGTTGCCATCTTGGTTGCTATCTCAAAGCATCCTAGTGTCACCCTAGTGTTTGGTTGGAGGTTGGTGGCCCCACAATACTGGAGAATATGCAGAGGGAATGTATGGTAACAAGAAGCATAAATCTGAAGGTCACTTTATTTGTTATCATTTCATCAAACTTTTAAATGAGATTGGCTGCTGTGAAGCGGATTGGGGTGGATGGGTGGGCTAGATGGCTTTCTGGGGTACAGTACTGGGAGAATGTCCCAGAAGAGGACAAAGGCTTGGTTTCAGACCTACAAGCAACATCATGCACCTCATAGATGTGGCCTAAAGGAGAGCTAAAGCATTTCTTGTTTGCACCATCCTATAGACTGGTTCATCATTTCTTCCAGGGACATCTCACCAATAGATGAGAGCAAGCAGTCCATGTTGAGCAAACCCTGTGGAATCCTGACCACTGTTTGATCTTGTCCTCCTGATTTCATGCAATCAGACCAGTTGTCTCCTGCTTCCAAGAAGATCTTACCTTATTAGGAATCCTGCTTTTCCTCCTCTTCAACAAACGGTTGAATCAAAGCTTTGTAATAAACTTACGTAGATTCACATTGCGATCAGTTTGTGTTTTAATTCATGCCTCCCCCACCAGTTTTTATTGTGTTTAGGAATTCTTGGCTGTACAACCACTGAAATCAAGTGTGGAGCCATGTTCACCCTATTGAGGTTCAAGACAAATGAGTGGGTCCTATCAATCCTGAACTTTGTCTGGTGGCAAAAATGGCAAAATTCAGGCTGTCATGCTTAGGGCACATCATGAGAAAGCAAGATTCACTGGAAAAAACAATAGTGCTTGGAAATGTTGAGGGCAGCAGGGAAAGAGAAAGACCAAATATTAGATGGATTGACTCCTTAAAGGATCCCACAGGCTTGAGTGTACAACAGCTGAGCAATGCTGTTGGAGACAAGTCATTCTGGAGATCGCTCATTCATAGGGTTGCCATAAACTGGAGGTGACTTGACAGCAGGTAACAATAACAACTGGGTGTTTGAATTCAGCACAGCCTTAGCAGGCTTCACCAGAGCTGTAACTAGAACTTTTGGCATCCAGAACAAATGACTGTGTCTCCACTCCCCACTCCGTGCTGAGATGTAGTTATGATTCCCATCAAGAGAAAGAATGTGGTGCCTTCCCAAAACAAAGAGAAAGTTTCTGCTTTTAAAGAGGAGTAAAACTAAATAGAACAAGGAGGCATTGTCATATATTTTCCTAACAATCATGAATAGACAGACTCACATTCAGATTTTGGCGCTTTTAGGTCTAGGCACCCTGGGGGTACAGACCCACTTGTCTTGCTCTAGTTACAGCTCTACAACGCAACCAGTCCTTTGGCCATCTTGGTTAGTTAGGATTGCACCTCAAAATGGCGACCCAGCTGCCAACACTGTGGCTGCTGCCACTGCCTCATCACTTTTGTTGTTGTTTAGTCGTTAAGTTGTGTCCGACTCTTCGTGACCCCATGGACAAGAGCACGCCAGGCCCTCCTGTCTTCCACTGCCTCCCGGAGTTTGTTCAAATTCATGTTGGTAGCTTCAGTGACACTGTCACTGCCTCATCACTACCACCCCAGGAAAAGAGAAAGAAGGTATGCCATCTCCAGGATTGATCCCCACCCACCAGGCAATGGGAATTTCTCCTCAGCATGGAAAACAATGGGCGAAGTGGTCACCCCTGCTTTCTCTCACCCACAAACAGGATGAAGAATGTTGAGAGAACACGATTTTGAGGTGTAATCCAAGGTGGAATATTGGGATGTTAAGAACACGAAACTTTGTGGTTACTTCAGAATCAAACTTGGAAAGATACTAAAATGGTTATTTTTGTTGAGGCAAAAATCTGTTTTTAGATCATGTGCTGCTGCTGTTGTTGTTTTTTTTAAATTATGGAAGAAGCCTAACTACAGCTGTATCTGTAATTAGGATCTACAGGAAAAAAATCCAGTTAGGGAATACAAATTTGAACATTTGCAAAAAATATCTAGTGTGGAAAATTATCTTGAGAGGCTCTCCAACCTCTGCCCCCTTTATTTTCCCTCCATTTTTTCAACCATTGTGTTCAGCACCACTTCCCATATATGGCCAGTAGGTGGAACTAACAGGTCATTTAATCCTTTGCTCTGTATAAGGAAGAGATGGGTAAGAAAAAAGAATGTGAAAGAGACCTGCTGTAACTGAATGCAGTTTTCAGAACAGAGACCATTTTGTCAGTGCTGGATAGGCTAAGAAAGACCGAGTTCAGGGGACTTGTGATTTTCACAAGGAAGTACTGGTTTCTCCTACCACCACTTTCAAACATACCAGTTATAGGGGTTCTTCTCTGTTTTACAGTATTATATGGATTTTGATAAGGATGCCTGTGCTGGAGAGAGAAATACTATTAAAACATGTATTTTGATTTCTAGAACAAAAAGACAAACAAACCTCTTTAGTGGCCTTAGAGATTTTCAAGTTAAAACAATGGTTTAAGGACTGCTGGCATAGAATAGTAATCATGGGAGTGCCATTTAGTAAAGTTGTCAAAAAAGGAAAAAGTTCCATCACAATAATCACCAAAATTCTATTGCTCGTGAAAATGATGCCGGTTGAGCTACTCTCTCTCTCTGTGTGCGTGCGCGCGTGTGTGTGTCCTTGTGCGTGCGTGTGCGTGCAGAAGGGATCAACCAGTTCCCTGGGAGGAAATTTCTCCAGTGTAGGGGCTGCCACTGAAAAAGTATAGAATGTTTTAAACCATAGTTGAGCCTCTCTCCCATTCTCTTTATGTAAATACTTGACAGTAATTAAAAAAGAGAAGCCTTTGTAAAGCTGATGACCAGTGCATACTTTGTACAGTAGGACCACAGTATCCCTGGGGGATAGATTCCAAAGCCCCTCCCCCAATGCCAACAAACATGGAAGTAGTCAACACTATACATAGCATTGTCTCTTCTAGTGGCTAGTTGTAGTAAATACACTGTGAAACATGTATTTATATGTATTTCTGTGTTTTAAAATTTTAATATGTTCAGTCAGTGGATACGTGACTCCGCAAATGGTGATCCAGTGAATAGGAGGTCCTACCAGATGACAATGTGGTATACTTGGCATAAGAGAGATAAGCAACTGGGTGACCTCCAGATGTTTAGACTACAGCTGCTATTGGCCTTGTATTGTGTTAAGGATCATCCAGAACTGCTGGATAGTTCAATTCCCCACTGTGCCTCCTTGACTTGATGATCCACAGGGTCCCTTCCAGCTCTGCAGTTCTAAGACGATTACTACCTGTAAAAACACCTCTTTGACTCCCAACTGGCAGCTTCAGAGCTCAGTTCTGAAACTGAACCTTTTTTTGCCTTAAAATATTTGTACTTTTTTTCATTCCTGACAAACAAGTACATGTTTATGTTTTCAGCTCTCACTGACCGATCGCAAGACAAAGCAATCTAATTTGCAAACTACAAGTGGCATAAAGGGATGCTATGACAATCAGATGTCATTTGCCACTTAAGGAATTCCCTCCAACGACATGCTTTCTGTAATATATAAATTGACACCAAGCTCCAGACCAAGCAAGCGACTAATTTGGGAATAAACCATGCCAGCCTTTTCCGTTCTAGGATCTTGTAGGTGTTTGGACTCCAAATCCTTGTAGCAATGGTCAGCATGGTCAATGGTGAGAGATGACAGAAGTTGCAGTCCAACCCACCTGGGGCACAAATTGGGTACACACTGGGGATGGCTCACTGTGACATATTGAATGGAGATGGAAATATAGTCATACCACCAACCCTGCTTAGGGGCAGGAACTACCCATGTTGATTGACTGATCAGAATTGCTCCATACAATTATATTTTAGAGGCTCTCAGTACCTAGGGGTCAGGGGCGACACGGTCACCTTTTCTCCAGATGTTTAGTTGAATGAAGGTGGGCTGAGCTGGTGAGATAATAGTGCATTATTTAATGTTGAACTATGCATATTTATCAGGACAGTTCCAGCAGCTTTGCCCCTAAAGGGAACTCAAAGCCACATGTGCTGCCTGGATCCAGATCAACAACCCTGTTCTGGCAGTTTTCGTCTTCAGTAGAGGTGGGTCTTTTATAAACCTAATATGTGCGCATTGCTCATTAAGGAGCAAGCGGTCTTAAAATACTTTGCATTTCACAGAGCTCTCGACCATATATATATATTGTTGCCGGAGAAAATCCAGGATTACACCTGAGATCATAGGAGCAGGGAAGCCTGAAAGCATGTGACAGCTGACGTCACAGCCCCTGCCAATCAAAAAGACCCCGGGCTGTGATCCCGTAAGCTCCGGCTCAGTTACAAGGTTGCTGTGTTTATTTCGGAGCTGCTTCTGTTCAACGCAGTGGCACCGACCAGGATACAGCGATGCTGGCTGTATACACATTGGAAAGAACCCCGTCGCTTTTGCGGGTTTTAAAAAAGACTTGAAATTTAAGCCGCATAAATTGAACCAGAGAGATTCGATTGATAAAACGGGGTTATTATTATTATTATTTTTAAAGAGCATTTTTGGTTCTATCAGCTGGCAGAGTTGCTATGCTTTCTTTCTTAGCTCTGTTTTTAACAACTAAACCACAGGCAGAAATTAAGCAGATGAAGTTCATGCCAGTTAGGAGGGAAAGGAACGGGAGAAGCATCACCGGCCGAGCATTTATCTGTCACTCTTAATGGTATAAGAGCTTTGGCGGAGAAGTTAAAAGGGGTGGCAAAACCTACCAGCGGTTTTTTAAAATCTCCTTCCTTATGGGACAGCAGAACAAACCCCCAGCTCAAGAGTGGGGAACATGCGCCCCTTCAGGTGTTGGTGGACTCTAACTCCCATCATCGGCTGAGTTGCTCGGGGCTGATGGGAGTTGCAGTCCAACAACCTCTGCAGGAAGGGTTTCAAGCGGCTGATCCCGGGCTGACTGCATCAGCGCTGCAGTCCCACGAGTTTCGCGCGAGGCGAATCACAAGAAAAGTCCTTTTTGACGCAAGCCGGAGCTTGTTGGGCAGAGAGGAGGGAAGGCGCGTGTGCTGGTGGGACCCAGAGAGAATCCGATTTCGGGCAGCGTTGCCCCTTTAAGGCCCCCTAGAGGCCGAGCCGAGAAAGGGAGCCGAGTCCGATCGGAGCCGAGCCCCAGTTCTTCCCGAGACCACAACCGCGAATCGCGCAGAAGGGGGGCTTTGGAGGTCAGGGTTTCATCCCGGGCAGATTCCGCTCCAGCCTCCGAGGGTTCTGCAACTCGAGCAAGGTGAGTGTGGCTGCGGCAGATCTTCCCTCCGTCCATCATGCCCTCCCCCTTTATTGTGGCCAAAAAGAGCAGGCGCGCGTTTCCATGGCTATACAATCTGATGCTTTGATGCCCTCGCCCCTTTCCCTCCGCCTCCCACTCTCTTCCTTCCATCTCTCAAGCTCCCGGCGCCGATCCCGGGCTTGTCAATTTCAACACTGGCCGCACTTGTTTCCCCGGTGGAGCACTGAGTTATGAATCAATTTCGTTTCTGGCGCGGAATGGTTCTTGAGCCTTCCTTTCCCCTCCTTGCTTTCCCACACCTTCTGCCTCTCTTTGCCTCCCCCTCTCCTTGGAAAGAGAATAATTTCTGAGTTTATGCTGAAGATCGCTTTTTATTTATAATAAAACTATACCGACTCCTTCCGCTCTCTCTTTCCCCAACCACGCCGCCTTTTGGTTCTCTTTTCTACTCCCTACTAGGCGATAAATATTTGCTATCTTTGCCGTTCCTCGTTCTTCCCTGTTTCATCTCCTTGCTTTTTGATCAGCCTTGCGTGTGTCAAGCTCTCTTTCCTTGTTCCCAAACATCATAGTTCGATGGAACAAAATGGTTGATGCTCGTCCCAGATCATCCTATTCCCTTAAGGCTCGGTTTTATTCCACAGCATGACACAGCTCTGCTCTTACAGCAGAACATCTTCATATTCTTACTGTAATGATGTAACAGGGCTTCTCTTATCCCTGTGTTTTAGTAGCGGTGAGGTTGGGACACAGGTGGCCCGTCAACTGGGCTGGGGGATGGTCACCCCAATATTTAGGGGGAGTGCCCCCCCCTTGCCTCAGTCGCAAGGCGTCTATAGATTGAAATAGGGCATCTTCTCCATTCTGACTCCCTCTCACCCTAGTTTGGAACACATGCTTGAAAAAAATCAGAGGACCTGAAAATACGTAAGTCAGGTCTAGAAATTAGATTCCATTGACTTAAAAGCCTTTGTATAGTAGGAGAATTAACAGGAATGCTTTTAATAAATAAATAAATAAATAAATGTCCAATATTCCTTTTTCTACTTTGAAAAGATCCTACCCTTTTATAATCTCCTTTAAGTTCCCAGTAATTTTTAGAGGTACCTGTGTTAAGAGCCAGTGTGGTGTATGGGATGCAGTGAGGTAAGAGGACTCAGGAGACCTAGGTTCAAAGCCTTGCATGGTGGCCATGGAAACTTGCTGGGAGGTGACACTGCTAAAGCCACTCCCTATACATCTCACATACTTTGAAAACCCTATTAGGGTTGCTGTAAGTCAAATTCATCTGGATAGCACACAACATGTTAAGAGAGTATGGTTGATCCATGATCACAGAGAATGCTTCATGATAGATTGGGATTTGAACCCAAGTCTTCCTAATCTTGGTCCAGCTCTCTAACTACTGTGTGATTCTTCTCATGTCAGAGTCTCATGTTAGGTTTCTTTATGTGATTGTAATTTGTTTTGCTAAAGAATAATCTCCTGCTTATTTTAGTTGGAACCAAGACTTAATCGTTGAAATTGATCTCCATGCTAAGGCTTAATGATGGATGAAGCTAATCAGCAATGCTTTTGAGCATGTGCAAAATGTTCTGTCACATGACAAACAGAAATAATGCCCACAATAATGGCACATTCAGAACGTCTATCACAAGCCTCCCTCAAGTTTAAAGATTAAAGATTGAAAATAACAGACTAGTGACATATGTGTAAAGTAGGTAGGCTCAGGAAAGAGATGGGCAAAATGTGGTCCTCTGATGTTCTTGGATTGGAAGTCCCAAAATTCCTCACCATTGGCTATGCTCACTAGGATTGATGGGAGTTGCAGCCTGACAACATCTAGAGGGCTGCCTTGTGCCCACCTCATCTTAGGGGATACCTGCAAGAGAAGTGTCATCTTAGGGGATACCTGCAAGAGAGGCCTGCATGAATTCCCACACCTTTAAACCAGGGATAGGGAATCTTTTGGTCTTTGAAGTGTTTTGGAGTATAACAACTCCCACAATGTCTTGCCATGAGCTCTACTGACTGGGGCTTCTGGGAAAGCCAAAGGTCTTATAGCTCTGCTTTCATCATTGTGCTAAAGAGATGTGGGTGGCACAGCTATGCTAACCCCGCTTGAGAACCATGACTTGACAACCTGTGCTTGTGAAGGGTGCCTTTTCTGTGGTGTTGAAGAGACAGATTGTCCTAGCCTTCGCGATAAATTGCATAAGAGATCCGGTATAGTTTAGTGGGTGTAAAGGTTGACGAACACCCAGAAGATTTCTGTGTTCCGCTTACTGGGTGATGTTGGGTTGATCATCCTCTTTCAGCCTGGACTACCTAGAAGGGTTGTTGTGGAAATAAACTGTGAAGGAGGAGAATTGTATGCTGCCTCAAGCTCCTCAGAGGAAATGCAAGATGCAAATATAACGAATCTCTGTAGGCATCCTTCAGTCTTGAGAGACTATGGTAATGTGCTCTGAATAGAGGTCTTGGAATAGTGTCTAGTGTGGCTGAGAAGGCCAATTCGAGAATGACAATCCCTTCCACACTGAAGACAGATACAATCTGTCCCCTGTCCAGCTCCCTGATTTTGCTGGTTTCGGGACTGCCTCTTTGCCTCGGCCTGCTGAACAAGTGTCTCTTCAAATTGGGAGAGGCCATGGTGCACTGCCTGCCTCCAGGCTGAACGCTCAGATGTCAAGGTTTCCCATCTGTTGAGGTCCATTCCTAAGGCCTTCAGATCCCGCTTGCAGATATTCTTGTATCGCAGCTGTAGTCTCCCTCTGGGGCGATTTCCCTGCACTAATTCTCCATACAGGAGATCTTTTGGAATCCGACCGTCAGCCATTCTCACGACATGCCTGAGCCAACGTAGACATCGCTGTTTGAGTAATGTATACATGCTAAAAATTCCAGCTCATTCTAGGACTACTCTATTTGGAACTTTGTCCTGCCAGGTGATACCAAAAATGCGTCGGAGACAACGCATATGGAACGTGTTCAGCTTCCTCTCCTGCCATGCACAAAGGGTCCAGGACTCACTGCAGTACAGGAGTGTACTCAGGACACAGGCTCTATAGACCTGGATCTTGGTATATGCCGTCAGCTTCTTATTAAGCCATACTCTCTTTGTGAGTCTAGAGAACATGGTAGCTGCTTTGCCAATGCGTTTATCCAGCTCGACATCTAGGGAGAGAGTGTCAGAGATCGTTGAGCCAAGGTACACAAAGCCTTGAACAACCTCCAATTCTTGCGTGGAGATGGTAATATAGAGGGAGGTGAGTCCACGCCCTGGCCCATGACTTGTGTTTTCTTCAGGTTGATCGTTAATCCAAAGTCTTGGCAGGCCTTACTAAAATGATTCATCAGTTGTTGGAGGTCTTCAGCAGAATGGGCAACAACAGCTGCATTATCGGCGAAGAGGAACTCCCGCATGCATTTCAGCTGGACTTTGGTCTTCACTCTCAATCTAGAGAGATTAAAGATAACGAATAAGCAAGGTTTATTTAGATAATTTTGGAATTTGAATTTAATGGTGATAGCAGTCATGGTAGAGCCTGCAGCAGCATCTGGAGAATGAAATTAGCCCTAGCCCTGTAAAAGTTGTCCATCCCCTTTTTTTGACAAAATCAGGAAGGGCACCCTTTGCCCACCCCTGTATCACTTCATTTCACATTAAGAATGTGGACTACATCCCTTCAAATGTAGTAAACCAGCCATCAAAATTTAGGTTTCTCTTACTGATTCCCCAGAGAAGACCATGAACTTGTGCCCTGGCTGTCCTGTCCTGAGTGAGCCATTTTAAATGATGCAGAAGTTTTACTCTCTGGGAAACTAAAGAGCACAGTTAAATGCAGGGGAAAAAAAGCCCTGTATTTGAATCAGGTTTAGCATGTTTAAAATAAACATGTGGCTACACAGTCAACCCTCGACTTACAAACTTAATCCGTTCCGGAAGGACGTTCTTAAATCGAAAAGTTCGTAAGTCGAATAAGCATTTCCCATAGGAATGCATTGAAAACCAATTAATCCGTTCCGGCTGTTTTTGGTTCTTAGGTTGAGGGGCGGTTTGTAAGTCGAACCATTAGTTCCCATAGGAACTAATGCAAAGCCGGTTAATCCGTTCCTACCACTAGGGGCAGAATTTTTTTCTTTTTTTCCCTTTTAACCTAAGATGACTTAGGTTTTTTTTTCGGTTCGTAACTCGAAGTAAAGTTCGCAAGTCGAGGCTATATTTTTCTATCAGAGCGGTTCGTAAGTCGAAAAGTTCGCAACTAGGGCCGTTCGTAAGTCGAGGGTTGACTGTAATATATTTTTTTTGCCCGGGAAGCATTTTTTGTTTGTTTGTTCGAAAGTAAGCTATTTTCCTCCTCTGCATGTGGGTTGTTTATCCTAAATAGCTTGTGAAATTGATTTATTTTCAATTATTTTGGCATATGTAAATGCCTCTGTCAATGTAAATTGTGTTTGTGGGGTTTCCACTCACTGGCCGGCCTTTGTGCTCCCTCTTCTTCTCCACCCCCTGTGGGTGTGTCTGTCTCCCTCCTTTGCAAGCCTAGAAGTGCTGATCTAGTCAAAATATCTATGGTCAGTTTCAAGCCTAGTCAATGTCCCTGGCCCATTTCAACCTGCTTCCTGTTTGTTTATGTTTAGCCTAGTCAATGTCTGTGGTCAGTTTCAGTCCTGGCTCCCTCCTTTTTCTGTCTGTCATTCTATACTAGTGCTATGCCAGATTGCAAGAAAATAAATAAATAAATAAATGAATAAGTAAATAACACCACAGCAGCAGTGGATAGTGTCTGTGAGAGGCAGTCAGTGCATGGGTGGGTAGGTGCAGGACAAAGCCACAAATGCAATGATTCTAAAAGCCTGTGTAGCTCTTTTGACCAATACACAACATAGTTTAAAAACAGATTAAATTTTTTTCACAAGAGGATGTACACACCGACCCAAAAACCACGTGACTACCACATGACTTTGGATTCAAAAAGCCTGATTCATCACCTGATTTATTTCTATAGTATAACTGTACCCTTAATTAGTAATGTTAGGGATTATAGGAACTCAGGAAGCAGCCTTGTCGTTCACCAGACCCTTGCTCCATCAAGTCAAATATTATCAACTCTGACCAGCAGCACTTGGTCTCCTCTCATCCTACCCGGAGATGCCTGATAAATAAAACCAGGCTCTACTAAACTTGTGAAATCAAAAGAGGTCAGTATCATCAGGGTGCTGTGACTAATTTCAGAGTCACTAGGAAACAGCCTCAGTTTTTTTTTCTTTTTCCTTTTTTTAGTTTCAGATTTTTGCCCTGGAATGCTTGACATGATAGAGAATCATGTGTAGAAAATGTATAGAAATTCTTATTTTTAATTATAGTTTAATTTGTAATGGTTTCTGTGTTGTTTCTTCTGCATACAATTGGAGTGTGTTTATGCAGTGTGCTTTACTAGATGTGTGTTATACCAGAAATGAAACAGATCTGAGGATTCTTCCAACTTAGGGGCTTTTTTAGTGTCATATTTTTTCCCAAATTTATACTGTAATTTCAATATCCCTGTCTGAAGACTTCCAGTTATTGATACAGCTGAATGAGGGTTACGGTGAAAAAATAAGGTAACTACTTGATGGTTGTTGTGGGTTTTTTGGGCTGTTTGGCTGTAAAAATCCATTTGAAGTAAAAACCCACAACCACCATCGGATCCCTCCCATGAAAGCCTTCGAGAACACATTTAACTACTTGATGCTTAACAATATGCTTTAAAATTTCTGAAGAAAGAGCTGCAGATTTCGATGCGGGTTTTTTTTTAAAAAATATTCATTTTCAAAATGCAAAGTCAAACGGCTAAATTGGTTAAATTTTGCATTGATTCTAACATTTTATTTTAGTTCTGTCATATTAATCCTCAAAGTGGTTCTATGTGGTGTGCTTCTGAATATATATTTTTAAATCACTGACAATAAGGGGGCATCTGTTTGTTTTCTGTGAAAACAGAAAGTAACAAACATTGAGCTACAAGCAGGCTGACAGTAGTACTGCATTACATAACATGAAATGTAATGATAGGCTTGTTGGCTGGCAGCAGAAAACAGCTTAGCAGGCTGCTCTCCCCCATTCCCTCCATGGGTGGGGTGAGCTTGTAGCTGTTTTCCCAACTCCTTTCATGGAAGGTGAAGATTTCCACATAAATTCATGCCTTTTCCAACTTATCAAGAAGCAAAGCCAATGCTGATAATTATGCATGGATGTATCCCGGACTTGGTGGGGATTGCTGAATGATTGGGTATGATTGTTTCTCTGCATGCAGGAATAAGAGTGCTTTGTTTAGGATGAGATTGATATTTTCCAATAGGTAATAATACTACAGTATGTCTGTGCACATGTGCGGGCATGCTCCAGTTACTGTTGCTCTGTTTGTCCCCTAAACACAGTTAAATAGTTTCATCCGTTCTGCCATTTTGCCACGATGCTCACAGCACAAACAGCTGGCCGGATTAATCTTTCATAACACTCCTTCTGTCCACTGGCAGACAGCATGGGCATTTGTTAGCCATGTGGTTTGCAGCATATGCCCCATACAAAAAACCATAAAGGAGCTTAGGTGGCAGAGTTTTGGTTGGGTAATTGTGCATCATTTACAGGAGACAACAGGACACTTGGGCCTGATCTTCCACAGATGCACTGCATATGTCAATTTAAAGGACACTCATTGATATTATATCTAGACTTGAATGTATCTGTATGAATCAGGTTGCTGAGATAGCTTAGTGAGCTGGGTACTTGTCTGCAGAACCAAAGGTTGGGAAATCCATTACCAGCTGTGCCTCCAGGAGAAGTCTATGTGGCCTTGGACAAGCTGTACAATCCCAAGTCAAGCTTCACAGTCCTGGAGCACCTGAAGAAGAGAATGGTAAACCTCTTTTGAGAACTCTGAGCCTAAAAAACCCTGGAAACTCTAAGCCATAAGCTGGAATCAACTTGACTGCACATATTATCTGAATTAGATATGCAAGCGTCATGCAGATCCCTGTCAAATTTCATTTTCATTTTAGGATGGTGTGTTTTCTCTTTTGGGGAAACATTTAAGTGGCCACCTTAAGGGTTGAATACCTCTCCTTGGCTGTCTGCCTCTTAACGGCCTGAGGTGACTTCTGTCTATACTTTAGCGTCCAAAAGCTGTACTGTCCTAGGGCAAGCGTTGATGAAAGATTCATGCCAAAGCCAATAATACTTTGTAAATGGAAAGAGTGGGGGCAGGCCATTCCTTCATTCTTTGCCTCAGACAGCAAAGTGTCTTGGGAATGGCCCTGAAGAGAAGCTAGCAGTTGTGAAATCTTCATTCTCTTCCTTCAACAAATAGACTCTGTTTCATCCTATAGGCAGGGCCACTTCCAGAGAGGGACAATGCTGGCCATTTGTGAATACCCCAAAGAAGGAGAGGGATCAGCTCCCTAACAGCTTCCCACTGTAGGCTAGTAATGGAAAGGATTTTTATGAGATTTGACACTCTTAAAGAAAGTAGCTTTTTCCACAACTCCTGCAAGTCATTGCAGGAAGAACCACACCTCACCTTGAGAATTCACATGTTTGCATGGCTTACAGTGTATTTCGGAGAAATAAAGTGTGCTGCGAACAACATCTAAGTGATTTTTAAGTGTTTTTATTTTAATTGTATTTTTATAACAGAATGAGTTGCCTTCTATTTTAATATTTGTCATTTTAGTACATTTTAATTGTGTTCCCTCTCTTTTTAGCTGTATTCTAAGCTGTCTTGGAGTCCCGTTCTCAGATATAGCTGGCATATAAATAAATAGAATAAATAAAAATACATAAACATACACATTTAAAAATGTGGGCAGCTAAATATTGTGCACATTTGAAGATAAAAAATACACACCAGCACTCTATAATCAATATGGAAGATAAGGAAAAGTGCGTCAAAAATACGGTATGATCACATTTTGATGTCTCAGAAACTGATGCAAAACAAGGACAGGAAGAAAATGCAGGTGGAGTTTAGGGAAATACAAGACAATTGAGAAGGAGAGATTTTCACATCCCTTCTTTGGATGGAGTATCGTAGAAGACCCGTTTTAACTTATTGGAATTCTCATTTTACATATCCTTGTCCTGCCTTTTCTAGCTTTTGGTGGCTGAAGCTGAAAGCCTCCCCTTTCTCAAATCCCGAGGCCAGCACTGCCATCAGTTTCCACACAACAATCTAGTCTATATTTTCATTAGGAAAAGGAATATATCTGATGTCACACTAAGAGCCACTTTCTTCCCTAGTGTAATATTGATTCCTCATTTATTGATGAAGCTGTAGCTTGTCGGCATGTTGGTCCTGTGGCTGATTATTTCCCTCTGCTTTTAATAGGCCTAGTTGAGATTTTACTCCTGAGTTGTCAGTGAGGCCTGGATTAATAATGGGACAAGCTATGGGAGACCAACCAAGGCAATTACCTTGAATTGTATCTATTTACTTTTAACAATCTTGTTTAGAAAGTGAAGCTTCAAAGTAGTATGGGCTTGATGAAATGGTAGGTTTTGTTTACCTCAGATTCTCTTTCTCCAGCCTCATGTTTGCAAGGATTGTTCCAAAACCTGTTACATATAACTATTTGATCTATATACCATCTCTCTTAGTGTCAGTGAATGAATAGGGCCCCACTTCTGGGTTTTATATGTAAAAAAATGTTAAGAAGGCATTGTGTTACCAATACATTAACACATGTTAACAATAATGCATTGTTAAGAAAATAGCAAGAATGTGCACGGGACTGTACCAGACCTAAATCCAGTTGTTACTAGTCCAAAATGAGTAGAGTCACCAAATTAGTGGGATTTACATAAATGTTGACGTTGTTGTTTAGTCGTTAAGTCGTGTCCAAGTCTTCGTGACCCCATGGACCAGAGCACGCCAGGCCCTCCTGTCTTTCACTGCCTCCTGGAGTTGGGTCATACTATTTAATGTTGACATACTGGTTAACAAAGAAGTCAGGAGGTCTGCTATAGTTGAGATGAGGATTGGGTTCAGACCTTGGTCTAGAGCCAGGGAATCTCAAGTTCAGATCCTTACTTTGGCAAGAAGCATGCTGGTGACCCATCTCAGCTTAATCTACCTTGCAGGGTTCAAGCCTTACTACTAAGATAAAACAGGTGACAACCATAAATGTCATTTTCACATCTGTGGCATCAAGGCAGGATCTGGCCAAGGTATTTTGTCATCTGAGGTGAAGAACAAGATGGTGGTTCTCTCATTCCATGTACAACGGCCAAATAACCTAGTAGATGAATTTTAATTCAACACTAATGATGGGGCAGCATTCACCATCAGACCTCGTTTAGGGAACCATGTGGCACACACGGCTGACCGCTTCACGAAGAACTAATTCCTCCAACTCCTCACTACTCCCCTCCCCACCCCCCCAATATCTGTTGTTTGAGGCAAGCTCTGCCTCATGTTAGGGTAGCCTGCTTGAAGAAAAGTTGGATTTTTCTTTAAAGTATAATGTGCTAGCTGGATAGCTCAGTGTTTTGGGTATCTGGCTGTGGAACCAGAGGTTGACCATTCAATTCCCTGGTGTGCCTTCCTGGAGGGAATACAGCCAGCCTGTGTAGCCTTGGGCAAGCGGCAGCCCTAGAAAGCCTACAGAAGAAGGGAATGGTGGATCACTTCTGAGTATTATATGCCTAGAAAGCCCTTGAAAGGGTTGCAGTATGACAGTATTGACTTGACAGAATGCAATTATTATTATCATTATTAATATTTTTCTTGGAATATTCCTCACAGTGTCTTGGCAGACAACACAGAGGATGTTGCTCCCATTCTTTCAAATGACATAGAGCTGCACCAGTGTGGCTTGGCAATAAATGTTTTTAATTTATTTGCTTATTTATAGATCTCTTACTAAGGCATGTCTTCTCCCGGTGAATAATAACTGACTATGAATGCAAATACCCTCTAAAGCAGTAACAATCAATCAAGCGGTTGTTCATTTATTTATTACCACCACATCCCATCCTTTCTCCAAGGCTTTCCCCCACCTCCAATTTTTTACTTCACAATAGCCTTTTAAGATATTAAAGGCTGAGGGATAGAGATGTAAAGGCTTGGAGGGAAACTAGAGAAAAAACATGTGCCCCCAATTTTCAAAAAGACAAGGGGGGGAAGCTATTCCTCCCCCCCCACACACTTTTAACCTGTACTGAGAGGTAATGAATTCTCATTCTGTCTTGCTTCATGACTAAACAGGATTACGAAGTTATGATCAGTGAGCTCTACATTACTCACTTCAGATAGCCTTGGAAATTAACTGAGTTATTTCTGAAAGAACCAGAAAATTCCTTGTTTCCTTTTAAAGTAGGGTGGCTACTTAAGCATTGCTGCAAGATAACAAAGAACACAGATGTTCATGGAATTTGTGTAAGTACATATATACTGTATGTGTAGTTGCACCCTTAAAATGAATTACAATTTTGACAGAAATACAATATAACTCAGTTCAGTGGAGAGGACATTGACCAGCTGGCTGCAAATGGTCAACTTCAAGGCCCCAGAATCTCCTGCCTTATGGTTCTTTTAACTTTAAACTTGGCTTTGACTGGATGGCCCTTTCAGTGCTTGTCAGGCAATTTCCAAGGCCCTGGTTTTCAGGGATATTGGCAAATCTTGGGACCTGAGGTCCAAATTCGAGTGAGAGTTTTGGGACTTGAGTCCCAAGTCCGAGTGTGAGTCTTTGGTACTGAGTCCCAGGCTTTGAGTTTGAGTCTCAAGTTGCTTGTCTCTCCCCGCTCCCCCAGGCTTGGGACTCAGGACTGGGACCCAAAGACTCGGGCCTCCTATGCTTGCCCCAGCCATTGGCCTATCTGCTGCTGCCGCCACCACCATCTTCAGAGACAGCGGGCTGACTTCTTTTCCCTGAGCCACACTGCTGTCTCTGGACATGCACCAGTCTATCAGCTGGCCGGTTCATGTGTGGACAAAGGCACCGGCCGGCTCCAGGAATGGACATTGGGTCTGCTATCTCTGAAGATGGTGGCAGCAGTGGTGGCAGGTAAGCTGATGGAGGGGGCAGGCCCATAGGGACTCGACAGTGCGACTCGGACAAATGAGTCTGAGTCGTGAGTTGAGTCCCAAGTCCCCCTCCAAACCCCCAGAGTCAAGTCTGAGTTGAGTTGCCAATGTGACTTAAGTCGGACTTGACAAGGAGTCCCTGCTGGTTTCTGTCTTCTGATGGCTTGCTATTTATTTATTATCCACCTTTTTCCTCACAGGGGATCCAAGGCAGCTCACAACAATTAAAATCGTACAGTAATAAGTATTAAGGGCATTATAAACAGTTAAAAACGCCATACAAAACTATATATTAAAAAACAATTAAACGTCGATCAGGATTAGAAACAATTTTGAATACATTTCTTAAAAAAAGCTCTAAATTTCAAAAAAAAATAAAGGAAAAAAAGAGAGTGTTCCCAAGACACTTATCGCTTAAAAGCCTGCCTGAAAAGAAAGGTCTTTGCCTGCTGACAGAAGAAAAAGAGGGAGGGAAGGCCATGGACCAAACAGTCCTTCAAACAGAGGATACCTTTGAACAGAAGACTGCCCTATATGAAGTAGGTCATGTGACTACCGTGCTGTTTTTTACATTAATTATATTACCAGAGAAAATCGCAAGGATAGTAATCTCAATATGACACAGCAGTGAGGGTGACAGGGACAAAAGTGAAATAACAATTTCCTTCATTTTTAAACAAAAGCTTTCAAATTCCTCTGATAGGTATGGATAATTGTAATACCCTAAAGTTACTTTAGGACCCGTGGTGGCGCTGTGGGTTAAACTGCAGAAGCCTCTGTGCTGCAGGGTCAGAAGACCAGCAGTCGTAAGATCGAATCCACGTGACGGAGTGAGCTCCCGTCGCTTGTCCCAGCTCCTGCCAACCTAGCAGTTCGAAAGCATGCAAATGCAAGTAGATAAATAGGTACCACCTCGGTGGGAAGGTAACAGCGTTCTGTGTCTAGTCGCGCTGGCCATGTGACCACGGAAACTGTCTTCGGACAAACGCTGGCTCTATGGCTTGGAAACGGGGATGAGCACCGCCCCCAATAGTCGGACACGACTGGACTAAATGTCAAGGGGAACCTTTACCTTTACCTAAAGTTACTTGGCGTAGAAATAAAAGGTCTCGAATAGGCAGGATCTGCTAGCTAGGAACACACTGAGTGAAAGAAAGCTATTGTCTGCTTTTTCAAAAACTTAACCTGTTTAGCAATCCATGGGAAATCTGTGCTACCACTGCTTCGGAAATGTTTTCTTCCAGGAAAATTGGCACTGAATGAATAACTTTGAAATCCAGTCAAGAGTTTGACCTGTATTTGATGCAACTCAATGTTAATGACCTTTACAAACAGAAAAATGAAAGACTGCATCACCTTGAAAACTAAGGAGGCAATTGTATACACACATTCTGGGAAGTAAATCCCATTGAACTTAATGGGGCTTACTTTTGAGTAATGTCTAGGGTGCACTGCTAATTTCCATATTATGATTTATAATGTGCATTTTATTCTATATAGTGGCACTCAAAGGATTTCACAACAGAATAAAAATATGCTTTTAAAACGGTGGCATTAAAAGCATTATGTCGGAATACTACACAAACAGCAGCAAAAATAATATATGTATAGAGAAGAGACTTCTGTAGGCTTCTGTGAGATAGTGGTATGAGCTAAACCCCGGGAAGCAAATAAGAGCAGGTGGTTGAACAAGAACTCTTCCAAAGGTTTAATTGTGTGAAGCCAAGGCTCAGCAGGCACTGTGGAGTCATCTTATTACAGATCCTGACCAGAGTCACTCCAACATTAAAAAGAGTGACGTAATCTCAGGTGGCAGATGCTGGGGTGGAGTGTCACCCCCTCCTTTTTTCCAGTGATTTCTGAGCTACCCTGTTCGTCAGCCCTCTAAGTAGGGATGCAGGGATACCCACTAAATGGTCCAGTCTTGTCAATTTAGGCTGTCTCGACTGGACGTCTCACTGTGGAATTTATAAGCTTTGGAAGATTCCTCAGCTCCATAAAAAAAGTGAAAAAAGTGTTAGTTTTAATTTTCAAGGTCTCCATAAAACCAGGGTCCTTCTCTTTGAGAAGCAAAGCACACCCACACGCGGAAGGACTGACTGAGAGTCGAAGCAAGCAAAGAAAAACTGGTTGATTGTGTAAAAAGACATAAACAATCCCAGTGCTTCTGATCTTTAGAAATAATAGTATTAGGCATCCTTCAGTCTCGAAAGACTATGGTAACGTGCTCTGTATGGAGGACTTGGAACAGCGTCTAGTGTGGCTGAGAAGGCCAATTCGAGAGTGACAAGCCCTTCCACACTGAAGACAAATACAATCTGTCCCCTGTCCAGCTCCCTGATTTTGCTGCTTCCGTGACTGCCTCTTTGCCTCGGTCTGCTGGACAAGGGTCTCTTCAAAATGGGAGAGGCCATGATGCAACGCCTGCCTCCAGGCTGAACGCTCAGATGTCAGGGTTTCCCATCTGTTGAGGTCCATTCCTAAGGCCTTCAGATCCCGCTTGCAGATGTCCTTGTATCGCAGCTGTGGTCTCCCTCTGGGGCGATTTCCCTCCACTAATTCTCCATACAGGAGATCTTTTGGAATCCGACCATCAGCCATTCTCACGACATGCCCAAGCCAACGTAGACGTCGCTGTTTCAGTAATGTATACATGCTAAAGATTCCAGCTCGTTCTAGGACTACTCTGTTTGGAACTTTGTCCTGCCAGGTGATACCAAAAATGCGTCGGAGGCAACGCATATGGAAGGTGTTCAGCTTCCTCTCCTGCCGTGCACAAAGGGTCCAGGACTCACTGCAGTACAGGAGTGTGCTCAGGACGCAGGCTCTATATACCTGGATCTTGGTATATGTCGTCAGCTTCTTATTGAGCCATACTCTCTTCGTGAGTCTAGAGAACATGGTAGCTGCTTTGCCAATGCGTTTATCCAGCTCGACATCTAGAGAGAGAGTGTCAGAGATCGTTGAGCCAAGGTACACAAAGTCATGAACAACCTCCATTTCTTGTGTGGAGATGGTAATAGAGGGAGGTGAGTCCACGCCCTGGCCCATGACTTGTGTTTTCTTCAGGCTGATTGTTAGTCCGAAGTCTTGGCAGGCCTTGCTAAAACAATTCATGAGTTGTTGGAGGTCTTGAGCAGAGTGGGCAACAATGGCTGCATCATCGGCGAAGAGGAAATCCTGCATGCATTTCAGCTGGACTTTGGTCTTCGCTCTCAATCTAGAGAGATTAAAGAGCTTACCGTCTGATCTAGTCCGGAGATAGACACCTTCTGTTGCAGTTCCAAAGGCGTGCTTCAGCATGACAGCAAAAAAGATCCCAAAAAGGGTTGGTGCGAGGACACAGCCCTGTTTCACTCCGCTTCGGATGTCAAAGGGATCTGATGTTGAACCATCAAAAACTACAGTGCCTTTCATTCCCTCATGGAAGGACCTGATGATTTTAAGGAGTCGAGGTGGACATCCAATCTTGGGAAGGATTTTAAAAAGGCCATCCCTGCTAACCAAATCAAAGGCCTTTGTGAGATCTATGAAGGCGACAAAGAGTGGCTGTTGTTGTTCCCTGCATTTCTCCTGCAACTGTCTGAGGGAGAATACCATGTCAGTGGTGGATCTATTAGCTCGAAATCCACACTGTGATTCTGGATAGACTCTGTCTGCAAGCACCTGGAGCCTCTTCAGCACAACACGGCCAAGCAGCTTCCCTACAACGCTGAGAAGAGAGATGCCACGGTAGTTATTGCAGTCGCCCCTGTCTCCTTTGTTCTTGTACAATGTGACGATGTTTGCATCCTTCATGTCCTGTGGTACTCCACCTTCCCTCCAGCAAAGACAAAAGATTTCATACAGCTCGGTAGTGATGGTCTCTTTACAGCACTTCAGCACTTCAACAGGGATGTTATCCTTTCCAGGTGCCTTGCCAGAGGCGAGGGAATCCAAGGCCGCTTTTATTTCTGCTAAGGTTGGTTCGCTGTCCAACTCTTCCAAGACAGGCAGGCACTCAATGTTATTTAATGCTTCTTCGGTTACTACATTCTCTCTGGAATACAGCTCAGAGTAGTGTTGCACCCAGCGGTCCATCTGCTGTGCTCGGTCCTGGATGATCACGCCTGTAGCAGACTTCAAGGGAGCAGATTTCTTCTGTATTGGACCTAAAGCCTGCCTGATACCGTCATACATTCTTTTGATGTTACCTGTGTCTGCTGCTATCTGTATCTGAGAGCAGAGCTGAAGCCAATAATCGTTGGAACATCTCCTGGCAGCCTGTTGGACTTGGCTACGAGCAGCTCGAAGAGCTTGCAAGTTGTACTTGCTAGGACAGGCTTTGTATGCTGCTAGAGCTCTCCTCTTATCCTCGATGGCTGGCATCAACTCCTCCGAATGGGCTTCGAACCAGTCGGCCGTCTTTTTGGTCTTCTTGCCAAATGTGGACAAGGCGGTGTTATACACAGCGTTCTTAAAATGTTCCCATCGTTCAGGTGCATTTGCATCAGCCGGGCCTGGAAGGGTTTCCTCAAGCGCTTGGGCAAATTCCTCCACTTTTCTTTGATCGCAAGTCTTCCTGATGTCAATACGTGGTCTTCCTTCCTTTTTCGTGTGATATAATCTCTTTGTTCGCAGTTTTACTCTACTACACACCAGGGAGTGATCAGTATCGCAATCAGCACTCTGGTAGCTGCGTGTGATCGTAATACTAGGAAGGCTAGAACGTCTAGTGAGGATCAAATCGAGCTGATGCCAATGCTTGGATCTTGGATGTCTCCAGGAAACTCTGTGTTGAGGCTTCGTATTAAAGAATGTGTTGCTGACGCAAAGACCATAGAAATAATAGAATCATAGCATTACAGAGCTGGAAAGGACTCAAAAGGTCCTCAAGTCCAACCCCTTGCCAAAGTAGGAAATGTACAACTAAATTATCCTTGACAAGAAGCCATGTAATCACTGTTTAAAAACCTACAACAGAGAGCTCACCGAAGCGTCTAACAAAGCAGCAAGTCCATAAAACAGAGCAGTAAACATTGTCATTTTGAGTAAATTGTGTTATTTCAATTAAAGCTTTAGATTAAAGGAAATTTGCTTGTTTTGTACAAAATCCCGTTCCCCTTCTTATTCTATTGTTGGAAGTGTAACAAAACACCTTATACTTTTGTGGGCCTGGAGAATAATTTTGAAGTTCTTTAGCTTCATGCATAAGTATGAGATGAGAAAATATTTACAACCCTACTGCAAATGTAACCTGTTCTCCACAGGTGTGGTACAAATGATGCCCTCCCCCATTCTGAAATAAGAGCAAATTGTACAATATGTGTAGAATGGTGTTAGAAGTTGACAGCATGTTGATGTCATACCCACACAATTTCATACTTGAACAATTAGACTTGCAAAGTCCATGCATATCTATCCATAACCAATCACAAAGCAAGCTAATTTACAAGGTACAGGACAGGGGGTGAAAATATTTCACACTATAACATTCAGACATCTTTCAGCCCTGTCTAGTTTAACCCTAAGTTTCATTTTACCACCCTTGTCAGATTCTATATGTAGAACAGAGCATATATTTCAGGCAGCGAATGTCTTGAGCATGCCCTGAACCTGATGGTGGAAATAGAAGGTGTCATTTTGGGATAACAAGCCCTTTGTTCACCTTTGGCAAATGCACAAGGCGAATGTATGGAGAAGTACTGGATTCATGCGTTCAGACCTTTTCAAAATCTCTGCAGAGCCATTGGCTCTGCTCCCCCAACTTCTACAATGTAAACCAGAGCTCAGAAAAGTTACTTTCATTGACTACAATAGCAGATTCCTCCAATTGGGAGTTGTAGTCCAAAAAAAGAGAAAAACCTGTCCAAGATCTGTTGTGAATAATTTTATATATAGAAGGTCTGTATAGCACTATTCAGATGTTAGCCTCATGTTCATACTCCACCCCTGAGGAGGGGGGATATGCCAACCCTCTTCTCTCCATTTCCTCACACAAATGTGAAATGTCTGAAGAGGTGAACCTGCTCTATTCATGGACGCCCTCCACAAGAGCCAGAATGTCAATTACCCTGTATTCTTGCTTGCATGGAGGGCCTACATGGACACAAGAGGCTCTCCCTTTTCAACCTGTGTGATAAATCCTTGTTTGTATCA